>CM062811.1:834600168-835273318 GCA_031772625.1 Pinus tabuliformis | reverse complement strand
ATCTTCATGCACTCTCTCCCATACATGTTAAAACATAACTGGGAACTCTTCTCAAACAAGACTATGAGTTGGTTGCTTTAGGAGTTTGGAGAATAAGATATGGAACTATTTATTTATGGGTAATTTATATTTTTATTATTTTAAATATTTTTTTAGGTATTTATTTTTCCTCTCATATTTTCCTTTAAATGTGTGAACTCGTCAAAATATATTAGTAAAACACTAACAATTAGTAACAACACGCAATTGCATATTTTCCTTTAAATGTGTGAACTCGTCAAAATATATTAGTAAAACACTAACAATTAGTAACAGCACGCAATTGCTCAAAAATCTTCAGCACATGCAATCTAAAAAAATTATCTTGACAAGGGGTGGATGGACACTAAGGCCAGATAGTTTCTTCTAGGCTTCCTACCATAATAGTCTTCCTCCAAAAGTCTTTTTTTATTATAAAGTCTAATTGCATCTTTATAACGAAAACTCACACATTTTCCTCAATTAGACTTGCTGATGTATTTAAACTATTTGACGTAATTTAAATTAATGATGATTTAATTTAGGAGAATAATAACATCTTGCCCATGATGTTATATGATGTTATTTTGTGAAGGGATGTTATAATTGAGCGTCCCTGTATATACTTATGTAGCAGGTGACGCTAATGTGGCTGGAATTTTATATGAAAATTTGAGAAGTTCATTGAATTTGAAAGGTATGTGTAATTTCACTGGGAGAGTTGTTGCAGTAGTTGTAATTGAACTCGGGACAAGGCTTAAGGGAGAAGATGGCACTGAGCTACCTAAAATATTTTCACATTATTTATTTTTTAATAACCATATTACAAATGTGTGTACTGTCTGATATTCTTTTTTTTTTGCTAAAGCAAGAGTCGAACCTTCTATTTCATTATAACTATAAACAACTTACATAATATACAACATTCCCAAAGGAATTATGGGCCAAAGAAAACTAACCACTCATAGCCCAGGCTTAAACACTGAGCCTCGGTCCCCAAAACAAGAAAACTACTATTACCTCAAAATACAAAGCAAGCCAAAACCATTCGAGCCGAAGACAACAAACAATTTAAAAATTAGAAACGACCCCGATGAGGAATTAAGGACACCACTAAAAGGATTTCGGGTCTGGAAGGGGAAAAATGCCATTACCCTTGATCGTCGATCCTCCATGCCAGATCCAACAATGGAGGATAATATTGCAATACCAAGTGGCCCGACGATTAACCACACTATAGTCATCCTGGACCCACCAACATGATCGATTGTTCCTGACCATTGATCCATCTTGTATGATCTAACGACCGAGGTGCATATCACGTGGGCCTAACATTCCGAAGATTAGCACGTGATGAGGGCGGTATTCCTTCACCGTACAATGCCATGTGTTGATTGGTGAGTGAAATCGCTCCCAACTCCACAAAACCACTTCCCTCTTGAAAGGTTTGCGATGGATGATAAAACACCTCCTGAGTGGTACTACATCCACAAAAAGTAAGACAACGGTTTTTAGGCTGCTGGGAAAGCCGAAATTCCGACCCCACATACCATCACTTCTCCTCCACTTACCATCAGTTCCTCACAATCGCATGTACCCGTGCAGAGTGAAAATCCATCTTTTCAGCCGATTATCTGCAGAACTGTAGCTGCTCAGCAACTCTGATTTGAAACTTCTATGTTCATACTGTCGAGGGTTGGGGAGGTCGAGAGTGCCCTGAATCCCCAGAATATTCTTGCTTCTAAAAAATCTCTGCATAAAGAATCCAAATCAACTCATCCCTGCCTCTGTGTCTTTGTTTCGAAACACCATTATATCCTCATCCGCCTAGTCATGACATTGCGCCTTTAAACTATTCAGAGGCATCTCATGCAAATTCATCGCAACCCTGCTATTGTTATAGAGTACACCTTGATTGGCCAAGATGTCTGCCAATTTGTTTGCGGTCCTTCGCACATGGTTAAAACTTACAGTGTGGAGACCACAAATATGAAGTTGAATTCTTTGAAAGACATGGAGTAGCCTCCATTGTTTTGAGACTTTTTTGGCTCCGTGCCATAGCTAATTCTTTTGGCCGACTTTATAATTAACTCAGAATTAGCTTCTACAATAACATTCTGGAGATTATCCTGCTTCAAGAATTCCAAACATTGCTCCAGAGCCATTAACTCTTCCATATTGTTAGTGTCTCTTCCCAAATGGCAATGAAAAATAAAAAGCAGACTGCCATTTTCATCTCTTAAAACCCCTCCATAGCCAGCAATACCCAGGTTATCTTTGGATGCCCTATCAATGTTGTACTTCAAAAACCCCTAAGGGGGAGGATGCCAATAATCCTTCTTAGTATCCATTTCGAAAACCTTACTATCCAGGCCCTGTGGAATAAGCCCCTGCATACCTAATTTGCGAGGAATCTGTGTTTCAGCTTCTGAAGGTGGATTTTTAGGGAAAGTTCGCACTATGATACTTAGCGTCACCTTAAATTGTCTTAAGATTTGCTCAAAAAGGCATTGGGAGGAACAATTTTTATTCTTGAAGATTCTGTTGTTCCTTTCTTTCCAGAAAGTCCAAATTATGAAGCTTGGTGTTAAAGCCCAGGCAGAGCTTAGAAGTTCAAAATCAGAGAAGTTGCTTCTCCAATTGATTAGGGTATTGATAATAATTCCTTTGTCACTATCTGTCTATTGGAAGATAGTGGCAAACGTATCCCACAACCAAGAGGTGAAAATGCAATCATTGAGAAGGTGCTCCATTGTTTCTTCTTGGCCTTCATAGAGCTGGCATCTGGAAAGGCCCAGAACACCACTCCTTCGAATGTTATCCCAGGTCAAAATTTTCGTTTGATGAACCAACCACAGGAAGATTTTAATCTTCATCCATCCTTGATGTTTCCATATGTTTTGCCAAACCCTGTCTGAATCATTGGAAACCAGCTCAAGGAGTATGTGTTTTTCCCCCTTAAGATTGAAGGTGCCTGCATTGTTGTTTCCCCATCTAAGTTGGTCATGTCCCCCTATCACTAAAATTTTCCTTTGTTCCAATATTATCAGAAGTGCCTCTACTTTGGCTTTCAATGGGTTGTCTTCCCTGTGAACCAATTCTTCTAGTTTCTCCATTTTCCTTCACTGTTGGTTTGAACCCAAAAATATTTTACCTTGAATAACCTTTTGGTATCTATTTCTTTCTTGAGGTCCAGAAGGTTCTCTCTTAACAGTGTAGGTTCTTGTTGCCATTTGTCCTCCCAAGACAAAGAAAGATCACCTTCTCTAATTTCCTAGAAGATGTTCTTTTTAAACTAATACTCTATTCCCCCAGGCCTTATTCCAAATGTGTGAGCCATTTATAATGCTAGACATCCTTATTAGATCATTATCTTGCCAATTGCTAGCATATTTTTCTTTCTAGATTCTAGCCCACTACGCCTTTGGGTCTTTCACCCAGCGCCACAATAATTTCGCCCCTAAAACTTTACTTAGTACTTCCAAATTATCCAGACCAAGACCCCCATAAGTTTTCAGTTTTCAGATCTTATCCCATGCTACCAAGGCCAATTTCTTTCTTTCCTCCCCCTTACCCAAAATAAAGTCTCTTTGAATGGTTCTAAAAAGTTGTAAAACTCCTTTTGGAGCTGGAAGGGCTAATAACATGAAGACGGGGATTGATTGGAGAATAGCTTTTGTAAGCACTAACCAACCAGCCAGGTTTAAAGATCTAAAGGTCCATTACCTGATTTTATCCTGCATCTTATTAATCATCAGATCCCGAATGCCCTTGTGAAAAGGCTTATCAATAAGAGAAACTCCCAAATATTTGGAGGGAAGGACATCCCTTTGAAAGCCTAGAATCCTGGAGATGTTTTTCTGAATAGCTATATTGGTGTTAAAGAAGAAAATCTTAGATTTAGAGAGATTAACTTCCATACCTATATCCATGGCAAAGTCAGAGAGGATATGTTTGTACGCTAGAGCTTCTTTGACCATGGGGATTCCCTGGAGCATAGTATCATCAACAAATTGTTGATGGGTCAAAGTCTGACCAGTCTATGAAAGTTGGAGGTCTTTGATATTACCAACTTCTTTCACATGCTTGATACACCGACCCAGACCTTCCATCATGAGGATGAAGAGAAGGGGAGTTAGTGAATCACCTTGCCTAAGGCTTCCAGAAGGAGTAAAAGTCTTGGAAGGAGAACCATTAACTAGAATTGAAAATCTGGAAGAAGTTACCATGGCCATGACCCATCTAACCCAGTTATGATCAAACCCAAAAGAAATAAGGACCCTCCTTATATAGAACCAATTAAGCTTATCATAAGCTTTGTCTAGGTAGAATTGCATAATCATACCAGCCTTCCCATTGCTTGTCAATGAGTGGACCACCTCATGTGCTTGAATGATGTTATTGAGAATTTGTCTGCCTTCCACATAACCAAATTGCTCTATAAAAACTAGAGTAGGAAGAACTGGTTTGAGTCTCTTAGCAACAACCTTGGATATGATGTTTTAAACCACATTTCACAAGGCTATGGGTCTAAACGTGTCTGGAGTCTGAGCATTGTCCTGTTTGGGGATTAGAGAAATGAAGGAAGTATTGAGCACCTTCAAAATAGTTCTATTCAACCTGGAACCTTCCACTACTTTTAGAATATCCTGTTTAACTATATTCCAGCAAGCTTTAAAGAAATTGACATTGAAACCATCACGGCCTAGCACTTTACCATTTTGCATTTACTTGATGACCTCACTAACCTCCTCTTCTGTGACTTGACTATTGAGATTGAAATTATCCTCTCAAGTAACCAGTCTACGAATATGCCCAGTTAAATCCCTGATAAAATGCTCTCTATCTAAAATGGTTTCTTGTGCTATTCCATGAAAGTGCTGAACTAACACATCTTCTATATCTTCATGGGAGTTAAGAAGATGATCGCCCTCATCCTTGATCAAAGATATCCTATTAGGAGATCTGTTTGCAATGGTTGATCTGTGGAAAAATGCAGTGTTACGTTCCCCTTGTTTTAGCCATTGAACTCTGGATTTTTGTCTGCAAAATATTTCCTCTTGTTTACATCAATTCTCCCAGTATTGATGGGGTTTTGGTGACTGGGTCATTTCTATCTTTATCAAAGCCCTCTGAGATAAGTGTTTGATTGATTTCCCACATTTTATCTTCAACAACGTTTTTAACTACAAAAATATTGCCAAATTCATTCTTGTTGCAATCTTTAAGTCTTAGCTTGATGTGATTTAGTCTTTTGTGTATTTGGAACATACTTGTACCCTAAATATGAAAATCTTTTTTCCATCAATTTGTAATGTTACTGATGAAGTCGGGGTGTGTGAGCCAGATATTCTCAAATCTGAAAGGTCTGTTCTTGGGGGTACCAATGCCCTGAACCTCAAGTTGAACAGGCCAATGGTTCGAACCTCCATAAGGTAGAATTCTTGCTATCATTTCCTTGTTGCGGAGCATAAGGTCCTCTGAGATTATGAATCTGTCTAACTTTAAGGCTACTTGAGAATCTCCTCCTCTTTTATTGTTCCAAGTGAAGAGAACATTACTCATATCAATATCGACAAGCTTCATATTATCTATAAAAGTTTGAAAAGTTGTGGAGTCTCTGCTTAATGTTTTGGTTCCCCCTTTCTTCTCTGAAAGTGATTTGTTCATGTTGAATTCCCCACACAAGATCCATGGTATATCTACTTGTCTATCTCTAAGCTCCATAAGAGAATCTAGGAACCTGAGCTTATCATTTATTCTTTGAGGGCCATACACATTCGTGACCAGATAGGTCTCCCTATCTCCTACCGGCTGTATAACCACTGACAAATAATTTCTATATGCCTCAACATCTATTATGCCAATCTTTTGGGGGTTTCAAAGAGTAAGCATGCCCCCTGCTCTGTTATCTGCTTTGACTTCTAGAAACTCAAAATCTATTGAGCCATTTGTTGTCAATTTCTTTTATTTTCTGAATGGAACATTTAGTTTCCTGGATAAAGATCATATCTGGAGCTTCTTGTTTCATTATATTACTAGAATTCTTTTTTTCCTCTTACTATCTAGACCTCTAATATTCCAAGATGTAAACTTCATTATTAAAGATTCGCAAAGGAGTAGCTGGTTAGATCTTTCATCTTACCTAAATCTATCATTAGCTTTCCACATTCCATCAATAACTCGTTCCGATTTTTCCTGCCTCTCTTCTTACCTGGGTTTCTGGGTGCTAATCCAGGTGTGATTTTCATAGTTTTCACACCTTCGTTGCCCTGCCTTTCATTTTTTCCTTGCCTGTCTAGCCCTTTGTCTTGAGTTTTCCATAGGAACAACTACTGTACTCTATTGAACTCTTCTGGCAGTAAAGAGTATAGCCCCCTCACGGTCTCGTGTTTCGGGAAACCTTCCAGATCTAAGTGTTCCCTGCTAAGAATCTCCTATAATTCATGATCCTCC
The DNA here is from genome assembly GCA_031772625.1 of Pinus tabuliformis. Taxonomy (NCBI): domain Eukaryota; kingdom Viridiplantae; phylum Streptophyta; class Pinopsida; order Pinales; family Pinaceae; genus Pinus; species Pinus tabuliformis. Next base: position 835,266,844 of record CM062811.1, on the reverse strand, counting down.
GTTTCCATCTCACTCTGGGTCATTTCTTGGTCCATATCCGGTTCTACATTGCTCAGCATAGCCTCTTTCTATTTGTTAATATCCTGTGTTTGTGCTCTTTCTTCTTCTTTCTCCTTCTCCATTGGGCTTCCTTCCATTACCTAATCATTTTTTGTTATTTCTTCTTCCTCTTTGAGTACTTGGAACTTATTCAGATTAGCCTGTTGCCCTTCAGTTTGTTGTTGCTTTGGCCCCCTCTTCCCTCCTTTTCGTCTATGTAGCACTTTGTGAAAGCCTTCAGTATCTTTCATTGTGGTCGCTTTACTTCTATTCTCTATTTTACGGAGAGGGCAGTCTCTAAATAGGTGCCCATGCTCATGGCATCTCCGACATCTGAAAGGAATATGTTCATAGTCTACTCTTTACACCCATTCTTCATAAAAAACTTCCAACATGACCTCATCCGGTAGAGATCCAGATAGATCCATCTCCACACATATTCGTGCAAAGGAAGTGTACTTTCCCCTTTTGGTAGCCTCAGAAGTTTTGAAAAAACTCCCTAATTTTTTTCCTATGGCAGATAAGGATTCCAGTTGCTAGTAATCAAGAGGTAGAGAGTAGAGTCTTACCTAGACTAGGACCAAAGTGAAGGTTTCTCGGTCAAGGACAAAATTCATCCACGGTTGCATGTACAGGCTTGTTGCTGCATAGAAGTGGGGCCCTCCTTCAAACACCCTATCTTTATCCTCAATAATTGTGAAGACCATAGTGGAGAAACCCTTTGACCCAAGATGTAGGTCAATGCTTACTTTTGGTTTCCAGTTGTATTTAATCCATGTCTGTAAGGCCTTTCCAGTGGGCCATAATACCATGAATTTACAAATGATAGCATATGTCCCCATGTGTTCCCTGTGTGCCTGTAGAGCCAGATCATTTAAAAATACTCTAGGTGTGACCTCAGCTTTGGGTTTACATGGCCCCTTATGTGCTTTTCTTTTCGCTCCTTATTCCTTGTCTTCTTCCTCATTTTATTTATTGTTGTTATTCTCCCTTGACTTGTTAGATTATTTCTCCTTTTCCGTGTTCCTTATCCCTTCTCCTTAAGGACCTCTGACACTCTCTAATGGTTTCTTGCCTCGGCTAGCTACTGCCTGCCTGAAGCAGGGAGCGAAGCTCCCTCCTTTGTGCCCTTCCATGGATTTCTACACCTACAGATGCCTGAAAACCCTAGCTCCTCCCTTCGACAGTCACCACCGTCAAGCTTCGATACTTAATCATCGTGTACAGACTGATATTCAATTATATCAGATTTCAAGTATTTGAATCAAGATTTGTACAACAACATCTCTTTTGACCTAGAATTTGAGAGGCAATATCCAAAAATTTGCAATAGGAATCTATTTTCCATATTATGGCTGATAGGTAGTGTAATAGGATTTTTTTTTTCCGTATTATGGTTGATAGTGAGTGTGAGGTTATATAGGAACCGAAATGTATAATTTAGGTACTGTGAATGTACATATACATTTTCGTCATTTTGGAAGGAAAGTTCATTTTTCATCTCTAATTTCTTTATTTATTTTATTTCTTTAAATAGCATTTTTCATTTTGGAAGGAAAGTTCATTTTCACTTCTGATTTCTCTGTTTTCACTCTTGAGCATGCCAACTACAAGCATTTTAGAATTTGGAAGGAAAGCTCATTTTCATCTCTGATTTCTTAGTTTTCACTCTTGATCATGCCCACTGCAACTGTCTTACTAGGAAAACCTCTTTTTCTTTTTTTATAATAAAATTTGCATTGATATTTCAAAGCGGAGTTCAGCAAATAGTAACACACAAATGCCTGAAGAGGCATGGATGATATCTCCCCATGAATGATGATGAGCCCCAAAAATGTGTAATTATATGGGCTCATTCAGCCCCCTAATTTGACTTAATCCACCATTATCATTATTTTATTACATGCTTTTGATTATATTTATGCTAATAGAGTGAATTAGGTTAGTCATTATGCCAACAAGTCTAAAGTGTGCTTTATGCTTATTTTTAGTCAATTTTGGGACAAAATCAAAGGTTTAAATGAGCACTTGGCAGCCAAATTCGTGGAGAGGATTCGTAGGAAGGTGTCCCCTTAATTTATGAGCTCTTACCTCGAATCATCCACCACCATCTCAGAGTTCAAGGGCCACCACATCGATTATCACAAGGGCAACCAAGCAAGGGCTAGTAAAGTTGTTGTTAACTGCAAGTTTTGGCAGCCGAGTTCCTAAAGTTTAGGAGGGCTGTTGGGGTCCCCAATTTGTATAAATAAGAAGGCCTAGGTCCTCAACTCAGTTAGCTAGGCAGTTCAATTTTCGTCATTTTTTTGCGGTAGGTTAGCTCTGCATTTCAGCACATTTTCAAGCTTTTTCTTGTGGACAGTTTTTGGGATGTAACTATTATTTATTGCTCAATAAAGATGAATCCAGCTTTGGACCAGCTCTAATATTCCTTAGGAGGTTGTAGCTCTTGGGGTTGGGCCCAAATCAAGTGCCCAATTCCTCCTTTCTGTACTTTGATGTGTCTTTGTTGCATTCTGAGAACAAAATCTATTATTTAGTTTAAAATCTTGTTTTGTTATTTAGGTTGCTTTTGATGATTGAAATAGCTTTTCCTGTTCAGGTTGATTTGATAGGTTGGTAGCAGAAAAGATCTTTGAAAAAGGCCATCAAGCAACCCTTGATCTCACCTCTCCCTCCTCGGGACCATGAGCTGAGACCAAGGTGTCCTTGCTGCCATAAAAACATTGTTCTTGCTTCTTCATGTAATTTCTAGTGTTAGATTCTTAGTTGCAGAAATTAGTACAGTTGTGATTACATGCTTAGATCCATTCTTGCTTGGGTTCCATAGTTTTTTTACATGATTTGCTACCAATAAACTTATGTTTATCACGCTTATGGTTTCTAGGTCAAATTAGGTTAAAGTAGCTAGATCTTTGGTTTTCCTACTCTTCATTTGATCAGTTTGGAAAATAACGTGCAGAGCACATGAGATACCTCCTTACCTACCCTTCCTCCATCAATGTAACCTACTTCATCCCCTAACTCAGATTCTTGCCTGTCATTTGCCACGTTTTCTCACTTTGCCCTAGTTCCTACATTCGTGTGCATCATTGCTTCTCCTATCTTCGAACCAACCCAATCGCCCTAGTCACTTCTCAGCCTCATGCGCCAGGTCCTAAACCTCTTCACAGCCTCATCCAGCCTCCATTTCCACTTTCCCACCGATTTTTCCTCCATAAACCCTTAAAAATCCTCTCTCAGCTCTTCCTGTAGAAACATCCTGTAGAAGCTATAGTACATCCTGTAGAACCCCTGCAGACTTCCTGTAGAAGCTCACGAAAGCTGTTTCTTGAGATCCGATCGCTGTGAAACTCTTTGGAAGCATGCTAAGGACCCCTTAGACCCTCTTCTAACCTTCCCAACCTCCTGCAATAATTTCCTTTTGCCAATCCACCTCTGCACAGTAAAAAACAGTTAAAGCACATGCATAATAATTCTGCCAACTTACTCAAAAATACAAAAAGATGTTTCTTTTTAGATTTCACTTCAGAAGTAGCTTATACAAATGCACTTAACCTTCCAAAGAATCAATGGCATCTTTTTCAGTAGCTTTCATCCTTTTTCTTGCATCAGTAGGGCTAGTTGGAAAAACTAGGGTTTGCTAGGGTTTGCATTTCCATTCAGCTTTTTAGTTTCTCTCTGCAAGTAGATTAGCCTCCTTCGAGTTAGCTTTTATCCATCAGTTAAAAGCTTCCTCTAAGAGCTCATACAAGTTGGTTGAAGCTCCTAGCAGATTGGTGCCAGCTGATCAAGTGACAACCGCGACAAGAGCTAGTACTTGTGCATATAGCACCGTCGCTTCCAAGTTTCTTACGAACTACGGGGTTGATAAAATTAAAGAAGGGAGTTCCAGGAGTTGCAACATTATTACTGCAATACTGGGTCCCACCAAATGATATCTCTATGCATGACAATCTCTACCTCGCAATGTTGATTTCAGCAATTAGATGTGCTTTTACAACCCTCTGAAATTTTTAGTGTTCTTCATGCTATGTTTCGAAAAACTAAACAAGTTACTTACACTTCAAGTTTTCCGAGCCATATTCAAAATGTGAACTATTTCCATTTTTTAGTTTTTACTGTTTCAGAAACTTAGATATGTTATATACCAAAGTGGTGAATCAATGAAACATCAATTTTAATTGAAAATAAATAAATTAATTAGTTTATCATCCAAATTTCATTCATATGTATACATATTTAAACAATAATAAAAACCTAGTCAATGAGAGTATTTAAAAATATTATTGCTATACAAGTTAAATAATAATTATATATTATGTTAATTAGCTAATTAGCTAATTAGTATAATAATACAAAAATGGTAAAAGATGGATAAATTTTTTCAGATAAATAATATTTAAATGATTTCTTTAAATTATATTTTATATTTATTATAATATAAAACTTAAATTCTATAATAAAAATTAGAAGTGAAGAAAGCAAAGTGAATGAATAGGGTATACTATTTTACATAGAATAAAATAATTTATAACAATAGCAAACAATAGTTTTATTTTAAATTAAAATATATAAACATTAAAACAAACATAAATACAAATTTTAGAGTTTTCAATTGGCGTGTGGGTAACAATTAGTTTTAATTATAGTTGGGAGCTAATGCATGATTTTTCATCTACAAAGATGACCTTGCTATTTTGGAAAATATAAAATATATGGCATACATTACAAACGCCTCTCTCATACAACATTTCCAAATTAACAACCCTGTCAACCTCTTTTTACACTTTTTAAAGCAATTACAAATATTTATTAATTTCATATACACTGAATTTTTTATGAAAATAATGTCGTACTTATATTTAATGATTCATTATTGTGAGAAGTACTTAAATATTTGATAAATCATTTCAATATAATAATTTATTTTTGCATAAAAGCAATATGATTATAATTTATATAAATTGTACAAACGGATCAACTATGTTTTGGGAATTTTTAAACTTAAAAAGGTTTAAAAAAATACACATAAGTAATCATGTGGAGTTCATTGAATTGAAACTAAAAGGGGTTTCAATATCCATGTTTTTGAACATTCTTGTTAGTTATAAATTAAATAAATAATAGAAAGACTCAACTCTCATACTTTTTTTTAAGATAAAAATTATTTTAATTATATTTTGTGATGATGATGATGATGATGATGATGACGGTTAACGTCCACTGAGACCAAATTGGTCTATCGGACCAATAATTTTCTTAGTTTTTAATTATCTGGCTCCTCGTCTTTCTTGGCAAGATTGGTTTTGTAGATTTCTTTTTTTCCTCTACGGTCTTCCAACTTCCTTTATCTTGCATCCCCTTCATCTCTTCTAGTTCTTGGGCCATTGGTGTCTTAGCTTCGTGATCTATTGTGTTGGTCCTTTTGAAGATAGTTAGAGAAGAAGTTTGGTCTAGGAGATCTGCTTTGTTGTTAATGAAGATTTATTTTGTGCGGTCGAATCCTCATAACTATTGATTTGTTGGGCGGGGCTTTCTCCCTGCTTGTCTTGAGAGTTGTTTCTTTCCTACCCGATTTCTTGTGATTCAAAGTCTTCTCTAGAGTATTCTTCTTTGATGACAATGTAGTGTTCTTTTGTGCTCCTTCCCACCATGTAGATCTGTGGTGGTTGTTTCTAGCAGAATTCTTCTTGGAGTCTTTTATGCAATTTTTGGCTAGATGCCCTGTCTCAAAGCAGGATCGACATCTAAAGATGACACTTTCGTAATCAAGTTTCTGGTTCCACACATAGTCTTTACTTGTTAGGTTTATTTCAGCTGGGAATCTGACGCTGAAATCCATTTCCACACAGATGCGTGCATAGGTGGTTATGGCATATTACTCTATTTCTGGGCACCTGCAGTAAAATTTCCCAATTGCATTTCCAATGGCTTTTAGCGAGGAGAGATTCCAAAGATGCAAAGGTAGGCTTGGCAATCTCACCCAAACTGGCGCTGAGATTATGACTACTATAGAGGGATCAAATGATGGGTTCCATGGCTTCATGAATAGGCCTGATTTTTCCCAAAACCAAGGGCTGGAATCTAGGATACATTGTCTGCTTTTAGGATTTTCAAAATCTACTATAAAGAAACCCCTAGCACAGGGGTAGATATTAATTTCATCAGAAATGACAGGTTTCCATACCTTCGAGATACAGTTGTGGAGAGCTGTCAGCTGTGGCAAAAAATCATTGAACCGGTAGATTAGGGAACTTTCGGAAAACTTAAAAGCCTCATCGAGTGAGGCCTGGACCACCTGGACATGGGAGCTGGAGCTTTGCTGACGATATGGGCAGGAGCTTGCCCTCCAGAAGCAGATGAGCCAACAGCTATTTTCGCGAAGCTAGGAGCAATATTTTACTTTCCCGTAGAACCCAACCGCAGAGAAATAAAGTAGAAGATAAGATTAGATCTAGAACCTAGCTGCTTAGATCTAGATCTAGAAACAGAAGATTAGATCTAGAATCCAAAATGTACAAACAAACTTATTCACTCAAAATTTTTAGATGCCAGTGACTAACCGGTTCTCACCTAAACAACGAGTGCGGATCAGATCGCCACATCCACTATAAATAAATAAGATCGCCACAAATCCCTCTCACAACCATCCAATTCTCGATCCCTATTGTATCACAATGGCCGCGAAAAAGGCATGGAGTGCGCAGTCATCTGGGTTTGCATTTGGGCATGCATGGGGGTTTTCCTCCACCAACCAACTTCGGCTACAATGGACTGCAACACCGTCACTCAACAAATCACATCCTGTGCCACGTATCTCACCCAGGGAACATCGGTGCCACAGGAAGATAGCTCTTGCTGCCAGGGCGTTCATAGCGTAGTAGAACCCAAAACAATAGATCATGGCAGAACCCTTCACGGCAAATAGAAAATCATAGATCGCCTCGTAGTGGAACCCAGAATGGTAGATTGCGATAGAACCCTTTGCGGCATATCAAAAATCGTAGATCGCCTCGTAGTAGAACCTAGAACGGAGGCTCTATTTGAGGAAAACCTTCGCGGCAGTATTATCATATTAAATTAATGTTCAAAGGGAGGCTCTCTTTGAGGAAGGTTTGCAGTTGGATGTAGTATTTACTCAATGCTGGAATACAAAGATGGAAATGTGGTGGAATACATTCATTTAATTTTAAATGAATGAATTTGTGTTTTTTTCTTAAAGTTAGTTAATTTTTTAATTTTTCATATCATTTTGGTGGAAGTTTTAATATATGTTTTGATTTGGATAAAAATTAAAATATAATCAGGGCTACATAATAGTTAGTACATGCAGTTTAGCTTAAATATAGCTTAATGAAACAAAAAAATAACAATGACAAAAATTTCATTACAAAAATAAAACAACTAATAAAATATTATATTAGATATCATTTTCTTGGATTCAACTTCGTTAACTAAGTCGTTAAAGTATGAGCATTTCTCATGGAAATGGTTATACTTGAATGACATGAGAAATGTTCATACTTGAATGACTTGCTTAACAGAGTTGAATCCCAAAAAAATGATGTCTAATATAATGCACTGCGAAAACCCCTTAATACTTAAATTATTATATTGTTAAATGCTATCACCAAAAATTAAGAAATATGATTAACTAATATTCTTTATATTAAAACAAATATAACTATATGTGTGTGTTTTATTTTTATTAATATATATAATTGTCTATAATTTAATTTATTATAATATTTTTATAATATAATAATATGTCACTTAAATTGAAAATATTGTGAAAAAAATATAATTCATGAAAATAGAAATAATAGAAAAATAAATGAAAAAGTTGAATGAAAAGGAAATAAAACTAAAAATTAAAATTTAATAACTAATAGAAATGGAAGTTACTAAACAACCCATAATAAGATCTCAACCAATCATCTTACAAATAATTAAATTTCAATATTGTTAAAAAATAATAAAAGTTGAATTCATAATGTTAAACTATGGATAAGCATCATAACTTTTTTGTCAAATACAAGCTAATACCCTGTCAAAGCCAAATTGAATGGGTTATACCATGCAGGTATAATAATAGATTTTGGATTTTGTAAGGACTTTTTGATGTTTTAGTGAAATACTAATACATAATCTAATTTCAATATTTAAAGGTAAGGATAATGGTGTATGTTTGGATATTATAAATCTAGCAATAAATCCTTTTGTAAAATTTAACAGTGATTTCATTTAAATTGTTTTATATAAAATTGTTAAATAATTTTAAAATGTGATATTTATATACAATATTTAATTCGGCCTCCTCTCACATGTCAAACTCTTATTACCTTCAACATGTATTCAAGTTGACTAATCTTTCCAAGTTTCATAGGAATCGATTAATTATAATTGAACAAATCAAGCTTCATAGTCCCTTCCTCTTAAATATAAAATATATATACCTGGGGAAGCAACAACATCTCAACCAAGATAAAAAGCTCAACAATTAAACAATAATCCATATGTTGGTAATGCCTGAAAAGATGTTTGAGTTCATTAAGTATAAATTTATTTATTTTAAGAACTATGAGGAAACATATCTCTTTTTTGTAGAGAGAATTAATGTCAAGGGTCTAGGTGTTGGAATCTGTCAATTGAAGATTCCATAAGAAGAATAATTATTGTGAGTTTTCATCTCGATTTGGAGAGGTGTTGCAATTAGACGCCTGAAATATGGAGCTGCATCTAGAGGCCCCTCACTACACAATTAGTAATATTAATGCCATATTAACAATTGTTATAATTACTGGTGATTTATTTTTTGTTGTTGTGTTGTTGTATTGTTTTCACTCTTGAGTTACAGGGATAGGGCCAGCCTCACCACCATTTGCAGGTCATGGATTTTTTAGGCTCTATTTCATGCCTCTGGACATCGCTTCACATTAGGGTGCATGATCTGGACTATACAACAATGTCTTCCTCATCTCACGGATGCGCGACTTCAGGAACAACATGGATTCACAAAATTGAATAGAGGGTGTTCCTCAGAGTTGAAAACCTTAGCCTCCCACTTCCCCCATGTAATTCTTATTCTAATTGTTATTTAGATTTTGGGAGGGGGATAGATATGGGGTTTGGGTTTACATGTGTGTAAAATGGTTGGTATGTTTATAAATTGCCTATTAAAATCAAAAGAAGCCTTCAAAGGTCTTATTTTAGGCACTCATTTTTATCTTTTTTTTTATTTTATTTTCTATCCTTCCCATAGTGATAGTCCATCTGGTCTGTTGGCTACTGCCTGTATGCTAGGATGGAAAACAAGGAAGAGAGTGAAAAACATCTATATATAGCTTCATAGAATTCATTCCATCCTTGATCCTCCCTCTCTGATAACATCTATAAGTGGCTTTGTTCCGGCTCAGGCCTGAGAGAAGTGGGGAAGTATATACCAACTTTGAATGAATATCTATTAAGAGCTTAGCAAGCTACTTTGATTAGAGACTCTCTGGAATGATTGTTCCTCGCTTTCCATGTTATGTATGTTATGAGGTTCAGGTTGAGAATGTGATGCAGGGTTACCCCCACACATACCCACACTATACACCCTTTTGCATAAACACAATTGTCCTAGGTATTTAACTCCCCAATGGAGTTAAATATTCAAGCCATAAATGGTTAAGGCCCTTTAGCACTTGTTCCTTTTCATCGGAACCCAATCACCCCACTTTAAACCCTCCATCAAGACTTAGAACCTCACATAACATTCACATAAGACTTCATTAAATCCTTCCTCCTTAAATCCTTCTATCGAGAACTAAAACACTCTCATTAACCCTTTAATAGATTGGTTACATACGTTTTAATGTATAAAAAATTCTATCGGCGCTCTTCCGCTTTATAAACCATTACAAAGGAAATCCATTTAGAAAGGGAAATGCTCCCAAAACATACCTTCCCACCTTTTCTACGTCCTTTGCACAGACCCCGAGATTACACCTTTATTGCTCATCACAATCGTCTCTTCTGCTCCCTTCGGCACTCCACACACACATATATATATATATATATATATATCTATATATATATATATATATATATATATATATATATATATATACCCTTTCCGCTCCAATATGCAATAATCAACGACATTAATATATATTTAAGTCATAAAAGACTCACACAACACTTTAACGTGATACATAGGAAAGACAAGAAATACAAAGGCAATCCCGCGCCAAACACATGTACCTAGACTTCAAACGTTATATATTCGCGTTCTTCGAATATCGTCGGGTCCGCTCCTTCCAAGTCTTTCGCTATGCGACTTTGATCTGCCCGATCGCCGATTTCCAATTAGCAATCATGCTGATCTCCGATCGTCGATCGGTGCTTATCGTTGTCATCGTATCAGAACTTCCTCCTCAGTGACATCATCTGGACCGTTGACCTTCTAGATCCAATGGTTGCCGAGTGTTAATATTTCTCCTCACGCTTCTCCCTTTTACTTAGTTTTTACGTTAAGTATTCAAATCTTCCATGGGTTAACTCCTCTTCAAAGGATTCAATTCCTTCATTGTTCCCATTGCACGCTATCTCTTCTGAGCTTAAGCTCTGCACTCTCCTTTGATATCTATTTTTGTAGAGCTCTAATGGATTCGATGATACATCGTCATCCTCTGTATCATTTCCTCCCTCTGCATGTTCTGTAGAACTCTGGCTATAATCCTCTATATGAGAACCTACAAGTTCACATACAATTCAACGCTCGAAACACGCATTCCAACTTGAAATTAAGTTGTCTGTATTAATAAATATCAACAATGGTTACAGAATGAGACTTCTGTCTCTCAGAGGGCCATTTTCAAATGTTAGTGGCCTCCATTTTGACTCTGCCCATAGGCTTACATATATGCTGGTGAGTTCTGTTGAACTCATCCTAGTTTGACTCCTAAGTCTACTAAACCAAATCCTAAATCCTCTATCCATTATGTCCACTTCTAATTAATTCCTAAAGTCTCTTTGTCACGCCTCGAATCATGAACTGTTCTAAGAGTTCTAATTGACTTTAGACTCTTGTCCTTTATTCCCGCTCATGTTCTCATTTATTTGAGAGCTCTTACAATTTCCTCCATTATCTAATTAAATCACTTAAAGGCCTAATTTATCACTTAGGAATCCAAATTCCCAAAAATACATGACCCCCTATGTCTACTTAATTACAATAATTTTCCTTCGGCTTAATGCTCCTGCATCATAATGTCATCTTCAATTTTGAAGTTCGGCTTCCACAAAATTGTATAGAGGTGAATGATCTGGGAGATGCTATTTAAGGTTCTTAGTATATTCTTCTTTATTGAAATTCTATAGGGATAGAAGTGGATATGCTCATTGCATTTCCACATCGTGTCTATTAAATGGAATGAATTTATCTTAATATCTAAGATAATTAAATCCATACAAAACTTACCCTGGAAATATGAAGTTCTTGACTAAGTAGTGGTAGATAGATTTTCTATGGTATCACATATTAGCAACCATGAAATGTTGCATCTTGCATCTTGTGAGAGTTCATTCCAAGACAAATGGGATATATGATATGTTGGCATTATGTGATACTGTAATTTTGTAACTTGTATATTCTTTAAAAAATCCCACAATTTCATTAATCATGGTCTTATCCCTATTTATAGGATATGATTTTAATTTTGTTCTATGACTTCTTTCATGTTATAAATCATTGCATTTAAAAAGAAAAAAAAGTGTTTGATAACTAACTAAAATCAATTTCCAGAGCTAAAATTTCTATGCCCTTTCATATGTGCACCTGCTTGTACATTTTTTTTTGTTTACCTGTGTGGCATCTAAGATCACCATAGAGGTTGAGAACATTTCATGCCAATTGAATCTTTGGTTGATAGATGCCAAGTCCACATTTTCCATGCTAATTCTGATGCATGGATATATTCACATCCTATTCATTCTTCTTACTAGTATATGTATTACCTGTCACGGAGCTGAAAAGTATGTTAAGAAGAAACAAAATGGAACAAGCACTTGCATAATCAAGAAATCTAGCCTTATATGAAAATCCTCATGGTTGAAGAGAGGATGAGATTTAGTAGGTTGTTAGTCCAGTTCATGGTTTGTAAGAGGATCAATGCATAGAACTTTTGTTTATTAGCACTTCAATTGTGATTTACAACAACTAATATCTTCAATAACATGTACTAAGGGTTTCCTTCATGTTTTACTCTGCTATAGAGGTTATTTGAGCTTAACTTTGCTACATTCTTCTGATCTATGCCTTTGATTTGTTGGAGATGATGGTGTTGTTGAGAGGTTGGTTGTTTTGAGTCCTGGTAATGAGAACTCAAGTGTCGTTATTGAAGGGATTTCATCAAATACTTCTGGAATATCTTTTTTTGTTAAGGTTACCTGATGTAAAGCCCTCATATCTATAGAAATTAGAGAAGTCTAAGTTGGTTGGAGATGAGTTCCTCTCAAAGGTAGACTACTAACTATAGTATACGAATATAATTAAACAGTATTAGTAATTCAAAGAAACTGCCATATAGGTAATTGAAATATGCTTCGAGTGTGATATTGATGATTTCAATGATATGTAGGTATTTGATGTTGCATGTTTTTGTTGGGCCTTCGGTCTTATCACATGATAAATTATTTATGAAATTTAATATGTATTCTAAATACTTTCAATACACTAGTTTACTTCGGGACAAGTGTTGTTGTCTAAGTTGCATGGTATAGTGAAACATGAATGCATATATATATATATATATATATATATAAATAATGTTTCTAGCACGTTCTTGTTTTAGATGTATGCATTCCTGTTTTAAGGATAAATGTTAATGGGTGTCCATACATTAGAAAGCATGATTATGAGCAATACCTTGAGGGGATTGTAACTTCAACGTGTTTGCTAACAAATTGCTTCTTTTTACCATTCTGAGTGCATAATAGATTTGTGTATCAAAGTAGTTGCTTGGGGTTTAATCCCATGATGTGATTGTATTACATCCTAGAGAATGACGGGAGCTATCCATTGTTTCTTGAGACCTAAAAGTAGTTCCTGCTTTTGTTTTGCTTTCCATAGCATGTGCAGGGAAAATGATTCCAGAAAAAATGCTAGAAATTGCTATAATAATAGTCCCATATGTTTCATGTAAAGGTGAAAATAAATTTGTTTTGAATTTTTTTTCCATTTCTAGCTTCCATATTATGATTTCGAGATTAAGGGTCAAAACTTTCTGTCAAATTATTTTTGTGTTTCCATCTGCCACAATGTGGCATGTTGTTGTGGTTGATTTGGGGACTGAATGTCAACCAACTTGAAGTTAAAAGGCCAAAAGGCCTCAATAAAATGAATCCTCTTAACGGTTGGATTTCCAAGGTAGATCATTCGTAGAGAATGTTGCTTTATCTAAAAACAATGAAGGCAGAGATGGAGAGGAAATGAAGAAAAAGGGAAATAGCAATAAAAAAACTCAGGAAGAAAATCTTGCTTGAAGATTGGAGGAGGATGTGACAATTGAGCCTATCCATGCATGATGAGTTGCAATTGTTATCAGTGTACATCTTATTCATTATAAGCATTTCCAACGAAAAATAAAGTTTCCAACAAATTTTTGTTTTTCAATTTGGGTTCTTGAAGTAAAAATATATTGTCTCTATGTTAATAGCTATTTGCATGAGTTTTGTTGTGCAATAGCTTCAATTTGATGTGAATTTTGCTATATAAAACTAAATTGGATAATACTTTTGCATTCAATTACCTACAACCATATATTATCCTAACACCCACAACATTGGATTCCTTGTCCAACATTCTCTTGTTAGTTAATTCGACGCAATGCTGAATCACAATGTTATCGTCAATTCATAAAATCGCTAAGGTTAAGTGAATGCACAAGTAGCCTCATTATTTGAATGTGAATTCTACTTATTAATTCGTTAAGTGATGAGAGTCAACTAGCCCTCAAATTGTTGGTGTATTTATAAAGAAAATTCAGACCATTTCCATTAGCAACAATCATCCACGTTGGGCTTTAAGTCATTGTTTTATTGCTTGGTTTAATGCCATCACACTCCCAGTTTGTCATCCATTAGTTGTATGCTGGTTATGGTATATTCCTTTGAGTAATAGTTGTAAGTCATACTATAGCACTAAAAGCTTTTAGTTGGTTCGCTGACTAGTGCAGGCATCACTTCAATGATATCATAGCTATAAATTCACTAGAATATTATACCTACAGTTCATATATATTCTTGTGGGATTTGTTATTTTGGGAAAAGCTTCTGCTTTATTTCTAAAGTTAATAACCAACACACCATTGTGTACTTTTGGAATCAAAGGCCAAGGCATGAGCATGGGCGCTCATGAACAACCATTCATATTTAAATCTATGGGGGTGAATTTGCAAATTATATTGTGTTCTGCTTGGGTAAGATAGGATGAATGTTATTATATTATGTTGGTTCTCCCATAAAAGCAGAATGCATTGGCCCATAAGACAAACTCATGAGGTTGGAATTCATCTAGCTCCCAGTAAGAATAACTGCACCAAGAACAATGGCTTGGACTTGGTGAAAACCTCCAGTAGAGTTTGGAAAGGATGGCCTAGAAGAAGGATGCCCTGGTTGAATCCCTCCAGTTGGATGATGCTAAGGCCTCAAACAAGTCTTTGAGTGCAAATTTTGTCTGAATGGATCATGAAAATTATTAGCAGGAGGCTGCTGCGAAGAGTAGATCCCTTGTGCTTGATCATGTACTAGCATAAAATGAACAACACGTACTGGGTTTTCCATAAATTTACTATGAAAAACATGTCACCAGCAATAGGAGGCTAGGTAGGACACATCCCTCCAGTAGCATCTTGATTGGGCTTTGTATGGAATTATCCCTAAGGAGGAGGTTCACTTGAAAACGTAATCAAACCTTGAATTTGTTCTCTAGAGTATGCCAACAGGGTTGTAGGTGATATTGACGAGAGGTAAAATATTGAAATTAAAAAATATGGAACATCAAGCTTGGTGACTACACTTTATCTTGGAAACCTTGAAGGTGCATATCAGGCTCACTTGGAAAGCTTGGGGTGCATATCAGAAATGGGTTGATATTGTTCTATTATAGTATTAATTTATCCATCTTTTGTCTATTTCACTACATCCATGATTACATGCTTTCATGACATATGTACCAGCTTAAGCATTAGATATTTAATAATTAATCATTCTTTAAAGTGTGCTAGATCAATGGAAGGGTGTTTGCCTTACAAGTAGGAGGTTGGTGGTTCATTCCACTGTGCACTAACATGAATTAATCAATAATTTTAGAGTTTATTTTTAATTAAATGTTTTTTATATCAATTTATTTCAATGGTGAGATATTTATGGATTCATTGTTTTATATTGTCTCTAAGGAGAGAAAAGAGATATTTAAATAAAAAATTTATTGTCTCTAGGGAGACAATAGCTAGAATTAAATACATATTGTCTCTAATGCAAGTGCTGTCTCTAGAGAGACAAAAAAGAAATTGTCTCCTAAGAGACAATAATGCTTGTGTTATTTATTGTCTTTATAGAAACAATATTTTTTAAGACAATAATCAAGACACTATTTTTTAAGACAATAATCAAGACACTATTTTTTAAGACAATAATCTTTGAGACACCCCTTGAAGACAATATTTTAAACAATACACAATTTTTTTTTTGTCTTAAGTTAAGACAATTTACCCAAAAATTGTATCTAATATTGTCTTAAAATAGTCCTTTATGCAGTAGTGAAATGCTAAAAAACACTCAATTATGATGCTATTTCTAGCACTAATGGCCTATTTTGTTGTAGTGTTTTTCCTATTTTGTTGTAGTGTTTTTAGAGAAGATGTGGTCGGCATTTTAAATATGGACTTTCACACATGTATGTATAGTTTATTACTAGAATCTATCTAGAGCCCTGTCACAACCAAAAAATTTTAAAGTCATATTAAAAATAGAAAATAAAAAAATGGAGCAATGACAAAAATAATGATCAATATTATGTTTCTAGTTTGATGTCCATCTTTTATTTTTATTTTTAGGAAAAGAAGAAGCATATTTGATATTTTTAATTTCTGTATAAATGACATCAACAATATTTGATAATCTATACTTCAAACTTTGAAAATCTATAGCTCAAACTTTCTAATAATATTTAACGGAAAGACCAATGTTATTTCTAGTAAAATTCATGGTAATTGTTTTTTTACATAAAAATAACTCACTTTATGGCAGAATTAAACTAAAATATATAACCTTAGACTTTGAAAATTTAATATAGAAAATATTGTATATATTTGAATTTAATAATACAAGAAAATTACAAAAATATTTAATTTTTGAACTATTCAGCTTAATAATTAACATAGCATTATTGTAATATAACTCAAATACCTCCCACGTAAATTTTATTAACATCAGGGAAAGAGAATATTTAATATTATTATATTAAAATAGTATTATTATAATATAACTTAAATACCTCCCACATAACTTTTATAAACATAAGGAAAAAGATATTTAATATTATTATATGCCTAGCAAACCTAATAAGGTCGATCTCTAAATTTTTAGTACAAGACATAGAAGTAGAGATCAGTTTCCTAAAACAAATATGCGTCGTGTTAGCAAAAAAAAATTGTTTTCAACTCAAGCCTCTTTCCACTTATATTTAAAAGGAATGGTATGTGCCTAGACTATTCCAACAAATAATCCATTATAATCAAAAGAAAACAAAATTATATTTTGTTGCGGATTAGGTAACAGATGTATCGGAACATGAAAGAAAATACTACAAAGATCAAAATATATCCTAGGACGAACTAGAACATGCAAAAGATCACAATATATAGTATATAGTATATGCTAGTTACCTGAGTTTTATAATAGAATTAAATCATTAAACCGGGCGTATCTGCTGATTTGTTCTTCTCTGTCTGATGATTCCTTCTTATCTCTGCCTTGCCATTCACGTCCATCTTGTACTTCTCTGTTCGTAGACTTGGTGGACATGGAACATTTTGGTCGTGATGAGGCCCGCAAGATTTTTCCGCTAACCCAGCTTCGAACGACGAGCCAACAATACTCCTTCGAGGCGGTGGTGGCGGTTTTGGAAGATTGTTCTCGGGTTGACCGTCTGCAAGTGACTGCCATAGAGCTAAACCTTCTACTGCTACTGCCGCTTCAACGGAAGAATGAACATTCATTCTTTTATCAGTAATCCCACGCATTGGCCTGCAAGTGGCGGAGACTTCATTTAACAACAACGTCATCACAAATAAGAGGAGAGCAGCATCTACAATAACAGACATACTGATTTTCATCTGCATGGGCAATGACATTATCAGTTTACTTCTGTATTGAAAACGATGTGTCAGGAATGACAACTTTTATGCCCTTAATCGGATATCACCGAAAAGATCGGATGCTGAATAACGATAGATGGTTCCTAGCTATTGGTTTGACATAACAAAAATTATGGCAGAAATGCTGTGTAGGTCTGATTTGCAATTGCACATAAACTATTTCATGAATATAGAATACTCACAAAGGGGCATAGTCTATAAATACATGACCGAGAAGGGGATGGGAGGCGGATCCGAATTTCTAGATCTGAAGTGGTGAATAAATCTGAATATGGAATTGAACTCAAATTAATTTAGTATATACTATGAAGGGAGTCTTTGTTCGTAGAGCACACGGAAGGGAGTCTTTGTTCATAGAAATTGCCGTGGCTCAAAGATATTTTAGCGTTCAATCTTGCGACCTCAGAATAGATCGTTTCAAACATCATGCATGTAACAGAGTCCAAGAGTGTCGATTGGAGAGCGCTAGGAATGGAAATATATGACCGCGGTTGCGATATCTGATTGAACTTTGTTCATGGGGAACTCATAGAGACCATTTGGTTCTTCCACTTATTGAATGATTATGTTGAATCGATGAGCGTAGGGGATCTCCTGAAAGAATAGGAATGTATGACTCAGCATCGCTTCCGGGTAATCCGAGGAAACCATTCGACTCTTTTGGCGTGTTAACTACCCCGATTTCATCGTAGAGGAGTGCGAGAGGAGATAATAGATGATTTTCGACGCTGGGCGATGTAAAACTGAAATGTGAATGAATATAAAATTTGTATTTTAATTTGAAATAATAATTGTTATTATTAAAATATTATAAATAAATATATATTTTTAAGTTAAAAAATTAATTAAAAATAAAGATGAATAATAAATCATGATTAAAATTAGTAAAATATATATAAGAAAATTACAATTTACATGTGCATTTTATATTTGGTAAAAAACAATGTATTTAATTATTATTTCTCACTCTAATATTTAGTATAATATGAAGGAAATGATTAATACACTTAATTTTTTAAGAGTTATTTTTTTTTTGAAATTTATCTAAAGTATGAAATAAGTGGATAAGGTCTTTAATTAATTATTAAAGGTAATTTGTTAAATTTAAATAATAAAAAATAAGATAATATCTTTAATATAAAGGTAAGTTTAGAAGTGATAAATTTTATAATTGAAAACTCAATATCTAGACACACACAAAATAGCCACATCCATTATTCTTCGTTCATAACTAAAACCTTTTATTATCATGATTGTGTAGCAATGTTGGTTCATGTTGTCATTCACTCTCATACTAATTTGAAGACTTAGTACCACTTTTTACAAGCTCATTGAAGTCAATCATCACAAGATTGATCCACCCACAATGACAACCATTTTTGAAACCAAGAGAGAGCGCCCTAGAAACTAGAAAAGGTCAAGCTTCTTATGTAACTTTATCCATATCTAATTAAAAATTAACACAAATTAATCTCTATAAATATATTTAAATACATATTTTTAAATTTTTAAATTAACACATTTATATAACAAATATAATTAAAACATATCAAGTGGGTAATTTAAAATATCCACTCATATTTTTATAATATTAAATAATATATAATATTTTAAGATTTTGTTTTTCCCCTCATATTTTCCTTAAAATGTGTGAGCTGGTCAAAATATGTGACGGTTAGTAACAACAAGCAATTGCTCAAAAATCTTTAGCACATACAATCTAAAAAATATTTTGGGAAGGGGTGGATGGCAACTAAGGCCAAATAGTCCTTTCCAAGCTACCTACCATAATAGTTTTCCTTGGATGGCAACTAAGGCCAAATAGTCTTTTGCGGGCTACTCGCCATAATAATCTTCTTCCGAAAGTCCTTTTTTTATTCTAAAGTCTAATTGCCTTTTTATAAGGAAAACTCACACATTTTCCTCAATTAGACTTACTGATGTATTTAAAATATTTGACATAATTTATATTAATGCTGATTTAATTTAGGAAAATAGAAACCTCATGCCCATGATGTTATTTGGTACATGGATATTATAATTGTGCATCCCTCTATACACTTGTGGAGTAGGTGATGCTAATGCGGGTGGAATATTATATGAAAATTTGAGATGTTCATTGAATTTGAAAGGTATGTGTAACTTAGATGTTACAGTTGATACGAGACTTGTTGCAGTAGTTCTAATTTAACCAGGGACGAAGCTTAAGGAAGAAGATGGCACTAAGAAACCTAAAATGTTTTCCCATTATTCGTTTTTCAATAACCATACTACAGATATGTGTACAGACCGATATTCAATTA
Source organism: Pinus tabuliformis (assembly GCA_031772625.1). Classification (NCBI taxonomy): domain Eukaryota; kingdom Viridiplantae; phylum Streptophyta; class Pinopsida; order Pinales; family Pinaceae; genus Pinus; species Pinus tabuliformis. The sequence goes on along the minus strand of CM062811.1, from coordinate 835,247,076 downwards.
GATCAGATTTCAAGTATTTCAAGCAAGATTTGTACAACAACGTCTCTTATGACCTAGAATTTGAAAGCCCATAAAATTGCAATAGGAATCTGTTTTCCATATTATGGCTGATAGGCAGTGTGAGGCTATATAGGAACCGAAATGTATAATATAGGTACTATGAATGTACAGATACATTTTCTGCATTTTGGAAGGAAAGTTCCTTTTTCACCTCAAATTTTTCTGTTTTTTTTTTTTTTTTAAGCATTTTTCATCTTGGAAAGAAAGTTCATTTTCACTTCTGATTTCTCTATTTTCGCTCTTGAGCATGCCAACTGAAAAAAAATTTCATTTTGGAAGGAAAGTTCATTTTCATCTATGATTTCTCTATTTTCACTCATGAGCATGCCAACTGTAACTCTTAGTGGGAAAACCTCTTCTTCTTTTTTAATAAAAGTTGCATTGATATTTCAAAATGAAGTTCAGCCAATAGTAACACACACAATGGTGGAGGGAGGCATGAATGATATCTCTTGCAATTGTGTGCACAACAATCTCTACTTTGTAATGTTGAATTCACCTATTAGATGTGCTTTTAGTTTTTACTATTTTATAAACTTAGATATGTTATAAATCAAAGTGGGAAGTCAATGAAATAATCTTTATTAGTATCACTAGAAAAATGAGATAATCTAGGATGGAGGAGAGTTGCCTATGTTTATCAATTTTAATTAAAAAAAATATTTTTTTAGTTACTTTATCATCCAAATTTTATTCATGTGTCTACATATTTAAGCAATAACCAAAACCTAGTCAATCAAAGTATTTAAAAAAAGTATACGTATTAAATAATAATTATATATTATGTTAGTTAGGTAATTATTATAATAATAAAAAATTGTAAAAGTTGGATAAAAAAAAATTAGAAAAATAATATTTAAATGATTTCTTTAAAATGTATTTTATATTTATTATTATAGAAAACTTAAATTCCATGATAAAAATTAGAAGTGAAAAAGAAAAGAAAAGAATGAACAAGGTATACTATTTTATATAAAATAAAATAATTTATAACACCACCAAACATAAATTAAAATATATAAACATTAAAATAATCATAAATATATTTTTTATAGTTTTCAATTGGGGTGTGGGCAATAGTTAGTTTTATTTATAGTTGGAAGCTAATGTACCACTTTTCATCTTCAAAACTTGACCTTCCTATCTTTGAAAATGTAAAACATATAGCATACACATCAACAAATACCTCTCTTCTCATACTCTATTAGTCAAAGAGTTACTTTCACTAATTATTTCATTCCTCAATCACACCTTGGGTGGTATTTTATGGTGTTCAACTCTTCGTGCATATTCATCATGCTTGTTTGTGACCTCAACGGGACCATTATGGTATGACTTTGAGTGTGCATGATATTCGTTTACAATATTCCTTCACATACACTCAATACGATGGTTGACACATGCTAATTGTCTTCCAATATTACACTATTTTATCAGTTTACCTTTGTATTAGCCTCATCAGTATCCATCAGCTTGGAATTCCATCGTTTATTTGACAACTCACATGATCTTCTCTATAAGAAAAAAATGATTCAGTAATCTGCTTAGCCACTTTCTTTAACTTCAACAAAGATTACGATGCACGGAATGAATACTTTGGTGGTACTCCCACCACACGGTCTTGACCTTCACCCAAGTTTTGATGCCAAAACATGTTAAAGTACCTTGGTCCAAAATATTGCGACTATCACCCTTAATTTTATTGAATATTTTTCATTCAAATACTTAATTATCTCCTTGGACTTGAGTGCTTCTTTTTGTGCCTATTTCTTGCATAAATCAATACTCATTTATGATACTCTTATCATAATATTTTGTTTTGGAATTATAACAATATACTCCCATATAAAATGAACTTCTTCAATAATGTCATCCCAAAACATTTGTGTATCTTCAATTAAAGAAATATTACCTTCAAACTTGGTTTTCAACTCTTTGATTTCATCTTGAGTTTCCTTATACTTACTCGGAAGCTGATTGTTATTTTCATATAATATGTGTTATTACCTCTCCTTTACATTCAACTACTCCCTTACCACGACCAAATCATCTTTGGTTTTCTTTAGTTTGACTTATGAAATTCCGAGCTCTTCCATGACCTTTGTTAATTTCTTTGAGTGTTCATCTAATTCAGTTTGAACCATAATGGGGAAAACATGATTTTTAATTTACTGTTGTAATCTCTGCACTTATTCCTCTAAAATAAATATGTCTTTATTTCTATCAACTAATTATGCTATCAATAGTTCTTTCTTTTCTACTCGAGCCAACTCAGTCATTTGAGTGTTCTCAGTTCTAGGAATTTTTAAGTTCTTCCATAATGATTGCACCTCATATTCAATAGAATACACTACATGACACACAGGGGCTAGTACACTACATTCGAGAGAGGGGCTAGTACACTACACAGCACACAAGCTAGTCAATAGAAAGTTATGTCGCCATGAATGATTGAGATTTAATGATACATATAAGTTTACAATTTCGGTGATCTCCCTCTCTATCATTCTCTATTTGTTTCTATATGTCTACCTACGCATGTAGAAAGTGCACCCCTTTATGATTTCATATTACAATGACAAGATCATAATGTGAATCTCTCGATTCTCATGTGATCTAATTTGAAAATACATATTAAAAATTTACAAGGTTAAGAAAACTATATAGCTAATTTTCCAAATTAGATTAATTATAAATAGGAAACCCTAAAATTTCACAAAAAAAAATTGAGGCCCAAAACAAAAATGTTTCTCATCCTTGAGCCACTCTACCCTCCTTCTATCCCCATGTATTTGCTAACCTTTTTCCATATTTAGGTTGTCTTGAAGCCTTTGGTACACTAGTTGTAGGGACAATTAGGGAGCATAGTTGTCTAGAGCTCTTATAAGAGCCTAGGAGGGGAGTGCTACATCCCCCCTCTCTAAAGCGGCATGCTAAAAAAAAAAATCATTGAAAGATTTGTTGCTTGAGGGCCAATTTCTATGTCTATCATTGACCCTTGTCCCTTTCTTGTTGCTACACTTGCTCATTCCTCTAGAAAGTAGTTGCTAGATTTCAATCCTCTATCCTCCTCCATGATTTACTAAATTTAAATAACTTTAAATAGACTTTTTTGCATGTTTTACATCAACTTAATGACATATTAGTTGTAACTTAATTGAAATTTTATTATTGTATATATTTTCACTTTGATATCATGCAATATGGTTATGGTTTCACTTCATATTTTGTGATATTAGAAATACAAAAAATATATATTAAATATTAAATGAGATAAATAACTTCTCATATTGAATGTTTTTTGGTAGAACACGAGCCTTCTAGAAGATTGAATTGATCCTGGTATCATTCCAGATTATGTTGGGTATGGTTCAAACATTCGAGACAATGGTGATGAGGTAGATGCAGAGGACACTGAGGTAGACCACGACGATGATGACATTGATGATGATTATGATGGTGATGATCATGATAGACATGGTGATGATGATGAGCAATAAGTTGGTAGTAGCTAGTAAAATTTATTATAGCTAGTGACATTTATCATATAAACTCCATCATGGATCATCGTTGATAAATCGTTATGATGTCTCTTTTAATGTTTATTATCATATGTCTCATTTTCACCTACATTACCATATTGAATTGTATCATTTTGAGATGTATCATTTCGAATTATATCATTTTCCATATATTATATGGGGCTACATTATGTGTAGCTGGTAACAAACCAAATTTTTATTTATTAATAATATAATAATATTGGTTATAGTTTAAAAAATATATTTTTATTTCATGTTAATGTTGTGGTGTGGTTTGTAACTATAAGAAGCCTGAAAAGGCTATGATATGGAAATCTCTATGATGTGAATCTGGACCTACATTATGTGTAGCTAGTCACGACCAACTATTTTGTTTACTAACAATATAAAATATTTGTTATAGTTGAAAAAAATGTTGTTAGTAGCTACAAAGGAAGCATCATGAGTTCTTAAAATGAAAGTAGAATGTGGCACTAAAATGAAAGTAAAATTAGATGTTAAATTGTAAGCCATACTTGGAACTATTATTGGCTCTAAATAGGAAGCTAAATTGGTTGCTTAACAAGAAGAAAAATTGGAGGCTAATTAAGAAGAAAATCCCAACACTAAAAGGAAGCAAACCCATTCACTGAACATGAAGGAAACCCTCCAACTAAAAGGAAGCAAATAATAGGGCTAACATGGAACCAATTCTAGAAGAAAGAAGGTTAGCAACAATGGATGTTAAACTAGAAGCACACTAGAAGTAATCTGGGAAGTAAAACTTGGCGTTACCTAGGAAGGTAAAAAACAAGCAATTAGGTAGTAAACAAAGAAGTAATAATCGAAGAAATACTAGTAGCCAAACATGGCTTAACCTCAGAAGAAATAACTAAATAAATTTAGGTAGCAAATAAAAAAGTAATATTGGAAGCAATATCAAAGGCCAGACTTGGCATTCCCTGAGAAGAACAATAAATAAGTCATTCAGGTAGAAAATCAAGAAGTAATAATTGAAGCAATACTAGTAGCCAAACATTACATTAGTTGTGAAGCAAAAATACAAGCAATTTAGGTAACAAACAAAGATGTAATAATGGACACAATATTAGAAGCCAATCTTGGCCTTCCTAAAGTTACAAACAAAGAAGCCATTCAGGTAGAAAACCAAGAAGCAATAATTAAAAAAAAAGACACTACAATGGAATACATATTAGAAGCTAAAGAAGATGCCATAATGGAATCAAATCTAGATGCAACAAGTGGTTCTATATTGGAAGCAAAACTTGATGCAACAAAGGTTAGGATTCTGCAATCACTAAAGCATAAAAAAGTCTAATAATAACGATAACAACAATCACATATGAATTATAATTGAGAGGAAATAAATAAAAAATACACAATACTTTCCTAACCAATGAACCCTACTAAGAATATGGGCCCTATCTTCCTAGCAAGGGCTAGTACACTACACAACACACAAGCTAGTGAATAGAAAGGTATGGTGCCATGAATGATTGAGATTTAATGATAGATATTGATTTACAATTCCAGTGCTCTCCCTTTCTATAATTCTCTATTTGATTTGATATATCTATCTCCGCGAGTAGAAAGCACACCGTTTTATAATTTCATATTACAATGATAAGTTCATAACGAGAACCTTTCGATTCTCATGTGATATAATTTGAGAATGGATATTAAAAATTTATAAGGTTAGGAAAATTTTGTAACAAGTTTCCCAAGTTACATTAATTATCAATAGGAAACCTTAATCGTTTCAGAAACATTTCACAAAAAAGAAATTGAGTTCCAGCCGGCACCCAACAAAACAATGTTTTTCAACCATGAGCCACTAGATCCTCCTTCTATCCCCATGTATTTGGTAACATTTTTCCATATTTATGTTGTCATCAAGACTTTGGTACACTAGTTATAAGGGCAGTTAGGGTGCTTAGTTGCTCCAGACCTCTTAAAATAGCCTAGGAGGGGAGCACTACATTCGCCCTCTCTATAGTGTCATGGTCAAAAAAAGAATCCTTCTAAGCATTTTTGCTCCAGCGCCAATTTCTATGTCTATCATTGACACTTGCCCCCTTATTGTTGCTACACCTGCTCATTCCTCTTGAAAGTAGTGGCTAGACTTCGATCCTCTATCCTCCTTCATGATTTACTAACTTTAATTAGATTTTTTGCATGTTTTACATCATTGTAATGACATATTAGTTGTAAATTAATTGAAATTTTATTATGGTATATATTTGCACTTTCATATGATACAATATGATTATGGTTTCACTTCATATGTTGTAATATTAGAAATATAACAAATATATATTAAATATTAGATGAAATAATTAAATTTTCATTTTGAATGTTTTTTTTGTAGAACAAGAGTCTTCGAGAAGATTGATTTGATCTTGAGATCATTCCAGATTATGTTGGGTATGGTTCAAACATTCGAGACAATGATGATGAGGTAGATGGAGAGGACACCGAGGTAGACGATGATGATGATGACATTGATGATGATTATGATGGTGATGATCATGATAGAGATGATGGTGATGATGATAAGCTATAAGTTGGTAGTAGCTAGTGAAATTTATCATAGCTATAGATATTTATCATATAGACTCCATCATCGATCATCATTCATAAATCGTTGTGATGTCTTCTTTAATATTTATTATCATATGTATCATTTTCACGTAAATTACCATATTCAGTTGTATCATTTTGAATTATACCATTTTTACATATATTATATGGGGTTGCATTATGTGTAGCTAGTGACATAGCAACAATATTTTTCATTAATATTATAAAAATATTGGTTGTAGTTTAAAAATATATAAATTTTTATTTCATGCCAATGTTGTGGTGTGGCTTGTAACTATATGAACCCTGAAAGGGATATGGTATGGAAATCTCTATGATGTGAACCTGGGCCTACATTATGTGTAGCCAGTCACGACCAACTATTTTGTTTATTAACATTATAAAAATACGGTTTATAGTTAAGGAAAATGTTTTTGGTTTGTATGGATGCCCATTTCTCTAAAAATTATTTATAAATTGTATGCTATAAAATATTTTAAGGAAATATGACTTACTTTATCATCATAAAAAGTATTTAAAAGACATGATATACTTAACTAATTTAATTTAAATAAAAATTATTAACTAATAAATGGTAGCTATAAAGGAAGCATCATGGGTTCTTAAAATGAATGTATAATGTGGTGCTAAAATGAAAGTAACATTAGATGTTAAATTGGAAGCCATACTTGGAGCTGTTATTGGCTCTAAATAGGAAGCTAAATTGGTTGCTTAACAAGAAGAGCACTTGGAGGCTAATCAAGAAGAGAATCCCAAAACTAAAAGGAAGAAAACCCTGAAGCTAAAAGAGAAGTAAGCCCATATATCTATTTATTTCATAGAAGTTGGCGTGGCTCAAATATATCTTAGCATTCAGTATTGCAACTTTAGAATAGATCATTTTAAACATCATCCATGTAACAAAGTCTATTGGATATCACTAGGAATGGGAGTATATGACCGCGGTTGCGATATCTGATTCAACTTTATTCATGGGGAACTCAGAGAAAAATTGGATCTTCCACTTACTGAATAACTATGTTGAACTGATGACTATAGGGGATCTCCTGCAGGAATATGAATGTCTGACTAAACATCACTTTCGCATAATCCGAGGAGACCACTCGACTCTTTTCGCATATTAACTACCTCGATTTCATTGTAGAGGAGTGCGAGAGGAGATAATAAATTTGTTTTCAGACTGGACGATGTAAAACTGAAATGTGAATGAATATAAAATTTGTATTTTAGTTTGAAATAATAATTGTTGTTTTAGATTTAGGTTGTTTACTATATATTATTAAAATATTATAAATTAAAAAATATATATTTTTAAATTAAAAAATTAATTAATTAAAAATAATAATGAATAATAAATCATGTTCAATATTACTAAAATATATACAAGAAAATCACAATCCACATGTGTGTTCTACATTTGGCCAAAAATAATGTATTCAATCATTATTTCTCGTTCTAATATCTAATATAATATGAAGGAAATGACTAATACAGTTAATCTTTTGAGAGTTAACTTTCTTTTTGAAATTTATCTAAAGGGCAAAATAATCAGATAAGATCTTTATGAAATTATTAAAGGTAATTTGCTAAATTTAAATAATAAAAAATAAGATAATATCTTTAATATAAAGGTAAGTTTAAAAGTTATAAATCTTATAATTGAAAACTCAATATCTAGACACACACAAAAGAGGCACATCGATTATTCTTTCATAACTAAAACCTTTTATTATCATAATTGTGTAGCAATGTCAGTTATTACTGTCATTAACTCCCATACTAATTTGATGACTTAGTACCACTTATTACAAGCTTATTGAAATCAATCGTCACGAGATTGATCCACCCATAATGAAAACCATTTTTTAATCCAAGAGAGAGCACATGAAAAACCCAACAAAAATCAAGACTCCTATGTAAGCTTATCCATATCTAATTAAAAAATAACACAAATTAATGTTTATATATATATATATATATAAATACATATTTTTAAATTTTTAAATTAAAGCATTTATACAAAAATATAATTAAAACATATAAAGTTAAAAACATCCACTCAACACTTCCATTTTTATAAATTTTTAAATTAATGCACTCTCCTATACATGTTAAAACTTGAAACTCTTCTCAAACAAGACTATGAGTTGTTTGCTTTAGGGGTTTGGAGGGTAAGATATAAAACTATTTATTTATGGGTAATTTATATTTTTATTATTTTAAATAATTTTTTAAGTATTTGTTTTTCTCTTATATTTTCCTTAAAATGTGTGAACTGGTCAAAATATATTAGTAAAACATAGTGACAGCTAGTAACAACATGCAATTGCTAAAAAATCTTCAGCACATACAGTCTTAAAATAATTATCCTGACAAAGGGTGGATGTTAATTAAGGGAAAAAAGTCTCTTCCAGCTACTTGCCATAATAGTCTTCCTCCAAAAGTCTTTTTTTATTCTACAGTCTAATTGCCTCTTTATAACGAAAACTCACACATTTTCCTCAATTAGACTTGCTGATGTATTTAAACTTTTTGACATAATTTATATTAACGATGATTTAATTTAGGATAATAATAACATCATGGCCATGATGTTATTTTGTGTAGGGATGTTACAATTGAGCATTCCTGTATATACTTGTGGTGCAGGTGATTCTAATGCGGCTGGAATTTTATATGAAATTTTGAGAAGTTTGTTGAATTTGGAAGGTATGTGTAGTTTAGCCGTGAGAGTTGTAGTAGTTGTAATTTAACCAGGCACAAGGCTTAAGGAAGAAGATCGTACTGAACTACTGAAAATATTTTCACATTATTTGTTTTTGAATAACCATATTACAGATATGTTTACAGACTGATATTGAATTAGATTATATTTCAACTATTTAAGCAAGATTTGTACAACGACGTCTCTTGTGACCTAGAACTTGAGAGGCAGTATCTAGAAAGCTGCAATAGGAATTTGTTTTCCATATTTTCATTGATAGGCAATGTGAGGCTATCTAGGAACCAAAATGTATAATTTAGGTATTGTGAATGTACAGATACATTTTGGTCACTTTGGAAGGAAAGTTCCTTTTTCAACTCTAATTTTTCTATTTTTTTTTTTTAACATTTTTCATTTTGGAAGGAACTCTTGAGCATGCCAACTACAAGCGTTTTGCAAGGAAAGTTCATTTTCATCTCTGATTTCTCCGTTTTCACCCTTGATCATGCAACTGCAACTCTTAGTGTGAAAACCTCTTCTTCATTTTTTTATAATAAAAGTTTTTTTGATACTTCAAAGCAGAGTTCAACGAATAGTAATACACACAAGGGCGGGGAGAGGCATGAATGATATCAATATTAACACACACAAGGGTGGGGAGAGGCATGAATGAGATCAATATTAACACACACAAGAGCGGGGAGAGGCATGAATGATATCTCTTGGGATTGTCTGCACAACAATCTCTACCTGGAAATGTTGAATTCATCTATCAGATGTGCTTTTACAATCTTCTAAAAATTTTAGTGTTCTTCATGCTTGTTTATAAAAACTAAACAAGTTACTTAAGACTTCAAGTTTTCCTAGCCATATTCAGAATGTGAACTATTTCTATTTTTTAGTTTTTCCTGTTTTATAAGCTTACATATGTTATAAACCAAAGTGGTGAATCAATGAACAATCTTTATTAGCATCCCTAGAAGTATGAGATAATATGGGATGGGGGAGAGTTTCCTATGTTAATTAATTTTTTTTTTAATTAGTTTATAATACAAATTTTACTGATATGTATACCTATTTAAACAATAACCAAAACCTAGTCAATAAAAGTATTTAAAAATATTATTGCTATATTTAAGTGATTTATTTAAAATATATTTTCTGTTTCTTATAATATAAAACTTAAATTCTATGATAAAAATTAAAAGTGAAAAAAAACTAAGTGAATGAATATGGTATACTATTTTACATAAAATAAAATAATTTATAACACCAACAAATAATAGTTTTATTTTAAATTAAAATATATAAACATTAAAACAAACATAAATACATTTTTTATATTTTTCAATTGGGGTGTGGGTAATAGTTAGTTTTAATTATAGGAGCTAATGCATGACTTTTCATTTTCAAAAATTGACATTTCTATCTTTGAAAATGTAAAACATATGCCATACATATTTACAAATACCTCTCTCATGCAACTTTTTTGAATTAACAAACTTATCAACTTTTTTTTGAGAAATTACTAATATTTATTAATTTCATATACAATCATTTTTTGATCAAAATAATGTCGTACTTATATTTAATGATTCATTAATGTGAGACGTACTTTAATATTTGATGAATCATTTAAATATAATAATTTATTTTTGCGTAAAACCAATATGATTATAATTTATATAGATGGTACAAACGGATCAACTATGTTTTGGGAATATTTACACTTAAATGGATCATGTGGAGTTCGTTGGATTGAAACTAAAAGGGGTTTCAATATCGATGCGTTTGAACATTCTTGTTAGTTATCAATTAAATAAATAATAGAAAGAATCAACTCTCCATAATTTTTTTTGAAGATAAATAATATTTTAATTACATTTTGTGTTATCATATTAAATTAATGTTGAAAGGGATGCTCTCTTTGAGGAAGATTTGCAATTGGATGTAGTACTTACTCAATGATGGAATACAAGGATGGAAATGTTGTTGAATACATTTATTCAATTTTGAAGGAATGAAATTGTGTTTTATTTAAAGTTGGTTAATTTTTAATTTTTTATATCATTTTGATGGAAGTTTAAATATATGTTTTGATTTGGACTCAAATTTAAATATAATAAGGGCTATATATTGGCTAGTAATTGCGATTTAGCTTAAATATAGTTTAATGAAACAAAAAAATAACAAAGGCAAAGCTTTCATCACAAAAATAAAACAACTAATAAAATATAATATTAGATATCATTTTTTGGGATTCAAATGCATTAAGTCATTCAAGTATTACCATTTTTCATGGAAATGGTCATACTTGAATGAATTACTTAACACAGCTGAATTCCAAAAAAAATGATGTCTAATATAATGCATTGCTAAAACCCCTTAATACTTAAAATATTATATTGTTAAATGCCATCACCCAAAATTAAGAAATATGTTTAATTAATATTGTTTGTATTAAAACACATATAACTATATGTGTGTGTTTTATTTTTATTAATATATATAATTGTCTATAATTTAATTTATTAAAATATTTTTTTAATATAATAATAAGTCACTTAAATTGAAAATATGGTGAAAAAAATATAATTCATGAAAATAGAAAAAAAAAAAAATCAAAAAGTTAAATGAAAAGGAAATAAAACTAAAATAAAAAATATAGTAACTAATAGAAATGGAAGTTACTAAACAACCCATAATAAGACCTCAACAAATCATCTTACAAATAATTAGATTTCAATAATGTTAAAAAATAATAAAAGTTGAATTCATAATGTTACTCTGTGGATAATCGTCATAACGTTTTTGTCAAAGACAAACTAATACCCAGTCAATGCCAAAGATGAATGGGTTATACAATGCATGTATAATGATAGAATTTTGATTTTGAAAGGATTTTTTGATATTTCAGTTAAATAATAATAGATATCGTTTTTGGGATTCAACTACGTTAAGTAAGTCATTAACGTATGACCAATTCCATGAGAGGTAGTTGTAACTGACTAATTTCTCATGATTTTTTGAATTGTTCACTTAGCACTCATTGCATCAGGTGATGCTCACAGGGGTGAAGAAGTGGGATTGAAACTAGTGAAATGAATCACATAGCGTCAATCATCACTTCCGGGCTTGCACCCGGTAACCAGGACTTCCCAGGAGGTCACCTATCCCAGAACTCCTCTAGCTCAAACGCGCTTAACTATGGAGTTTTCCCCACAATCAAGCCCACTTAGCTTGCTACCCCATTTGCAAAACCTTAGCAAGTATTGTGCCTCATGAACCATTCAAGTAGAGATCCCTTCACTCTTTTTGAATTTAAGTATTAGTGGTCTACGCAGTGCATTATATTAGATATCGTTTCTGGGATTCAACTGCGTTAAGTAAGTCATTAACGTATGACCAATTCCATGAGAGGTAGTCGTAACTGACTAATTTCTCATAATTTTTTTGAATTGTTCACTTAGCACTCATTGCATCGGGTGATGCTCACAGGGGTGAAGAAGTGGGATTGAAACTAGTGAAATGAATCACATAGTGTCAATCGTCACTTTCGGGGGCTTGCACCCGGTAACCAAGAGTTCTCGGGAGGTCACCCATCCCAGATCTCCTCTGGCTCAAGCGCGCTTAACTGTGGAGTTTTCCCCACAATCAAGCCCACATAGCTTGCTACCCCATTTGCTAATACTGAAATAATAATACATAATCTAATTTCAATATGGAGTTGCATCTAGAGGCCCCTCACTACACAATTATTAGTATCAATGCCATATTAACAATTGTTATAATTACTAGGGAAAAAAAAAAAATTTGAGTTGTTGTATTGTTTTCACTCTTGAATTATAGGGATAGGGCCAGCCTCGCCACCATTTGCAGGTCATGGAACTTTTAGGCTCTTTGTCATGCCTCTGGATGTCTCTTGACATTAGGGCACATGTTTTTGACTCTACAACTGTGTCTTCCTCATCTCATGGATTCGCGGTTTCAGGAACGACATGGCCTCACAAAATTGAACAGAGGGTGTTCCTCAGAGTTGAAAACCATAGCCTCCCACTTCCCCCATGTAATTCTTATTCTAATTCTTATTTAGATTCTCGCTAGGGAATAAAGATGGGGTTTGGTTGTAGATGTGTGTAAAATGGTTGGTATATTTATAAATTGCTTGTTAAAATCAAAAGAAAACTTCAAAGGTCTTATTTTAGCCACTCATTTTTATCTTTTTATTTTATTTTGTTTTCTAGCCTTCCCATAGTGATATTCCATCTGATCTGTTTGCTACTGTCAGTATGCTAGGATGGAAAGGAAGGAAGACAGTGAAAAACATCTATATATAGCCTCATAGCATTCACTCCATCCTCGATCCTCCCTCTTTAACAACATCTATGAGTGCCTTGCTTCCGGCTCAGGCTTGAGAGAAGCGGGGAAGTATAGACCAACTTTGAATGAATATCTGTTAAGGGCTTAGCATGCTACTTTGTTTAGAGACTCTCTGGAATGATTATTCATCACTTTCCATGTTATGTATGTTATGAGGTTCTAGTTGATAATGTCAGCTTTAGCTTTGAATTTTGGCTTCCACAAAATTTTATAGAGGTGAATGATCTGGAAGATGCTATTTAAGGTACAATGATTGTTCTTAGTATATTCTTCTTTATTGAAATTCTATAAGGATAAAAGTAGATGTGCTCATTGTATCTCCACATCACTTCTATTAAATGGAATGAATTTATCTTAATATCTAAGACAATTAAATCCATACAAAACTTACCCTGTAAATATGAAGTTCTTGACTAAGTAGTGGTAGATAGATTTTTTATTATATCACATATTGGCAATCATGAAATGTTGCACCTTGAATCTTGTTAGAGTTCATTCCAATGCAAATGAGATATATGATATGTTGGCATTATGTGATACTGTAAGTTTATAACTTGTATATTCTTTGAAAAATACCACAATTTCATTAATCACGATCTTATAACTATTTACAGGATATGATTTTTATTATGTTCTAGGACTTCTTTCATGTTATAAAATCATTCCATTTAAAAAAAAAAATGTCTGTTAACTAACTAAAATCAATTTCTAGAGCTAAAATTCCAATTCCCTTTCATATGTGCACTTGCTTGTACATTTTTATATGTTTTCCTGTGGGGCATCTAAGATAACCATAGAGGATGAGAACATTTCATGCCAACTGAATCTTTGGTTCACAGACTCCAAGTCCACGTATTCCATGTTGATTCTTGTGCATGGATATATTCACATCCTATTCATTCTTCTTACTGGTATATGTACTGCATGTCATGTAGCTGAAATGTATGTTAAGAAGAAACAAACTGGAACAAGCACTCGTATAATCAGGAAATCTAGCCTTATATGAAAATCATGATGGTTAAAGAGAGGATGATATTTTTTAGATTGTCAGTCCAGTTCATGGTTTGTAAGAGCCTCAATGCATAGAACTTTTGTTTTGGAGCTTTTGAATTGTGATGTACAATAACTGATATCTTCAATAGCATGTACTAAGAGTTTCCTTCCTGTTTTACTCTGTTGCAGAGGTTATTTGAGCCTGATTTTGCTACATTCTTCTGATCTACGTCTTTTTATTTGTTGGAGATGATGGTGTTGTGGAGAGTTTGGCTATTTTGAGTCCTGGTAATGACAACTCAAGTGTCCTTATTGAGGGGATTTCATCAGATACTTCTGGAAGATATTTTTTGTTAAGGTTACCTGGTGGAAAGCTGTCATATTTATAGAAATTAGAGAAGTCTAAGTTTTTTGGAGATGATTTCCTCTCAAAGGTAGACTACTAACTGTAGTATACAAATATAATTAAACAGTATTAGTAATTCAAAGAAACTACCATATAGGTAATTGAAATATGCTTCGAGTGTGATATTGATGATTTCAATGATATGTAGGTATTTGATGTAGCATGCTTTTTCTGGGCCTTGGGTCTTATCACCTAATAAATTATTTATGAATCTTTGTCTATATTCTAAATACTTTCAATACACTAGTTTACTTTGGGCACAACACTAGTTTACTTTGGGACAAGTGTTGCTGTCTAAGTTGCATGATATAGTGAAACAAGAATGGATATAGATATGTGTGTGTGTGTGTGTGCAACCTAGACAACCATACTTGTCCCAAAGTAAACTAGTGTTCTGCCTAACTCCACCAGCCATCAATGCTCCGCTCACATCTAATGGTAAGTATTTGTTGCTCCGAGGTATGGACATACTATCATTCTTATGCTATGAGGAAGGAGAATTAACTACTGAGCAAACAATGTAAAAATGTGTAACGCAACCTCCTTGTGAGAAGGTGTTCTCCACTAAGCCTAGTCTCTCCCTCAACATCTTAATGTTCCCCTTTGAGAGGGGCTTAGTCAAAATGTGTAAAAGTTCCAAATTCAAGGGAACATACTCAAGAACCATTGCTCCCTTCTTAAACTTATCTTCCACGAGATTGTACCAAATGTCGATATTATTGGAGTGATCGTGAAGTGCTGAATTTGTAGGGAGTTGAGAAAATTTGGTTTTCATAATACTTAAAACCATTGACTCCAACAAATGAATGCCATTGTTGTTTTCTTCCAACTAATCTAGGATATCATACTTGGGATCGGACCCCAAGTTGAAACAAAACCTGGAAGTGCTATTCCTTGAACCAGCCTCACCTTGCAATTTTGAATCCACAAAGCTATAAAACATAGTGCCCTCCAAATAGTGAAGCAAATTCTTTGAGGTAGTTGAGTGAATTTGCCTTGAACTGACTCAATGTATTTATACAATGGAAAACTTAAATATGAGGTTGGTTATTCACCAAATATTGGAGGTAAACTCTCTTTCTGAGAATCTTAAGCCAATGAATTTGGCATTGTACTTCTATCTGCTCTTGTTAGCAACATGCTTCATCTTATACAACCACTTGGGTTCAACCATTGTTTCCAAAGAAACCTCATGAGCATTTTTTTCTTAGGAGAACACCTAGTGGAAAACTATTCAATTACTTTTCCATGATCTATGTATGGTATATTAAGTAAACCAATGGCTCTAATTAGGGTACTTAGCTAGTATGAGATCAAGATAGTTGAATTTGTAACCTCCCTAACTTTAGGTGAGAGGTCCCACATCTGGCTCATGACAATTTTTTATACATGGCTTACATATTAGTGAGTTAATTAAAAAAAAAGAAAAAGTTGTTTCTTTAATTAAAAGGACATATATTAGACCTTCCAAATGTTAGGGTCCAACCCTAATCCCCTTATTTATGTAATAGGGTCAAGTCATAGTTATAGTTAGTTAAGGAGTTAGTAAATCCCATATTAATAATTGTAAGTGGTTGACCCACATTTAAACAAGGGACCACAGTTAGTTACCAATGGGCCATGGTATTAGATAGATGGTATTAATAAGAACCATGGTACTGACCCATGGTATTGCATGTATGAATCCTATATAAAGGATAGAGACTCCCCTTGAGGAGCATCATGTATTATTTTGTAATTGAGCCCAGCTCTATTGGAGGTTGCCCCCTCGAAGAGGCAAGTGAACACTGCTTTCCTTTCTGAATAATAAAATACACGCTCTTATTTCTTATTGTTCTATGTTCTGGGTATATTTCTTCGCATATTTAGTATTCTGCTATCTTCTCGCAGGTCAAGAGCATAACAAGTGGTATCAGAGAACTTTCCAGGGCTGGTGAGATCTCCATTTTTAGCAGAATGTTTTTTGGCTACAGACGTTTTCCAGCGTCTTTAAACCACGAGATCTGTCATTGAGTGCATAAATCTACGGATTTGGGGAGGCATGCACAGAGGAAATACAAGAGGTGGTCATGCTTGCTGGACTCCCTTGTAACCCCTGTGGGTACCCCTTTGAGTAGTAGTGCATTAGACAGAACCATTCACAGACTGTCTTCCAAGTACCCTCTGGGTATATCGGAATCCCCATAGGCTCTCCTGAAACCTCTCCATAGATAAATCGTCGGTCGTCTTACTGCTATAGTACACCGAGAGCAACACTCGGGTTGATTAATCACACGTACAATAGGGTAGTCGGGTTGTGTGGCTAAGGGTACGATTGATCTTCCTTGGTTATTGCCCTGAAAGATTGGGTCGAGTACTACTGTCGGACCCTTGCGTATATTGCGATCTATAACACCTGACACTCGTTGGGACCATAGTTCCATTGTCTCTCTCTAGATCATGCATCATCTTTGACAGATCAGATCTAGCAGGTTGGGCTTTGTCATAGCCGCAACAATCAGTTCCGCCATTCAGATCTCTCAAATCCACCATTCAGATCTATCAGATCCCTAATCATATATATCAGATCCGCCATTCAGATCGAGCAGTTTGGGTTCTGTAGCAGTCACAACAATCAGATTTACCATTCATATCTAATAGCAGGGGTTAAATCACTGCCACATTCCTACACATACTCTATAGTTGTGGGTTTCGCTGATAGATCTGACTATTTGTGTGGCTCCTATACCTGGGCGTGATTCCCGTAGGACATTGGGTATTAATTTTTCTGGGAATCAACTACTGTAGTATTCCTAAGAAACGAGTAAAACTCCTTTCAAAGTATAAGGAAAAAAAAAAGAGTCTGAGACCCTCCCGAGACACTTATAGGAGACTTAGCCCATAAGAATCAAGCTGACTGGCTGAGGAAGGTGGTACCACTAACTTGTCAACGTCAAAATTTTGGGTGGTACCAATTTTTTTTCACAGTAACAACAAGTGCACCAGATCAGTGCATGGTAAAAACTAGAGCTCAAGCTATGGCCAATGAGAAGATTGACACCCTTGAACAAAAGTTGGATGCATTAACAAAGTAGATCCAGACCTTAGCTGACTCACTCACAAAGGAAAAGTCGGGGGAACAATCAGAGGCATATACTTTTAATGAAAACCTTGAGGGTGAATCTAGCCATTCTCTTCACTTCTATGGAAACCACCAACGGTCCCAACTTCAACCATCCAAGCTGGACATGTATAAATTTGATGGCTCTCATCCGACCATATGGCTAGAAAAATGGATCAATAATTCACATTGAATCACATTAGTTATGATGCGACGAAGCTAAGTGTGGGAAGCCTATACTTGGACCAAGAAAGATGGCAATGGTGGTAGTGGCATCAACGCTGCTATGCAATGCCACTGACTTGGCAGATACTCTGAAAAGCCCTTTGTGATCACTTTGGCCATGAATCTAACATTTTGGGTCATCTTACTAAGCTCTGACAAACAGGCACAGTGCAAGAATATATTAAAACCTTTGAAGCATTAGCCTCCCGCACAGGAGGTCTAGCAGATGAATTCTACTTGGAATGTTTTATTAGTGGTCTCAAAGACGCCATACAAGCCCACGTCTGACTACAACACCTAGTCTCATGGTTGGTAGCTTGCAAGATAGCTCGTGAAGTAGAACGCGCGTTAGCGGCCAAGTTGACTCGTCCAAATTTCATAGCCAAGGGATGCCCCACCCAGGCTCCGATCACTACCCAAAAACTTAAGGTTCAAAAGGTGTTAGCAGGAGAAATGGAAGAAAGAAGAAAGAAAGGATTGTGTTACTATTGTGATGAGAAATACTCCACGGGGCATAAATGCAAGGAACCCAAATTATTTCAAATTGATGCTATTGATCACAGTTCATCTGAGGAAGCCCCACCATTTAAGTAATCAAAGGAGGAAGATGAGGACAACCAGCTAGACAATGAGCTCCTAGCTACACCGGAAGAACCAGTTATCTCACTTCAAGCTTTGGCTAGAATTTCTTCTCCCCAAACTCTCAAAATCAAAAGTTTTATTAAGAATCACCCTGTAGTAGTCTTGATTGATAGTGGTAGTACACATAACTTTATACATCAAAGCGTCGTGGAAGCAGTACATTATTTTGTCAGAGTAGTCTCTAATTTCCAGGTCCAGATTGCTGATGGGGGGACAATGAAATGTGAAGGTCCTGTGAAAATGTCAAACTTCAAATGGGGGAGTATCACCTAGACCCACATGTTTTCCATCAACATGGGTGGGTGTGACATTGTCTTGGGTGTTGAATGGCTCGCACACTCGGCCCAATCACAATCGATTTCCAAGAGCTATATATGAGCTTCAAGTAGAATAACCACATACATACCCTCCACGGACTCCAGGCATGTGCTACTTCTATCATTAGCTCGCATAGGATGGAAAAATTGTTAAAAAAGAGCCACCATGGAGTTATAGCCAAATTTAATGCCATCTAGGCCTTTGAACCCACTTCTCTTCATATTCACCCTCAGATGCAACAAGTATTAAACAACCATCTGTAGGTCTTTGACAAGCCTCATGAGCTTCCACCATCGTGAGGGGGACGTGATCATAGCATTACTTTGGTCCCAAGGGCACAACCACCAAATGTGTGCCCATATACATATCCCTTTGCCCAAAAGTCTGAAATTCAAAAAAATAATCAGGGAACTCCTAGAAGCCGGTGTCATTCGTCCTAGCATTATTCCTTATTCATTGCTTGTGGTCATGATGCTTACGAAAGATGGCGAATGGCATATGTGTCCAAACTTTAGGGTTCTCAACAAGCTGACAGTCAAAGATAAATTTCCCATCCCGGTTGTTGATGATTTACTGGATGAACTAAATGAGGCTCAATTCTTAACTAAGCTCGACCTTCTCTCAGGCTATCACCAAATTAACATGATAGAAGTAGACATTCCAAAGACTGCTTTCCGAACTCATGAAGGCCATTATGAATTCCTGGTCATGCCATTTGGTCTCTATAATTCCCCGTCCACTTTTCAGAGCCTCATGAATCACCTACTCAAACCATATCTCAAAAAAATTTTCCTTGTTTTCTTTGATGACATCCTCATCTACGACCTCACCTAGGAAAACCAACTTTAGCATGTAGATCTACTCTTGCAATTGCTATGGGAACATAAATTATTTGTTAAACTTCCAAGTGCTCTTTTGGCATGGAAGAAGTTGTGTATTTGGGCCACATTGTGGGCCATGAAGGTGTCAGGGTGCATCCCAAAAAGATCCAGGCAATGCAGGATTGGCCTCAACCAGATATCTTGAAGAGCTTGAGAGGATTTTTGGGTCTCACCGGCTACTATCACAAATTTGTCCACAACTATGGTAGCATTGCTAGACCCCACACTCACCTTCTCAAGAAAAATTCATTCCTCTGGAATGATGAAGTGCAATAGGCATTCACAGCTCTCAAACATGCCATGTGTTCCATTCCCGTATTGGCACTACTCGACTTCACCAAAACTTTTGTGATTGAATGTGATGCTTCAAAAATGGGTATTGGGGTTGTCTTAATGCAGGAAGGTCGACCCTTGGCCTTCACTAACCAACAACTAAGTGGGACAAATCTGGGAAAGTCTATCTATGAGAAGAAGATGATGGCCATCTTACATATGCAGTGGATACCTGGCGACCATACTTATTGGGGCGGAATTTCCAAATCCACATAGACCATCAAAGCCTTAAATATTTTTTGGAGCAATGCCTATCCTCGCGACAACAAAATAAATGGCTAGCCAAAATGTTGGGATATGATTATGAGATAATTTACAAGAAAGCGCGAGAAAATGTCATAGCAGATGCTTTATCACACCAATTTGAGGAGGAAAGCACCCTGCTAGCAATCTCTCTTCCCATTCTAGAGTGGATTGAAGAGGTTCGCAAGGAATGGTTTTCACATCCTTTGCTCTCCCAACTGACTAATAAATTGCAGGAAAATCCAAATTCCACAGCGGGCTACTCTTGGCAGGATACGATTCTTTGCTACAAGGACAAAGTAGTGATATCACCAACATCTACACTTAAAAGTCACATTTTGGTAGAGTTGCACTCATCTCCCACTGCAGGTTTTTCAGGCTTTCAGAAGACTTATGCTCGCACTTGACATTCATTCTTTTGGACAGGAATGAAAAAGGACATTCTTACTTTTGTAGCTGAGTGTGATGTGTGTCAGTGCCCCAAAGGAGAAATATTCAAATCCCTGGGTACATTACATCCATTACCCATCCCTGCCTCAATCTGGATGGAGGGTTCTATGGATTTCATTATGGGTCTTCCGAAGCTAGGCAACAAGTCAGTCATCATGGTGGTTGTGGACAAAATTTCTAAGTATGCACATTTTTACACCCTACCCGACCTTTTTACACCAACTTTGGTGGCTCAATCTTTCTAGACTTGATCTTCAAATTGCATGGCATGCCCACTTCGATTGTGTCTGATCATGACCTGATCTTCACCAGTAACTTTTGGCAGGAATTCTTCAGGCTACAAGGTACCCAACTACAACTCAGTACTTCCTATCATCCCCAAATTGATGGTCAAGCTGAAGCAGTCAACAAATGTTTGGAAACCTACCTCAGGTGTTTCACTTCAGAAAAGCAACATCTATGGGTATAGTGGTTACCTCTAACCGAATGGTGGTATAATACTAGCTATCATTCCACCGCCAAAATGACTCCATATGAAGTAGTTTATGGTCAATGCCCTCCTTCACCTACTTCTTATATCTTGCGATGCTCGAAGGTACAAGTAGTTGATCAACTCCTACAGAACAATGTAACCATGGTGGCCCACCTCAAAGAAAATCTCCATCAAGCTCAAAATCGCATGAAGCAATAGGTAGACCAACATCATTTAGAGCACAAATTTCAAGAAGGGGATCAGGTATTCTTAAGGCTGCAACAATATAAGCAAACATCAATCAAAGAAAAGGGTTGTCAGAAATTATCTCCAAAATTCTACAAATCGTATCAAATATTGCCCCGCATCAGAGAAGTAGCCTACAAGCTAGCCTTGCCACCCACTAAAAAAATCCATCCCCTCTTCCATGTCTCATGCCTCAAGAAAGTGGTTGGGAACCACTCGAGAATTCAAACCAATCTATTGGAATTGGATGAAGAAGGTTCATTCTAGCACCAATGTGAACAGGTTCTTGACATGCGAGAAAGGCACTTGCACGACTGCACGATCAAGGAAGTCCTCATCAAGTGGAAAGACACCTGTCTAGAAGATGCGACTTGGGAACCAGCCACTGTTCTTCAGCAGTTTCTGTAGCTTCATCCTTGAGGACAAGGCTATTTTTATGGGGGAGTGCATGATAGGGTCCAACCCTAACCCCCTTATTTATGTAATAGGGTCGAGTCATAGTTATAGTTAGTTAGAGAGTCAATAAAGCCCATATTAATAATTGTAAGTGGTTGACCTGCATTTAAAGAAGGGACCACATTTAGTTGCAAATGGGCCATGGTATTAGATAGATGGTATTAATAAGAACCATGGTACCAACCCATGGTTTTGCATGTATGAATCCTATATAAAGGATAGAGACTCCCCTTGAGGAGCATCATGTCTTATTTTGTAATTGAGCCTTGCTCTATTGGAGGTTGCCCCCTCGAAGAGGCAAGTGAACATTGCTTTCCTTTCTGAATAATAAAATACATGTTATTATTTCTTATTGTTTTGTGTTCTGGGTATATTTCTTCACATATTTGGTGTTTTGTTATCTTCTTGTAGGTCAAGAGCATAACACCAAAAGTAGGCTCTGAAAGTTGTTGACTATCACAAAACCTATGAGCTATATCAACAACAGAAAACAGACTTTTCATGGCTTTAAAAAACAAAAATACATCATTGTAAAAGTTAGAGTATCAGTCTGTAGAGTGTTTTATAGCTAAGGTTCATGAATGAAATCATTTGTATGCCCATTCTGAGAAACTGAAATGGTCCAAACACCTCACTCCAGTCCCAGTGCCTCTTTGAAAGGCCATCAACTACCTCGTTCCTGTCCCTGTATATGTGAGACAAAGAAGTGTGTGGGAAGGCTATCATTTACTATTGTATATCATCATGGAGTAGCTATAAAGTGAAATTTTTGAATGTTGATTCCATATGTATATTATTTTTTCCTTCTTTTGAAGGAAAATGTCATGAGGAAACCAACAGGATACTTCACAGCACTTAAGGATGACATCCATAGTAAACCTGCTGACAGACTAGTGCAACTTACCTAGGGGTAGTCAAATTAGGGACTTTCTTGCATAGCTAAATAATCAATAACATTGGCAGCAATTGGTTGAGCTAGTCCCTCGTGTCTGTATATTTAATACAAAAAATAGTGCAACACAAATGTAGTGGCATAAGAATAAACACACGGGGGGGGGGGAATTTGGTAGCAATGAGTAGAGGGCAACACTGTATGGTGGATCATCATGGTTTCTATAAGTTGTCCCTAGTTAGTAACATCAAGATTTGGGTTAATAATGATTAACACCTAGCCATCAATGTTTTACCCAAATGGTTTCTTGTTAGGGAGCCAGTGGTTTCCGACCCCTTTTATTTAATATCTTTTCTAGCCTAGAGATATGGTTAGCCTCTCAAACCTTGGGATTGTTGAGAGTAGTGTGGACATGGTGGAGAGGATGTAGGTTGCTCCTTGCTCATGGTACATGGGGTCCACAGGGGCTTCACTTTGGGAGAAATACCATAACACATGGGCTCATATTGGGGGATATTTATTGAGGAAAAAATGACATAATATATTGAGGGATATATAGGGGGGAGATGGTTTTTATATTAGTAGGTGTAAATAATGGATTCCAAAGTTAATGAAAAAATATAAAGGGGTATATGAAATGTTAATGAAAAAATGGATACCTACAATATCTAGTGAAAGTAATGGTTTTTAAATTGTGAAGGTGTATTGGGTTTGTATTGGTAGGGGGTTAAATAATGTGATTTTTAGAGATATTTTCCAATATGTAGGCAAATTAAGGGTATTGTTTAATATGGAATGAATGCACATTATATGTTAGAGGTTCATTGAGTGAAGCCCCGGTGATGGGGTCCCTTCATAGCTTAAGTCACTGTGTTTGATATATTACAAGGATCAAGTTTGAAAATTGACTTGTTTACTTAGTATCCACACCAATTCATTGAGATTTCGCCAATTAATTTGTTGTTCAATGAAGTTTTCATTTATTAATTACTTTCAACTTTGGTTGTAATAGTTGTTGCATATGGTGATTCATATATATTTACCTATGCAATAGTTCACATGTATCCTTACAGGTTCTTTGTATTGAATATTTACATTACTAGAATGGTTTCCATTTCCACAATGCCATGCTCATTAGTGCATGGATGGAATTTGTTGGAATGATTGGAAACATGCCTTGGCTCTCTTCCCACTAGCCAAGGGACACATTACCTAATGGACTGAGGTAATTAGGTTGCTAGTATATGGAAAATGTTATGATGCGATTAACTCATGAATTGATTTGCTAGTTTTAATTTCATATGGCTGTTATCAAATTATATAAGATAAAAAAAAAATGTATTCTCAATAGTGCATGAATGGAATGTCTTGGACTGATTGGAAAGTTTCCCTTGGATCTCTTCCCATTCTCCAAGTGATACATTACCCAATGGAATGATGTAATGAGGTTTCTCGTATATGTAAAATGTTATGATGTGATTAACGCATGGATTAATTTGATAGTTTTAATTTGATATCATAGTTACAAAATTATCTGCCTTCATGCCCTACTCCATGACTGAAACAAGAGGGAGTCCCTAATGAGCCAACAATGGAATTGGGAGAGATTTCAGCCTTTCCTTGTTAAACTGTCGACAGGTCTTCTGCATGACCATCCACGTTCCCCATGAGAGCCCCTGAAAATTCCCCCGAAATCTATAGTTCTTGGGCGAATACCACTATGGTTGCCTGAAGGCTCTCAACATTAGAGTCGATGCTGACAAGATCAGAAGTTTGTAATGGCCTGCTAGGGTTTAAGAAGGCCTCGACAAAATTTAGGGCCTCAATCGAGAAACCTGGTGAAATAGATAGTTGTTTGGTCAAATCCGTTGATATTGCTGTCAGGATCTCAAATGGTGCCTCCTTATGTTGTAGGGAGGAGGCAGACTCATTGGTTCCAGAAATGCACGGGGAATAGGTAATCCCTTCCATGATATTTTCCAATGATTCGAAATTATTGAGTTTGGTGTCGTCTTTGCCTCCATTCCAAGCTACTGAGGTGGAGGGTTTGTCCAGATGGAGATATTCTCTGTGAGGTCTTCCAAGTAATCTATCAATTCCTCCTCCATATGTATATATGCTAGATGCCATTGAGCCTTTCAAGGGAGTAAAACATAAAACCTTCATAGAAAAATAACTTAACCCATGGACACAATGCAAACCCTAACCCCCACATAGTTGCAATGCAGAACATTATCTCCTTGATCCATTAGGGAGGACCACCGACCAAGGTTTCTAGATGCAACTGCTTGAAGTGGTCTGACATAATTCCAATACTTACATTATTCTCATTGTGACTATAGTCATGGTGAAGCACATCAAAATACCTCAAAATACACTGGAGAAGACCACATACCGATTGATTTGTATGCATAAATAGTTCTATTTTCATCACATGCAAGAAAACCCAAACCCTATCTAAAACCCTTGATTTCAACAGTGGCGGTGATGCTAACCAATGAACATGAGATATTTAAAACATCAATTGAAGACAGAATAATAATTTTGTATTAAAGCTATCATTTTTCTCTTAAGTCTTTTTTTTCATAAAATTATTTTAGGTTAAGCCCTTTTTTCAAAGCCATTTGTGTTTGATGCTTTTCAAAGCCTTTTTTTCTTAAAATTTTATCATATCCTTGCTCTGATTGCCTTTGGTATGCCCTTGTAATTTTGAGTATTCTATTCTATGTGTTGTAGGGCCCTAAGAAATTTTGGGTTCCTCTTCTCTATCCTTTGTGTGGTCTAGGGTCTTCAGGTGTTGCGACAAGAGGAAGCTCTGCATCAAGCCAACCACTCTGTAATGAAAATGCTCCACATCGAGCCACCCCTGAGCACTATGATGCAGCAGCCGAGAGATGCTACGGCAAGAGCACTCTACAATGAAAATGCTCCACATGGAGCCATTCTTGGGCACTCTAATGCAGCATCTGAGAGGTGTGGGGAAAGAGGAAGCTTTGTTTTGAGTCACTCCTAAGCACTCTGCAACGTAACCATGACTCAAGTGATTCTACTACCTCTGTATGTTCAATGCCCTCTCTAGATTAGGGGAAGTGGGTAGGAGAGAAACTTCATAGCCCTGGTGCCCATGTGGGAACCCTTTGTTTTTTAAACAAAAAATTCAGGGTATTGTTTTTTACAACTCTTTGGGTTGCAGACATGTAATGGATGTGTATTCCTTCAGAGGTGGAGCTCCAAAGTACCCCTAACAAGTAGTATGATGTAGAGAGCATAAAGAAGCCATGGTGAAATTTGTATCAAGGATCATGACTTGGTTACACCACAGCACACTGGTTAGGATTAACAATTGAGGCAACTGCTACTTCACCAGAACAATGAATGTGGATGGAGCTTGTAAGTACTATATCTTCTCTCTTCATATTAATTCTTAGCTATAAGCATCTTGTTCGTATGAAATTCATGTATATTGGCTTCGGAAACAAAATAGTACTGTATGGAAATAATGAGAGACTAAAGTTTGAACACACGCTTTGCAAAATTAATATTTGTTAGATTACTTGAATTGGGAAAACAGCTGCCACAAGGTGAATATCATTGTTGAATTTGAACTTTCATGGTTTCACTCTAGCTGTTGGATCAAAAAATGAATTTTATCGATGTACATTGAACAAGCACCAAATATAGGGTTTCTTTATATTTCCTTCGTAGCAACTTAGCCTCCCAAAATGGTACCCTGATATTTGCCTATACATGGGAAAATACCACATTTTTTAATTTATATTTCAAAGGTTAAGGCTTAAACTTGACTCCAACCTTAGCATAGTAGTCCCTCTACTAAAATATTTCTTCCATTCCCACTGCTAAAAAAAGGGAAAATTATCATCACACGACCGGTAGCAGAGACAGAGCATGCAAATGGGTTGTTGGTGGATAATTTTCTTGAGATTCACATGGAAAATCATCGGTTCATGTTGACACTTTTCATTCTACAAATAAGCATTTCAACCCTAAAAATCATCCTACTAAGATTAAGTGAAAGGAAAAAACTGGTAAGGATTCCAAGAAGCCCAAGCAGTCAATTTCTCTAGGCAAAAAGCTCAAATTTTTTCTAAGTTCTCTCTTTATGGCTGGTGGTATGAAGAAGGAAAAGTGTTCATCACCTCCTTCTGTAAGCGACACCAATTCATATGATTCTTCCACAATAAAACCATCCTTTGTTTATTCATGTTATTCTTCAGTCCAATCCAAGCCATGTTTGAGTAAAACATCCAAAGGGTACTTGAACAAAAGGAGTGGGATGGGTCAAAAGTCCATCACATTCTGCTAGACAAGTGCAAATGTGGATTGGGATTTTCATCTATTTGGGGAGAAGTGTCTCCACAGAATGGAAGGGTTTGACAAGATGGAGAAGTGGGTAGGAGAGAAACTTCATAGCCCTGGTTCCCATGTGGGAATCCTTTGTTTTATAATCAAAAAATTTAGGGTATTGATTTTTACAACTCTTTGGGCTACAAACATTTACTAGATGTGTATTCCTTGGGAGGTTGAGCTCCAGATTACTCCTAACAAGTAGTGTGATGTAGAGAGCATAATGAAGCGATGGAAAAATTTGTATAAAGGATTGTGGGTTGGTTACACCACAACACACTCGTTGGGATTAACAAGTGAGGCAACTCCTACTTCACCAGAAAAATGAATGTGGATGAACCTTGTAAGTACTATATCTTCTCTCTTCATATTAATTGTTAGCTATAAGGATCTTCTTCATATGAAATTCATGTATATTGGCTTCGAAAAGAAAATAGTACTGTATGAGACACTAAAGTTTGAACACATGCTTTGCAAAATTAATATTTGTTGGATTACTTCAATTAGGAAAACAACTGCCACAAGGTGAATATCATTGTTCAATTTGAACCTTCATGGTTTCACCCTGGTTGTTGGATCAGAAAAGGAATTTTATCGACGTACATTGAATAGGAACCTAAAATAGGGTTTCATTATATTTCCTTGGGAGCAACTTAGCCTCCCAAAATGGTACCCTGATATCTGCCTATACATGGGAAAATACCACATTTTTTTGATTTAGATGTCAAAGGTTAAGGCTTAAACTTGACTCGAACCTTAGCATAGGAGTCCCTCTACTAAAATATTTCTTCCATTCCTACTACTAAAAGAAAGGAAAAGTATCATCACGCAGCCGGTGGCAAAGACAAAGCATGTAAATGGTTTGTTGGTGGATAATTATTCCGAGATTCACATGGAAAATCATCGGTTAGGGTTGACACTTTTCGTTGTACAAAGAAGCCTTTCATGCCTACAAATCATCATGCCAAGATTAAGTTAAAGGATAAAACTGGTAAGGATTCTAGGAATCCCAAGCAGTCAATCTCTCTAGGAGAAATGCTCAAAAAAATTCTAAGTTCTCTCTTTATGACGGGTGGTACTAAGAAGGAAAAGTGTTCATCACCTCGTTCTGTAAGCGAATCCAATTCATATGATTCTTCTACAATAAAACCATCATTTGTTTATTCATATTACTCTTAAGTCCAATCCAGGTCATGTTTAAGTAAAACATCCAAAGGGTACTCAAACAAATGGAGTGGGTTCGGTCAAAAGTCCATCACATTCTGCCAGACAAGTGCAAATGTGGATTGGGACTTTCATCCATATGGGGAGAAGTGTCTCCACAAAACGAAAGGGTTTGATAAGATGGAGAAGATGTAATTAAGCCATTATTCATGTGTCATAATTACTGTGAAGGAAAATTTCAGAATATGCAAGAATACACAAGAAATGACAAAAAATGCATGACATGGGATGTGTTGTTAAGGGATGACAGTGGTATCAAGAATGAAAGATCAATAATTATGTATTCACCAGATAGTCAAGTTCCAAAGGCCTTCATTGCACAACGAATCATGAGAGAAAAACAAACTGGACAAAACGATGAAACCGTGAGGTCACATGGTTGATTTTCATTATGCATTAATATTCCCTATGGAAAAATCCTCTTATTAGTGTTGTGGGATTAATAATCAGGTCAAAGAGAGTCTTTTTGTAGCTTATCTCTTGCTCAAGGGTTCTCGAATGATCATGTAATGGTTGATAGAGAAATAAACTATCGAGATAAAGGGTAGAGGGTGGGAGGCTATGTAAATAGTTAAGTTTGGAACTCGGCCCTGATATATATGGATTCACAATGTGCCACCAAATTTTGTAGTGGTATTATGAATATGAAATAATTTACAAGGAATAATAAGAGGATAGATCAGAAATATGAAAGTGCTTTCTAGAAACTTATGTGAATTCTGCCCAAATATCTACCTCATAGTCGCAATCAAGTAAAATTTTTAATCATTTGTTTAATCACTTTCTGATACAAGTCCTAATGCTACTACTAGCATGGAGAGAACTTCTCCTCACAATCTATCCAAAATAGATGAGGTGAAGTAGGATATGGAAAACCATAAAACTAAGACATGGTCACAAATAACACCATTTCTAGATGCCATAGAATAGAATTTGATTTTCCATGTTAGGAAGAAGAAAATTGGATAAGTCATTAACAAGAAATCCAACAGGGGAAGCAAAATTATTTCTATGCTGGAGTTCAGGCTATTAAAATATGGTAATCTTGTCTCTTTAGAGGATTCATAGGAAGAGTTATATGATGTGGAGTGATGCAATCTAAGATTCATCCACAAATGATAGCATAGTGGTGGTTTGGTTGTAGGTGTGAGGGATAATCATTCAAATCCTGAAATGGTCTCCTCAAGCGCAGGTGGAAGTTCTTCTTGTATTTCTCTTAGAGTTTTAGTCATCTGCCTCCAGACCTAGGTCATATGACTCCAAACTTAGATATTCTACTAGAAGAGCTAAATTGCCAATATTACCCAGAAAATAATAGAACTTCACTTATCCCGAACCGAAAGAAAACAAAGCTCCAGCTTATAATTTCTTGGGTCTGAAATCTGGATTAACCCGTGTATACTTTCACCATGCGATCACAGTTGGATTGCGGCCTCCACAACGAACGGTTATGATCATCCAGTCTTCAAAGGAATTAAGCCATAGTTGAATTGCTCATCGGGTCCAAAAATTTTATTAACCACCGTTCATTTTTCCATGCGATATCCATTGGATCACGATCCTCTAATCGGATGGCCCAAATCAACTACAGTATTAACCTAGTTTGGTAATATATCACGTCTAGTTTTGGGTTAAACCTCGACGCTGAATTGCATGCGACTACCGTAGATCTAACTGTTCTACTGATTAGAGGGTTATGGGCTTCTTCAGTTTTCCTCACAAGTTTATCAGACTCTTTCCTCCTTTCGCTATGATTTTAGCGCTTCCGCTAGGTTTAGCTCTTCACTAATGAATTAAGAGTTTATCTAATTAAAGTTACAAGGGTCGAAACACATTCGACTTAACTTAATACAAAGTGAATGAGGAATTTAAAGACAAGAACACTAGATCATACAGAACTCTAAGTTTACAGGCCAAAATGGAATTCAACAATACACATAGATATTTCAAGGGAATTCAACCTTCGGGATTTAACCTTTCATGCAAAAATCCAGAAAGATACAGAGATATTTCAATTCTTTTACAATCTAATTCTCCATAACGAAGTCCAGACAAATCCTCTTACAATAGTTCAAAACTTACATAAATACTTTTCATCCAATAATCTGATCCTTAATTAATGGATCAAATCTATCTAATCCTAGATAAATACCTAAACTGCTTCATATTCTCCTCGAGAATCTCAACTAAGTCTAAACTACTTGAATTAATTACAAAATCATTCAAATACCTATATTCTAGCTCAATTCCTCTCTAGAAAGCTTTGTAAATTCACAACTAAAGGATCCCGCTCCTTTTCTTGTAAACATTTTTTCGATTTTTGGAATAAAATGAAGCCTTTTTCCTTCAAGCCTCATGCTCCTACCTCAGACACCTGAGGAAAAAATTCTTCATGGGCTCCTGTCCATGAGCTCTTCTACAGAACTGCCCAACTTCTGTAGCATGGTATCTGTCATCCAGGTAGCATCAACAATTGGTTGATCTTTCCACTTGACCATGTATTGAAAATACTAATGTCCCCTTGTTTTCTTAAACACTCATTTACCCAATATATTCTCTAGCTGCAATGTCTTTGCTGTAGGTAATTGTTTTACCCAATCCACCTCTTGTTATTCCTTGTCTTCTACTATCTCATCTTCCCGTCCCTTTTCATACCTATACAAATCAGCAACATTTAGAATTGGATGTATTCCAATACCAGGGGGTAACTCAATTTCATATGCATTTGCAGAAAATTTCCTTAAAACTCTACATGGTCCAATCTTCTTCAATTTTCTCCTTGATCAAATTTTCTCTCATAGAACGATTTGGTATGCATAGCTGATTTATTTTAAACAACTGTCCCTCTTGCAGGAAATAATCCAACCACTTACTTCTATCTAACAAAACAGGATTTCTACAAGCTTCAAATGCCTCTTTAAAATCTAGATCTTCCTCATATAATTCCTTAAGAAAATCAAAACCCAACACTTGAATTTGACTTTGTTGCACTAAAATGATTTTTCTACTTAAGGCATCTACTACTTTGTTTGATTTACTAGTTATATGATTTAACGAAAAATTAAAACTCTGAAGGTATTCTAACCATTTTGCATGCTTCTGGTTAAGCTTTGGCTGTTGCATAATGTAATGTCATGCATGGTTATCTGAATACAGTATGAACTCCTTAGACATCAAGTAATGTCTCTACTTCCTCAAAGACTGCACCACTACATAAAAATTCTTGTCATAAGAAGAATATTTCTTCTTTGACTTAATCAGCTTCTCACTAAAATAAGCTACAGGTTTGTCCTCATGACTTAAAATAGCTCCAATGGCTTCTCCACTTGCATCACACTTCACTTGAAAAGGTTTATTAAAATCAGGAAAAATCAAAATAGGTTTCTCAATAATCTTTCTCTTCAACAACTGGAAGTTCCTTTCTGCTTCAAAAGTCCATTTAAATGGTTTTTTGTCCTTATTTATAGTATCAATAATAGAAGCATTGATCTTACTAAAATTCCTTATGAATTTCCTATAAAAACTAGCAAGACCGTGAAAACTTCTTACCTCAAAGACTCTTTTTGGTGAAGGCCACACTATGATTGCCTTGATCTTCTCAAGATCCATCTTTAACCCCTCAGCAGAAACAACAAAACCCAAATACACCAAATCCTCCTTCATGAATGAACATTTCTTTAAATTTAACAGTAATTTCTCTTGTTGTAGCCTCTGTAAGACATAATACATATGTTTCACATGTTCCTCTTTTGATCTTCTGTAAACTAATATATCATCCAGATATACTATTACAAATTTACCTATAAATTCTTTCAAAACATCATTCATGAGTCTCATAAATACAATGGGAGCATTTGACAAACCAAAAGGCATTACCATCCATTCATACAATCCTTCATTTATTTTAAAGGCAGTTTTCCACTCATCTCCCTCTCTAATTCTGATTTGATAATAACCACTTTTTAAATCTCACTTTGTAAAATATCTTGCTCCACTCAAACAATCCATCAAATCTTCAATTCTAGGTAAAGGAAATATGTAATTGATTATTATCTTATTGATTTCTCTTGAATCAGTTCACATTCTCCAGCCCACATCTTTCTTTGGGCTCAACACTGTTGGCACTGCACAAGGACTGAAACTCTCTCTAATCGGTCCCTTGTCTAATAGTTCCTGAACCTATTTCCTGATTTCTTCATTCTCTGTGGGAGTCATTTTGTAGGTTGCTTTATTAGGTATATTTTCTCCCTGAATCAAATCTATATGATGGCTAATTTTTCTAATGGGTGGTAACTCATCAGGCAAATCATCTACAATGATATCACAATAATTGTCCAGCATCTCTTGAATTTCAATTGGTAAATCAGAAACTTTAGTGGAAATTATTATTACGTTCGGTTTGCAAACCAATGCAAAACTTAAGTCATCTTCTTCCATACGTTGCAAGTACACCTTTCCACTTAGAAAAAAGTTCTTTGGATCAGGTTACTTCGATGCATCCTCTTCTTCCATAGGAAGCAATGTATGATTGACACCATCTTTGCTAAATTTGTATGTGATCTTCACTCCATCATGCATAGCTCCTCTATCATACTGCCAAGGCCTTCCCAACAATATGTGACACACATCCATAGGCATCACATCACATAGAATTTTGTCTCTATATTTGCTTAACTGCAACTCCACTTCATACTGCTCATTCACTATCAACTGATACCCCTTTTGAACCCATGGCACCTTGTAACGCATTGGGTGTTTCTTTATCTTCAATTTCAACTTCTCCACCACTTCTTTGGAGACCAAATTATCTGTAGTACCACTATCAATTATCATCTGACAACACTTCCCCTGAACCTTGCACATAGTCGTGAACAAGGTTTTTCTCTGTGCTGGTTCAGCAATCTCCTTAGCTAGCTTTAGTAAAATTTTGTTAACTACCAAAGGTTGTCCTTCCTCTGGTACATTTTCTACTTATATTACCGTTACTTCTTCCTCTTGAGTCTTAGCAACAATTTCATTCCTTCGATTTATTCCTACGTTTTCTAGGCACTCATAGGCTCTATACCCCAGCTTGTTACATCTGTGACATCTGACTTCTCTTCCTCTGCCTCCTCTTCCTCTAGAAAGACTCCCTCCGCCACTTGCATCACCTCCTGTGTGCATGCTGACTTCAGCTGCTACTAGCTCCATCTCTAGGTGTTGTAGACCTTCCTCTACCACCTTGACATCGCCTTACTCGGAAAGTACCTCTATTTCTGGTAGACTGCTTCCTCATGAGATTTTCTTCAGCCTTCAATACCATTTGATAAGCCTCTTCTACTGTTTTAGGAGACAATAAACTTATGTCATATTGGATCTCCATTCTGAGACCATTCACATATCTTGCAACCTTCTCATGTGTATCTTGGATTTGTCCTGCTCTTATAGTCACTTTGTAGAATTCTTCTATGTATTCCTTTACTTTCATAGACCTTTGTTTAAAATTCTACATTTGTTCAAGTAATTTTTTCTAATAATCACTTGGAAAAAACTTACTTTTCAACTTTGCCACCATTCTATTCCAATTCCTAATTGGATCTTTACCAAGTCTTCTTCTTTCTGCCTGCACTCCATCCCACCAAAGTGTTGCATGTCCTTTCAATTTTGGGACCGCAAACTTCACTTTCTTTCCTTCTTTTGTTTCTTCATAATCAAAGAATTTCTCCATGTCATTAAACCAGTCTATCAATTCTTCAGGGCTTAAGCTTCATGTATAGATTGAAACTTCAAGTCTGAGCTTAGATGTTGATCTCAATACTAGCTTAAAGAATCTCATTTCAGGAGTTACATCTACAGGTTCCTCATCTTCTGCAGCTCCAACTTCAGGTTCACTAACATCTCCAACATCTACATCTCTTACCATTTCCATTGTTTCCAATCTATCTTGCATCTGTTGCATAGCTTTCATCACTTCAGCATTTGCAACTGGTCTTCCTCTTCTTTGACCACCACCTCTTCCTCCAACTATGAAAGCCATTTTGGATTTCTTTTTCTGATCCTTGAGATCATGTTCAGTGTCAATAGGCTGCTCCGATACCACAAATGGTGGTCTGGTTGCAGGTGTAAGGGATAATTATTCAAATCTTGAAATGATCTCCTTAAGTGCAGGTGGAAGTTCCTCTCCTAATTCTCTTGGAGTTTCAGTCATCCACCTCCAAACTTAGATATTCTACTAAAACAACTGAATTTCTAATATTACTCAGAAAATATCAAAACTTCACTTACCTGAAACCGAAAGAAAGCAAAGCTCTAGCTTATAATTTCTGAGGTCCAAAATCTAAATTAACCAACATATACTTTCACCACACAATCACCATTGGATCACGGCGTCCACAATGGATGATTATCATCATCCGGCCTTCAACAAAATTAAGCCACAGTTGAATTTATCATCGGGACCAAAAGTTTTATTAACTGCCGTTCACTTTTCCACATGATATCTATTGTGTCTCACTCCTCTAATTGGATGGCACTGCATTTTTAACCCAGTTTGATAAACTACCACATCTGGTTTTGGGTTAAACCTTGGCGCTGATTTGCACGTGACTACCGTAGATCTAACGGTTCTCTTGATCAGACGGTTCCAGGCTTCTTTGGTTTTCCTCACATGTTTATCATACTTTATCCTCCTTCCTCTATGATTTTAGTGCTTCCGCCAGGTTTAGCTCTTCACTAATGAATTCATAGTTTAGCTAATTAAAATTCCATGGGTCGAAACCCATTCAACTTAAGTTAATACATAGTGAATGAGGAATTTAAACACGAGAACATCAGATGATACAAAACTCTAAGTTTACAGGCCAAACTGGTATTCAACAATACACAGAGATATTTTGAAGGAATTCAACCTCTGGGAATTAACCTTTCATGCATAAATACACAAAGATACAAAGATATTTCAATTCTTTGACAGTCTAATTCTCCATAACCAAGTCCATCCAAATCCTCTTACAATAGTTCAAAACTTACATAAATACTTTACATCCAACAATCTGATCCTCAATCAATGGATCAAATCTATCCTATCGTAGATAAATACCTAAACTTCCTGATATTCTCCTCAAGAATCTCAGCTAAGTCTAAACTACTTGAATTAATTACAAAATCATTCAAATACTTACATTATAGCTCAATTCCTATCTAGAAAACTTTGTAAATCACAGGTAAAGGATCCCACTCCTTTGCTTGTAATTTTTTTTTGGATTTTTGGAATAAAATGAAGCCTTTTGCCTTCAAGCCTCATGCTCCTACATCACATAGTGTTTGGTTCTTTTGCAAATTCTGCTCAGAGCTCATATGGGGAGTCATGTATTTGGAAAAAAGAATTACAAAGCCTTGTTTCTGGAGGCATCCACACGGATCCTAGAAAAGAGCCTTAACAATATTTTGTTGGAACTTGAACACAAAGGATAGAGAAATGTTATAAGAAGTTACTTATTCTAGGAGGTGATCAAGGGTTTCAGAGAACAAAAGCCAGTGGTATTCTAAGCAGTACCACCATGAAAGTTATTTTTGAAACATGTGTTGCTAAGAAATGCAAAAGCTATATTGAGAAGGATTTGCCTCTAACCTTTCCAAGTCATCTGGCACTGGGCAATGATGGTCAAAATGCTTTGATATTTTTGTTGGCTAAATATGTAGGCCATAATGTACCAATAAGATGGTGGAAGCTCAAGTGGACCAACTTGTTATTTTCAAAGTAATAACACATGAATATGTGACAAAAGTTGTAAGAAGAGATATATGTTTACGTTTTGGGATATATATCAAGAGGACCCAAGCAACATTTCTACAATTGAAGTTGACGTGAACTATATTATATTGGATGAAGAAATAGGATTCTCAATTAATGATGTGAGGTTGGAAAAGGTTTTCATGGATATCATAAAGTTACATGATGGAACTCTATGGCATTTTCTAATAAGGAAAAAATATTGAAATATGAACCATAAATTTGACAGTGGCATATAGTATCATGAAGATGATTGTGACTTTTTTTTTCACATTGCATGAGAACCTCAATGATTTTTATTTTTATTTAAATGTCTCAGTACTAAATGGTTTCTCATATTCTCAAAAGGAGAAATGTTTTTGTTATTTACCATAATCTGTTGTGACATTTAGCTGATGAGGAAAGTTATTAATCCTAGAGCACCGATAGGAGGATTTTGTCATAGGGAATATTAATGCATCATGAAAATCAGCCATTTGACCTCACGATTTCAGCGTTTTGTCCAATTTGTTGTTGTCTCATGATTTATTGTGCCATCAAGGCCTTGGGAACTTGACTATCTAGAGAATACATGATTATTGATCTTTCATTCTTGATACCAATATCATTCCTTAGCAACACATCCTATGCCATGCAATTGTTGTCATTTGATGCATTTTTTGTCATTTTCTGTCATAACAAATAGGCATGGTCCCCTATTCATACCCAATATCTCTACATAATTTCTTCAATCAAATGACTTCCTTGGTTGTTTAAGAAATTGCAATGTTATTTGCCTTAATACTTGATTGGGAAACCACTCATTTCCTCTTAGTCCAACTCAAAACTCCTTCAGAATAAGATAAATAGATAAGCATAGGTATAATTTCCATTATGCATATCATCTGCCTAGTTAGTATCAACAAACCGATGCAACTAAAGGTTTTTACCTCCATCTTCCTCATAGAAAATAACATAGTCATTAGTGCCCCATATGTAGCTATAGATAACTTTAACATCTGTCCAGTGATATGTTTAAGGGCAAGAGATTTTTTGAGCTGATGGATGTGAGGCCATGTGAATTCCCTTTTCCTTTACCTCAAAAGATGCTGGTTTTAATTTTGGCATTTTTTTTTGCTTACACAGTAGCTATTTTCTACAACATGGAATGGTTCTAGAGTTCCCGAGTTGGTAATCTGAGAAGAGATAAAAAAGATGAGATTTCTTTCTAGAAACTTATGTGAATTCCACCTAAATATCTACCTCAAATTCACTATCATGTGAAAGTTTCAATCATTTGTTTAATCATTTTATGATACAAGTCCTAATGCTACTACTAGCATGGAGAAAAGTTCTCCTGACAAGTGATCCAGGTGGATGTTGGATGCCACCCACCTATCCTAATTGGACCCCCACAACTCTCTCTTTCAGTTTCTCAGTTTCCTTAATTGTAGAACAATTTACTACTTTTGGTAGTTTTTCGTGTCCCAAACTTCTGAAGCCATTTTGAGGCCGTAAATGATATTTTCTGGGAAAATCAGGAGCACCGTGGGGCATGGACCGACGTTGCTCACTCAAAAGTTGTATTCCTCAAACAGATCATTCCAACGAGATATTGTGCACGTCAAATATAGATCTTATGCCAAAGTTACAACCCCGGGAAGTTGGTGTACCAATTTACCCAAACGGGGCCCACAGTGTGGCGCTTCATCTCCTAGGGTTAGGTTTTTGGATGTTTATGGTTTTCCAATTTTTCTCAATAATAAATAGGCCTTCGAGCCTCATTGTAACACAATTGAGAGGCATGTAGCTACCACATCTCTTCTTAGAGATAAGCTACCATCGCTCGAGCTATTTTATTTCCATTTCTTTTTGTAAGCATATTTCAGTATTTTACATTAATGAAATGAAGTATTATTTTTGTTGCATCTCTGTATTTATGGTGATCTCCATAATTTGTTGCATTCCTATTTAAATCTAGATGAGTGGTATTTGAGCGGTATGCTCTTTCTCTGTTTTTATTTGCATGTCCCTAACAAGGTCGGGATATAAGGAGTCAAGGCTTGATCTAGTTGAACCTTTGTAAGATTAGCCTCGTAAACCATGACGACTGCCTATGGGGAAAGAAAAGAAAGATGAGGGGGCAACATATCCTAACAAAATATTGCTCAAGGAGGCCCTCGAGAAACAAAGGAACACAATGATGGATAACTTTTCCCAAATCCTTCAACGGTTTCCCACCAGTAGTGCATCCACATCCAAGAACCACTCGGGAGGCTCTACTCCTTTTAAGGTACAGGTAAACTTTCACATTCCCATATTTGACGGCCAAATAGATGCAGGCGTCGTAGATAGATGGTTAAATCTACTAGAAATATATTTTTTTGTTCATGAATTTTCAAGTCGAGAAAACATTACTTTTTCTCTTCTCAAAGCAGGCCCCCACATCAAGGACTGGTGGGAAACCGACTACGAGCAGAAGGATTAAAGTACGAATGCACTGTTTTCAGCCGCTCCCACTTGAAATTCATTCTAGGATGCCATCAAGGACCAGTACTACCCTGTTGGGAGCTCTGAGGACAAATACATAAAGTGGACCATGCTACGGTAGGGAAGGGACCAAGATGTGTGGGAGTTTACCAATGTTTTTCATACCCTGCGCAAGAAGTTGGGCATCAAGGATTCTGAGAAACATTTGGTACTCAAGTACCATAGCTTCCTACACAGGTACATCGAGGATGATGGAGTTCCTAGACATCTCCTCGCTTGGCATGACATACCAATACAC
This sequence comes from Pinus tabuliformis, assembly GCA_031772625.1. Taxonomy (NCBI): domain Eukaryota; kingdom Viridiplantae; phylum Streptophyta; class Pinopsida; order Pinales; family Pinaceae; genus Pinus; species Pinus tabuliformis. Next base: position 835,208,005 of record CM062811.1, on the reverse strand, counting down.
TGTCAAGATCGAGCAGAAGCTTAAACAGAAGAAGCAAGGCTTTTGATCTGTGAATTCAAAGAACAAAGGATAAAGCCAAGGCGGGGTGACCCAAGAAAACCTGTTGAAGCTACAACAAAAGAACAACACCACGAAGTCAAAAAAGTACACAGGAAAGTGGTGTGAGTTCCATAAGATCCCTACTTACAACACAAGTGAGTGTCGAACCAAGCACTTGTTGGTGGCCGAGTTGAAGGCTTCACAATCAGATGCATGTTCTGACCATGAGTCAGAACCCGATAAGGGGAATGACAAAGGGAAGAAAATTATTGATGCGGTTCCTAGCATAAGTATTTGAAGCAAGATTTGTACAACAATGACTCTTCTAGCCTAGAATTTGAGGAGCATTATCCAGAAAGTTGCAATAGGAATTTTTTTTCCATATTATAACTCATAGGCAGTGTGAGGCTATATAGGAACCAAAATCTATAATTTATGTATTGTGAATTACAAATACATTTCCAGCATTTTGGAAGGAAATTTCCTTTTTCACCTATAATTTCTCTGGTTTTTTTTTTTAGCATTTTTCATTTTGGAAGGAAAGTTCATTTTCACCTCTCATTTCTCTCTTCTCACTTTTTAGAATTCCCACTATAAGAATTTTTCATTTTAGAAGGAAAATTCATTTTCGTCTTTGATTTCTCTGTTTTTAATCATGAGCATGCCAACTACCACTCTCAGTGGGAAATCCTCTTCTTCTTCTTCTTTTATAATAAAAATTGCATTGATATTTCAAAGCGGAGTTCAACGAATACTAACACACGCGAGGGCAGGGAGAGGCATGAATGATATCTTTTGTCATTGTGTAGACAACAATCTCTACTTTGCAATGTTGAATTCACCTATCATATGTGATTTTACAACCTTCTGAAAGTTTTGGTGTTCTTCATGCTATGTTTATAAAAACTAAACAGGTTACTTAGACTTCAAGTTTTCCTAGCCATATTCAGAATGTGAACTATTTACATTTTTTAGTTTTTACTATTTTATAAACTTAGATATGTTATCAACCAAAGTGGTGAATCAATGAAAAAATACTTATTAGCATCACTAGAAGCATGAGATAATTTGGGATCGAGAAGAGTTGTCTATTAGATATCATTTTGGGATTTAACTGCATTAAGTAAGTCATTCACGTATGACCATTTCCATGAGAGTTAGTCGTAACTGACTAATTTCTCATGATTTTTGAATAGTTCACTTAGCACTCATTGCATCGGGTGATGCTCACAGGGGTGAAGAAGTGGGATTGAAACTAGTGAAATGAATCACATAGCATCAGTCATCACTTCCAGGGCTTGCACCCGGTAACCAAGACTTCCCAAGAGGTCACCCATCCCAGAACTCCTCTGGCTCAAGCGCGCTTAACTGTGGAGTTTTCCCCACAATCAAGCCCACTTAGCTTGCTACCCCATTTGCAAAACCTTAGCAAGTATTGTGCCTCATGAACCATTCAAGTAGAGATCCCTTGACTCTTTTTGAATTTAAGTATGGGGGTTTACGCAGTGCATTATATTAGATATCATTTTGGGATTTAACTGCGTTAAGTAAGTCATTCACGTATGACCATTTCCATGAGAGTTAGTCGTAACTGACTAATTTCTCATGATTTTTGAATAGTTCACTTAGCACTCATTGCATCGAGTGATGCTCACAGGGGTGAAGAAGTGGGATTGAAACTAGTGAAATGAATCACATAGCATCAATCATCACTTCCGGGGCTTGCACCCGGTAACCAAGACTTCCCAGGAGGTCACCCATCCCAGAACTCCTCTGGCTCAAGCGCTTAACTGTGGAGTTTTCCCCACAATCAAGCCCACTTAGCTTGCTACCCCATTTGCAAAACCTTAGCAAGTATTGTGCCTCATGAACCATTCAAGTAGAGATCCCTTGACTCTTTTTGAATTTAAGTATGGGGGTTTACGCAGTGCATTATATTAGATATCATTTTGGGATTTAACTGCGTTAAGTAAGTCATTCATGTATGACCATTTCCATGAGAGTTAGTCGTAACTGAATAATTTCTCATGATTTTTGAATAGTTCACTTAGCACTCATTGCATCGGGTGATGCTCACAGGGGTGAAGAAGTGGGATTGAAACTAGTGAAATGAATCACATAGCATCAATCATCACTTCCGGGGCTTGCACCCGGTAACCAAGACTTCCCAGGAGGTCACCCATCCCAGAACTCCTCTGGCTCAAGCGCTTAACTGTGGAGTTTTCCCCACAATCAAGCCCACTTAGCTTGCTACCCCATTTGCAAAACCTTAGCAAGTATTGTGCCTCATGAACCATTCAAGTAGAGATCCCTTGACTCTTTTTGAATTTAAGTATGGGGGTTTACGCAGTGCATTATATTAGATATCATTTTGGGATTTAACTGTGTTAAGTAAGTCATTCACGTATGACCATTTCCATGAGAGTTAGTCGTAACTGAATAATTTCTCATGATTTTTGAATAGTTCACTTAGCACTCATTGCATCGGGTGATGCTCACAGGGGTGAAGAAGTGGGATTGAAACTAGTGAAATGAATCACATAGCATCAATCATCACTTCCGGGCTTGCACCCGGTAACCAAGACTTCCCAGGAGGTCACCCATCCCAGAACTCCTCTGGCTCAAGCGCGCTTAACTGTGGAGTTTTCCCCACAATCAAGCCCACTTAGCTTGCTACCCCACTTAGTTGTCTATGTTAATGAATTTTAATTAAAAAAAGTTTTTTTTTTAGTTACTTTATCATCCAAATTTTATTCATATGTATTCATATTTAAACAATAAGCAAAACCTAGTCAGTGAAAGTATTTAAAAATATTATCGCTATATAAATTAAATAATAGTTATATATTATTTTCATTAACTAATTATTATAATAATAAAAAATGGCAAAAATTGGATAAATTTTTTTAGAAAAATAATATTTAAATGATTCCTTTAAAATATATTTTATATTTAATATAATATAACACTTAAATTCTATGGTAAAAATTAGAAGTGAAAAAAAAGAAAGAATGAACAGAGTATACTATTTTACATAAAATAAAATAATTTAGAACACCATTAAACAATAGTTTTATTTTAAATTAAAATATATAAACATTAAAACAAACATAAATATAATTTTTATAGATTTCGATTGGGGTGTGGGTAATAGTTAATTTAATTATAGCTGGGAGCTAATGCAAGACTTTTCATCTTCAAAGGTTGATCTTGTTATCTTTGAAAATGTAAAACATATGGCATACACCTCTACAAATGCCTCTCTTATATGCTATTACTTGAAAACATCCTTTCACTAATTATTCCATTCATCACTCATCCCTTGGGTGGTATTTTATGATGTTCAACACTTCGTGCTCATTCATCATGGTTGCTTGTGACCTAAACTCCATCGTTATGGTTTTCTTATCTATATCACTTTGAGTCTGCATGAACTTAGTTTACAATATTCCTTCACATCAACTCAATACGATGGTTCACACATGTTGATTGTCTCGCCCCAACCAATATTACCCTATTTTATCCTTTTACCTCGGTATTAGCCTCATTAGTGTTCGTCACCTTGAAATTCCAGCATTTATTTGAAAACTGACATGATCTCCTTTGCAGCAAAAATTTGATTCAATAATCCACCTAGCCACTTTCTTTTACTTCAACAAAGATTATGATGCAGGGAGTGAATACTTTGGCCGAACTCCCATCACATGGCCTTGACCTTCACTCAGGTTTCGATCCCTCGACATGTTAAATTATGACATCACTGGTATGCTTGGTTGAAAATATTTTGACTCTCACCCTTACTTTTGTTCAATATTTCTCATTCAAATACTTAATTATGTCGTTGGACTTGAGTGCTTATTTTTATACTTATTTCTTCCATAAATCAATGCTCATTTTTTATCCTCTTATCATAATATTTTGTTGTGGAATTATAAGAATATACTCCCATATAGAATGAACTTCTTGAATAACGTCATCCCAAAACATTTACGTATCCTCAATTAACTATATATTACCTTCAGCCTTGGTTTCCAAAACTTTGATTTCACCTTGAGTTTCCTTATACTTACTTGGAAGTTGATTTTTATTTTCATATAATATGTGATATTTCCTCTCCTTTACATTCAGATACTCCCTTATCACGACCAAATCATCTTGGGTTTTCCTTAGTTCAAATTATGAAATTCTAAGCTCTTCGATGAACTTTATTAATTTCTCTGAGGGTTCATCTAATTCGATTCAAACCATAATGGTGTAAACATGATTTTTAATCTATTGTTGTAAGCTTTTCACTTATTCCTGCAAAATAAATATGACTTTATTTCTATCAACTAATTATCCTATTAATAGCTCTCTTTTTCAACTTGATCCAACTCAGTTCTTTGAGTGTTCTTAGTTGTATGCATTTTTAAGTTCTTCCATAATTATTGCACCTCATATTCTATGATTCGCAATAGGGTCTTGATGTTCTCTTGCCATATTAATGTTCATTTTATAACTTCTTTCTTTAATTTGTTGATAATTCATTTGCAAATTTTGAAATGAAAAAGGAATCACTTCTATTGTCAATGCTACCAAATGGGTGGAGATAGAACTGGAAGTAGTATGCCATGTATTTTCCAACTACATTTGAAACGGGGGCTCTTTTAAAGGTCCTTCTTTTAATTTTATTTGTATCTCAGCTTCATCCTCCATAGGGACTTTAGTCTCTTTTGTGGCTTTGAGTATTCCATATCACCATCTATCTGTTCAGGATCAGGCCCATTCAAAGTATTCTCATTTAACGTAGGGATTTCAACAACCTTTAACCGTTGCACCCAACAACATGGCCAAGCATCTTGATTTTCCATTTTCTCAATTTCTTGTCTACTTTCATGAATATAAGGTGCAAAATTATTTTCCACCTTTTTATGAGAAATCATATGGTGAGGTTAATATTACCACTTTTCTCCTTTATCAAAGACAAACTCCTTCATCATCACTTCCACCTATGTAAGGGATTTTCTATTGTTTACAATAAATGGACCTAAAGTCCCCTCTAGATTAAAAATATACCATTTTTTCTGTAGAAACAAAATGTACTTGGTTGACACTAAGACCATGCTTTTCAAATTCAAGAGAAGATATCTTCATAGGAAAAAATACTAGCCTTGAAATGAAGGTTGGGCCTCCATTTTAGTGAAGCAAGCCAAAATTATTTTTCTTCACTAAAAGGCATGGCCAAGATTCATTTATTGGCCAATACGATTGATTAAAATTGTAGATTATGTGGAACTTGTGTATAAGTTGGAAACATAGTTATGTAGGGTATTTGTAAGACATGTTGCAAGGTTATATCCCAAGGTTAGGAATTGTCCAATCATGCCCCACTTTGATTTTTGTTACCAAGAGTGTAATTGGTTTGGCCTAGGAGTGCATATTTCTTCTGATTATGATCAATGTCACATATGATCAATTGCTACTTGAACAAAATTGGATTTCAGTGTATAGCATTTCCTTAATCAAAATGACTATGGCATGTTGCATAAAATGATTTTATATTTATATTGGAATGATAATTATCTCATGGTTAATGAAGTATATGTCCTAGTATGCATTTATTTGAGGCACACAAACCTTGACTTTAACCCTATGAAATCAATCCAATTTGGCATATTTTTTTAGCACAATAGAAACTTCTATGTGCAAAATTAACATTAATTATGAGTAGAAAAGTACTCTCGAAGTTGAATCATTCAATTTTGCCTTGAAATGAAGGTTGGGCATGCATTTTTGTGAACTAGGCTAAAATTACATTTTATGTCAAACTTGAGTATAAGTGGGAAACATAGTTATGTAGGGTATTTATAAGACATGTTGTAAGGTTATATCCTAAGGTTAGGAATTGTCCAATCATGTTGCATTTTTATTTTTTTACCATGAGTGTAATTGTTTTGGCCTAGGAGTGCATATTTGTTGACTGTGATCATTGGCACATATGATCAATTACTACTCGAACAAAATTGGATTTCAGTGTATAGCATTTCCTTAATGAAAATGACTATCGAATGTTGCATAAAATCATTTTATATCTAGATTGGAATGATCATAATCTCATGGTTAATTAAGTATATGTCCTAGTATGATTTATTTGAGGCACACAAACTTTGACATTAACGCTATGAAATCGATCGAATTTGGCATATTTTTTTAGCATAACAGAAATTTCTATGTGCAAAATTAACATTAATTGTGATTAGAAAGGTACGCTCGAAGTTGAATCATTTAATTTTTCCTTGAAATGAAGGTTGGTCATGCATTTTTGTGAAGTGGGCTAAAATTGAATTGCTTCACTAAAATTGACACCTAGACATCATTTATTCGGAAATCTAATTGATTCAAACTGTAGATTATTTAGTTAATTATTTTACGCACTTTTGAGTTATTATATGTTTACTTTGACCCTTAAATAATTCTACTTCAAGTTTCATATGGAATTCCCAGTTTTACTTCAAATTTAATTATGTGAAATTGATGTATATGTTCTTCCTCAGCTTGTCCTTGTGTAGAACACTTGTCCTTATAATTCAAAGCAATAATTCAAAGTCTTCACATTAGTTGTCAATCTAGGTAGGTTTTGTTATTGCAAGAGTATTATGCACAATATATGTAAGGGAAAATGATGACTAGTTCTAATGAATCTCAAGCTCAATCATTGTAATCACACTCTCAACAAGTGAACACTCTCATTGTTACACTCTCAAACATTGCTCACACTCACAAGAAATAAACACACAATGCATAATAAAACCACTTTGTTACAGATTCACTCTTATTCAGAAAAGAATGTCACTCCTCGAAATCATTCTCTTAACAAAAGTTGGAACAAACATTCAAATGTAATTAACATACCATCAAACTATAATGGGAATTAAATAATTGTCACACTAACAAAGGGACCAGTGCAAGACATATGTTGTCACTCATTACAGAGGTTAGGTTTTTCCAATCACTAAAGCATCAAAAAGTATAATAATAATGGTAACAACAATCAGATATTAATTATAACTCAGAGGAGATAAATAAAAAAATACACAATACTTTCCTAGCCAATGAGCCTTGCTACGAAGGACTGACGTATCTTCCTAGCCAGGGCTAGTACACTACACATCACACAAGCTAGTCAATAGAAAGGTATGGTGCCATGAATGATTGAGAATTAATGATACATACAGATTTACAATTTCGATGCTCTCCCTCTCTATCATTCTCTATTTTTTTCTATATGTCTATCTTCTCGCATAGAAAGCACATCACTTTATAATTTCATATTTCAATGATAAGATCATAATGAGAATCTCTTGATTATCATGTGATTTAATTTGAGAATGCATATAAAAAATTTATAAGGTTAGGGAAATTGTGTAACAATTTTTCCAAATTACATTAATAATCAATAGGAAACCCTAATCATTTCAGCAAAATTTGACAAAAGAATAATTGAGCTCCAACAATCATCCAACACAAAAATGTTTCTCATCCTTGAGCCAGTTGGTCCTCCTACTATCCCCATGGATTTGGTAACCTTTTTCCATAGTTAGGTTGTCTTCATGCCTTTGGTACACTATTTGTAGGGGCAGTTAGGGAGCCTAGTCACTCGAGAGCTCTTAAAATAGCCTACGAGGGTAGTGCTACATCCCCCCTCTCCATAGCAGCATGCTCAGAAAAAGAAACCTTACAAGCATTGTTGCTCTACGACCAATTTCTATGTCTATCATTGATACTTGTCCCATTCTTGTAGCTACACCTGCTCATTCCCCTGAAAAGTAGTGGTTATATTTCGATCCTCTATCCTCCTCCATGATTTACAAACTTTAATTAGATTTTTTGCATGTTGTACATCATTGTAATGACATATTAGTTGTAGCTGAAATGAAATTTTATTATGGTATATATTTTAACTTTGATATGATACAATATGATTATGGTTTCACTTCATATGGTGTAATATTGGAAATATAACAAATATATATTAGATATTAAATGAGATAATTAACTTTTCATTTTGAATGTTTTTTTTGTACAACACTAGTCTTCCAAAAGATTTAGTTGATCTTGACATGATTCCAGATTATGTTTGGTATGGCTCAAACATTTGAGACAATGATGATGGGGTAGATGGAGAGGACGCCGAGGTAGACGACAATGATGATGACATTGATGACGATTATGATGGTGATGATCATGATAGACATGATTATGATGATGGTGATGATGATAAATAAGTTGGTAGTAGCTAGTGAAATTTATCATAGCTAGTGATATTTATCATATAGACTCCACCATTGATCATCGTTGATAAATCGTTGTGATATCTCCTTTAATATTTATTATCATATGTATAATTTTCACCTACACTACTATATTGAGTTGTACCATTTTGACATGTATCATTTTGAATATCATTTTCACATATATTATATCGGGCTGCATTATGTGTAGCTAGTGACAGAATAACAATTTCTTTTATTAATAATATAAAAATATTGGTTATAATTTAAAAAATATATTTTTGTTTCGTGCCAATGTTGTGGTGTGGTTTGTAACTATAAGAAACATGAAAGGGCTATGCTATGGAAATCTCTATGATGTGAATATGGGCCTACATTATGTGTAGCTAGTCACAACCAACTATTTTGTTTATTAGCAATATAAAAATATCGGTTATAGTTAAGAAAAATGTTGTTGGTTTGTATGGATGTCCATTTCTCTAAAAAATATTTATAAATTATATGCTATAAAATATTTCAACTGAAATATGACTTACTTTATAATCATAAAACGTGTTTAATAGGCATGCTATAACTGTTATGGATCACAAAAGTCTCAATTCAACAAAAGGCATGCTATACTTAACTAATTTAATTGAAAAAAAATAAAAAATAATAAATGGTAGCTATAAAGGAAGAATCATAAGTTCTTAAAATGAAATTATAATGTGGTGCTAAAATGAAAGTAAAATTAGATGTTAAATTGGGAGCTATACTTGGAGCTATTATTGGCTCCAAATCGGAAGCTAAAATGGTTGCTTAACAAGAAGAACAATTGGAGGCTAATTAAGAAGAAAATCCCAACACTAAAAGGAAGCAAATCATGAACCTAAAATAGAAGCAAACCCATGCACTAAACATGAAGCAAACCCTCCAACTGAAAGTAAGAAAATAATAGTGCTAACATGGACCCAATTCTACAAGCAAGAAAGGAAGCAACAATAAATGTTAAACTAGAAGCACTCTAAAGCAATCTGGGAAGCAAAACTTGGCATTATCTAGGAAGGAAAAAAAGAGGCAATTAGGTAATAAACAAAGAAGTAATAATGGAAGCAATACTAGTAGCCAAACATGGCTTAACCAAAGAAGAAAAGACTAAAGAAATTTAGGTAGCAAATAAAGAAGTAATATTGAAAGAAATATCAAAAACCACACTTGGAATTCCCTAAGTAGCAAAAAAAATAAGTCATTCAGGTAGAAAATCAAGAAGCAATAACTGAAGCAATGCTAGCAGCCAAAATTTTCATTAGCTATGAAAAAAAAATAGAAGCAATTAAGGTAAAAAACAAAGATGTAATAATGAACACAATATTAGAAGACAAACTTGACCTTCCTAAAGAAACACAGAATGAAACACTTCAGGTAGAAAACCAAGAAGAAATATTAAAATAAATAAAATACACTACAATGGAAGCCATATTAGAAGCTAAAGAAGGTGCCATAATGGAATCAAATCTAGAAGAAAAACTTGATGCAACAAAGGATATTATAATTAAAGTATAACTTGGTGTTAATTAGGAAGCCATAAAATAGTCGATTTTCCATGCCATACCAGAAACAAAACAAGAGGCACAATTGGGAGCAAAACTACAAGTACAAATGGACACAACAATGGATTCAGGAATAGAAGAAATTGTTTCCCGCACTATTCGAACTATTCACACTACCCATGTGAAGATTCTAGTTCTATTCACGTTGCCTAGATGAAGATTCTAGTTTAAGTCGGATTTCTCGACTCCAATTGAAGCGAATTCACATGCTAAAAAGAACTCAATTATGTCGCTATTTCTGGCACTAATGGCGTATTTATTGTAGTGTTTTAAAGAATACATGATCGACATTTTAAATATGGAATATCACACATGTATATATAGTTTATTACTAGAAACTATCTAAAGCCTTGCCACAACCAAAAATATTTAAAATCATATTAAAAATAGAAAATAAAGAAATTATAAAAATAATCATCAACACTATGTTTCTAATTTGATGTCCTTCCTTTATTTTTAGTTTCAAAAAAAAAGAAACATATTTGATATTTTTAATTATGAGTAGTCCATGTATCATTTATTATTGAAGAAACAATAACTTTCTTACCTCCCACTCCAAAATAGGTAGGTCTTTTGGCATAAATATATACAAAAATAAAATTCTAAATACCCAAAAGAATCAACATTGAAATGATGGTTTTTCTTTAATCTGTTGCATTTTCCCAAAAGAATCAACATTGAAATGATGGTTTTTCTTTAATCTGTTGCATTTTAACATTATTTTTATTTATTTTCATCTTTAAATAAAACAGCTGAACTCATCCTTCATAATGATGATTAGCATTCACTTAAACTATATTTGATATATAATACCAAAGTTAAGGAACTATATTTGAAACGATAATGACATAAAACATCGATAGTTCAATATCATGTTTCACTTTAAACGTCATAACAATTTATTCTTATTTTACCAAATATATGTACTTCAATACCATGTTTAACTTTTAACCTCATAACAATTTGTTCTTATTTTACCAATGCTATTTTTTTTGGATGGATCAAAACAAAGAGACACTTTTAACTTTCTAAATTAAAAATATCCTAATTTTACTTTTCATTAAATTTTTATAAAACAATAATTTCCTTTCAAATTTAAACATAATAATATAAACTTATCACTCAAAATTTTTATAATTTTCGTATAAATCACATCAACAATATTTGATGATCTGTATTTCAAACTTTCTAATAATATTGATTCTGAAGACCAATGTTGTTTCTAATAAAATTCATTGTAATTGTTTTTTCACATAAAAATAACTCACTTTACGGTTAAATCAATCTAAAATATATAACCTTCAACTTCGAAAATTTAACATACAAAATCTTAGTATATATTTGATTCTATTAATACACGAAAATTACAAACATATTTAATTTTTGAGCTATTCAGCTTAATAATTAAAATAGAATTATTATAATATAACTGAAATACCTCCCACATAACTTTTATAAGTCATAGAAATAGAAGTAGAGATCTGTTTCGTAAAACAAATATGCGTTGTGTTAGAAAAAAAAAAAATGTTTGCAACTCAGCCTTTTTCAGTTATATTTAAAAGGAATGATATGTGCCTAGATTATTCCAACAAATAATCCATTATAATCCAAAGAAAACAAAATTATACCATTATAATCCAAAGAAAACAAAATTATATTTTGTTGCGCAATAGGTAACAGATCTATCGGAACACGAAAGAAAATACTACAAAGATCAAAATATATCCTAGGGCGAACTAGAACATGCAAAAGATGACAATATATAGTATATACTAGTGCGAGAAGGCCCTGGGATTTATAATAGAATTAAACCATTAAACCGGGCGTATCTGCTGATTCGTGATTCGTTATCTCTGCCTTGCCATTTACGTCCATCTTGTATTTCTCTGTTCGTAGACTTGGTGGACATGGAAGATTTTCCCGCTAACCCAGCTTCGAACGACGAGCCAACAATACTGCTTTGAGGCGGTGGTGGCGGTTTTGGAAAATTGTTCTAAAACCTTCTAGATTGCTTTCCCATAGAGCTAAACCTTCCACTGCTACTGCCGCTTCAACGGAGAACTTTTATCAGTAATCCCATGCATTCGCCTCGACGTGGCGGAGACTTCCTCTAACAACAACGTCATCACAAATAAGAGAAGAGCAGCATCTACAATAACAGACATACTGATTTTCATATGCATGGGCAATGACATTATCAGTTTACTCGTGTTAAAAACGATGTGTCAGTTATGACAACTTTTAAGCCCTTAATCGGATATCGCCGAAAAGATCGGATGCTGAATAACGATAGATGGTTCCTACCTATTGGTTGGAGATATGCACATCGATTATTCTCATTTCATGACTAAAACATTTTATTATCATGATTGTGTAACAATGTCGGTTCATGCTCTCATTCATTCTCATACTAATTTGAAGACTTAGTACCACTTTTTACAAGTTCATGTCATCCACTCCCATACTAATTTCAAGACCTAGTACCACTTTTTACAAGCTCATTCAAGTCAATCTTCATGAGATTGATCCACCCACAATAACAACCATTTTTGAAGCCATTTTTGAAACCAAGAGGAGCGCAAGAAAAACCCAAGAAAAGTCAAGCCTCCTATGTATCTTTATCCATATCTAATTAACACATATTTATAAATTTCTAGATTAACACATTTATATAACAAATATAATTAAAACATATCAATACTTCCATGTTTATAAATTTTTGAATTAATGCACTCTCTTGTACATGTTAAAACTTACCTAAGAACTCTTCTCATTTAGTATCCTCATGCACTCTCTCCTCTACCTGTTAAACTTAATTGAGAAGTCTTCTCAAACAAGACTATGAGTTGGTTGCTTTAGGGGTTTGGAGAGTAGGACATAGAAATATTTATTTATGGGTAATTTATATTTTTATTATTTTAAATAATTTTTTAAGATTTTGTTTTTCCCTTCATATTTTCCTTAAAACGTGTGAGCTAGTCAAAATATCTTAGTAAAATAGAGTCACGGTTAGTAACGACGACAAGTAATTGCTCAAAAATCTAAAGCACATACAATCTAAAGAAATATAGTGACATAATTTATATTAATGATGATTTAATTTAGGAGAATAATAACATCATGCCCATGATGTTATTTTGTGTAGGGATTTTATAATTGAGCATCCATCTATATACTTGTGGAGCAGGTGAGATGTTAGTGTGTCCGGAATTTTATATGAAATTTTCAGAAGTTTATTGAATTTAAAAGGTATGTGTAATTTAGCTACGAGAGTTCGATATTCAATTAGATCAGATTTCAAGTATTTGAAGCAAGATTTGTACAACGATGTCCCTTTTGACCTAGAATTTGAAAAGTAGTATCCAGAAAGCTGAAATAGGAATTTGTTTTCCATATTATGGCTGGTAGGTAGTGTGAATGTAATACATTTTCGGCATTTTGAAAGGAAAGTTCCTTTTTCACCTCTAATTTCTCTGTTTTTTTTAGCATTTTGCATTTTGGAAGGAAAGATTATTTTCATCTATGATTTCTCTATTTTCACTCTTCACCATGCCAAGTGCAACTCTTAGTGGGAAAACCTCTTCTTCCTTTTTCTATAGTAAAAGCTGCATTGATATTTCAAAGGGGAGTTCAACAAATAGTAACAAACACAAGGGGAGGGAGAGGCATGAATTATATCTCTTGTGATTGGGTGAAGAACAATCTCTAGTTGTCAATGTTGAATTCATCTCTCAGATGTGCCTTTACAACCTTCTGAAAGTTTTAGTGTTCTTCATGATATGCTTATAAAAACTAAACATGTTACTTAGAATTCAAGTTTTGCTAGCCATATTGAGAATGTGAACTATTACCATTTTTTAGTTTTTATTGTTTTATAAACTTAGATATGTTATAAACCAAAATGGTGAATCAATGAAACAATATCTATTAGCATCACTAGAAGCATGAGATAATCTGGGATGGAGGAGAGTTGCCTTTGTTAATCAATTTTAATTAAAAAAATGTTTTTTAGTTACTTTATCATCCAAATTTTATTCATATGTATTCGTATTTAAACAATAACCAAAACCTTGTCAATGAAAGTATTTAAAAATATTATTTTTATAAAACTTAAATAACAATTATATATTATGTTCATTAGCTAATTATTATAATAATAAAAAATTGGTAAAATTTGGATAATTTTTTTTTAGAAAAATGATATTTGAATAATAAAATATTAAATTCTATGATAAAAAATGGAAATGAAAAAAAGAGAGAATGAATAGGGTATACTATTTTACATAAAATAAAATAATTTATAACACCGCCAACGAATAGTTTTATTTTAAATTAAAATATATAAACATTGAAACAAACATAAATATAATTTTTATAGATTTCAATTGGGGTGTGGGTAATAGCTAGTTTTAAGTATAGTAGTGAGCTAATGCATGACTTTTCATCTTCAAAGGTTGATATTTGTATCTTTGAAAATCTAAAACATATGGCATACACATCTACAAATGCCTCTCTCATACTCTATTAATCGAAGACTTCCTTTCACTAATTATTCAATTCATCAATCATCCCTCGGGTAGTATCATTCATCATCATTGCTTCTGAAATCCACTCCAGCATTATGGTTTTCTGATCTGTATCACTTTGAGTCTGCATGAACTTAGTTTACAATATTCCTTCACATCAACTCAATACGATGGTTCACACATGCTAATTGTCTTGTCCCAGAAAATATTACCCTATCTTTTCCTTTTACCTCCGTGTTAGCCTCATCGGTGTTCATCACCTTGGAATTGCATCGTTTATTTGGCAACTCACATGATCTCCTTTGCAAAAAAACTTTGATTCAGTAATCCACCTAGCCACTTTCTTTCACGTCAACAAAGATTACGATGCAGGGAATCAATACTTTGGTGGAAATCCCAGCACATGGTCTTGACCTTCACCCAACTTTCCACACCTCTACATGTTAAAGTATGACATCAGTGGTGTGATTGGTCCAAAATATTGCGACTCTCACCCTTAATTTTGTTGAATATTTTTCATTCAAATAATTAATTATCTCCTTGGACTTGAGTGCTTCTTTTTGTACTTATTTCTTGCATAAATCAATGCTCATATATGATCCTCTTATCATAATATTTTTTTGTAGAATTATAATAATATACTCCCATATAGAATGAACTTCTTGAACAATTTCATCCCAAAACATTTGTGTATCCTCAATTAAAGAAATAATACCTTCAAACTTGGTTTTCAACTCTTTGATTTCATCTTGAGTTTCCTTATACTTACTTGGAAGCTGAATGTTATTTTCATATAATATGTTCTATTGCCTCTCCTTTACATTCAACTACTCCCTTACCACAACCAAATCATCTTGGGTTTTATTTAGTTCAACTTATGAAATTCTAAGTTATTCCATGCCCTTTGTTAATTTCTCTGAGGGTTCATCTAATTCAGTTCGAACCATAATGGTGCAAACATGATTTTTAATTTACTGTTGTAAGCTCTGCACTTATTCCTGCAAAATAAATATGTCTTTATTTCTATCAACTAATTATCCTATTAGTAACTCTTTCTTTTCAACTTGAGCCAACTCAGTTGTTTGAGTATTCTTAGTTCTAGGAATTTTTAGTTCTTCCATAATGATTGCACCTCATATTCTATGATTTGAAGCAATGCCTTGAATCTCTGTTGCCATCTTAATTCTCATTTTGTAACTTCTTTCTTTAATTTGTTGATAATTCATTTGCAAAGTTTAAACGAAAAAGGAATCACTTCTATCGTGAATACTGCCAAATGAGTGGAGATACAAGAGGAAGTAGTATGCCATGGATTTCCCAACTGCATTTGAAACCTGAGCTCTTTTCAAGGTCCTTCTGTTAATTTATTTGTATTTCTTCTTCATCCTCCATTGAGATTTTAGGACTCTTTTGTGACTTCACGTATTCCATCTCAACATCTATCTGTTCAAGATAAGTCCGTTCAAAGTATTCTCGTTTACCATAGGGGTTTCAACATCCTTTAACCGTTTCACCCAACAATCTCGCCAAGTATTTTCATTTTCCATTTTTTCAATTCCTGGTCTACTTTCATGAATATAAGGTGCAAAACTAATTTCCACCTTTTTATGAAATATTATATGGTGAGGTTCATATTACAACTTTTCTCATTTCTCAAAGCCAAACTCCTTCATCATCGCATCCACCTGTGTAAGGGATTTTCTATCGTTTACAATAAATGGACCTAAAGTCCTCTCTAGCTTAAAAATATACCTTTTCTCTGTAGGAACAAAATGTACTTGGTCAACACTAAGACCATGCCTTACAAATTCAGGAGAAAATATCCAC
This sequence comes from Pinus tabuliformis, assembly GCA_031772625.1. Lineage (NCBI taxonomy): Eukaryota > Viridiplantae > Streptophyta > Pinopsida > Pinales > Pinaceae > Pinus > Pinus tabuliformis. The sequence goes on along the minus strand of CM062811.1, from coordinate 835,191,754 downwards.
ATAGGAAAACATATTGGCCTTGAAATGAAGGTTCGGTGGGCATCTTTGTGAAGCAGGTGAAAATTATCTTTCTTCACTAAAATGCATGACCAGGATTCATTTGTTGGCCAATATGATTGATTAAAATTGGATATTATTTATTTAATGACTTTACACACTTTTACATTGTTTTATCTTTACTTTAGCTTAAATATCTATACTACAGATTTCATACAACATTCTAAGTTTTGACTTGACTTGCCTTTTGTGAAACTTGTGTATAAGTGGGAAACATAGTTATGTAGGGTATTTGTAAGACATGTTGCAAGATTATATCCTCAGGTTAGGAATTGTCCAATAATGTCCCATGTTGAATTTTGTTACCAAGAGTGTAATTGGTTTTCCTTAGGAGTGCATATTTGTTCCAACAGTGATCATTAGCAAATATGATCAATTGCTACTCAAACAAAATTGGATTTCAGTGTATAGCATTTCCTTAATGAAAATGACTATGGTATGTTGCAAAAAATGATTTTATATTTAGATTTGAATGATCATTATCTCATGGTTAATTAAGTATATGTCCTAGTATGCATTTATTTGAGGCACATAAACCTTGACTTGAACGCTGTGAAATCGATCCAACTTGGCATGTTTTTTAGCACAACCAAAATTTCTATATGCAAAATTATTGTTAATTGTGAGTAAAAATGTACTCTCCAAGTTGAATCATTCAATTTGGCCTTCAAATGAAGGTTGGGCATGCATTTTTGTGAAGTAGGCTAAAATTGCATTGCTTCACTAAAATTGACACCTAGACTTCATTTATTAAGAAATTTAATTGATTCAAATTGTAGATTACTTATTTAATTATTTTACACACTTTTGAGTTATTATATGTTTACTTTGACCCTTAAATAATTCTAATTCAAATTTCATATGAAATTCCAAGTTTTACTTCAACTTTAATTATGTGAAATTTGTGTATATGTTTTTCCTCAACTTGTCCTTGTGTAGAACACTTGTCCTTCTAATTCAAAGAAATAATTCAAACTCTTCACATTATTTGTTAATCTGGGTATTTTTTGTTATTGCAGTAATATTACGCAAAATATCTGCAAGTTAAAATGGTGACTAGTTCTATTGAATCTCAAGCTCAATCATTTTAATCATACTCTCAACAAGTCAACATTATCGTTGTTACACTCTCAAACCTTTCTCACACTCTCAAGAAATAATCACACAATGCAAAATAAAACTGCGTTTTACAAAGTTACTCTTATTCAGAAAAGAACGTCACTCCTGAAAATCATTCTCTTAACAAATGTTGGAATAAAAAAAATTAACACACCATCAAACTACAATGGGAATTAAATAGTTGTCACACTGACAAAGGGACCGGTGCAACCCATATGTTGTCACAGAATACAGAGGTTAGGATTCTGCAATCACTAAAGCATAAAAAATTCTAATAATAGTGGTAACAAAAATCACGTATTAATTATAACTGAGAGGAAATAAATAAAAAATACACAATACTTTCCTAACCAATGAACGCTATTAAGAGGGAGGGCCCTAGCTTCCTAACAAGGGATATTCCACTACAAAGACACAAGCTACTGAATAGAAAGGTATGCCACCATGAATGATTGAGATTTAACGATAGATATTGATTTACAATTTCAGTGCTCTCCCTCTGTATCATTCTCTATTTGTTTCTATATGTCTATCTCCATGTGTAGAAAGCACACTGCTTTAATATTTCATATTATAATGATAAGATCCTAATGAGAATCTCTCGATTCTCATGTGATATAATTTGAGAATGCATATTAAAAATTTATAAGGTTAGGAATATTATGTAGCAAGTATTCAAAATTACATTAATTATCAATAGGAAACCCTAATCGTATCAACAAAATTTCACACAAAAAATTGAGCTCCAACAGGCGTCCAACACAAAAAAATTTCTCATCCTTGAGCTACTAGATCTTCCTTCTATCCCCATGTATTTGGTAACATTTTTCCATATTTATGTTTTCTTCAAGCCATTGGTACACTAGTTTTAGGGGCGGTTACGGAGCCTAGTTGCTCCAGAGATCTTAAAATATCCTAGGAGGGGAGTGCTACATCCCCCCTCCATAGTGACATGCTTAGAAGAAGAATCCTTCCAAGCATTGTTGCTCCATGGCCAATTTCTATGTCTATCGTTGCCAATTGTCCCCTTCTTCTTCCTACACCTGCTCATTCCTCCAGAAAGTAGTGGCTAGATTTCTATCCTCTATCCTCCACCATGATTTACTAACTTTAATTGGAATTTTTGCATGTTTTACATCATTGTAATGATATATTGCACTTTGATATGATACAATGTGATTATGGTTTCACTTCAAATGTTGTAATATTAGAAATATGACAAATATATATTAAATATTAGATGAAACAATTAAATTTTATTTTCAATGTTTTTTCTGTAGAACACAACTCTTCAAGAAGATTGCGCTGATCTTGAGATTGTTCCAGATTATGTTGGGTATGGTCCAAACATTTGAGACAATGATGATGAGATAGATGGAGAGGACATTGAGGTAAATGATGAATATGATGATTATGATTGTGATGATCATGATAGACATGATGATGATGATGATGAGCAATAAGTTGGTAGTAGCTAGTGAAATTTATCATAGCTAGAGACATTTATCATGTAGACTCCATCATGGATCATCATTCATAAATAGTTGTGATGTCTCCTTTTAATGTTTATTATCATATGTATCATTTTCACCTACATTACCATATTGAGTTGTATCATTTTGACATGTATTGTTTTGAAATATATCATTTTTACGTATATCATATGGGGTTGAATTATGTGTAGCTGGTGACAGACCAACAATTTTTTTATTAATAATATAAAAATATTGGATACAGTTAAAAAATATATATTTTTTTTCATGCCAATGTTGTGGTATGGTTTGTAACTATAAGAAACCTGAAAGGGCTATGCTATGGAAATCTCTATGATGTGAGTCTAGGCCTACATTTTGTGTAGCTAGTCACGACCAAATATTTTGTTTATGAACAATATAAAAATATCGATTATAGTTAAAAAAATGTTTTTGGTTTGTATGGATGTCCATTTCTCTAAAAAATATTTATAAATTGTATGCTATAAAATATTTCAAGTGCAATATGACTTACTTTATAATCGTAAAACTTATTTAATATGCATGATATACTTAACTAATTTAATTGAAATAAAAAACATTAAATAATAATGGTTCGATATAAAGGAAGCATCATGATTTCTTAAAATGAAAGTATAATGTGGTGCTAAAATGAAAGTAAAATTAGATCTTAAATTGGAAGCCATGCTTGGAGCTATTATTGGCTATAAATAGAAAGTTACATTGGTTTCTTAACAAGAAGAACATTTAGAGGCTAATTAAGAAGAAAATACCAACACTAAAAGGAAGCAAACCCTGAACCTAAAAAAGAAATAAACCCATATATCTACTTCTTTCATAGAAGTTGACGTGGCTCAAAGATATTTTAGCATTCAATGTTGAGACTTTAGAATAGATTGTTTGAAACGTCATCCATGCAATAGACTCTATTGGAAAGCACTAGGAATGGGAGTATGTGACCAGGGTTGCGATATCTAATTCAACTTTGTTCATGGGGAATTCATAGAGACCAATTGGATCTTTCACTTACTAAATGACTATGTTGAATCTATGAGCATAGGTGATCTCCTGAAGGAATAGGAATGTTTGACTCGGCATCGCTTCTGGGTAACGCGATGAGACCAATAGACTCTTTTCGCATGTTAACTACCCCGATTTCATCGTAGAGGAGTGCGAGAGCAGATCATAAACGTGTTTCAGGCTGGGCGATGTAAAATTGGAATGTGAATGAATATAAGGTGCAAAACTAATTTCCACTTTTTTACGAGAAATCATACGATGAGCTTAATATTACCACTTTTCTCGTTTATCAGAGACAAACTCCTTCATCATCACTTCCAACTGTGTAAGGGATTTTCTATTGTTTACAATAAACGGGCCTAAACTCCTCTCTAGCTTAAAAATATACCGTTTTTTCTATAGGAACAAAATGTACTTGGTCGACACTAAGAACATGCCTTTCAACTTCAAGAGAAAATATCCTCATAGGAAAAAATACTGACCTTGGAATGAAGGTTGTGCCTCCATATTTTTGAAGCAAGCCAAAAATATTTTTCTTCAATAAAATGCATGACTGGGATTCATTTACTGGCCAATATGATTGATTAAAATTGTAGATTATGTGAAACTTGTGTATAAGCTGGAAACATAGTTATGCGGGGTATTTGTAAGACATGTTGCAAGGTTATATCCCAAGGTTAGGAATTGTCCAATCATGTCGCATTTTGATTTTTGTTACCAAGAGTGTAATTGGTTTGGCCTAGGAGTGCATATTTGTTCTAATTGTGATCATTGTCACATATGATCAATTGCTACTTGAACAAAATTGGATTTCATTGTATAGCATTTCCTTAATCAAAATGACTATGGCATGTTGCATAAAATGATTTTATATTTAGACTGGAATGATATTTATCTCATCTTTAATGAAGTATATGTCCTAGTATCCATTTATTTGAGGCACGCAAACCTTGACTTTAACCTACGAAATTGATCCAATTTGGCATATTTTTTTAGCACAACAGAAATTTCTATGTCTAAAATTAACATTAATTATGAGTGAAAAAGTACTCTCGAAGTTGAATCATTCAATTTTGCCTTGAAATGAAGGTTGGGCATGCATTTTTGTGATGTAGGCTAAAATTGCATTTTATGTGAAACTTGCGTATAAGTGGGAAACATAGTTATGTAGGGTATTTGTAAGACATGTTGCAAGGTTATATCCTAAGGTTAGGAATTGTCCAATCATGTCCCATTTTGTTTTTTTTTACCAAGAGTGTAACTCGTTTAGCATGGAAGTGCATATTTGTTCTGATTGTGATCATTGCCACATATGATCAATTAGTACTCGAACAAAATTGGATTTTAGTGTATAACATTTCCTTAATTAAAATGACTATGGCATGTTGCATAAAATGATTTTATATCTATATTGGAATGATCATTATCTCATGGTTAATTAAGTATATGTCCTAGTATGATTTATTTGAGTCACACAAACTTTGACATTAACCCTATGAAATTGATCCAATTTGGCATATTTTTTTAGCACGATAAAAATTTCTATGTGCAAAATGAACATTAATTATGATTATAAAAGTACTCTCAAAGTTGAATCATTCAATTTTTCCTTGAAATGAAGGTTGGGCATGGATTTTTGTGAAATAGGCTAAAATTGCATTGCTTCACTAAAATTGACACCTAGACATCATTTATTGGGAAATATAATTGATTCAAATTCTAGATTATTTATATAATTATTTCAAACACTTTTGAGTTATTATATGTTTACTTTGACCCTTAAATAGTTTTGCTTCAAATATCATATGAAATTCCCAGTTTTAATTCAATCTTAATTATGTGAAATTTGTGTATATGTTCTTCCTTAGCTTGTCCTTGTGTAGAACACTTCTCCTTATAATTCAAAGTAATAACTCAAAGTCTTCAAATTAATTGTCAATCTAGGTAGCTTTTGTTATTGCAAGAATATTATGCACAATATATGCAACAGAAAATGATGACTAGTTCTAATGAATCTCAAGCTCAATCATTGTAATAACGCTCTCAACAAGTGAACACTCTCGTTGTTACACTCTCAAACCTTTCTCACACTCTCAAGAAATAAACACATAATGCGTAATAAAACCACTTTGTTACATAGTCACTCTTATTCAGAAAAGAATGTCACTCCTGGAAATCATTCTCTTAACAAATGTTGGAACACACATTCAAATGAAATTAACACAGCATCAAACTATAATGGGAATTAAATAAATGTCACGCCAACAAAGAGACTGGTGCAAGACATATGTTGTCACTCAATACAGAGGTTTGGATTTTGCAATGACTAAAGCATCAAAAAGCATAATAATAACGCTAACAACAATCACATATTAATTATAACTTAGAGGAAATAAATAAAAAATACACAATACTTTCCTAGCCAATGAACTTTGCTAAGAAGGATGGTCGTATCTTCCTAGCCGGGGCTAGTACGCTACACAACACACAAGCTAGTCAATAGAAATGTATGATGCCATAAATGATTGAGAATTGACGATACATACAAATTTATAATTTCAGTCTCCCTCTTTATCATTCTCTATTTGTTTCTATATGTCTATATTTGCACATAGAAAGCACATCGCTTTATAATTTCATATTAAAATGATAAGATCATAACGACAATCTCTTGATTATCATGTGACCTAATTTGAGGATGCATATAAAATATTTATAAGGTTATGGAAATTGTGTAACAATTTTTCTAAATTACATTAATAATCAATAGGAAACCCTAATCGTTTCAACAAAATTTCACAAAAAAAAATAATTGAGCTCCAACAGGTGCCTAACACAAAAATGTTTCTCATCCCTGAGCCACATGGTCCTCCTTTTATCCCCATGCATTTGGTAGCCTTTCTCCATATTTTGGTTGTCTTCAAACCTTTGGTACACTATTTGTAGGGGCGATTAGGGAGCCTAGTCACTCGAGAGCTCTTAAAATACCCTAGGAGGGTAGTGCTACATCCCCCCTATGCATAGAGGTATCCTACGAAAAATAATCCTTGCAAGCATTGTTGCTATACAGCTAATTTCTATGTCTATCATTGACACTTATCCAATTCTTGTCGCTACACCAGATCATTCCTCCGGAAAGTAGTGGCTAGATTTCGGTCCTCTATCCTCCTCCATTATTTACTAATTTTAATTATATTTTTTTTCATGTTTTACATCATTGTAATGACATATTATTTGTAGCTGAAATGAAATTTTATTATGTTATATATTTTAACTTTGATATGATACGATATGATTATGGTTTCGCTTCATATGTTGTGATATTGGAAATATAACAAATACATATTAAATGTTAGATGAAATAATTAGTGTTTCATTTTGAATGTTTTTTTTGTAGAACACTAGTCTTCCAAAAGATTTAGTTGATCTTGAGATCATTCCAAATTATGTTTGGTATGGTTCAAACATTCGATATAATGATGATGAGGTAGATGGAGAGGACGCCGAGGTAGACGATGGCAATGATGACATTGAGGATGATTATGATGGTGATGATCATGATAGACATGATGATGATGATGATGATGATGATGAGCAATAAGTAGGTAGTAGCTAGTGAAATTTATCATAGCTAATGATATTTATCATATAGGCTCCACCATTGATCATATAAATCGTGTGATGTCTCCTTTAATATTTATTATCATATGTATAATTTTCACCTACCCTACCATATTGAGTTGTATCATTTTGACAGGTATCATTTTGCGTTATATCATTTTTACATATATTATACGGGCTGCATTATGTGTAGCTAGTGACAGACCAATAATTTTTTTTATTAATAATATAAAAATATTGGTTATAGTTTAAAACATATAATTTTATTTCATGCCAATGTTGTGGTGTGGTTTGTAACTATATGAAACCTGAAAGGGCTATGCTATGGAAGTGTCTATGATGTGAATCTAAGCCTACATTATGTGTAGCTAGTCATGACCAACTATTTTGTTTATTAACCATATAAATATATTGGTTATAGTTAAGAAAAGTGTTGTTGATTTATATGGATGTCCATTTCTCTAAAAAATATTTATAAATTGTATGCTATAAAATATTTCAAGTGCAATATGACTTGCTTTATAATCATAAAACGTGTTTAATAGGCATGATATACTTAACTAATTTAATTGAAATAAAAAATTAAAAATAACAAATGATATCTATAAAGGAAGAATCATGAGTTCCTAAAATGAAAGTATAATGTGGTGCTAAAATGAAAGTAAAATTAGGTGTTAAATTGGGAGTCACACTTGAGCTATTATTGGCTCAAAATCGAAGCTAAAATGGTTGCTTAACAAGAAGAACAATTGGAGGCTAATTAAGAAGAAAATCCCAACACTAAAAGGAAGCAAACCCTGATCCTAAAAGAGAAGCAAACCCATGCACTAAACATGAAGCAAACCCTCCGACTAAAAGGAATGAAATAATAAGGCTAACACGGAACCAATTCTAGAAGCAAGAAAGGAAGCAACAATGGATGTTAAACTAGAAGCAACCTGGGAAGAAAAACTTGGGGTTACCTATGAAGGAAGAAAAGAGGCAATTAGGTAGTAAACAAAAAAGTAATAATGGAAGAAATACTATTAGCCAAACATGGTTTAACCTCAAAAGAAAAGACTAAAGAAATCGAGGTAGGAAATAAATAAGTAATATCGAAAGCAATATCAAAAGCCACACTTGGCATTCCCTGAGAAGCAAAATAAATAAGTCATTAAGGTAGAAAATCAAGAAGTAATAAGTGAAGCAATACTAGTAGCCAAACTTTTCATTAGCTATGAAGTAAAAACATAACCAATTAAGGTAACAAACAAAGATGTAATAATGGACACAATATTAGAAGCCAAACTTGACCTTCCTAAAGAAACACACAAAGAAACCCTTCAGGTAAAAATCCAAGAAGAAATATTAAAAAAAATAAAAGACACTACAATGGAAGCCATATTAGAAGCTAAAGAAGATGCCATAATGGAATCAAATGTAGAAGAAAAACTTGATGCAACAAAGGATGTTATAATCAAAGTATAACTTGGTGTTAATTAGGAAACTTGGTCCTAATTAGGAAGCCATAAAATAGTCGATTTTTCTTGTCATACCAGAAACAAAACCAGAAGCACAATTGGGAGAAAGACTACGAGTACAAATGGACACAACAATGGATTCAAGAATAGAAAAAATTGTTTCCCGCACTATTCAAACTATTCACACCGCCCATGTGAAGATTCTAGTTCTATTCATGCTGCATAGATAAAGATTAAAGTTTACGTCGGGTTTCTCCACTCCAATTGAAGCCAATTCACATGCTAAAAAGCACTCAATTATGTCGCTATTTCTGGCACTAATGGCCTATGTAGTGCTTTTAAAGAATATATGATCGGCATTTTAAATATGGAATGTCACACATGTATATATAGTTTATTACTAGAAACTATCTAAAGACTTCTCACAACTAAAAATATTTAAAATCATATTAAAAATAGAAAATAAAAAAATGATAAAAATAATCATCAACGCTATGTTTCTAATTTGATGTCTTTGCTTTATTTTTAGTTTAAAAAAAAACATATTTGATATTTTTAATTGTGAGTAGTCCATGTATCATTTATTATTGAAGAAACAATAACTTTCTTACCTCCCACTCCAAAATAGGTAGGTCTTTTGGCATAAATATATAAAAAATAAATTTCTAAATACCCAAAAGAATCAACATTGAAATGATGGTTTTTCTTTAATCTTGTGCATTTTTACTTTATTTTTATTTATTTTCATCTTTAAATAAAACAGTTGAACTCATCCTTTATAATCATGATTAGCATTCACTTAAGCTATATGTGATATATCATACCAAAGTTAAGGAACTTTATTTGAAAGGATAATGACATAAAACGTGGGTAGCTCAATATCATGTTTCTTTTTAAACCTCATAACAATTTGTTCCTATTTTACCGAATATCTGTACTTAGTACCATTTTTAACTTTTAATCTTATACCAATTTGTTCTTATTTTACCAATGCTATTTTTTTTTAACATGGATCAAAACAAGGAGACACTTTTAACTTTCTAAATTAAAAATATCCTAATTTTACTTTTCATTCAATTTTTATAAAACCATAATTTCGTTTCAAATTTAAACATAATAATATAAACTTATCACTCAAAACTTTTATGATTTTAGTATAAATCACATCGACAATATTTGATGATCTGTACTTGAAACTTTCTAATAATATTCCTTCTGAAAACCAATGTTGTTTCTAATAAAATTCATCATAATTGCTTTTTCACATAAAAATAAGTCACTTTACCGTGCAATCAAGCTAAAATATATAACCTTCAACTTTGAAAACTTAATACAAAATATGGTATATATTTGATTTTATTAATACAGGAAAATTACCAAAATATTTAATTTTTGAGCTATTCAGCTTAATAATTAAAATAGCATTATTATAATATAACTAAAATACCTCCCACATAACTTTTATAAGACATAGAGTAGAGATCAGTTTCCTAAAACAAGCATGCGTTGTGTTAGAAAAAAAAAATTTGTTTGCAACGCAGCCTCTTTCAGTTATATTTAAAAGGAATGATATGTGCCTAGATTATTCCAACAAATAATCCGTTATAATCCAAAGAAAACAAAATTATATTTTGTTGCGCAATAGGTAGCAGATATATCGGAACATGAAAGAAAATACTACAAAGATCAAAATATATCCTAGGACGAACTAGAACATGCAAAAGATCACAATATATACTATATAGTAGTGCGAGAAGGCCCTGGGTTTTATAATAGAATTAAACCATTAAACCGGGCGTATCTGGTGATTCGTTATTTCCAGCCATAATGGAACTCTGATGATTTCTTGTTATCTCTGCCTTGCCATTCACGTCCATCTTGTATTTCTCCCTTCGTAGACTTGGTGGACATGGAAGATTTTCCCGCTAACCCAGCTTCGAACGACGAGCCAACAATACTGCTTTGAGACGGTGGTGGCGGTTTTGGAAGATTCTTCTAAAACCTTCTAGATTGTTTTCACATAGAGCTAAGCCTTCTACTGCTACTGCCGCTTCAACGGAAGAACGTTTATCAGTAATCCCATGCATTGGCCTGCACGTGGCGGAGACTTCCTTTAACAACAACGTCTCACAAATAAGAGAAGAGCAGCATCTACAATAACAGACATACTGATTTTCATCTGCATGGGCAATGACATGATCAGTTTACTCGTGTTAAAAACGATGCGTCAGCAATGACAACTTTTAAGCCCTTAATCGGATATCGCCGAAAAGATCGGATGCTGAATAATGATAGATGCTTCCTAGCTATTGGTTGGAGATAACAAAAATTATGGCAGAAATGCTGTGTAGGGTTGATTTGCAATTGCACATAAACTATTTCATGAATATACAATACTCATAAAGGGGCATAGTCTATAAATACATGACGGAGAAGGGGAGGGGAGGCGGCTCCGAATTTCAAGATCTGAAGTGGTGAATAAATCTGAGTATGGAATTGAATTCAAATTAATTGTAGTACATACTAAGAAGGGAGTCTCTGTTCGTAGAGCTAGGAATGGGAGTATATGACTGGGGTTGCGATATCTGATTCAACTTTGTTCATGGGAACTCATAGGGACCATTTGGATGTTCCACTTATTGAATGACTATGTTGAATCGATCAGCGTAGGGGATCTCCTGAAGGAATAAGAATGTTTGACTCAGCATCGATTCCGGGTAATCCGAGGAGACCATTCGACTCTTTTCGCGTGTTAACTATCCCAATTTCATTGTAGAGGAGTGTTAGAGGGGCATCTTTAAGTTTACAGATTCTTTGAATATTTGGGAATTGGATGGACATGGGGCGGTTAATTTTTTTACCGCTCTTATTCTGAGAATCTGCAATCGATTTAAACTCAAGAGTGCAAGAGGAGATAATAAATGTGTTTCCAGGCTGGGCATGCAAAACAGAAATGTGAAGGGATATAAAAATTTTATTTCACTTTGAAATAATAATGGTTGTATTAAATTTCAGTTGTTTAGTTTGTATTATTAAAATATTATAAATAACTGAATATATTTTTAAATTAAAAAGTTAATTAATTAAAAATGAAGACTAATAATAAATTATGTTTAATATTATTAAAATATATAAAAGAAAATTAGAATTTACATGTGTGTTTTATATTTGGCCAAAAACAGTGTATTTCATCATTATTTTTTACTCTAATATTTAATATAATATGAAGGAAATGACTATTACAATTATTAAAGGTAATTTGCTAAATTTAAACGATAAAAAATAAGATAATATTTTAAATATAAAAATATGTTTAAAAGTAATAAATCTTATAATTGAAAACTCAATATCTAGATGCACACATAAGTGGCACGTCTCATAACTAAAACTTTTTATTATCATGATTGTGTAACAATGTCGGTACATGCTCTCATTCACTCCCATACTAATTTGAAGACTTAGTACCACTTTTTACAAGCTCAAAATCAAGCCTCCTATGTATCTTTATCCATATCTAATTAACACATTCATAAATTTATAAATTAACACATTTATATAACAAATATAATTAAAACATATAAACACTTCCATGTTTATAAATTTTTAAATTAATGCACTCTCTTGTACATGTTAAAACTTAACTGAGAACACTTCTCAAACACGACTATGAGTCGGTTGCTTTAGGGGTGTGGAGAGTAAGATATAGAATCATTTATTTATGGGCAATTTATATTTTTATTATTTTAAATAATTTTTTAAGATTTTGTTTTTCTCCTCCTATTTTCCTTAAAACGTGTGAGCTAGTCAAAATATCTTAGTAAAATACAGTCACGGTTAGTAACAACAAGTAATCGCTCAAAAATCTAAAGCACATACAATCTAAAAAAATATCCCGAGAAGGGGTGGATTACAACGAAGGCTAAATAATCTCTTCCATGCTACTACCATAATAGTCTTCCTCCAAAAGTCTTTTTTACTTGCACAAAAATCTAAAGCACATACAATCTAAAAAAAATATCCCGAGAAGGGGTGGATCACAACTAAGGATAATAATCTCTTCCATGCTACTTGCCATAATAGTCTTCCTCCAAAAGTCTTTTTTTATTCTAAAGTCTAATTGCCTCTTTATAACGAAAGCTCACACATTTTCCTCAATTAGACTTGCTCATGATTTAAACTATTTGACATAATTTATATTAATGATGATTTAATTTAGAAGAATAATAACATCATGCCCATGATGTTATTTTGTGTAGGGATGTTATAATTGATCGTCCATATCTATACTTGTGGAGCAAGTGAGATGTTAATGTGGCTGGAATTTTCTATGAAATCTGGAGAAGTTTATTGAATTTGAAAGGTATGTGTAATTTAGCTAAGAGAGTTGTTTCCATAGTTGTAATTCAATTAGGAACAAGTCTTAAGGAAGGAGATGGTACTAAGGTAGAGAAAATGTTTTAACGTTATTTATTTTTCAATAATTATATTACAAATATGTATACAGATGGATATTCTATTTTCAATAATTATATTACAAATATGTGTATAGATCGATATTCTTTTTTCAATAATTATATTACAGATATGTGTACAAATCGATATTCAATCAGATCAGATTTATTTGAAGCAAGATTTGTACAACAATATATCTTTTGACCTAGAATTTGAGGAGTAGTATCCAGAAAGCTGCAATAGGAATTTGCTTTCCATATTATGGCTAGTAGGCAGTGTGAGGCTCTATAGGGACCGAAATGTATAATTTAGGTACTGTGAATGTAATACATTTTCCATATTTTGAAAAGAAAGTTCCTTTTCCACCTCTAATTTTTTTTTTTTCTTTTTTTTATCATTTTGCTTTTTGGATGGAAAGATCATTTTCACCTCCGATTTCTCTGTTTTCATTCTTGAGTATTCCAACTACAAGCATTTTGCATTTTGGAAGGAAAGTTTATTTTCATCTCTGATTTCTCTGTTTTCACTCCTCAGCATGCCAACTGCAACTCTTAGTTGGAAAACCTCTTCTTCTTTTGTTTATAATAAAAGATGCATTGATATTTGAAAGGGATTTTAGCGAGTAGTAACAAACAAAAGGGAAGGGAGAGCCATGAATTATATCTCTTGTGATTGGGTGCAAAACAATCTATAGTTGTCAATGTTAAATTCATCTCCCATATGTGCTTTTACAACCTTCTCAAAGTTTTAGTGTTCTTCATGATATGTTTATAAAAACTAAACATGTTACTTAGACTTCAAGTTTTCCTATCCATATTCAAAATGTGAACTATTTCCATTTTTTATTTTTTACTGTTTTATAAACTTATAGATGTTATAAACCAAATTGGTGAATCAATGAAACAATCTCTATTAAGCATCACTAGAAGCATGAGATAGCATCACTAGAAGAATGAGATAATCTAGGATGGAGGAGAGTTGCCTGTGTTAATCAATTTTAATTAAAAAAATGCTTTTTTAGTTACTTTATCATCCAAATTTTATTGAGATGTATTGATATTTAAACAATAACCAAAACCTAGTCAATGAAAGTATTTAAAAATATTATTGTTATACAACTTAAATAATAATTATACATTATGTTAATTAGCTAATTTTTATAATAATAAAAAAATTGGTAAAAGTTGGATAAGAAAATTTAGAAAAATGATATTTGAATGATAAAAACTTAAATTCTATGAAAAAACTAGAAGTGAAAAAAAAGAAGAGAATGAACAGGGTATACTATTTTACATAAAATAAAATAATTTATAACACCACCAACCAATAGTTTTATTTTAAATTAAAATATATAAACATTAAAAAAAACGTAAATATAATTTTTATAGATTTCAATTGGGGTGTGGGTAATAGCTAGTTTTAATTATGGCTGTGAGTTAATGCATGAATTTTCATCTTCAAAGGTTGATATTTCTCATTCATCATCATTGCTTCTGACCTCAACTCCAACATTATGGTTTTCTGATCTGTATTACTTAGTTTACAATATTCCTTCACATCAAATCAATAACATGGTTCCCACATGCTAATTGTCTCGCCCTAGAAAATATTACCATATCTTATCCTTTTACCTTTGTATTAGCCTCATCAGTGTTCATCACCTTATAACTCCACCATTTATTTGACAACTCACATGATCTCCTCTGCAACAAAAATTTGATTCAGTAATCCACCTAGCTACTTTCTTTCACTTAAACAAAGATTACAATGTAGGTAATCAATACTTTGGTGGAAATCCCATCACACAGTCTTGACCTTCACCCAAGTTTCCACACCTCCACATGTTAAAGTAATACATCAATGGTGTGCTTGGTCAAAAATATTGCGACTCTCACCCCTAGTTTTGTTGAATATTTTTCATTCGAATAAATAACTATCTCCTTGGACTTGAGTGCTTCTTTTTGCACTTATTTCTTGCATAAATCAATGCTCATATATGATCCTCTTATCATAATACTTTGTTGTGGATTTATAATAATATACTCCCACATAGAATGAAATTCTTGAACAATTTCATCCCAAAATATTTGTGTATCCTCAATTAAAGAAATATTACCTTCTAACTTGGTTTTCAACTCTTTGTTTTCAACTGTTGGGGTTTTCTGATCTTCTTGAACTTAGTTTACAATATTTCTTCACATCAAATCAATAACATGGTTCCCACATGCTAATTGTCTCGCCCTAGAAAATATTACCATATCTTATCCTTTTAGCTTTGTATTAGCCTCATCAGTGTTCATCACCTTATAACTCCACCGTTTATTTGAAAACTCACATGATCTCCTCTGCAACAAAAATTTGATTCAGTAATCCACCTAGCTACTTTCTTTCACTTAAACAAAGATTACAATGTAGGGAATCAATACTTTGGTGGAAATCCCATCACACAGTCTTGACCTTCACCCAAGTTTCCACACCTCCACATGTTAAAGTAATACATCAATGGTGTGCTTGGTCAAAAATATTGCGACTCTCACCCCTAGTTTTGTTGAATATTTTTCATTCGAATAAATAACTATCTCCTTGGACTTGAGTGCTTCTTTTTGCACTTATTTCTTGCATAAATCAATGCTCATATATGATCCTCTTATCATAATACTTTGTTGTGGATTTATAATAATATACACCCACATAGAATGAAATTCTTGAAAAATTTCATCCCAAAATATTTGTGTATCCTCAATTAAAGAAATATTACCTTCTAACTTGGTTTTCAACTCTTTGTTTTCAACTGTTGGGGTTTTTTGATCTTCATGAACTTAGTTTACAATATTTCTTCACATCAAATCAATAAGATGGTTCCCACATGCTAATTGTCTCGCCCTAGAAAATATTACCATATCTTATCCTTTTACCTTTCTATTAGCCTCATCAGTGTTCATCACCTTATAACTCCACCATTTATTTGAAAACTCACATGATGTCCTCTGCAACAAAAATTTGATTCAGTAATCCACCTAGCTACTTTATTTCACTCAAACAAAGATTACAATGTAGGGAATCAATACTTTGGTGGAAATCCCATCACACAGTCTTGACCTTCACCCAAGTTTCCACACCTCCACATGTTAAAGTAATACATCAATGGTGTGCTTGGTCAAAAATATTGCGACTCTCACCCCTAGTTTTGTTGAATATTTTTCATTCGAATAAATAACTATCTCTTTGGACTTGAGTGCTTCTTTTTGCACTTATTTCTTGCATAAATCAATGCTCATATATGATCCTCTTATCATAATACTTTGTTGTGGATTTATAATAATATACTCCCACATAGAATGAAATTCTTGAACAATTTCATCCCAAAATATTTGTGTATCCTCAATTAAAGAAATATTACCTTCTAACTTGGTTTTCAACTCTTTGATTTCATCATGAGTTTCCTTATACTTACTCTGAAGCTGATTGTTAGTTTCATATAATATGTGCTATTACCTCTCCTTTACATTCAACTACGCCCTTACCATGACCAAATCATCTTGGGTTTTCTTTAGTTTAACTTATGAAATTCTAACCTCTTCCATGGCCTTTTTTAATTTCTCTAAGGGTTCATCTAATTCAGTTTGAACCATAATGGTGAAACACATGATTTTTAATTTACTGTTGTAAGCTCTGCACTTATTCCTACAAATAAATATGTCTTTATTTCTATCAACTAATTATCCTATTAGTAGCTATTTTTTTCAACTTGAGCCAACTCAGTTGTTTGAGTATTCTTAGTTCTAGGCATCTTTAGTTCTTCCATAATGATTGTACCTTATATTCTATGATTTGCAGCAAGGTCTTGATTCTTTGTTGCCATATTAATTCTCAGTTTGTAACTTCTTTCTTTAATTTGTTGATAATTCATTTGAAAAGTTTGAATGAAAAAGGGATCACTTATATCGTGAATGTTGCGAAATGAGTGAACATAGAAGAGGAAGTAGTATCCCATGGATTTCCCAACAGCATTCGAAACCTAGGCTCTTTTAAAGGTTCTTCTGTTAATTTTATTTTTATTTCTTCTTCATCCTCCATTGGGATTTTAGTCCTCTTTAGTGAATTTGTATATTCCATCTCAACATCTACCTGTTCAGGATCAGTCCCATTCAAAGTATTCTCGTTTACCATAGGGGTTTCAACATCCTTTAACCGTTGCACCCAACAATATGCCCAAGTATCTTCAGTTTCCTTTTTTTCAAATTCTGGTCTACCTTCATGAATATAAGGTGCAAAACTAATTTCCACCTTTTTATGAGAAATTATAAGGTGAGGTTCATATTACAACTTTTATCCTTTCTCAAAGCCAAACTCCTTCATCATCACATCCACCTGTGTAAGGGATTTTCTATCGTTTACAATAAATGGACCTAAAGTCCTCTCTAGCTTAAAAATATACCTTTTTTTCTCTAGGAACAAAATATACTTGGTCGACACTAAGACCATGCCTTATAAATTCACGAGAAAATATCCTCATAGGAAAAAATATTGGCCTTGAAAAGAAGGTTGGGCACGCATCTTTGTGAATCATGCCAAAATTATCTTTCTTCACTAAAATGCATGACCAGGATTCATTTATTGGCCAATATGATTGATTAAAGTTGGATATTATTTATTTAATGATTTTACACACTTTTACATTGTTTTATATTTACATTAGCTTAAATATGTATACTACTGATTTCATACAACATTCTAAGTTCTGATTTGACTTGTCTTTTGTGAAACTTGTGTACAAGTGGGAAACATAGTTATGTAGGGTATTTGTAAGACATGTTGCAAGGTTATATCCTAAGGTTAGGATTTGTCCAATCATGTCCCATTTTTAATTTTGTTATGAAGACTATAATTGGTTTTCCCTAGGAGTTCATATTTTTTCCGACTGTGATCATTGGCGCATATGATCAATCGCTACTCAAACAAAATTGGTTTTCAATGTATAGCATTTCCTTAAGGAAAATGACTATGGAATGTTGCATAAAATGATTTTATATTTAGATTGGAATGATCATTATCTCATGGTTAATTACATATATGTCCTAGTATGCATTTATTTGAGGCACATAAACCTTGACTTGAACCTACGAAATCGATCCAATTTGGCATATTTTTTTAGCACAACAAAAATTTCTATGTGCAAAATTATTGTTAATTGCGAGTAAATAACTATTCTACAATCATTCAATTTGACCTTGAAATGAAGGTTGGGGATGCATTTTTGTGAAGTAGGCTAAAATTGCATTGCTTCACTAAAATTGACACCCAGACTTCATTTATTAAAAAATTTAATTGATTCAAATTGTAGATAGTTTATTTAATTATTTTACACACTTTTGCGTTATTATATATTTACTTTGACCCTTAAATAATTCTAATTCAAATTTCATATGAAATTCCAAGTTTTAATTCAACTTTAATTATGTGAAATTTGTGTATATGTTTTTCCTCAGCTTGTCCTTATGTAGCACACATGTCCTTCTAATTCAAAGAAATAATTCAAACTCTTCACATTAATTGTCAATCTGGGCATGTCTTCTTATTGCAATAATATTATGCAAAATATATGCAAGTTAAAATGATGACTAGTTCTAATGAATCTCAAGCTCAATCATTGTAATCATACTCTCAACAAGTCAACACTCTCGTTGTTACACTCTCAAACCTTGCTCACACTCTTAAAACCGCTTTGCTACAGAGTCACTCTTATTCAGAAAAGAATGTCACACCTGAAAATCATTCTCTTAACAAATGTTGGAATACACAAAATTAACACACCATCAAACTATAATGGGAATTAAATAATTGTCACACTAGCAAAGGGACCGGTGCAAGACATATGTAGTCATACAATATAGAGGTTAGGACTTTGCAATCACTAAAGTATCAAAAATTATAATAATAATGGTAACAGCAATCACATATTAATTATAACTGAGAGGAAATAAATAAAAAATACAAAATACTTTCCTAACCAATGAACCCTGCTAAGCGGGAGGGCCCTATCTTCCTAGCAAGGGATAGTACACTACAAACCACACATACTAGTGAATAGAAAGGTATGATGCCATGAATGATTGAGATTTAATGATAGATACTAATTTACAATTTCAGTGCTCTCCTCTCTATCATTCTCTATTTGTTTCTATATGTCTATCTTCGTGCGTAGAAAGCACACTGCTTTATAATGTCATACTACAATGATAAGATCATAACGAGAATCTCTCAATTCTCATCTGATATAATTTGAGAATGCATATTAAAAATTTATAAGGTTAGGAATATTATGAAGCAAGTTCTCCAAATTACATTATTTATCGATAGGAAACCCTAATCGTATCAGCAAAATTTGACACAACAAAATTTAGTTCCAACATGCACCCAACATAAAAATGTTTCTCATCCCTGAACCACTCGATCCTCCTTCTATCCCCATGTATTCGGTAACATATTTCCATATTTATGTGCTCTTCAAGCCATTGGTACACTAGTTATAGGGGCGGTTAGGGAGCCTAGTTGCTCCAGAGATCTTAAAATATCCTAGGAGGGGAGTGCTACATCCCCGCTCTCCATAGCGACATGCTTAGAAAAAGAATCCTTCCAAACATTGTTGCTCCAGGGCCAATTTCTATGTCTATCATTGACACTTATCCCCTTCTTGTTGCTACACCTGCTCATTCCTCCAGAAAGTAGTGACTAGATTTCGATCCTCTATCTTCCTCCATGATTTACTAACTTTAATTGGAATTTTTGCATGTTTTACATCAGTGTAATGACATATTAGTTGTATCTTAATTGAAATTTTATTATGGTATATATTTGCACTTTGATATGATACAATATGATTGTGGTTTCGGTTCATATGTTGTAATATTAGAAATATAACAAATATATATTAAATATTAGATGAAATAATTAAATTTTCTTCTTGAATGTTTCTTTTGTAGAACATTACTATTCGAGAAAATTGAGTTGATATTGAGATCGTTCCAGATTATGTTGGGTATGGTTCAAACATTCGAGGCAATGATGATGAGGTGTATGGAGAGGACATCGAGGTAGACAACGAAGATGATGATTATGATGGTGATGCTCATGATATACATGATGATGATGATGATGACGATGAGCAATAAGTTGGTAGTAGCTAGTGAAATTTATCATGGCTAGAGACATTTATCATATAGACTCTGTCATGGATCATTGTTCATAAATCGTTGTGATGTATCCTCTAATGTTTATTATCATATGTATCATTTTCACCTACATTACCATATTGAGTTCTATCATTTTGACATGTATCATTTTGAAATATATCATTTTTACGTATATCATATGGGGCTGCATTATGTGTAGCTGGTGACAGACCGACACTTTTTTGATTAATAATATAAAAATATAGGTTAGAGTTAATATATATATATATATATATATATATATATTTTTATTTCATGCCAATGTTGTGGTGTGGTTTGTAACTATAAGAAACTTGAAAGGTCTATGCTATGGAAATCTCTATGATGTGAATCTGGGCCTACATTATGTGTAGCTAGTAACAACCAACTATTTTGTTTATGAACAATATAAAAATATCGATTATAGTTAAAAAAAAATGTTGTTGGTTTGTATGGATGTCCATTTCTCTAAAAAAGTGTTTATAAGTTGTATGCTATAAAATATTTCAAGTGCAATATGACTTACTTTATAATCATAAAACTTATTTAATAGGCATGATATACTTAACTAATTTAATTGAAATAAAAAACATTATATAATAAATGGTAGCTATAAAGGAAGCATCATGAGTTCTTAAAATGAAAGTATTTTGTGGTGCTAAAATGAAAGTAAAATTAGATCTTAAATTGGAAGTCATACTTAGAGCTATCATTGGCTCTAAATAGAGAGCTACATTGGTTGCTTAACTAGAAGAACATTTAAAGGCTAATTAAGAAGAAAATCCCAACACTAAAAAGAAGCAAACCTTGAACTAAAAAATAAATATACCCATATATCTACTTATTTCACAAAAGTTGGCATGGCTCAAAGATATGTTAGCGTTCAATGTTGAGACTTTAGAATTGAGACTTTAGAATAGATCATTTGAAACGTAATCCATGTAACACACTCTGTTGGAGAGCGCTAGGAATGGGAGTATAGGACCAGGGTTGCAATTTCTAATTCAACTTTGTTCATGGGGAACTCATAGAGACCAACTAGATCTTGCACTTATTGAATGGCTATGTTGAATCGATGAGCATAGGGGATCTCCTGAAGGAATACGAATGTTTGACTCGGCATCACTTCCACGTAATCTGATGAGACCATTCGACTCTTTTCGCGTGTTAACTAGCCCCAATTGCATTGTAGAGGAGTGCGAGAGGAGATATAAATATGTTTCCAGGCTGGGCGATTTAAAACTAGAATGTGAATGAATATAAACTTTGTACTTTAGTTTGAAATAATAATTTTTGTATTAGATTTAGTTTATCTGGTGTATTATTAAAATATTATAAATTAAATATATATATATTTTTAAATTAAAAGAATTAATTAATTAAAAACAAATATGAATAATAAATCATGTTCAATATTACTAAAGTATATATAAGAAAATTATAATTTACATGTGTGTTTTTTATTTGGCCAAAAATAATGTATTCAATTATTATATCTCGTTCTAAAATTTAATATATATTGAAGGAAATGACTAATAGACTTAATCTTTTGAGAGTTAACTTTTTTTTTAAATTTATCTAAAGCATAAAAAATTCAGATAAGATCTTTATGAAATTATTAAAGGTAATTTTCTAAATTCAAATAATAAAAGATAAGATAACATCTTTAATATAAAAGCAAGTTTAAAAGTGATAAATTTTATAATTGAATATTCACTATCTAGACACACACAAAAGAGGCACATCTATTATTTTCCATTCATAACTAAAGCCTTTTATTATCATGATTGTGTAGCAATGTAGTTCCATGTCGTCATTCACAGCCATACTAATTTGAAGACTTAGTATTTTACAAGCTTATTGAAGTCATCGTCACGATAATGAACCACTCACAATGACAACCATTTTTCAATCCAAGAGAGATCACATGAAAACCCAACAAAAATCAAGCCTCCTGTTTAACTTTATCCATATCTAATTAAAAATTAAGACAAATTAATACCTTTATATAAATTTAAATACATATTTTTTAATTTTTATATTAACATATTTAGACAACAAATATAATTAAAACACATAAAGTTAAAAACATCCACTCAACACTTCAATGTTTATAAATTTTTAAATTAATACACTCTCCTATACATGTTAAAACTTAACTTAGAACTGTTCCCATTTAGTATCTTCATGCACTCTCTCCCATACATGTTAAAACTTAACTAGGAACTCTTCTCAAACAAGACTATGAGTTGGTTGGTTGAGCGGTTTGGAGAGTCGGATATAGAACTATTTATTTATGGGTAATTTATATTTTTGTTGTTTTAAATAAATTTTTAGATATTTTTTTTCCCTCTTATATTTTCCTTAAAATGTGTGAACTCGTCAAAACATCTCAGTATAACACTAACAGTTAGTAACAACACGCAATTGCTAAAAAATCTTCAACACATACAATCTAAAAAAATATCTTGACAAGGGGTCGATGGAAACTAAGGCCAAATAGTCTCTTCTAGGCTACCTGCCATAATAGACTTCCTCCAAAAGTCTTTTTTATTCTAAAGTCTAATTGCCTCTTTGTAACATAAACTCACACATTTTCCTCAATTAGACTTGCTCATGTATTTAAACTATTTGACCTAATTTATATTAATGATGATTTAGTTTAGGAGAATATTAACATCATGCCCATGATGCTAATTTTGTGTAGGGATGTTATAATTGAGCGTCCCTATCTATACTTGTGGAGCAAGTGAAATGTTAATGTTGCTGGAATTTTGTATGAAACCTTGAGAAGTTTATTGAATTTTAAAGGTATGTGTAATTTAGCTGCGAGAATTGTTGCCGTAGTTGTAATTCAACAAGGAACAAGTCTTAAGGAAGAAGATGGTATTGAGGTAGCGAAAATGTTTTCACGTTATTTTTTTTAATAATTATATTACAGATATGTATATAGATCGATATTCTTTTTTCAATAAATATATTACAGATATGTTTACAGATCGATATTCTTTCTTCAATAATTATATTACAGATATGTGTAAAGATTGATATTCAATTAGATCAGATTTATTAAAAGCAAGATTTGTACAACAACATCTCTTTTGACCTAGAATTTGAGGAGTAGTATCTAGAAAGCTGCAATAGGAATTTGTTTCCCATATTACGGCTAGTAGGCGGTGTGACACTCTATAGGAACCGAAATGTATAATTTAGGCACTGTGAAAGTAACACATTTTCCAAATTTTGAAAAGAAAGTTCCTTTTTGACCTCTAATTTCTCTATTTTTTTTTAGCATTTTGCATTTTGGATGGAAAGCTCATTTTCACCTCCGATTTCTCTGTTTTAATTCTTGAGCAGTCCAACTACAAGCATTTCGCATTTTGGAAGGAAAGTTTATTTTCATCTCTAATTTCTCTGTTTTCACTCCTCAGCGTGCCAATTGCATCTCTTAGTGGGAAAACCTCTTCTTCTTTTGTTTATAATAAAAGTTGCATTGATATTTGAAAGGGGAGTTCAGCAAATAGTAACAAACACAAGGGCAGGGAGAGGCATGAATGATATCTCTTGCGATTGGGTGCAAAACAATCTCTAGTTGTCAATGTTGAATTGAACTCCGAGATGTGCTTTTACAACCTTCTGAAAGTTTTAGTGTTCTTCATTATATGTTTATAAAAACTAAACATGTTACATAGACTTCAAGTTTTCCTAGCCATATTCAGAATGTGAACTATTTCCATTTTTTAGTTTTTACTGTTTTATAAACTTCTAGATGTTATAAACCAAATTGGTGAATCAATGAAACAATCTCTATTAGCATCACTAGAAGCATGAGATAGCATCACTAGAAGCATGAGATAATCTGGGATGGAGGAAAGTTGCCTGTGTTAATCAATTTTAATTAAAAAATTGTTTTTTTAGTTACTTTGTCATTCAAATTTTATTCATATGTATTGATATTTAAACAATAGCCAAAACCTAGTCAATGAAAGTATTTAAAAAAATTATTGTTATACAACTTAAATAATAATTATATCTTATGTTAATTAGTTAATTATTATAATAATAAAAAATTTGTGAAAGTTGGATAAGAAAATTTAGAAAAATGATATTTGAATGATAAAAACTTAAAATTCTATGATAAAAATTAGAAGTGAAAAAAAAAGAAGAGAATTAACATGGTATACTATTTTACGTAAAATAAAATAATTTGTAACACCACCAACCAATAGTTTTATTTTAAATTAAAATATATAGACATTAAAAAAAACATAAATATAATTTTTATAGATTCCAATTGAGGTGTGGGTAATAGATAGTTTTAATTATCATTGTGAGCTAATGCATGACTTTTCATCTTCAGATGTTGATATTTCTATCTTTGAAAATCTAAAACACATGGCATACAGGTCTCCTAATGCCTCTCTCATACTCTATTAATCAAAAACTTCCTTTCACTAATTATTGAATTCATCAATCATCCCTTGGGTGGTATTTTATGGTGCTCGACACTTCGTGCTCATTCATCATTGTTGCTTCTGACCTCAACTCCAGCATTATTGTTTTTTGGTCTATATGACATCGAGTCTACATGAACTTAGTTTACAATATTCCTTCACATCAAATCAATATGATGGTTCACACATGCTAATTGTCTCGCCCCAAAAAATATTACCCTATCTTGTCCTTTTACCTCTGTATTAGCCTCATCAGTGTTCATCACCTTGTAATTCCATCATTTATTGGACAACTCACATCATCTCCTCTGCATCAAAAATTTGATTCAGTAATCTGCCTAGCCTCTTTCTTTCACCTCAACAAAGATTACGATGCAGGGTATCAATACTTTGGTGGAAATCCAATCACATACTCTTGATCTTCACAAAAGTTTCCACAACTCCACATGTTAAAGTATGACATCAAACTGTAATGGGAATTAAATAATTGTCACACTAACAAAGGGACCAGTGCAAGACATATCTTGTCACACAATACAGAGGTTAGGATTCTGTAATCACTAAAGCATAAAAAATTCTAATAATAATGGTAACAAAAATCACATATTAATTATAACTGATGGGAAATAAACAAAAAATACACAATACTTTCCTAACCAATGAACCCTGCTCAGCGGGAGGGCCCTATCTTCCTAGCAAGGGCTAGTACACTACAAACCACACAAGCTAGTGAATAGAAAGGTATGGCATCATAAATGATTGAGATTTAATGATAGATACTGATTTACAATTTCAATGCTCTCCTTCTCTATCATTCTCTATTTGTTTTCATATGTCTATCTCTGTGCATATAAAGCACACTTCGTTATAATTTCATATTACAATGATAAGATCATAACGAGAATCTCTTGATTCTCATGTGATATAATTTGAGAATGCATATTAAAAATTTATAAGGTTAGGAATATCATGTAGCAAGTTTTCCAAATTACATTATTTATCAATGGGAAACCCTAATCGTATCAGCAAAATTTGACACAAAAAAATTGAGCTCCAACAGGCGGCCAACACAAAAAAGTTTCTCATCCTTGAGCTGCTTGATCCTCCTTCTATCCCCATGTATTTGGTAACACCTTTCCATATTTATCTTGTCTTCAAGCCATTTGTACACTAGTTTTAGGGGTGGTTAGCAAGCCTAGTTGTTCCAGAGATCTTAAAATATCCTAGGAGGGGAGTGCTACATCCCCCCTCTCCATAGCGACATGCTCAGAAAAAGAATCCTTCCAAACATTGCTGCTCCAGGGCCAATTTCTATGTCTATCATTGACACTTGTCCCCTTCTTGTTGCTACACCTGCTCATTCCTCTAGAAAGTAATGGATAGTTTTCGATCCTTTATCCTCCTCCATGATTTACTAACTTTAATTGGAATTTTTGCATGTTTTACATTACTGTAATGACATAATAGTTGTAACTTAATTGAAATTTTATTATGGTATATATTTTAACTTTGATATGATACAATATGATTATGGTTTTTCTTCATATGTTGTAATATTAGAAATATAAAAAATATATATTAACTATTAGATGAAATAATTAAATTTTCATTTTGAATGTTTTTTTGTAGAACATGATTTTTCGAGAAGATTAAGTTGATCTTGAGATCATTCTAGATTATGTTGGGTATGGTTCAAACATTCGAGACAATGATGATGAGATAGATGGAGAGGAAATCAAGGTAGACGACGAAGATGATGATTATGATGGTGATGATCATGATAGACATGATGGTGATGATGATGATGAGCAATAATTTGGTAGTAGCTAGTGAAATTTATCACAGCTAGAGACATTTATCATATAGACTCTGTCATGGATCATTGTTCATAAATTGTTATGATGTCTCCCTTAATGTTTATTATCATGTGTAGCATTTTCACCTACATTACCATATTGAGTTGTATCATTTTGACATGTATCATTTTGAAATATATCATTTCTACGTATATCATATGGGGCTGCTTTATGTGTAGTTCGTGACAGACCAACAATTTTTTTATTAATAATATAAAATTTTTGGTTAGAGTTAAAAAATATATATTTTTATTTCATGCCAATGTTGTGGTGTGGTTTGTAACTATAATAAACATGAAAGGTCTATGCTATGGAAATCTCTATGATGTGAATCTAGGCCTACATTATGTGTAGCTAGTCATGACCAACCATTTTGTCTATGAACAATAAATGTGTAGCTAGTCACGACCAACTATTTTGTTTATGAACAATATAAAAATATCGGTTATAGTTAAAACAAATGTTGTTGGTTTGTATGGATGTCCATTTCTCTAAAAAAGTATTTATAAATTGTATGCTATACAATATTTCAAGTGAAATATGACTTACTTTATAATCATAAAACTTATTTAATAGGCATAATATACTTAACTAATTTAATTGAAATAAAAAACATTAAATAATAAATGGTAGCTATAAAGGAAGCATCATGAGTTCTTAAAATGAAAGCATAATGTCGTGCTAAAATGAAAGTAAAATTAGATCTTAAATTGGAAGCCATACTTAGAGCTATTATTGGCTCTAAATAGAAAGCTACATTGCTTAATAAGAAAAACATTTAAAGGCTAATTAAAAGGAAAATACCATCACTGAAAGGAAGCAAACCTTGAACTAAAAAAGAAATAAACCCATATATCTACTTATTTCATAAAAGTTGGCGTGGCTCAAGCATATTTTGGCGTTCAATGTTGACAGTTTAGAATTGAGACTTTAGAATAGATCATTTGAAACATCATCCATGTAACACACTCTATTGGAGAGCACTAGGAATGGGAGAATATTACCGGGGTTGCGATATCTAATTCAACTTTGTTCATTGGGAACTCATAGAAACCAATTGGATCTTGCACTTATTGAATGACTATGTTGAATTGATGAGCGTAGGGGATCTCCTGAAGGAATTGGAATGTTTGACTCGGCATCACTTCCGTGACCATTCAACTCTTTTCCTATGTTAACTACTCCCCGATTTAATTGTAGAGGAGTGCGAGAGGAGATAATAAATGTGTTTCCAGGCACGGTGATGTAAAACCGGAATGTGAATGAATATAGAATTTGTATTTTAGTTTGAAATAATAATTTTTGTATTATATTTAAGTTGATTGGTGCACTATTAAAATATTATAAATTTAAAAATATATAATTTTAAATTAAAAAATTAATTAATTAAAAATAAATATGAATAATAAATCATGTTCAATATTACTAAAATATATATAAGAAAATTATAAGTTAAATGTGTGTTTTTTATTTGGCCAAAAATAATGTATTCAATTATTATTTGTCGTTCTAATACTTAATATATATTGAAGGAAATGACTAATAGACTTAATCTTTTGAACCCCACTTTAAACCCTCTATCGAGGCTTAAAACCTCACATAACATTCACATAAGACTTCATTAAAGCCTTCCTCCTTAAATCCTTCTATCAAGAATTAAAACCCTCTCATTAACCGTTTAATAGATTGGTTACATACGTTTTAACGTATAAAAACTTCTATCAGCGCTCTTCCACTTTATAAACCATTACGAAGGAAATCCATTTACAAAGGGAAATTCTCTCAAAACGTACCTTCTCGCCTTTTGTATGGCCTCTGCACAGACGCCAAGGTTACAACTTTATCGCTCATTGCAATCGGCTCTTCCACTCCCTTCGGCACTCCACACACACACACACACACACACATATATATATATATATATATATATATATATATATACCCTTTCTGCTCCGATATGTGATAATCGAAGACATTAATATATATTTATGTCTTAAAAGACTCACACAACACTTTAACGTAATACATAGGAAAGACGGGAAATACAAAGGAAGTCCCATGCCAAACACATGTCCCTAGACTTCAAACGTTATATATTTGCATTCTTCGAATATTGTCAGGTCCACTCCTTCGAAGTCTTGCACTGCGCGACTCTGATCTGCCCGATCGCCGATCTCCGATTAGCGATCACGTCGATCTTCGATCGACGATCGACGCTTATTGTTGTCGGCGTATCGACACTTCCTCTAGCCAGTCTACCACTTGAACACCAATCTGATATCCTTTAGGGACCCGATATGTTATAAACCAACCTTTATAAATTTTTAGGCCCCGTTTCAATCTCAACTCCACTTTGCACTCGATTTTTAGTGTAACCTGGGTTTTTTTTGCTCGCGGCCCAAAATTACACAAATAGCTCCGCCGATGTGATGTTCCACTTGCTCCTCAATGACATCATCTAGACTGTTGATCTTTTAGATCCAACGGTTTCTGAGCGTTGATATTTCTCCTTAGGCTTCTCCCTTTTACTTAGATTTTATGTTAAGTCTTCAAATCTTCCATGGGTTAACTCCTCTTCAAAGGGTTTGATTCCTTCACTATTCTCACTACACGCTATCTCTTTTGATCTTAAACTCTGCACTCTCTTTTGATCTCTATTTTTGCAAAGCTATAATGGATTCAATGATCCATCATCATCCTCTGTATCATTTCCTTCCTATGCGTGTTCTACAGAACTCTGGCTGTAACCCTCTCTATCAGAACATACGAGTTCACATACAATTCAACACTCGAAACACACATTCCAACTTGAAATTAAGTTGACTATATTAATAAATATCAACAATGATTACAGAATGAGACTTCTGTCTCTCACAAGCCTATTTTCCAATGTTAGTGGCCTCCATTTTGACTCTGCCCATAGGCTTACATATATACCAGTGAGTTCTGTTGAACTCATCCTGGTTCAACTCCTAAGTCTATTGAACCGACTCCTAAATCCTCTGTCCATTATGTCCACTTCTAATTAATTCCTAAAGTCTCTCTCTCGTGCTTCGAATCACGAACTGTTTTAAGAGTTCTAATTAACTTTGGACTCTGGTCATTTATTCCCACTCATGTTCTCATTTATTTGAGAGCTCCTACATTTTCCTCCATTATCTAATTAAATCACTTAAAGGCCTAATTTATCACTTAGGAATCCAACTTTCCAAAAATATGTGACCCCCTATGTCTACTTAATTACAATAATTTTCCTTGGGTTGAATGCTCCTGCATGATAATGTCAACTTCAACTTTGAAGTTCGGCTTCCACAAAATTGTACAGAGGTGAATGATCTTGGAGATGCTATTTAAGGTACAATGGTTGTTCTTAGTATATTCTTCTTTATTGAAATTCTATAGGGATAGAAGTAGATGTGCTCATTGCATCTCCACATCGTGTCTATTAAATGGGATGAATTTATCTTAATATCTAAGACAATTAAATCCATACAAAACTTATCCTGGAAATATGAAGTTCTTGACTAAGTAGTGGTAGATAGATTTTCTATGGTATCACATATTGGCAACCATGAAATGTTTCATCTTGCATCTTCTTAGAGTTCATTCCAAGACAAATGGGATATATGATATGTTGGCAGTATGTGATACTGTAAGTTTGTAACTTGTATCTTTTTTGAAAAATCCTACAATTTCATTAATCATGGTCTTATCTCTATTTATATGATATGATTCTACTTCTGTTCTAGGACTTCTTTCATGTTATAAAATCATTGCATTTAAAAAAAAAAAAAATGTTTGTTAACTAACTAAAATCAATTTCCAGAGCTAAGATTTCAATGCCCTTTCATATGTGCACTTGCTTGTACATTTTTATTTGTTTGCCTCTGTGGCATCTGAGATCACCTTAGAGGTTGAGAACATTTCATGCCAACTGAATCTTTGGATGATAGATTCCATGTCCACATTTTCCATGTTGATTCTGATGCATGGATATATTCACATCCTATTCATTCTTCGTACTGGTATATGTATTGCCTATCATGCAACTGAAAAGTATGTTAAGAAGAAACAAACTGGAACAAGCACTCATATAATCAAGAAATCTAGCCTTATATGAAAATAATCATGGTTAAAGAGAGGATGAGATTTATTATGTTGTCAGTCCAGTTCATGGTTTGTAAGAGGATGAATGCATAGAACTTTTGTTTTTTAGCATTTGAATTGTGATGTACAAAAACTAATATCTTCAATAGCATGTACTAAGGGTTTCCTTCATGTTTTACTCTGCTGCAGAGGTTATTTGAGCTTAGCTTTGCCACATTCTTCTAATCTATGCCTTCCATTTGTTGGAGATGATGATGTTGTTGAGAGGTTGGTTGTTTTGAGTCCTGGTAATGAGAACTCAAGTGTCATTATCGAAGGGATTACATCAGATATTTCTCGAAGATCTTTTTTGTTAAGGTTACTTTATGTAAAGCCCTCATATTTATAGCAATGAGAGAAGTCTAAGTTGGTTGGATATGAGTTCCTCTCAAAGGTAGACTACTAACTGTAGTATACGAATATAATTAAATAGTATTAGTAATTGAAATAAACTACCATATGGGTAATTGAAATATGCTTCGAGTGTGATCTTGATGATTTCAATGCTATGTAGGTATTTGATGTAGCATGTTTTTGTAGGGCCTTGGGTCTTATCACTTGATAAATTATTTATGAATTTTTATATGTATTCTAAATACTTTCAATACACTAGTTTACTTTGGGCACAACACTAGTTTACTTTGGGACAAGTGTTATTGTCTAAGTTGCATGGTAAAGTGCAACATGAATCCATATAAATATATATATAGATATATATATATAGTTATATATATAATGTTTCTAGCACATTCTTGTTTTGGATGTATGCATTCATGTTTTAAGAATAAAGGTTAGTGGGTGTCCATACATTAGAAAGCATGATTATGGACAATACCTTGAGAGGATTGTAACTTCAACACGTTTACTAACAAATTGCTTCTTTGTACCATTTTGAGTGCATAATAGATTTATGTATCAAAGTAGTTGCTTGGGGTTTAATCGCCTGACGTGATCGTATTACATGCTAGAGAATGACGAGAGCTATCCATTTTTTCTTGAGACCTAAAAGCAGTTCATGTTTTTGTTTCGCTTTCCACAGCATGCGCAGGGAAGCTGATTCCAGACAAAATTCTAGAAACTGCTATAATAATAGTCTCATATGTTTCATGCAAAGGTCAAAATAAAATTGTTTTGAATTTTTTTTCCATTTCGAGCTTCCATATTGTTGGGGTTGATTTCTAGATTAAGGGTCAAAACTTGCTATCAAATTATTTTTGTGTTTCCGTTTGCCACAATGTGGCATATTGTTGCGGTTGATTTGGGGATTGAATGTCAACCAACTTAAAGTTCAAAGGGAAAAATGCCTCAATAAAACAAATCCTCTTGACGGTTGGATTTCCAAGGTAGCTCATTAGTAGAGAATGTTGCTTTATCCAAAAAATATGAAGACAGAGATGGAGATGAAATGAAGAAAAAGGGAAATAGCAAGAAAAAACTCAGGAAGAAAATCTTGCCTGAAGATTGGAGGAGGAAGTGACAATTGATCATGTCCATGCATGAGGAGTTGCGATTATTATCAGTGAGTAACAATACATGAAATCTCAATGTACATCTTTGTAAGCATTTCCAAAGAAAAATAAAGTTTCCAACAAATTTTTGTTTTTCAATTTTGGTTCTTGCAGTAAAAAACTATTGTCTCTATGTTAATAGCTATCTGAATGAGTTTGGTTGTGCAATAGCTTCAATTTGATGTGAATTTTGGTATATAAAACTACATTGGGTAATACTTTTTCATTCAATTACCTACAACCATATATTATCCTAACACCCACAACATTGGATTCCATGTCCAGCATTCTCTTGTTAGTTAATTCGATGCAATGCTAAATCACAATGTTATCATCAATTCATAAAATCGCCAAGGTTAAGTGAATGGACAACCAGCCTCGTTATTTGAATGGGCATTCCACTTATTAATTCTTTAAGTGATGAGAGTCAACTAGCCCTTAAATTGTTGGTGTATTTATAACAAAACTTCAGACCATTTCCATTAGCAACAGTCATCCATGTTGGGCTTTAAGTCATTGTTTTATTGCTTGGTTTAATGCCATCACACTCCTAGTGTTTCATCCATTAGTGGTATGATGGTTATGGTATATTCCTCTGAGTAATAGTTGTAAATCATACTACAGCACTAAAAGCTTTTAGTTGGTTTGTTGACTAGTGCAGGCATCATTTCAATGATATCATACCTATAAATTCACTAGAATATTATACCTACAATTCATATATATTATTGTGGGATTTGTTGTTTCGGGAAAAGCTTATGCTTTGTTTTTGAAGTTAATAACCAT
Organism: Pinus tabuliformis; assembly: GCA_031772625.1. Classification (NCBI taxonomy): domain Eukaryota; kingdom Viridiplantae; phylum Streptophyta; class Pinopsida; order Pinales; family Pinaceae; genus Pinus; species Pinus tabuliformis. The sequence continues at coordinate 835,158,571 of CM062811.1, read as the reverse complement.
CACACCATTGTGTACTTTTGGAATCAAAGGCCAAGGCATGAGGATGGGCACTCGTGAACAGATGTTCATATTTAAATCTAGGGGGGTGAATTCGCAAATTATATTGTGTTCTGCTGGGTAAGATAGGATGAATGTTGTTATATTATGTTGGTTCTCCCATAAAAGCATACTGCATTGGCCTGTAAGACAAAGTCATGAGGTTAGAATTCATCTAGTTGCCAGTAAGAATAACTGCACTAAGAACAAGGGCCTGGACTTTGTGAAAACCTGGAGTAGAGTTTGGAAAAGATACCTAGAAGAAGGATGCCCTAGTTGAATCCCTCCAGTTGGATGATGCTGAGGCCTCGATAAAGTTTGTGAGTGTAGATTTTGTCTGAATGGATCATGAAAATTCTTAGCAGGAGGCTGCTATGAAGAGTAGATCCCTTGGGCTTGGTTACGTACTAGAATGAACAACACTTACTGCGTTTTCCATAAATTTACTATCACAAACATGTCACTAGTAATAGCAGGCTAGATAGGACACATCCCTTCAGTAACATCTTGATTGGGCTTTGTATGCAATCCTCCCTAAGGAGGAGGTTCACTTGAAAACATAATCAAACCTTGAATTTTTTCTCTAGAGTATGCCAACAGGGTTGTAGGTGATATTCACTAGAGGTAAAATATTGAAATTAAAAAATATGCAACCTCAAGCTTGGAGACTACACTTTATCTTGGAAACCTTGAACGTGCATATCAGGCTCACTTGGAAAGCTTGGGGTGCATATCAAAACTGGGTTGATATTGTTCTATTATAGTATTAATTTAGCCATATTTTTTCTATTTTTGTAAAATAAGTGTGCAAGTATAGAAACATGTATTGTTTAAGATGAGGATGGTGGTTGGCCCTATATTAGGCTATGTCTGGCGCGATGCTATAGATTTTGCCAGAAGCCTTAATAGCTATTTAGTTTGTTAGTTACATGTGTTTTTTGTTACTTTGAAGTTCATGTTTGTGAAATAATAGCTAATATGAAGATATTGTAATTCTCTATTCAGAATAAGGGAAGATGGCCTATGCTATGGCTAGTATGACAACAGTTTCCGCTTTTTTCTCCCTAGTTAACATTGGAAAGGAGAGGAAGTTGGGTGCAATATCTGACAAAAATCCCAGACAATTGTATTTTCTTGGGTCTTTTTCACCCATCTCCTTCAATTTATTAAGCAAAAGGCAAACCACAAGATTACGTAGGAGAGAGTGGGTAGTCAATCCAAGAGCTATAGCAAAGGATTTGTACTTCAACCAAGATGGGTCAACAACAAAAAAATTGCAGGTCGGAGAAAAAGAGTCCATCTAAAGGAAGGTTCTTTTCACATAAAACTTTATTGTGGTAGATATTTCTTTGTGCATATACATTTGATGTTAATGTGTGGCTTGTATGTAGGTTTCGTATGACATATATTCTAACATTTCATTGTGCATCTATTGAAAATATTTTCAAATTTTATTGCATTGAGGTGTCAACAAGCTTGCTGATCTTATCAGAGTCACCCTTGGACCAAAGCGCAGAAATGTTGTTTTGGAAAGCAAGTATGGTTCTTCGAAGATTATCAATGATGGCGTGACAATAGCTAAGGACATAGATTGTAGATGTGGGTTGTAATTTTTTTATATTCTATTTTGGTTTTGCTTCCCTAAATGTCTTACTATCTTATACCTAGGAGGAAGATTTCTCACAGGTCATAGACAACATATTTCTCTTTTGATGATCTACTAGGTCTATGGAGTCTCCACAATAGAATAATGAATCAAGCTTTAAACAGTTGAAAAAAAATACTTGTGTGTCTGATGTTGATTAGTCAAGGTCAATTTTCATTACCAGTATAGTTAATGGATTTCAATGCTGCACCCTATTTCTGACAAGTGGAATTAGAGGATGCAGTTGAAAATATATTTGCCAAGTTGGTAAGACAGGATGCAACAAAGATTAATTTTTTAGACAGTGATTGAGATCACATGGATACACACCCACATAGGTGGCCATAGATCTTGTCACTGTGGCATAGGTGTAGTAGAGATACAACCAGTTTAGGCCATGAAACACTATGGCACAGATATAGCTATGTTCTGTACAATGCTATTAGCTAAAGACATGAATATTATCTAGCTAAGGAGAGATAATGAGAGCCTATAGACCGATCTAAGGTGATATAAGGAGGCTATCATGTAAGACAGGAAGAGGTCAGGGACGTCATAGACAGTGAGCAGTGCTAGAGTTATGAGAGTGAGGACCGCATCACATATGACATTATGAGGCATGGGATATAGATAACGATATGGCTTGTAGTAGATACTGACAGATGATCCTCTTGAGGGAGAGGGATAGAGTCAAAGTTATACTCCTCTCCTAATGTACTGTGTATACATGATGTATCCATGACACACCTATGATGTATTCCATGCGATTTTTTCACTCAACCATCATATTTTTTATGCAGCTAGCATGGGGGAATGTGGGTGAGCAGTTGTACACTGATATTATGTACTCATGATTGATGACATAGATATATATATTGATGTAGAAATATAATAGATCCTATACTTTATTTCTGTACTACCTCAGTATTGGATGCTTAGCTTGACATTGTTTTTTCACTTGATTGATATATAGCTCGAAATCACCCACAATATTCAACATTTCCATTCCTATCTTCCTAGTAGTCTTAGGACCCAACACCATGGATTCATACTCAGCCACAATGTTGGTACATTAAAAGTCCAATCTGAAGGAATAATGATGATGAGTGGCCGCAGGAGAAACCAGAAAAACACCTATTGCAAATTTTTTTTTAACAGAAGCCATATCAAAACTAATATTCCATAGACTAGCAGGCTCAGGTCTCTCATCCTTGTTCATCAAATCCTTAGAAATTTCCACAGGCTCAACATTAAGACTCATTACATATTCACCCATCTCATTAGTTGTATACATGAGAGAATTTGTGTTATTGTTAGGGTTCCCTCTATAATCTACAGGTTTTCCCTCTGAACATAGGGACTCTAGCATATTACAAGTCAAACATAATATTTCCCCCCAAAGGAGTACCCTAGCTACGTGACGTCAACAAACCATAAGTAGGATGGAAATTTACGATGACTGATTCACTACGTCCATAATTACATGCTTTCATGGCAGATGTACCAGCTTAAGCACTAGATATTTAATAATTAATCATTCTTTAAAGTGTGCTAGCTCAATGGAAGAGTGTCTGCCTTACAAGCAGGAGGTTGGTGGTTCGATCCACTGTGCACTAACATGAATTAATCAATAATTTTATAGTTTATTTTTAATTAAATGTTTTTTATATCAATTTATTTCAATGGTGAGATATTTCTGGATTCATTGTTTTATATTGTCTCTAAGGAGAGAAAAGAGATATTTAGATAAAAAAATTATTGTCTCTAGAGAGACAATAGCTAGTATTAAATACATATTGTCTCTAATGCAAGTGTTGTCTCTAGAGAGACAAAAATGAAATTGTCTCCTAGGAAACAATAATGGTTGTGTTATATATTGTCTTTATAGAGACAATATTTTTTAAGACAATAATCAACACAATACTTTTTAACACAATAAGCTGTAAGAGAATATTTTTTAAGGCAATAATCTTTAAGACAATAATCTCTGAGACACCCCTTGAAGACAATATTTTAGACAATACACAAGTTTTTTTTTTTTTCTTAAGTTAAGACAATTTACCCAAAATGGTCTCAAATATTGTCTTAAAATAGTCCTTTATGTAGTAGTGACATGCTAAAATACAGTCAATTATGATGCTATTTCTGGCACTAATGGCCTATTTTGTTGTAGTGTTTTTACAGAAGATGTGGTCGGCATTTTAAATATGGACTTTCACACATGTATGTATAGTTTATTACTAGAATCTATCTAGAGACTTGTCACAACCAAAAATATTTAAAATCATATTAAAAATAGAAAATAAAAAAATGGAACAATGATAAAAATAATGATCAACACTATGTTTCTAGTTTGATGTCCGTCCTTTATTTTTACTTTTACAAAAAGAAGAAGCATATTTGATATTTTTAATCTCCATATAAATGACATCAAAAATATTTGATAATCTATACTTCAAACTTTGATAATCTATACCTCAAACTTTCTAATAATATTTAACCGAAAGACCAATACTATTTATAGTAAAATTCATTGTAGTTGTTTTTTACATAAAAATAACTCACTTTATGGCAGAGTTAAGCTAAAATATATAATCTTCGACTTTGAAAATTTAATATAGAAAACATGGTATATATTTGAATTTATTAATACAAGAAAATTATCAAAAAATTTTAATTTTTGAACTATTCACCTTAATAATTAACATAGCATTATTGTAATATAACTCAAATACCTCCCACGTAAATTTTATAAACATCAGGGAAAGAGAATATTTAATATTATTATAATAAAACAGTATTATCATAATATAACTTAAATACCTCCCACATAACTTATTTTTCCGCAAGATTTTTCCGCTAACCCAGCTTCGAACGACGAGCCAACAATACTCCTTCGAGGCGGTGGTGGCGGTTTTGGAAGATTGTTCTCGGGTTGACCGTCTGCAAGTGATTGCCATAGAGCTAAACCTTCTACTGCTACTGCCGCTTCAACGGAAGAATGAACATTCATTCTTTTATCAGTAATCCCATGCATTGGCCTGCAAGTGGCGGAGACTTCATTTAACAACAACGTCATCACAAATAAGAGGAGAGCAGCATCTACAATGACAGATATACTGATTTTCATCTGCATGGGCAATGACATTATCAGTTTACTTCTGTATTAAAAACGAGGTGTAAGGAATGACAACTTTTATGCCCTTAATCGGATATCACCGAAAAGATCGGATGCTGAATAACGATAGATGGTTCCTAGCTATTGGTTGGACATAACAAAAATTATTGCAGAAATGCTGTGTAGGTCTGATTTGCGATTGCAAATAAACTATTTCATGAATATAGATTACTCACAAAGGGGCATAGTCTATAAATACATGACGGAGAAGGGGATGGGAGGCGGATCCGAATTTCTAGATCTGAAGTGGTGAATAAATCTGAATATGGAATTGAATTCAAATTAATTGTAGTATATACTATGAAGGGAGTCTTTGTTCGTAGAGCACACGGAAGGGAGTCTTTGTTCATAGACCGTGGCTCAAAGATATTTTAGCGTTCAATCTTGCGACCTCAGAATAGATCGTTTCAAACATCATCCATGTAACAGAGTCCAACAGACTCTATTGGAGAGCGCTAGGAATGGAAATATATGACCGGGGTTGCGATATCTGATTCAACTTTGTTCATGGGGAACTCATAGAGACCATTTGGTTCTTCCACTTATTGAATGATTAGGTTGAATCGATGAGCGTAGGGGATCTCCTGAAAGAATAGGAATGTTTGACTCAGCATCGCTTCCGGGTAATCCGAGGAGACCATTCGACTCTTTTCGCATGTTAACTACCCCGATTTCATCGTAGAGGAGTGCGAGAGGAGATAATAGAGGTGTTTCCAGGCTGGGCGATGTAAAACTGAAATGCGAATGAATATAAAATTTGTATTTTAATTTGAAATAATAATTGTTATTATTAAAATATTATAAATAAATATACAATTTCAAGTTAAAAAATTAATTAAAAATAAAGATGAATAATAAATCGTGATTAATATTAGTAAAATATATATAAGAAAATTACAACTTACATGTGTGTTTTATATTGGGTCAAAAACAATGTATTTAATCACTATTTCTCACTCTAATATTTAATATAATATGAAGGAAATGACTAATACACTTAATATTTTAAGAGTTAACTCCTTTTTGAAATTTATCTAAAGCATGAAATAAGCAGATAAGATCTTGAATTAATTATTAAAGGTAATTTGATAAATTTAAATAATAAAAAATAAGATAATATCTTTAATATAAAGGTAAGTTTAAAAGTGATAAACTTTATAATTGAAAACTCAATATCTAGACACACACAAAAGAGCCACATCCATTATTCTTCATTCATAACTAAAACTTTTTATTATCATGATTCTGTAGCAATGTTGGTTCATGTTGTCATTCACTCCCATGCTAATTTGAAGACTTAATACCACTTTTTACAAGTTCATTGAAGTCAATCGTCACGAGATTGATCCATCCACAATGACAACCATTTTTGAAACCAAGAGAGAGCGCCGGAGAAACCAAAAAAAGTCAAGATTCTTATGTAACTTTATCCATATCTAATTAAAAATTAACACAAATTAATGTCTATAAATATATTTAAATACATATTTATAAATTTTTAAATTAACAAATTTATATAACAAATATAATTAAAACATATCAAGTGGGTAATTTAAAACATCCACTCATATTTTTATTATTTTAAATAATATTTTAAGATTTTCTCTTTCCCCTCATATTTTCCTTAAAGTGTGTGAGCTGGTCAAAATATGTTATTAAAATACAGTGACGGTAAGTAACAACAAACAATTGCTCAAAAATCCTTAGCACATACAACCTAAAAAATATTTTGAGAAGGGGTGGATGGCAACTAAGGCTAAATAGTCCTTTCTAGGCTACCTACAATAATAGTTTTCCTTGGATGGCAACTAAGGCCAAATAGTCTTTTGTGGGCTACTTGCCATAATAGTCTTCTTCCAAAAGTCCTTTTTTTTTAATCTAAAGTCTAATTGCCTTTTTATAACGAAAACTCACACATTTTCATCAATTACACTTGCTTTTCCTTGGATGGCAACTAAGGCCAAATAGTCTTTTGCGGGCTACTTGCCATAATAGTCTTCTTCCAAAAGTCCTTTTTTTTATCTAAAGTCTAATTGCCTTTTTATAACGAAAACTCACACATTTTCATCAATTAGACTTGCTGATGTATTTAAACTATTTGACATAATTTATATTAATGATGATTTAATTTAGGAGAATAGAAACCTCATGCCCATGATGTTATTTTGTACGTGGATATTATAATTGAGTGTCCCTGTATACACTTGTGGATCAGGTGATGCTAATTCTGTTGGAATATTATATGAAAATTTGAGAAGTTCATTGAATTTGAAAGATATGTGTAACTTAGCTGCTAGAGTTGTTATGAGACTTGTTGCAGTAGTTGTAGTGGGACAAAGCTTAAGGAAGAAAATGGCACTGAGAAACCTAAAATATTTTGACATTATTTGTTTTTCAATAACCATACTATAGATATGTGTACAGACCTATATTCAATTACATCAGATTTCAAGTATTTGAAGCAAGGTTTGTACAACAACGTCTCTTGTGACATAGCATCTGAAAGGCAGTATCCATAAAATTGCAATAGGGATTTGTTTTCCATATTATGGTTGATAGGTAGTGTAAGGCTATATAGCAACGGAAATGTATAATTTAGGTATTGTGAATGTATAGATACATTCTCAGCATTTTGGGAGGAAAGTTCCCTTTTCACCTCTAATTTTTCTGCTTTTTTTTGTTTGTTTAAAAGCATTTTTCATTTTGGAAAGAAAGTTCATTTTCACTTCTGATTTCTCTATTTTCTCTCTTGAGCATGCCAACTGCAAACATTTTTCATTTTGGAAGGAAAGTTCATTTTCATCTATGATTTTTCTATTTTCACTCTTGAGCATGGCAACAACAACTCTTAGCGGGAAAAAATCTTCTTCTTTTTTATATAATAAAAATTGCATTGATATTTCAAAACAGAGTTCAGCCAATAGTAACACACACAAGGGCTGGGAGAGGCATGAATGATATCTCTTGCAATTGTGTGCACAACAATATCTACTTTGCAATGTTGAATTCACCTATGAGATGTGCTTTTTTACAACCTTCTGAAAGTTTTAGTGTTCTTCATGCTATGTTTATAAAAACTAAACAAGTTACTTAGACTTCAAGTTTTCCTAGCCATATTCAGAATGTGAACTATTTCCATTTTTTAGTTTTTACTATTTTCTAAACTTAGATATGTTATAAACCAAAGTGGGGAATTAATGAAATAATCTTTATTAGTATCACTAGAAAAATGAGATAATATAGGATGGAGGAGAGTTGCTCGTGTTTATCAATTTTAATTAAAATATATATTTTTTTAGTTACTTTATCATCCAAATTTTATTCTTATGTATACAGATTTAAACAATAACCAAAACCTAGTCAATCAAAGTATTTAAAAACATTATTTCTATACATCTTAAATAATAATTATATATTATGTTAATTAGCTAATGTTATAATAATAAAAAATGGTAAAAGTTGGATAAAAAAATTTAGAAAAATAATATTTAAATGATTTCTTTAAAATGCATTTTATATTTATTATAATATAAAATTTAAATTCTATGATAAAAATTAGAAGTGAAAAAAAATAAGAGAATGAACAAGGTATACTATTTTACATAAAATAAAATAATTTATAACACCACCAAACAATAGTTTTATTTTAAATTAAAATATATAAACATTAAAATAAACATAAATATAAATTTTATAGTTTTCAATTGGGGTGTGGGTAATAGTTAGTTTTAATTATAGCTGGGAGCTAATGTACGACTTTTCATCTTCAAAAGTTGACCTTTCTATTTTTGAAAATGTAAAACATATGGCATAGACGTCTACAAATACCTCTCTCATACTCTATTACTCTAAGAGTTACTTTCACTAATTATTTAATTCCTCAATCATACCTTGGGTGGCACTTTATGGTGTTCGACTCTTTGTGCACATTCATCATGGTTGTTTGTGATCACAATTGTTATCGGTAAATCTAGTGTCTATGCAGAGCTGCTAGTCCCACTAAGACTGGTAGCTGTCTTAGAAACAAACAAACTAAAACTACTTTCGTTTTCCTTTATGAGAAGTAGATAAGAGGGGAACAAAGGAGACCAATCTTTGTCTTGCGCTTGGTTCCTTGCTTGATTCCTCTCCCTTCTGATAGATCTTTGCCACTCGGTTCCTCGTCTACCTAGCTTCAAAGAGCACCTGTGGAATCAAAGCAGCATAACATTATCCAAGAATAAAGATCTACTATCACAAACAATATAGGACCAGATATATATTGACCACACAAATGCATATATCATCAATCATACAAGAATGTGGAGGAAAACTTGAATAGCTTTATTAATATCAAGAATAGCAAATATGATTACAACCAATTGTTCTGACCCAGCGTCATCCTCTCAGCAAGAAAGCCCTTATTCACCTCATGAAAAGCTTAGATCACCCAACATTATGATGTTACACCAAGAAACCAGCAACACTTCCTTACAAGATACAAAATTCCAGCGTCTGGATCTCTGGGATGAGGGATCCATATATAGATGATTGTAGGGAGGTGAGTCAGCTTCTGAGATTTGATTAGTGTCCTCTCTCTGATAGTTCTTGATTCCGCTTGGAGATTGATGATCTCTTACAAATCCCTCGGCGAATCCAGAGAGGCAAGTGTCACAGGAGAAGTTTTTGGAAGATTCCATGATCATCCACCTCGCAAATTGACTCTGCCATTTGTCCACTCTCACCCATCGCACCTCCCCTGTGTATTTAGGTGGGATGCATCGCACCTCCCGTGTGCATTTAGGTGGGATGCATAGCACTTTGACCATGGAGCAGGTGAGATGGTCCAGTTTTGACCCGTTCTGAGTAGTTTTTCATGGAGAACTTCTGGGAGATGATGTAATCAGCTGACCTTGTTCTTTTAGCGGATGGAACAACAATTTTAGGGACTTAGGAGCCCTTGGTTTATGGACATGTTTGATTGGGGTTGCAGTGCCCAAAAATGTCTATAACATTTGCCCCCTAAAGCATGAGGTCGTTAATCTTTTGACGTCAGGTGAAATTCTTTATCATGAGGATCCGAAGTTTTTTCTAGCTGGAAGGCGACCTGTAATAAGATACAATACAATACATTATGTCCATAATATTTTTCATGATCTAGCTGAGGCGGGCATTCCCATGCTCAGCTTTATAAATTCATTTTCATGTACATAAGACAGATAACCATTTGTGTGGGAGACTGATGATTCTGATAGAGCCATCATCCTTTGATTCGGATCATCATCTGTGTAGCAACAATGTACATTTGATGTCTTTATTTTCCTGAATATATCGCAGCCCGGATGGATGAAACTAGATCTGGGGTCTTCAAACTCATTCAATCTTCACTCAGAGTACAAGTCGATCCATGTCAAAGATGTTATGGAGTTGAATATGGAAAGACATCACCCGATTACCACCCAATGATGTAAGTTGTTAACAGGCATGAGAGGAATCACCGATAATGATGATGATCCTCCAGGTACTACAGTACAATTCGCGTCGTGTGAATAAGGGACATGGCGTCGAACACCACGCAAAATCTTTCGGTCGAAGGCCATTGATGGAAACTTGTCGCCGGAAGTGAGAAACTTGCCATTGAGGCATGCAAGCGTCAAAGTACTAAAGGGGTTGTTCCTAGATCGACTTCTTGGATAATGAGCTGATGTCGACAAGAAGCGATCCGTCATAGGAGGGCCTTAATAAATCCCACATCTATGACACGGAATGGAGAAAATGATTTAAATGGACGTGAAAACGATCTGATGATATAAGGTTCAGGGTGGCGGTCATGAAAGAATGGAGCATAAATGTATTGCAGTAGATGAGACACAGGTGAATTCTCTGAGCGAATTCTCTTGAACATATCGGCGACACTAACTTGATGGATTGGTGGCGTTAAACCTAAATGTGGATGGTGTGATGGACCAATGGTGATATGACCAGTGAGCAGAACAAACCAACCTGACTCGGATGTGGAGTGAAAGTGTCATGTTCAAGAGTGACTTGCTACCAATAATGTTTCTTCAAGTTTTCTTCCCAATTTTTCCCTAGTCATTGCTGACCAGTACCTCTTTATTTTTGTCAAGCTTGAGGAGGATAACATATGCTTGTTCTATAATTTTCCCTTCGGGCAAACCCATCACTATGTTTTAACGAGCCTAGCGATAGTGAAACTCGTTCTTATCTGTATGGACAAGTTTGTCGCTATTCGGTTTTAACGAGTTTAACGACAAAGATAACTCGGTCCTTTTCAATTTTAGAGAGTCTGAAAGGGACATAAAGAAAACTGCAATAATCCTTTTTCGTCATATAATCCCTTAAGTCCGAAAAAGTATAAAATAATACAAAAGGGATGAATTTTCGGTAATTTTAACGAGCCGAACAAAACAAGCGCTCGATCTTTTTGTGTGATAATCCCTCAGGTCCAAAAAGATTAAAATCTAGAGGCGGGATAGCACTTCCGGTCACTTTAATGAGCTGGAGAGGCTAATTGCTCGGAAATATTTTCATATTTTATGAGTCAGATGAAAAGATCTTAAAGGAGACTCGTTTTTTGAGGAACGAGTGATAAATTCGGGTAGCAGCTGATTCGAGGTAAGGTTTGGAATTTTCCAACCACGGCAGTGTCACAAGGATGGCTAACAGGATCACTCTTCATAGATGTTCCTCAAAAAGGGTAAATAATCAAATGGAGGTGAATGATCGGCCAAAACAAAGTGGAGGTGATGATGAGAACACGACCAAGGCTTCAAAGGCTGATGATAATGCATTCGCAATTGTTATTTACCAGAAATTGGTTCATTTTTTAATGAATGAGCTTAAACTCTGGGGGAAACATTTTCTCACTGCTTATGTTTAATTTTTAATGAGCTTGAACTCCACATAAAAACTGCTCGATCCAGTCGTATAACAAGGATGTCTCATCTAAGATGCCATTTTTTGTGGAGTTTACACCTTTCAAAGCTTTGCCCCGGCGCCTCTCGCATGCAAGCTAGGAACGACCAACTACGCCTCCCTACTTAACTACCAAGATCACTACCAAGGTTAGGTAGGAAACTTTTCCTTTACTTTCTCAGTGCCATGGTGGCCCCTGCGAAGATGAATGGTCGATTTGACCACTCACCTGTCTTAGGCGGTTGAAGTCAGCAGAATCATAGAGTTAACATTAGTTGTTCATTTCTCGCTTGCTCACAAGAGGTTTCCATGCCCCCAGGTATAGCGAAGTAGAGTTCCTAGGTTACCCCTCAATTTGCAGACAAAACGTTTGTTCCGTCGGGAAAGACCTACCTTTTAACGGAGGTATCTTGTCCGGTCTAATCCCCTCTTCCTATACGGACGGGGATTAGACCAGTCATATATCCTTCGTGAAAACCTACCCTATACCCAGATTTTTCCTGCCGAAGAAGACCAGGGTGCATGCCCCCTCGGTTTCAGTAACGTCCTCTCGAATCACTCACGCTCATCAGGTGGATGGACTGGAGATTGATGAGACATTCCTTGGGTGAAAAGACCATTTAGGGATGGCATTTGACTATTAGCTATGTGTGAGCCGGGGAATGAAAGCTGGTCTACGAGCTTGACTACTCTGCCTTCATGCGGAAATCACATTACTCTAAAGAGTGAGGAGACAATGGCTCCCATGCTATAAATATAGTCGCTTCCAAGGAGTAGATTATAATCTAGAGTTCCTCTGACTACCATTACATTCAGGTAAATGGTTTTCCTTCTCAACGTTATGGGCACATTGGGAAGGATCCCTAATGTTCAACTAGTTCCTTTGTCGAAGCCTGTCAGATTTCTCATCTCAGGCAGAAGTGAAGGCGAACCAAGCGCTTCCCAAGCAATTGAGGAAAGGATACTCACAGAAGCCACTTCGTCTATGATGGTACCGACAATGATCATTTTGTAAGCTTGTACAATAGTTCGAAATGGTACACTAACCGATAAACGGGGTCTTCCTAGTAGATTCCAATCGAAGGAAATAACTAGGTTGCTTGGAGGTGGGACTGAATAGACGGTCGGATATGACTATGACGAACTTCCTTCCTACGGTAAAGGAACGGGTAGACTGCCCCCATGTTCATCGAAGTCTGTGTTTACGAAGAGAATTTGAATGGTGTCGTTCTTGTTCTCTCCGGTGACTGTATCATCTGAAGATGGACCTTCTGAAGGCAAGACCGGGTCAACTGCCACCTCAACCTTTTGAATTTCATTTGGTGTGGATTCATATGGTTTATCTTCAATGATAGATGCTTCGACCGACCACAATGGCGTGTCAGTCGGATTTTCAACTAGTGATGTTCTTGGCAAGAGTTTCTTATATCCAGGAGGAAGCCGTAACGGTGAAACCAAATGGTCGTCCAAAACTCTTTTAGCCTCGTCTAGAAAGGGACAACAGTGGACGGCATGATCACCTTCACATAGTTTACAAGGGAATTTACTTTTCCTTTTCTGTCCCAACATTTTGCTTTCACTAGTTGATGGTGTACTTTCAACATGATCATCAGAGGTTGTTGACACCGGATTGTGCAAACAAGGAGACCAGTCCCTTAAGATTTGAGGGATGCAAGGACAATCTCGATGATAGTGATCTCCTTTGCAAATGACACGTGGAGATTTAGGCAGAGATTTAGGCTTTGATAGTGCAGTGTGTGGATTTTCACTAGATGATGCCTGGTTGCCCCTTTTCACCTTTGGCTCCTTCTTTTTCTTCTCTTTCTTCTCCTTCCCCTTCTTCTCCTTCTTAGTTACTTTATTTTTGGCTTTGCCAGCTCCATCAAGCAAGGAGGAAGGAGGAGAGGGAGAATCAGACGAAGTAGAAGGTTGGGGGGTAATTCTGGTATCATCTAGTTGCTGACTTGATTGCTCAGGAATCACAGTGTTCTGAATGACAGAGGTCAAGAAGAGCCATACGGGCAGGCCGATTTTCAATCCTGGAAGTAACAATGTGGCCATATGGGGGGCACCAACAACTCCCCAAGAGGAGAAGGGACTAGGATTTCCTCCAAGGGGAAATCCTTGGTTGGTGGACTCCATTTTTCTCAACCTAATACCAATGTAGGAAAGGTGATGTTTATTCCGATTAAAATAAATTTTAGACGCTTTGACACAACTTGTTTTTTCAATTTTTAAGAGTCGAGAAAAAACAAAATATGACTCTAGTCGCCTTCGATTTTTAATGAGACTTAAGTGACAAGTGCTCAGATGGAACTTTTCCTTTAAGGAGTCTAAAAAGGAACAAAAGAGACTGCTCTGGAAGTCTAGACAGAGGGATTACCAAACCAATCACAAACTGCAGAATACTTTTTACGGTACGGCAGTCAATCTTCTCGAATGTTGTGTTCAGTACATTGCGATCGATAGGGCGGCAGACATGGCTTACTATGGATAAAGGATATAGCCTATTGTGGTCTCCAAATATATACTCGACGGTACATGGGAGCACAAGTCCGTACTGGCACTTGTCATCTCAAAGTGGAGGAATCACCCAACTAGCAATGAAAACAACAGTTACCAGGATTTACGACGTTCGAATACGTCTCTAGCCTAGACTTCTAAATGTTGTGCGTTAGGTTCCAAAGTGTTTTTAGATTCATTAAATTTATTTTACAGTTGATCTTGTTTAAGAAATTTGCCTTTCAGGTTCACCACGTGATGTAGATATACAATTCCTAAAATGCAATCTAAGATGATAAACAATCGTTTAATCTTCTTTTTTCAATGAAAATCCTAGATACTAAAGAAAGAGAGATGATATTCTTTCAACATAGAGCAGAGAGCACACACTATATGAACTGTCCTAAATCAAACCAAAAAATAGTCTAAATGCAAATGCATTTATTTGTTTTTAGCCTTCTTAATGTGTGAATGATAAAAAGAAAGCTAAGTGCAAATCTGAATTATTTTTCAAAGCGACATTACTAACAAGCTTCTTTTCAAGACAAAATGAAGACAATGACGACACTTTGCAATTTGGAATTGAAAACTTGCTTTTGACACTTGAAAAACTACTAATTCAAATCAAATACAAGAGTAACAGTGTAATCGACTATCAAGAACAATCATATTCTCTTCTATGACTGAAAACGACACTTGCAACACTTCCAACTCAAGAAACGATAGTACAATTACGCTACTTCTTTGTAAAAGAGAACTGAAAATGGCTCACAATACATAAAAACATTTACAGTTCTTTGCACAATGGAGGCAGAATGATGGAAAGGAAGGGGATTTCCACAGTGGTATACTGATCACAGACTGCAAAATTCCAGAATAGAGCTGAAAAGAATGAAGAAAAACGAAGACCTGGAGGCAAAATTAGCCTTTTCTGATCATCGCACCTGTAACACAGGGAAATAGGGATGCGTCCCACCTACTGCACACGGGAAGTGCGATGCATCCAAATTTTCTTGAAGAGAGGGTGCGATGGTACCAGGACGAGACTATACTTGGCTCTTGGTCAAAGTTTGCAACTCAGTTCAGGGATTTAGGCCGAGAAAATGATGTACAGTAAATAGAAATCATAGGGGCTTATCTAATGTGGTGACTAGAGCCACCACTTATGGAAATTAGAGAGTTTGTAAATCGATTGTTCAGTTCATAAACAAAACCCGAAGATAGACTGAAGCAGCATTGGTCTACTTTGCACTTGCATAGCAAATGCGGTTCGAAGGCTAGCTGGCTTGACCTCAGGCTCCATCTGTAAGTTTATAAAGCAAACAAATGTAGACAAACAAACAATCTATTCGCTCCCCAGCGGAGTCACCATTTTGTTATCAGGAAATCTAGTGTCTATGCAGAGCTGCTAGTCCCACTAAGACTCGTAGCTATCTTAGAAGCAAACAAACTAAAACTACTTTCGTTTTCCTTTATGAGAAGTAGATAAGAGGGGAACAAAGGAGACCAACCTCTGTCTTGTGCTTTGTTCCTAGCTTGATTCCTCTCCCTTCTGATAGATCTTTTACACTCGCTTCCTTGTCTACCCAGCTTCAAAGAGCACCTGGGGAATCAAAGCAGCATAACACTATCCAAGAATAGAGATCTACTATCACAAACAATATAGGACGAGATATATATTGACCACACAAATGCATATATCATCAATCATATAAGAATGTGGAGGAAAACTTGAATAGATTTATTAATATCAAGAATAGAAAAGAGGATTACAACCAATTGTTCTGACCCATCGTCATCCTCTCAGTAAGAAAGCCCTTCTTCACCTCATGAAAAGCTTAGATCACCCAACACTATGATGTCACACAAAGAAATCAGCAACACTTCCTTACAAGATACAAAATTCTAGCCTCTGGATCTCTAGGATGAGGGATCCATATATAGATGATTGTAGGGAGGTGAGTCAGCTTCTGAGATTTGATTAGTGTCCTCTCTCTGATAGTTCTTGATTGCACTTGGAGATTGATGATCTCTTACTCATCCCTGGGTGAATTCAGAGAGGGAAGTGTCACAGGAGAAGTTTCTGGAAGATTGCATGATCATCCACCTCACAAATTGACTTTGCCATTTGTCGAATATCACCCATCACACCTCCTGTGTGTATTTAGGTGGGATGCATCGCACCTCTCGTCTACATTTAGGTGGGATGCATAGCACTTTGACCATGGAGCAGGTGAGATGGTCTAGTTTTGACCCGTTCTGAGTAGTTTTTCATGGAGAACTTCTGGGAGATGATGTAATCAGCTGACCTTATTATTTTAGAGGATGGAACAACACTTTTAGGGACTTAGGGTCCCTTGGTTTATGGACATGTTTGATTGGGGTTGCAGTGCCCAAAAATGTCTATAACAACAATGCAACCATTATGGTATCACTTTGAGTGTGCATGATATTAGTTTACAATATTCCTTCACATCAACTCAATACGATGGTTGACACATGGTAATTGTCTAGGCCCGGCCAATATTAACCTATTTTATCCTTTTACCCTTGTATTAGCCTCATCATTTTTCATCAGGTTGGAATTCCATAGTTTATTTGACACCTTACATAATCTCCTTTGCAACGAAAGGCAAAAATTTGATTCAGTAATCTGCTTAGCCACTTTCTTTAACTTCAACAAAGATTAAGATGCACGGAATGAATACTTTGGTGGAACTCCCATCACACAGTCTTGACCTTCACCGAATTTTCCGTGCCTCCACATCTTAAAGTACGACATCACTGGTGTGCTTGGTCCAAAATATTGTGACTATCACTCTTAATTTTGTTGAATATTTTTCATTCAAATACTTAATTATCTCCTTGGACTTGAGTGCTTCTTTTTGTACTTATTTTTTGTATAAATCAAAAGTCTTTTATGATACTCTTATCATAATATTTTTTTGTGGAATTATAACAATATACTCCCATATAAAATGAACTTCTTCCATAATGTCATCCCAAAACATTTGTGTATCTTCGATTAAAGAAATATTACCTTCAAACTTGGTTTTCAACTCTTTTATTTCATCTTGAGTTTCCTTGTATTTACTCGGAACATGATTTTCATGTTCATATAATATGTTCTATTGCCTCCCCTTTACATTCAACTACTCCCTTACCATGACCAAATCATCTTGGGTTTTCTTTAGTTCAACATATGAAATTCTGAGCTCTTCCATGACCTTTGTTAATTTCTTTGAGGGTTCATCTAATTTAGTTCCAACCATAATGGGGAAAACATGATTTCTAATTTACTGTTGTAAGCACTACACTTATTCCTCTAAAATAAATATGTCTTTATTTATATCAAATAATTATGCTATTAATAGTTCTTTTTTCAACTCCAGCCAACTCAGTTGTTTGAGTGTTCTCAGTTCTGGGCATTTTTAAGTTCTTCTGTAATGATTGCACCTCATATTCAATAGAATACACTACACATCACACAGGGGATAGTACACTACATAGCACAGAGGGGCTAGTACACTACACAATAGACAAGCTAGTCAATGGAAAGGTATGTCGCCATGAATGATTGAGAATTAATGATACATATAAGTTTACAATTTTGGTGACCTCCCTCTCTATCATTCTCTATTTGTTTCTTTATGTTTATCTACATGCATAGAAAGTGCACCCCTTTATGATTTCATATTACAATGATAAGATCATAACGTCAATCTCTTGATTCTCATGTGATCTAATTTGAAAATACATATTTAAAATTTACAATGTTAGGAAAATTGTATAGCAAATTTTCCAAATTACATAATTATCAATAGGAAACCTTAAAATTTCACAAAAAAAGAAAAAATTGAGCTTCAACGGGCGCCCAAAACAAAAATGTTTCTCATCCTTGAGCCACTCCACCCTACTTCTATCCCCATGTATTTGGTAACCTTTCTCGATATTTTGGTTGTCTTCAAGCCTTTGGTATACTAGTTATAGGGGTGGTTAGGGAGCATAGTTGCTCCAGAGTTCTTATAAGAGCCTAGGAGGGGGGTGCTACATCCCCCCTCTCCAAAGCGGCATGCTTAAAAAAAAATCCTTGCAAGAATTGTTGCTCGAGGGCTAATTTCTATGTCTATCATTAACCCTTGTCCCTTTCTTGTTGCTACACCTGCTCATTCCTCTTGAAAGTAGTGGCTAGATTAAAACTTGAGTGACAGAAGAGGTACAGATAGGAAGTTTAGAGAAGGTATTCATCCATAAATATACACATTCTCCCCTACTCAACATCGATTCACTTCCAATGAGCTTGTTTAGTACCCCAGTGAATTTGTCTTAGTACTACACAAGGATAACCTCACTACGAGAAGGTTTATTTTGTACCCTAACAGGTTTTCTTGTGCTTCCCATATTTTATATGTCTTGACGCCTAGAATTTTTTGGCTCAGCACGTGCGGAATTTCCTTGTCACATTCGTGATTATACTCTCTTTCGTTTGAAATAAAAATCTTGATTGGTTGAATAGGTCTCTACTTACCTGTGCCTTAAGACTACGGTAGAGTTATTCTAGTCTAAACTAACTAGTATGTACAATATTCATACCAACGACCTTCAATTTTATTATGAGTGGTAATTATTGATATTAACAAACTGAAGGGAATGGAATAATTTGTATGATATTTCTTTAGATAAGACGATCTTCTTTCTAGTGATTCAAGCTAGGGCTCTATAGCCACAATGGGTTTTCTACTATGCAAGGAGGGTTAATGAATGAAAGAATTAAAATACAATATAAAAAATGAAACCTAGTCTAAGTGAAAGAAAATAAAATGTTATCTTAATGAGGAGAAGGGTAAACTCACTTCTAATCAAGAGCTATTTATCTAGGAGAAAGGGGAATGGACTGTTGGATCTAAAGTTAAAATTGACCTATATATAAATAAAATAATTTCAAAATGTCATATAAATAGTTCAATAAAACATGGAGAGGATTTGTTTTAATAAATAATCTACTAAATCCCTTTTCTACAAATATTTAAATGTAATTATAAATATGAATTCACTGTAAAATTTATATTGTGAATAAGAAATAAATTTTATCTACAAAAAATAGGATAGCCAAGACAAATCTACAGTAAACAAATAAATAAGTTATCTTCTACCAAAAATTACCATCCATGAATCCATTAGCAGTATAAATCTAAAACCGTCTAACCATGGAATGAGAACATCAACAAGAAAACTATTAGCATAAGAAAAATCATTTCAATAATATTTGCTAAGATCAATCATCAGTATACCAATTGATGCAGAATTTAGTTTAGAATAAAATAGACATGGAAAAATAATATTAAATTCAAAAGTCAAATATAGTAGTGCTAAGAAATGAAAATTGACTATTATTCACTCTAATACCTTCATACATTTAGTCCATTTGAACCCTTGAACCCTTACAAGAAATGAGATTAATATGGTGCATAAACACTCCTTATCACAACTCCAAAACCTCTCCATTTCTCATAAAATCTATTAAATAATTACAATAGCGTAATTCCCAAATACTCTGTACAAAAAGCCCCCTTCAGCAGGATGCAAAGGTGAAAAAAAAATATAAGTTTAAACAACCTGTGGAATCCACTTTTTTGGTAGATTCGAACCTCCCTCCCTCTTTAGAAAAGGCTAAAGGTTTACTTGAATCATTTTTCGAGCGATGGCGACTCCATTCCTTGACTAATCGTTGAACAGTAATTAAATTTTGACAGACCTACACAATGCTAAAATTTGATACATAGTTATAAATTTGGAAATCTCTAAAGAAATTTGAAGCCAATTGTTTTTGTGTAGTTAATGAGGGCCTTTGATTGTAAACAAGTGGTGCAGGAATCTCGTGCTCATTCACTGTTCTTGATTTTCTATTCTTTCTAGAATTTTGAAATTGTTAATCCCACGAATTAAGCAAAATACATTCTTAATGCTACATTAAGAAAAGTTATATGACAAAATGGTGGAGGACTCTAATCTACCTAAGGTAGAGGGAGAAGGAATCTATGTGGAGTTAGGAGGAGGAAATAACCCACCAACAACTCAATTTATGGAGATCTTTATAATTTTACAAGAAGATTTGGTTCACATCATAACCATTAATGAATTCATGTTGAAGGCTAGTGAGGAACAATAAAGGATGGTAAGAGATCTAACTAAAAATTCTAGTCACAGGCTAATAGAAACAATGGGAAACAGAGAAAAAATAGAACCACTAAAAAGAAGAACTGTTGAGATAAAAATAGAAAAGTTTGAATGTGGGGATGAATTGGAAAAAACATATTCAAAGAAATAGAAAAGGTAGAAGAAAGTGGATTTGCAAGGGGAGTTCAAAAAAATAAAACCCCCTACATTTTATGGTGAAAAAGAGGAGCATGTAGAAGCATGGCTTCTCAATATCTCAAAGTAATGCCAACTTTATGAATATGAGAGTAATTTGAAGTCTAGATCGACCATTCATCAGCTAAAGGGAAGAGGTACCCTTAGGTGGGAGGAGGACAAAATAGTGCACATGTTGAAAGAATAGAGAGTTTCTTGGGAAGAGTTCAAGAAAAAATGCAAGTCTAGATATTTAAATGAATGATACTATGATGATCAGGAAATCAAACTTCATCAGTTAATATTGGGACAATTAACTACGGATAATTTTTTGGCTAAATTCGCCAATTTTTTGAGTTATGTTCCCTACATCAAGGAAGAGAAAACCAAAGATCAAAGGCTTTTAAACTACTTATCGATTTCTTATAAATAAAAGATTGAGTTTTAAAATCATAAAATAATGGACGAAGCGGTGAGGATATAAATACTATGTTAGCAATAGTTTAAAAATAGAGGAGAAGTCTCAAAATATTGGTAAGGTAAGGAAAAAATTAAATTTGAAGTGGTGACAAAAATACAAAAATCTGCATATCTTAAGAATTTTGGAAGGGACCAATAGTGGAAGAAATTCAACAGAGGTAATTCAACAAAGGTTGCACAATCTCAAATTGGGTCCAAACCCATTGAACTAAATAATAAAAAGACAAATGGGATCAAAGGAAGAGAACCTTTGAAATGTGAGGGTTGTGGATAACCTCACTTGTTAAGGGATTGTTTGCATAATGTGAGTTATCTTCAAAACATAGAAGAAATACATGAAGCAGAAATTGTAAATGATATTGCAAGGAATATCCTGAAGATAAGTGCAGCGCTCACAGATAGATAAGTGTATCACCAATCCACTATTATCAAGATTGAAGGTACTATTTTGAAACATCTTGTCATTGTCTTAATTTACCGAGGGCCTACTCACTCTTATATTAATCATAAAATTGAGGAAAAGTATAAGTTAAACACTACAAAATTTAAGAATGCAAGGTTGGTATAGCTAGAAACTGACACAAAAAGGAAGGTAACTAGCCATGCAAAAAAATGTCCCATAGATTTAAATGCCTATCCGATTGAAGTTAACTTAAATATACTTCCTTTAGGTTCATATGATGTGTTGGTGTGGATTAGATGGAAAAACACATATTCGTAATAAGATGCTTAGAGAAAATAGTGAGTTGTGTAAATCAAGAAGAAAAAACCAAATTAATAAAAGGAAACCAAAACCAATTTCAGTTAGAAATGTTTCAAAATTACAATCGGAAAATACTTCCAGAAAAGGGTGTCAACTATTTGTTATGAGCGGTTAAGAAAATGATCAGAAAACAGAAAACCAAAACATAGATAAATTTTCAATTATTACAAACTTTAAGGATGTTATTACAGAAAAGGTTCGAGGTATACCTCCCCACAGAGACATATATTTCTCCATTTATTTAGTGCTAGGGTCTACCCTAGTGTCTATAGCGCCTTACTAAATGATTATTCCAAATTTATTAGAACTGAAAATGTAGTTGCAGGAACTTCAAAGTAAAGGCTATATTAGACCTTGTGTTTCACCGGAGCCGTAGTGTTATTTATGAAGAAGAAGGATGGAACATTTAAAATGTGCATAGATTACTAACAATTAAATAAAGTGACCATTAAAAGAAAATTCCCACTACCTTGCATTGATGATCTATTTGATAAAGTAAGAGGCACAACCATATCCTCAAAAATTTATTTGAGAACTAGGTAGCGACATTTAAGAATAAAGGATAAAGACATTCATAAAAAAACCTTTCAAATCACATATGCTCACTATGAATTTGAAGTGTTACAATTTGGTCTTACCAATGCACTGACAACATCTATGTGTTTAATGAATAATGTGTTTACTAAGTAACTTGACAAAATTTTTTTGGTGTTTATAGATGACATTCTCGTGTATTTCGAAAATGAGGAGCAGAAAGAATATTTGAGACTTGGGCTGCAAAATTTAAGAGAGCATCAATTGTATGAAAAATTTAGTAAATGTGAGTTCTACAAAGATAAAATACCATATATGGTCTATTTCATTTCAAAAGAAGGATTTTCTATTGATCCGGAAAACATTAGGGCCATTTTAAACTCACCCATAAATAAATATGTGTCAGATGTTCGATCCTCCATGGGAGTTACAGGATAATACGGAAGATTCATTGAAAGTTTTTGAAAAATAGCATATCCTATCACTTCATTACAAAAGGAAGGAACAAATTTTGAGTGAAAAACCAAGTATCAGGAATGTTTTGACAAACTTAAACATTTATTAATAGTAGCACCTATTTTGATAAATATAGATCTAGAAAAGGAATTTGTTCTATGAGTGGATGCTTATTTGGAGGGCTTACATGGAGTCTTCATGCAAGATAATTTTTTAGTGGCCTATGAATATAGGAAAAAAAACCAAATGAAAAGAACTATGCAGTATATGACTTAGAGTTGGTTGTTTTAATACATGCCTTAAATTTGGGGAGACACTACTTGTTGCGTAAAAAGTTAACATTGAAGATAGGTCACATTAACTTAAAATATGTTTTCATCTAGTTATATCTTAATGCTAGACAATCTAGGTGGATGGATTTCTTAGTGAATTTGAATTTGATATAAAACATATTAAGGGTAAAGAATATAAACTACCAGATGTTTTTAGTAGACACACAAATTCACTTATGGAAAAAAATTTAACGGTGTCATTACAGTTTTTTGAGAAGATCATGAATTCAATACTGGAGGATCAACTTTATTAGGAAATTTAGTAAAAAATGTAACAAATAGGAGTTTTGGTATATGTTGAAAATCTAGGAAAATTGTGAACTTATAGAAATAGATTGTACATTCCAAATGCAAGTGCTTTAAAAGAGTTGATATTAAATTAGCATGAAAAGAAACCACAAGTTGGACACCCCAGCTATGAAAACATGATAAATGCACTAAGAAATCAGTTTTATTGTCCTGGTATGAACATGAAGTCGAAGAATATTTGTCCAAATTTCTAAACTATTAGTAGGTGAAGGTAGAACAACACCTAGTTGCACTATTAAATCCACTATGCATTTCAGAATGTAAATGGGAAGACATTTCATTATATTTTATTATAGGATGTCCAAGAACAAGATGAAAGCATTATTCTTTCATGGTGGTTACAAAAAAACTAATAAATGCAAGACACTTTATATCCGTAAAGTCTACATTTGGGACAACTCAAATTCCAAACATTTTTATGAAGGATGTTTTTTGATTGCATGGGGTATGAATAATGGTAATATCTGACAGGGATGCTAAATTCACTTCCAAATTTCAGAAGGCTCTGTTTGGATGGATGGGTGCTTAACTTAATTTCAGTACAACTTATCACCCCCAAACTGATGGATAGATAGAGAGGACCAATCAAATTCTAGAGGAAATGTTAGGAATGCATGTCATGGACAGACCTACTAAGTTGGAATATTTGCTACATCTAGAAGCATTTTCATATAAGAACAATTATGAAGCCTCTATAAAGAGGAGTCCATTTGAAATATTTTATGCAAGGAAATTTCGCACACCTTTCAACTAGAGTTAGCCCGAAGATAGGCTTATATTGGGACCATATGTATTATAGGAAATGGAATAACTAGTGCAAAAAATTAGGTAGAACATAAAAACCGCACAAGAGAGATGGAAAAGTTACGCTGACCAAAGAAGAACCCATAAGGAATTTAAGGTCAAGGACCATGCATACATAATATTTAAACTAGGGAAATTCACCTTGAGGATGGGAACGTATGCTAAATTAGCAACATGGTTATGTGTGCCTTTTAAAATTTTAGACAAGGTTGGACTAGTAGCATATTAGTTGGCATTTCCTAGCCACTTAAAATTACACAATGTTTTTCATCTATGTTTCTTAAAAAAATATGTCCATGATAATTCTCATATAATTAATTGGAACTTGATACAGTTTGAACCAGAAGGATATTTCATGCTAGAACCACTTCGCATATTATATTGGAGAGAGATCTTGCTTTGGAATCGAGCCATTCCTTAGGTTAAAGTGCATTGTAAACACTTTAAAGTTGAGGAGCCCACCTAGGAGATCGAAAACAAAATGTGGGAGGCCTTTCCATCACTGTTCCAGAAGGAAAAGACTTGGATAGCCAACATTGAGGATGGTGTTGAATGAAAAGGGGGGGAATATGTAACAACCCTATGTTTTCTATGTTAATGTTGACTATTTTACACATCGACTATTTTTTGTCTGGATGGCTAGGGAGGCAATGTTTAAACTTTTGAGATGATTTGATCAATTTATTTATTGTTATGTGATCAATTAATTATTATTAATAAATAAAAATGTTGCAAACTACTAAGGAAAAGAGCACTAGAGTTAGAATATTTCTTCCTGCTTTTGAAGTGGTTGTTGCTAGTTAAATCCAAGATGAATCTTCCCTTAAACTCTCCTAAAATCCCTAAGTGAAGGAAAAAGAAAAAAATCGATTTAATTTGATGTGAGAGAAATGTCATATTAAATCACTTAGTTGGAGAACCATACTAAGTCTGAGTGTAATAAAGCATCGTGGGAGAAAAATGCAAGTTTTAAAGAAAACGCAGAGAACCTTTTTCTAAGAAAAACAAAAGGCCTAGTCAAATGGGTTGGAAAACCTAAACGAGGGACGTTGCTAAAATTTGCTAGGAAGAAAAATTATAAACAAACAACCCTGGAATTAAGGAGGTTGTTGATTCTTAAAGTCAGGACATATTAGCTCAGGGGGAAATAGTGTCAATAGTTTATGGTCAGGAAGAACATGCTAGACTCTAAAATTTTACGAACTTCTGAGGAACGTGCTCGGTCATATGGATTATTAGTTCAAAAAATTTTAGAACGAAAGGTTATTATAAATAATATTACCCTTTATATTATGAAACCATTTCTAGCTTTAGCACCTGAGTGTTCCCTCAGAAAATAAACTGGGGATTCTAGCTATAATAAAATTATATAGACATCTCAGAACCAATACACCAAATCTACATTCGTGCAACCACAAAGCAGCATAGTGGAGGTGAATATTCCAACCCGAAAGTTGGAGATGAAATTAGTCTATGGTTCAATGAGAAGAAGTAAAAAAAAACCCAATTTGGTTTCGAAATCCCTAAAAGAAATATATGCTCGAAGAAGAAAAAGTACGGTGAGCAATTCATAACACTGAGTTTAGATACGAAAAATAAATATAATGAAGGATAAACTTCAAAAATGATACTTTAAAATTTATGAACGAAATGAAGTATTCAATTGTAAGAAGTTATTGGCATGTACAATAGTTTTCCTATGTAATTTTCACCATCAGTAAAATTAACAAAAAGGAAATAATCAAAAAAGAAAGAAAATTATGAAGTAGAAATAAAGTAGAGTCTTACCCTAATTCCAACGTCTAGGAGGTAACTGAGAGTGAAGTTACTCACATGAAAATTGATCGAAACTACTGGAATCAAAGCATTGAAGAAAAACATAAAATAAAAGAAGAACGTTTCCTTATATATTCATCTAAATAAATTACAGAGACAACAATGTCTACAATCATCAATAGTAAAAGGACAATACAATTAGGTTACAATCTTCTTCTGATTAACACATTTAATGGATTTATAACTAATGCCCTCAATCCAAAGATATAAATGAATCACCTAAACACATGGTGCAACTAAGTGATTAAACCTTGGAGGGTTTCACCTGTAATAAATATTAAAACCCAATTCTTAAAAATTATTAAATCATATTTAAATGGTTATGGAAGAGAAATAATATGTGACTAGTCATAGAAATGCTACGATTAAAGTGGAAACACCACTACATTCACAAAGCAGGGGTAGAACCCCACCAAAAAAAGTCAGGGTTTCATCATGTCAAAAACACAAAGAGGAAAAAAGAAAAAAAATACGATACTATGAATACTTTTGAGCACGTAAAACCAATTCAAATCATTGTAAATACAGAGTGAAAGGTTACCAAATTAACAAACCTAAAACCTCCACTGTGTAATCAGTTGTGTGCTTAAGTACCCTTGATAAATTATGTTTGACACAGTCAGTAGATGAAATAAGGACTCAAGTAACATAGCACCAAAGCAACACCATTGTTTTGCAGAAATACCAAACAAACTCCAATTATGAAAATGAAAATGAAACTTGGATAGGGTTAGTTCAAAAAAACACCATTGTTCAACCATATCGAGGAGGTCGCCAACGTCCATTGCCAATGTTCCATCGCATGTGGAATTCACATGGGCATGATCATGTGGCTATCCTTTGTTAGTCCATGCTGACAAATGAATAGATGTGTGGAGAAACCAAAAAGGACTCCACATTAAAATTGACACCAATATATGCATACAATACCACAAACTTGGAACGAACCCCAGGATAACCATAAATCTTGTATTTATATATAAGGACCATAAATTTAAGTTAAATGTGTCACGCAATATATGCAAGAGATAGGTAAAATAAATTTGAATAATGATTGATCATTGAACTATGTTAATACCAGATGGGAATTCCAAAAACATAGATAGTGCTCATATTATTACATTAGGTATGAGGAATAAAAATAGAGAGACTTGTAAGAACAAAATAATCTGATTATAATGTATGCTCATTAATAACTTTTCTAGCCACAAGTTTGGCCTTACACTATTGATCATTACAATTATATTGTGATGCATAAATAGAAATTAGGCCTAAGAGTACCAAATAGGGCTAGACGCCACGTGGAGTATAGATAATGAACATAATGACAAAACCAATTGAACAATGAAAATTTGTAACTGATAACTAAAGTTAGTAACATAGAAATACTTATACATTTGTAGAAATCCACCAATGGTAAAAATAGAAAAAAAATTAAGAAAAAGGGGTATGCGACAAATGTATCGAAAAAATCTTATGGAGAGGGTTTCCTTTCTAAAAATTTTCTTGTCTCTAGTTCATGTGAGTGTATAACGGTATTCACTTTGTGGCCCAAGCCTACAAGCCTAGTTAAGAACTCGTGCTTCTAGGAAACCTCACAAGGGATTGGTCACCCCCTAAGAAATTTTACTCTATCTTTTTTCCATCAGGGTTATATTCTGATAATATTTACTCTTGCATTTGTTGTGATTCCTTCACTTTTATTTCATTGCTGTAGTTATGCAACTTGACCATTTCTACTGATTTTTTCATTCCCATAGATGATACTAGGTTGTCCTCTTGGAATCCCCTTACAAGCCTTTTAACTCTCTTTTTACCCTATTGTTTTGGAAAAGGTATTACTATGTTTAACAATTATTGCAAAGTTTCTTTTTCTTTACTAACAAGACTTATATTTCCCAATCAAATGGAAGTCATAATTATGGCATGGCTTCTCGGTGACCCTTTTTTACTTCTCTCCTAGATAATAATAAACCATTAACACATACTTGGATTTTCCTACCCATAAATTGGGTGCACTATGTATTTTTGTTGAAACTGCATGTTTCCTTCTTAGAATATTCACACTCCCTAGACTGGATTTTATATCTTCATTTTATGGTACTCAGAGGCATGCTTATATAATGCTTCAATGATTTAATTTAGGCTCTCTTATGACCCTCTTTAATTATTTTTTATGGCTTGTAAGTTGGTTGATGCTACTCGTTCAAGCACATTGGAATCAGACATTTTACTAAAACCAATATAATGGATTGATAATATTTGGCATGCCTATCATTTAAAGGTTACTTAATTATTTGTGAGCTTCACTGATTGGTTAAATTATCTTATACACAGTACTCAAACTCTAATAATTTTATATCAGATTATAGTTTCATTTTTATTTTATGTATACAAATTCACTTTTATGAGCAATGTGTTTCTTAATGTGTGTGTGTGTGTGTCCTTCAAGTTGATACAACCCTGTGATTATGGGCTACCCTATTCCATGATGTTAGGTACCTATACTACTAGTGTAACCTCTTATTGTTATTAGTGCAAGCCCCTTATTATCTTGGTGTGCCCATGTAGTCCCCATATTGTTATTATGGCGCCCCATAGAAGCCCACTATTGTTATTGTTGTGCCCTTACATTATTATTGTTATGTCGGCTCTCATTATATTATGATCCCTTAGACTCGTATATATAGAAAGGAGATATTTTCATTTGTATCATCGAAGAATTTTTCATATTTGTAATGTAAATAAGGTTTCCCCTCGAAGAGGCCAAGTTCTAAGGCGCTTGCCTCTCTTTTCTATCTTTTTGTGAGCTGGTTTCATAACATTTGGTATCAGAGCATTGGATTCTAGGGTTTCGCTGCTCCAAACAGGCCATCGTGGAATTTTCACTATAACTTTTTCGCTGTGTTTTTTCAGAAGATAAATAAAAAACCCATTTGAACCCAAATAATTATGAACCTCGAGTCCAAATTTTCGATCTTATATCTCTATATTTTCGGAGATATGATCTGAAGAAGTTAGGGTTTTTGAAAACTCCAGAATTCCATCGCAAACATGTCATCGTAGAATTGTCCCTATAATTGTTTTTCTGCAGAGGTTCAGAGTCTAAATTTAAAACCCATTTGAGCCGAAATTTTGGTGAAGCTCGAGCAGAAATTTCAGATCTTTTTTCACTATATCTGTGGGGATACAGTCCAATACATTTAATGTTTTTGCAGGCTCCTAAATTACATCCTAAACAGGTGACCTTGGGAAAATCATCATAACTTTCTCTCTGAGAATCAGATTGAAATTTCGTAAGAATTTTCAGAAAGAGGATGGACGTTAGTTTTCGGTGTATCAATTTTGACTCCTATGGTGGAAACAATGACATGTGGCACTTAGTAGAAGTTCGCTTTATTGATCGAGTCTATAATCAGGTCATGATGGAGATTTGACATAACTCTTCCTTGCAAGTTTTATCTTGATCCGACTTGCGAGGTTAAAAAGAGGACTCAGAGGGATACTGAAAGATGTAATTTTATAACTTGGTTATCTGAAATTACATAGTTACAATCATTTCAAGATTGAGCTCCTAAAATCAACAAAAGGCGATATGAGGAAGTTTTATAGCAAGGATCCGGTAAATTGGATACTGCAGATAGAGAAATATTTTGATCTACATGAGGTGAAATTATTATAAAAGGTATGTATTGCATCTTCATATTTAGAAATAGATCAATTTTTATGGTAGAGAGGGCTTTGTTCTGGTAAACCACTTGTTACGTGGTCAATTTTCACAGAGGGAATGATGACACATTATGAGGATATGAAGAGCAACACCTTCTTTAGCCAATTGATAAATCTCAAACAAAAGTGTTCAATGCTAGAGCCTATTGAGGATTTTCAAAAATTGAATATAAGGGAAAATGATATTCCAGAGAAAGAGAAGATTGATGTTGCCATAGAGACTTTAAAGGATAACATTCAACATGAGGTTCGTCTTTGGGAACCTTCTTCATTATAGAAGGCATTCAGGTTGGAAAGAAAAGTGGAAAGAAAAAATATAGCAACAAGGAAGTCGACACCTCACAACTATAAAGATGGAAGTGTTGTTTCTCCTAGCCTTCCACAACCTAAAAGGTTGACACCACAACATTTGGAAGAAAAAAGAGCAAAACGGATTTGTTACAATTATGATAACAAATACATTAAAGGTCATAAGTGTGCTGAGAAGAAATTATTTTACATTGATTGTGGAGAGGAGGAAGAAAAGGATCAAGAAACGTCAAGAAATGAGGATATACACTAGGAACAAACCCCAAAGAAAGAACAAATGAATCTGACCATATCTTGTAAAGCATTGGTAAGAATTACCACTCCTCAAACTCTAAAGATAGGAGGACATATCAAGAAGAAAAATATTCAAGAAATGAAAGATCACATCGAGCATCAAGAAATGAATCTGACCATATCATGTAATGCATTGGTAGAAATTACCATTCCTCAAACTCTCAAGATAGAAGGACGTATGAAGAAAAAAAAGGTTCAAGTATTGAAAGATGACATCTAGCATCAAACACAAGTTCTCCAATTTTTAAAGGATAATGCCACATTTGTGCAAAATGAAATGAAACAACAGGCAGATCAAAATCGTAGTGAAAGATGTTTTCATGTAGGTGATTGGGTATTTTTATTGCTACATCCATACAAACATGTGTCCCTCAAGTAAGCTATTTATGAGAAGGAAATGTTGGCACTACTACATCCACTTAAGAAATGGTGACCTTACCTAATGGGAAGTCACTTCAAGGTAAAAACATATCATGATAGTCTTAAATACTTTTTACAACTAATATTATCTTTAGAAGATCAGGAAAAATGGTTCAAAAATATGTCGGGTAATGATTTCGAATTGATCTATAAAAAAATCAAGCAAAACGCTGTTGCAAATGCACTCTCAAGAAAGGATGAGAATGTGGAAGCATTGTCTCGTGTTATATCTATTATCCAACCATATTGGATAAACGAAGCAAGGGATGAATGGAAGAATGACGAGGAAGTGTGACCGCTCATTCAAAAGTTGTAGAAGATCCCAGTTCAAATAATTTTGTCAGAACTTGACGAGGAAGGAAAAATCATATTGGAACCTCAAGCAGTCATACAAACAAGAAATTGACAGCTAAGAAATTGATCAATTTCAGAGTATCTCATCAAGTGGAAGAACTTACCCGTTGAAGATTCCACATGGGAGGATGAGAATTTTATACGGAAGCATCGAGAAATACTCAAGCATTGACGACAACACTTTTTGAAGGAGAGGGGAATGTTAGGTCCCTATACTACTAGTGTAACCCCTTATTGTTATTAGTGCAACCCCCTTATTATGTTGTGCCCTTACATTATTATTGTTATGTTGGATCTGATTATATTATGACCCCTTAGACTGCTATATATAGGAAGCAGGTCTTCTCATTTGTATCATCCAAGAATTTTTCATTTATGTAATGTAAAGGAGGTTTCCCCCTCGAAGAGATTGAATTCTAAGGCATTTATCTCTCTTTTCTATCTTTTTGTGAGCTAGTTTCATAACACATGATTTAGTAGTTCATTTATTATGGTGCACTTACCTAAACTATTATACTATAGTGACTTAATATCCACTCAATGTTAGAGGTATAAATTTTCACGCTACAAACCAAGCTACTATCCTATTTATGTAACTCTACTTGAATAAAACCTAGTTTATTTAGTTTTTCCTAAACAAAACTTAGATATTTCTCTCATAGGAATTTCATTAATTTTAGTCAAAAATAGGTATCTATATATTTTCTAGAATTATCCTTAATCAAATTTTGCATGGTATGCTTATATACTTTAATTAGTTCCTAATGCTCAAAGGGATAGTTCTTATTATGGTTATCTCTATATATATATATATATCTATATATATATATATATATATATATATATATATATATATATAGATATATATATCTATATATATATATATATATATATATATATATATATATATATATATATATATTATGAATGATACAAAATCCATATTATAAAAGCTCTTTTTCTTTTTGTAACCCTTTGACTTCAAACTAAACTTAATATCAATTTGTCTCCATTGGTTACATGTTATACAACTTCATAACCTTTGAAACCATAATTTTCCAAGCTAACATAGCCATACAACATTTTATTATAAGGAATCCTAACATTATGGTCCTTAATAATAGTTAGCATGTCTAGATAAGTTTATGCTAATAGGTATATGACACTGGATTCCCTTGTTGACTTTTTATTCCATGTTTCCTTTACTAAACTAACTAATACATAATTACATTACCTATTTGTCATATTAGTTTAGCAGAAATCCTAATTGTCCATATAACATGTTGAATTACACACAAGCATCCTGATGATTGTAGCATCCATAAACATTGCCATCCAAACCCAAACACACAAACCACTTAAACCATCCAAATGTAGATGTGCAAACTATTCAAAGCATCCAAACAAACAAGATTAAAGAAGATATTGATAAAGTTAGATTAGGTAAAGAACCATTAACATAAAGTTAGTAGAGACCTTTCTAACAAGGCTCAAACACAAAAAAGGAAAGATAAAGATGATGTGAATACATGGTGGAGATTTTTTAACAATTACCAACTTCAGAAAAATTCAAACATGATTTAAAGCCATAAGCTCACTATGGATATTTTATAAAA
Source organism: Pinus tabuliformis (assembly GCA_031772625.1). Classification (NCBI taxonomy): domain Eukaryota; kingdom Viridiplantae; phylum Streptophyta; class Pinopsida; order Pinales; family Pinaceae; genus Pinus; species Pinus tabuliformis. Next base: position 835,125,708 of record CM062811.1, on the reverse strand, counting down.
CAAACTAATGCAAAAGAACACCTACAATCTTTTTATATAATTTCCATATTCAAATTTATGAACGCACCAATCGCAATCCATGTCTAAGGAAGACTATATTGACAAATCGTTTCTTTACATCCACAAACTGATAGATAATAAGAAACATGTAAATTTCAATGTTTGAAGTTTATCTCAAATGTCACATATGCAACTTATTTAGGCAATTTTTTTTCCATGTACTGCTAATGGTTTTTGTATCTAATATTGTATGTCTATGTATAAACACCATGATCATGGAACTAAACCACTCACACTTAAGTATTCCAACATACTAACCCATGGTATATTTCAATTTATGGAGCATTAGCCTTGTATAACAATTAATGTTATCAATCTATTATTTAATATGTTTATGCATTGTTCTATATGGTTCTAATGGCATGGTATGAATAACCCCTACCACGAACTTAAGATTTTATATATCATATTCATAGTGGAGGTGGTTATCTATGATTAAATTGTATAGGCACTGTAGTCCACATGGATGAATGATAGGGTGTGGTTATTTTTTTTTTCCTACGGTGGCTTCCACTTGGTCTCTAGAGATTGGTGAATTGTCCCTCATTCATGTGGTGCTCACATGTTGTTGTACCACTCTACAGGTGCCCATAGAGATCCGTGTTGAACGAAATCAAGGGATGAGATTTGTATTAAGCGAAACCATTATATGTGACCCTTGTGTGTCAAAAATTATGTCTTGTTTACCTTATTGTGTTTTTCTTTGGCACTGTATAAGCTGCAAAGGTTTTCCTATGATCGCTCAGTTATGGAGGCTCCTTCCCACACTTGTAACTTCTCTACTCAAATATTCTGCCATGTGACTTCAAACAAACCAAGTAATGGCGGTTACATGTGATTTCACTATATGAGTTCAAGGTATTCGTTTAGTTCTGCTTGATCATGCATGTCGATTTTACTTTCTTTTGATTTCGCTCTTTTGAATTACTTTACTCCTCAGTGCTTGCAATGTGGAAGAGAACTCACCATTTGGTTGTGGTCAGGTACAAGGTTGGTATTGGATTAAGAATCACTGAATTTTCGTTTGGCTCTTAGAACCAGTCACAAGTGGGTCATTCTCCAATAATTTCCAAATAAAATTTTGGGTTTGTGTGTAGTGTCAGCGAAATAGGTTCAATGTTTATTTATTTTTATTTTTTCATTCCAATTTAACTCAATTTGGTTTTGGTGTGGGCTTCTGTCTCCCTTCTAAACTTACCTAGGTAGTACAGATACCAAACATTGTTCTGTGTTTTCCATAATCAGCTAATGGATACTCGAAGTCATTTCCTAATGGTTTACTCGTTGTTAGGTACTGGAGTTATGGCACTAGTTACGTCTTTTCTTCCTTTTAATGTTACCATTTCCCATGTTAGGATTAAAGTGGTACTATCTTCCTCTGTTTCGCAGGTGTGCTAGTAGGTTTTCTCTTTTTAACTAATTATCCTTATTTATTTGGGTGAAACCCTATGAATTTCCCATGGATCCTTGTTCTCATGTTCATTTTTCTTGTTTTTATCTTTTATGCTCTACCTCTTGTGACCCTGGTTTTTCAGCAAGTGTTATTTTGCATCTTATACCTTTTAAATATTGTTTTGTGGATAGGGTAAGTGTCACTCCTCTGTTTTGTTGATTCTACTACAAAAGCTATATAGTTTTTCTAGTTGGTATTATTTTCTTCCTAAAATTAGTTTGGGAAACTTACAGAGGCACGTTGTTGCATATGTAGGAGATATTTTTTTCCAGGTAAACTCTTTTAGTCTTTGTTACAATTTAAACGAAATAGTCTACATTTTCTTCCTCCCTTAAATATTTAATTTTGAACCTAACTCAGATGAAATGTCTTGGCAGGTATTTTACCGCTTCCTAAAGTGTATCACAATTTTGTCAACAATGTTGTGGTCCCCATATTAATTTTGTCTAAACATCCTGGTTAGACTTGTAATTATATTTTTCTCCCTGCTTGCATAAGACTAACTTATCCCTATCTGTGTGTCTATTCTATGGTATTAGGCATAAATCCGTACTATAATTGTTTCCAAACTTGTTGATTCCTTTCAATATATATATATATATATATATATATATATATATATATATATATATATATATATATATATATATATATATATATATATATATATATATATATATATAATTTAAGATTTCTCCTTAATTGTATATGCTAGTATCTGTAATACATTTCGTAACTAATATATAATTTCCAACTAAAGTTTTTCTTTTTGATACTTGCATGGTGAGACTTGTGTACCAATCTTAAAAACATATTAAAGAATATGAATATTGACAACGTGACATTAAATTATTATTTGTCCATATACCCATTGTTATCTCTAGAAAATCATGAGTGCTCGAACAAAAGCATTAATAAAAACATACATATAGGTAGGTAAAATCAATTAATTTTCCTACGAATTGAAAGAAGTTATAACTAGAGTTCTAACCACAGTGGCTACCAGAAATTACTCAAGAATGAAACATGTTCCTTCCGACCATGAACTTCTTCCACTAGTTCCCTCCAAGCTAAGACATATTCGACAATGGAATCAACAACCCTTTGATTCTTGATTGGTGTGTCTTTTATAAGCTTTTCCTTCCCTAGCGTATTTTAGCAGTGTCCTACTTTCTGGGTGTCCTAATCCACTTACTTAGACTTTTTTTCGAAAAAGGTTCTTTTCCTTTTTCCTTAAATCCTATCTTTATCTCCCGCAATGATTTGTTTCACCCAACTTAGTATCTTTCTTCGACTAAGTGATTTAATAGATTTTTCTCTCCCATCATATTAAATCCTATCTATTTCCTCATAGCGATTTTTATGAGCTATTACAGGGAAGATTTGTCTTGAATTTAACCACTAATAATTGTTTCCAACTTGGCAAGAATCTTCTAAATCTAGTGCTTCATTCTTGAGTAATTTCCAACATTTTATTTATTATTAATAATATATTAATTACATCACAAAGAGTTTTATTGATCAAATCATTCACAAGTCTAATATGGATGTCCTAGCCATCCAGTCAAAAATGTAGTTCATGTTTAAGAACAGTAAATTATTAACATAGAAAATGAAGTGGTATTACATCGAGCATATACATATAATAATATAAAAATGTGACATCGATGTCCTCAACAAGAACTATCCTAGATCAATCTAACTATGAATAAATCGTGCACTGAAAGGGATAAAATCCCTTGAGGTACAAACCTCTCCTTATGTTATAGTGAAGGTTTGCACCTCTAGGGTTTATATGTTTCGAGAAACTTATTTTTATTACATTTATTTACTATACAAGTGTCAAATCTATGTTCAGCAAACACATACTTACACATCACCCTCATATTAGGTTGCACAGTACCTCTCCTCAATAAATTAATAAAATTTTCATTTAATTCCATACTTAAAATAAATTTTATGGAACAAATCACAACTAATCTGTAACACCCCCTCCTCCTAGGTGCATCCAAGCAGGCAACCAGGCATGAAAACATGTGATGAGAGAGGTTAATATAAGGGATTCAATCTCCTTGGTGACCTTAAGGTAATTGTTCTGGAATGTTGGGAAAAATTGTTAATGCTATGCAAGCTCCCTCACCAATTATTCAAAATGTGTTTAGGATTGCCTCAAATTAGCCAAAATTTGAAGGATTATGTGTCAAGTATTGAGTGTATTTTATGAGTAATTTCTGAGATTAATTAGTTGTTTTAAACACATATAAAACAAGTAAATTTAAGAGAACTAAGAAAAATAAACTCATAACACAAAGCTGATAAAGCAATTCACCCCTCTTGGGCTGCATCTCCTTGGACCTGCTTCAATGGCTGGGCCATCTTTGGATTAACGGTCAATTCTCTAATTACATGCAGCTGCAGTACTCCCATGGATTTTCAACCTACTCCATTGGATTCATAAGACACAAAAGCCCCGAAAATGACCTTCTAAGATCTGCAATTAGACTTCAGCTGATATAGGCTTGACCTCCTCTCCTATTTTCCCTAGGATTCCTTAAACTTCAACGTAGAAAAATCACATACAGGAGTGCCTCTTTACCTCTACAACCTATTTTATTGTATTCAGTGCATCCAAATCATTTAATAATGACTCTTTTTGAGCCAAAATTGGTCGAAAATAGAAGATGTTATGGTCTCTTCATTTTTTCCTATGTAAGCTCCACTAAAACTGGAGAAACTCGAGTTAACCCTACCAAATTTGGAGTTAGCGCCAAATTTTTCAGACCCACCAAAATTGTCGACAATTTAAACCCGCACTTAATTAAGTGATAATCATGGTTTAATTATCATTAACCTCCACTTAGCACATTAATCCGCGCAGTTAGCATTAGAGCTGGCCTTCGATTTTTGAGGTTGGTCACATGGGAGGGTGTTGGTCCTCTCTTTCCGCAAACTGTCGGTGCTTAAACATTAAATCGAATCTGACCCACCATATGTTAAGTAACTTGGTGGCAGCATAACGGTGGAGCATTAGTCTTATCCAGGTGAGGTTGCGGGTTCAATTCCATGGCCTGCCAATAAAATTTTACACTGCACACCAATTCTGATAGGCCGTTGGGGAGGGACACGTGGTCGCCTTGGGCTTGTCACATGTCTCCTTCTCATTGGTCCTCCCCTATCTAATGAAATAAAGCTAAATCATCAAACTGTATACCAACCAAAATACATCACTTGGCATGACCTCACTAGCCATTGACCAAACCTTTGACCTGTGCAGTCACCTGCAACGTCAGCAGTACAAACTACTAACAATGCAGTGATTGTACTTTTTTTTCAAAATTCCTTTGTTTGGCAAAGAGGAGAGAATGCAATATCTTTCTCATATGAGCTCTGTTTTGAGTGAAACCAGTTGCATTGGGATCATATCATTGATATGGACGCGCTCGTTTAGGTTTTGAGCTATTTCGACCACTTTTATTTTTAAGCAAATGTTTGCCCCTAAGCCAAATTTCAAGCCCTCCTTCCCACTGATAGGCTTTTGGACCCACAAAAGATGTTTATCTGATGAGATCTTAATACACTTCACCTTCCCAAGTTCTATCAGTTGATTCTACATGGAAAAATATCCATGACAACCACTTGGGTTCACTGACATGCCTTGCCTTACAAATGGCTTAGCGCTTTAGCCAATGTTCTCCTTTCGCTGCTAACAAAATTTAACACTTGTTGGCTGCTTACTAATTAAACACCCTACTGTGCCAAAGTGATCCCTCGGTGCTTCGAAAGTTGACTGATGTCCTTCCCACTAAGAATCGTGTTCCTCTGCAACACATGCATTCGATGCAAGCTTCTCCTTGGAAACCACTTTTCCAAGTTAAGCCCATGTGAGTGAACTACAACAATGAGTTCCAATATTAGTAATAGTGGTGGGCTCCAGTATTGTAGCAATAATGCTACAACTCCTGGATCTTCCTTCTCTAATTTTATCAACCCGGTAGTTCGTAACAAACTTGGAAGCGACGGTGCTGTATGCACAAGTACTAGCTCTTGTCGCAGTTGTCACTTGGTCAGCTGGCACAAGTCCGCTAGGGCTCAAGCCAACTTCTATATGTTCTCAGAAGAAGCTTTTTAAGTGATGAACGAAAGCTATCTCAAAGGAAATTAACCTACTTTGCAAGAATGAACTGGAAGCCAACAAAACATGGAAACCCTAGTAAACCCTAATTTGACCAGCTTAATCCTTACGATGCAATGGTGGGAATGCAACTTCTAAAAATGATGCCATTACTTCTAGTGAGATGAGATGCATGGGTCTAAACTACTTTCATCTGAAGAGAACATGTTTTTGTATTTTTGCTCAAGTGGTTGGAATTATTATGCCTGTGCTTCTCACTGGGTCTTGACTGTGCAGGGGTAGATCAAGGGGAGGAAGGCTTGGGAAAGGTCAGGAGGACTCTGAGAGGGTCCAGGGGATCCCTAACGTCATTCCACAGAAGTTCACAACCTTCATATGCCTGGCAACCGTGTTTGCAAGCTTCTACAGGATGTCTGCAGGGGGTCCTACAAGAAGCTCGGGATTTCTACAGGAAGTCTGCTAACTTCTACAGGATGTTCTGCAATCGGAGTTTTGGGTGATGGAGGAGTGAATGAGTTGTATGGGCAGATAGGGAGGATGAGAGGGGAGCTTGTGATGGCTTATGGACATAGAGATGAGATGGAGAGGGGGTGTGTAAAGCTGGTTGGTCGATGGGAGGGTAGAGGCAACGGAAGGCTGAAAAGATAAAACAATGTGGACAATAGAAGAGTTGGTGGGCAAATGATCTAGCTGGGAGGTAAGTAGATGGCTTAGGTACGGCTGAGAAGAATAAGGAAACGATGAAGTGGTGTTGCGCAGTGTAAAGGAAACAAATCACCCTTATCTTGCATGTAAACGAAAGATCATCAACCTATTCTAACTGTTTTATTAGGAGCCACAGAACAGTAATGTAAGTTAAAGGAAAAAAAACGTACATGGTGTTGAAACAAAGAGTCATTGCTCAAGATATAAACGTATGGGTACTTCTTCAACTGAAAACATCACATCAATACTTGCATGAATATGTAAAATAGTGTTTTTGGTAGTTGGCACGGTCTACACTTCCGGTCCCCAAACAGAGGTGAAAGTGAGCATGCATTCAACCTTTTTTTTGAACTCAAAGTAACTTCAATCTCCCTACGCTAGTTCTGAACTACTGAAACAACTGCATTCATGAAACTAACCTACATAACCAAACCGAAACAGTCAACTCAGCAAACTGTGTTTTCCAAGTGCATGTAAAGGAAACAAATGCAATGCTAAAAGAAAGACAAGTAACAATACAAAAGAAGGAAGCCTTAGGCTCTCAGGTTGGGCCCAACCCTGAGAGCTTAAGCTCCTTTAAGAACTCAGAGCTGCCTCAAATCTACCTGCTTATTCATTAAAAGATAATAGTCAAAAGTCTGATGGCATGCCAAAAATGGCTTACAAAAAGCAAAACAGAGCTATAGCTCGTAGTTCAAAATATGCAACAGAGGTTCAAAAGTTCAAAAGCTCCCATCGAAGGCTACAACCTCAATATTTATACATTATGAGGGCCAAGCTGGCCTCCTAAATTAGTGGAGCTTGGCTGGCCAACCTAAAAGAAAACTTTTGTTCCTTGAATACTTCGTTTGGCTGCCTTCTAGCTCGGTGGTGACAGCTGTTGGAGCTCGGAGTTGTGGGTGGAGAGCATGAGGAAGGCCATTCAATGCCATGGACAGCCTTCTTACAAAACCTCAATGCCACCTTGGCTGTCTCCTAGCCTTCACTTGCATGGTTTGCTCCATTAATTGTCAAAAAACCTGAAATAAACATGTGTCAACTACCTAGGAATAGTGTCTGCCCTTCATTCGTGCAAATAACATAAATATACTAAAGAATGATGCAAAAGCTATGAAAAATGAAGGGTTAAGCAAAGGTAGTGAGGCCAAATGAGCCCAAAATGTTACCAAATTTGGGGCTCATCATCACCCCCCAGCTAAAATATTTGCTCATCCTTGAGCAACTAGTCCAGCTCTTCATCCTTCATTGCCTTGACTGCCACCCTTACATCCCAAGCCTCTGTAGTAGTGTCCTCCTTGCTGATATGGAACCCAGCCTTTCTGTTTACCTCTTCCCACTGTTCACTATCATCTTTTTCTGTGCTGCCCTCCATCAGTCCTAGCAGCAGTGGTGGGCTTAACTTCAATCCAGCTGGCCTGGAGGTTTTGCATGGATTTCTTATAGAGGGGCACCCGTACTAGAGCTTCCCTCATCCGAGTTGGGGTATGATACTCCCTAATTTTCAGACTGTGGGCCAAGGTATTCCATCTGCGGGTGCAAGCTTGGACAGAGTTTTCCCCTAACAGTCTCTCCATGTCCTCAAAATGCGCTATGGCCTGGGCCTGTTGATCCATATATCTCAATGAAGCTTGTGGGTCGGTGGACAAGTGTTGGTGTGCTGAGATGAGTGCAACTGGATCCCCTGGTTCTGCTCGAATGAGCAATGGCTCGTTCAGTTCTCGGTTCATGACCGATTTGGCTTCTGCTGCTCTTTTGTCCTCATGGTTCAACCATGAGGCAAACGCCATTAATTGCATATCTCCCAAGGCAGTATTGGGATCCCATGAAACTACATTAGGCAGGGCCAAATTATGGAGGTAGAACTCTGCTAATTTGACCTTATCCTCTGATGAACTAGTACTGCATAATTCAGAAAATTGCCGCGGGTCTTGGAGCTGGGAGATACCTCTTTGCGCCAAGTTATTGATTTGGAACTGCAGCCATTGGTCTTTTAGGTACAGGCCATAGGATTTGGCCAGCTGTCTGCACTGTATAGCATCCATGGCCCAACTGGCCATGCAGGCCAATTGTGCCTCCTTCTGCTGCAGCTGTTGTCTAAGAGCTTGCACCTCAATTTTTGCTTGCTGTTCTGCTTCCTGTAGATGCAAGGTTGACTTTCCCAGACCGGTTTGCAGTTCCTTTTTTCCTTGTTGTTCAGCTGTGATTTCCCCTGAGGGTGTGCCTATCCCTTTCCTCAGCTCTTGTAGCTGCAGTCTGAGTTTTTCGTTTTCTTCCTGTAGAAACACCCGCTGGCAATTTGCCACATGTTTAGCCATAGCCAATTCCTTTCTAGCCTCCTTGAGTTGTTCCTCCAAGGGGCCTATGTCTGCTACACCTTTTGACTTGGCTATCTTCATCCACGTGTGGGTCCGTACTCGCTCTTCCTCTAATGCAAAGAACAGTGGCACAGTGAATTTCTGAGGTATAATTTTGCCAGCCTCTAAGAAGTTGTAATATGAACTCAGACTTGGCTGAGGGCTAGGCTCTGGAATGTGCTCTTTCTCTACCTCTTTGGGTGGCTCTACTTCGCCCTCCCTCGGTGGTGATGAGGGTGCTTCTCCTTCCATCCTCTCTGTTTCCTTAAGCCGGGCCAGAGTTTCCTGTAGAGCATCCTCAGCATCCTGTAGCCGGGCTTTTGAGGCCAATTGGCCCAACCTATCTTGCCAAGTAGTCTTCTTCGGGCTCCCTCTCTCATAGGTGACCGATATCTTCGAGGGAGACCTTTCCCTGGGCGAAGTAGGGGCATCCTCTATAGTGATTGGGCTGCTGGATGGAGGCTGTGGCTTCCCTGTTTTTATCCTCACACTTCTCCTAGCTTTAAAATATAGAGGGACTTCCCTCTTTCTCTTCTCCTTTGGCTTAGGAGGTGTACTGAGGGCAGCCATCACGGCTGCTGCCTCCCTTGTAAGAATGTCAGCTTTCTTCTCCTTGGGTTTTGCTTTTTCAGGGCTTCCTGTAGAAGACCCTTTTCCAGAGATTTCCTGGCTTCCTGTAGAAGCCAGTTTTGGTGTTCCTGTAGAAACAGGTGGCACCGCTTTGGTTTGTTTTACTGAAGGGGTTTTACTTTTTGACTTGGCTGCGGCTGCTGTCGAGGCACCTTTGCTGATGTGGGTCTGCTCAGCCTTGTCCACTCTGCCTTGCAATCTCTTTTCTCTGGCTATCAGCATAGGTGTGTCATCCTTCTCTTTAGCATCCTTTTTCTCGTGCTTCTTCTTTTTCTCTTTCTTCTGCTCCATGGTCATGGGTTTCTGACCTTTTTCCTTCTTCCCTACGGGCACTGACTTCTTCTCCTCACTGCTAGATGAACCGAGCTCTTCGGTCAACATCCTTATATCTCCATCTTTGGTCAAATTTCTGAAGGCTTCCCATGAGAGAGGAACCTTGTATGTGTGGAGGACATCCTCCACGAGGAGTTTAATGAGCCCATGGTGGGATACCTGGTCTGGTGTGCCTTCTTTCAACTTAGTGGCACACTCAATCATAGACTGTAGTAGAAAATAGGGGATGCTCAGTTTTCTTTCTACAGGAAGGTCCATCTGATGCCTCAATTCAGTGAGTAACCGAAAATGATACCCGTATACAATGCTAAACCGGCCTTCGCAGGTGATGTACTTCATAATCTGGAGGCTAACTTCACTCCATAGTGGCAGCAAGCTGGTTCTACGAACCCCATTTTTGTCTTTTGAGAATTCTTCCTCTGGGGGGAAGAATTCCTTCTTCGCCTATTGTCCCAACTTCCTTTCTTCTTTATCCCATGGTAACCCCATTGGGAGCTCAGTCACTCGGCTGATGAATTGTGGAGTGAGTCTGAGACTCAACCCCCTGAAGTTAACGGTGGCCAATGTCTTGGATTTCGGCTTTAGAGCTTGCAAAAACTCCTCTGCCACCTCATCATCGTAGCCCTGCAATTTGTCACAAAACGACATCCATTGAGCTTGCATGAACAACTCCACCACCTCAGGATTTGCTCTTAATTTTTGTGAGTCGGTTGGTTCCCTTCTGATGAACCCACCCAGCATGGTGAGAAGCTGTTGCATTAGCTGGAGGTGGTGGGTGCGGAAGAAAATTGGCCTACTGGGACAGAGCGTAGAATTACGCCTCTGCCACACATACAACTTATAAAATCTTATATCCCGACGAGCCTTAACACTGCGTAATTACACTCACATCCTGTAGGACGATAATTCATGCAACCGACAGACAATACTCACAACATTTTTATGACCAGACTGTGAAACGTCGACTCTGCCACCTTCGAAACCAATTGCATGGATGGTTTAGGCTTACCTTTTTAATCCGCCACCTTTTGACGTGCAGAGCCCAACTTCCTGTAGAAACAGCTTTCCTGTAGACGCAGCGGCATGATTTCTGGAGGATGCTGCAGTGGTTCTGCATCTTCTGCTGCTATCAGACGTTCGAACGTCCGAGGACTTGGAGTGCTGAGCTTCAGAGGAATTCGGAGGCTCACTCGACCTTCAAACGGCTGATGATTAATGCGTGGGGTGGCGATCTAGTCGATTAGATTTGAATCCGGCAGAATTCGTGGCGCGGGGGTGAGCTGTCCCTGTCGGACCGTTGGATGACGTCGTCTACTCATTCCCCTGTAAATTCTCTAACTGCTGCATCATCCGCCGCAGATCCGTCGCCGCCATTCTCGTTAGAAGTCATTTCTCCCCGAGTTGACGATTCTCACGTGTCCACTACCCATTTTTTCCACGGCCACCATTCACACCTCCGGCTCGACCAGCTGACTGGTCGACGTGGCCAGTGGAATGGCCATGCACTTGCTCAACCCATTCATCTCATGCTTTGCAAACATTTTAGAGTAATATTCATGTAATTCGACGAACGAAAGGGCGAGACACTTACCTGTGTGGCCGCGACATGCTTTTCCAGGCTTTAGGACGACGATGACTAGTTTTGTTTGCTGCTGCTGCTATTTACACAGGTCTGGATTCGTTTGTTGCTGCTACTATTTGCACAGGTCTGGACTTGCTGCTACTGCTGATGATGAAGTGTACGACTCCGCTGCATGCTCCCGCATTACCATTGCATGTTGCAGGCGTTTTGAATGGTGTACACTCTAGTTGGCTAAACTGCTACGGGATTCCTGTAGGATGTCCTGTAGTAGTTTGTCCTTCTTGGGTGCATGCTGATGAAGACAATGGCATCACGATCCCGAGCGCAGGGCCCTTGGATAACTGGATTGAGTTTTGCATGGCATTTCGGTATCCTGTTTTATTTAAGAATTGCTTCATCTTGCTGATTCACTGATCTGGTTGATTGTGCAGGTATCCTCATTGCATGTCGACAAGGGTGGAGGAAGGAGGTGACAACAGTGTGTGAGGGTGAAAACAATAGCTTGCATGCGTCCATACCGGTCCTCAGTCATTAGATCTCCTCATACAATTAGTTCTGGGCCGTCCAAAACTTCTACAGGAAGTTTCCTGTAGGAATACAGAACTTCCTGTAGAAAGCCTGTGACTTCCTATAGAAAGTCTGTAACTTCCTATAGGAGACTGAGCTGTGAGGAAATCGTGCCCAAACCTGAGAGAAGATGAGTGTTCTCGGAGGAGGTGCTGGTAGGGTCTTCTGGCAGCATGATATGGAACCCTGTCTTCAAGTTGATGGACCTCTTCTTCCTTCATAAACCTGCAACCTGCATGCATTGCCACATTGTGAACTTGCTGTCCCTATTTTTTTTTTTGTGTTTGTTTGTTTTTTTTTTTTTTTTTGAAAAGACAGCAGGGGCGCTTCCATGAGGTTTTCACCCTTTTCCATCTGCCTCGAGCACCTCAGAAAGGTTTTCACTTAAGGGTCTTTTTCAAATATTTTTCTCTTTTTTTTTGAAAGACAGCAGGGGCGCCTCAATGAGGTTTTCACCCCTACCATCTGCCTTGGGAGCCTCAGAGAGGTTTTCACCCAAGGATCTTTATTTTTTTCTTTTTTATTTTTGTGTTTTTGCTTTTTTTTTTTTTTTTTTTTTTAAGATCTTCAGGGTATGCCCAAAACAGAGGCAGAACCCTTCTCTATGACCAGCACTGACTTCTCCATAGTTTTAATGAATTCTTGTATTGAGAGAGGTTTCCTATAGATTTTCAGTCGATGCCCATTGACAAGCATGGGGATGGCCTCCTCATCAATGGTCCGAATGAGAACAGATCCATTGTCATGACATTTCTCCACTACATATGGTCCCAGCCATCTGGTCCTCAGCTTCCCCTTGAAATCTTTATGCCTGGAATCAAACAACAGTGCCCAATCTCCTGGCTGAAATTGCTTGTCATTGAGGTGTTGGTCATGCCACACCTTCCTCTATAGTTGAACCACTTCTGTGTGAAGAAGGGCCTAAATTCGGTGCTCATCCAATCCATTCAGCTGCAATAACCTTTCTTGTTGGGCATGGCTGAGATCTAGGTCCAGCTGAGCTGCCATCCTCAAAGTGTTGTATTCAAATTCGATAGACAACAAATCTCTCTTCCCATAGACCAGCTCATAAGGGGTGAAGCCGGTTGTGGTCTTCCAAGTGGTGTTGTAAGCCCATGTGGCCTCAACCAGGCGATCTGCCCAGTCCTTTCTGCTGCTGCTCACCACCTTAGTCAAGATCCCTTCCAATGCTCTATTGGTGACTTCCACCTACCCATTTGCTTGAGGGTGATAGGGGGTGGAAGTCCTATGCTTGATCTTGTGATGAGCTAGTAGGTCTTCAATTAAGTTGGATGGGAACTGGCTTCCTTGATCGTTGACTAGCTCTCTTGGGTAGCCAAACTTGTAGAAGATGTTTTCCCTTAAGAACTTAGCCACCTTTTCTTCTGTTGCTGCCTTGATTGCCTTGGTTTCTGCCCACTTTGTCAGGTACTCGGTGCACACAATGATGTAAGATCTCTGCCTCGAGGAACGGTTGATGGGACCCACAAAGTCCATACCCCACTTCTCAAATGGCTCAAGAGTCACTTGAGGTTGGAGAGGCATTTCATCCCTTTGAGTTGGTTTCCCCATCCTTTGGCATCTGTCACATTGGCTGATATACCTTCTGACATCTTGATGAAGTGTGGGCCAATAATAGCCTGCCTGCAAGATTTTGAAGGCAGTCCTCTTTGCTGCAAAATGTCCTCCACAAGGCCCATCATGATAAGTAAGGAGGATGTCAAAGACTTCCTCCTCCCTTACACAACGCCTTAAGATCTGATCAGGGCCAAGCTTGAATAGGTTGCCCCCGATCCAAGTGAACGAGGCACTTTTTTTGACGATTCTGCTCTTCTCTCTTGAGGACAGGTGCGGAGGGAACTGTGCGGAGACAAGGTAGTTTGGTATATCAGAAAACCATGGAGAGAGTACTGAAATAGCAAACAGATGTTCATCAGGCATCTGGTCATCCACTGTTCCATCCTCATCTGCAGACAAGTCCAATCTAGATAAAAATTCAGCAACAACATTTTCTTTACCTGGTTTGTCAACAATGGTCAAATCAAACTGCTGCAACAAAAGTAACCACCTAATAATACGAGCATTCACATCTGGTTTATTCATTAAATATCTAATTTAAGCATAGTATCCCTGGTCATCACATTAATGGCAGCCCCAAGATCAATCAAGGTGTGAGGTATGATGGTGCCATTGATGTGGACATCTACTACCGGACTCCCAGGATCTAGATACTTAGGGCAGATGACTTGTCCTAACATAAGGTCAGACAGCTGTCCTAAGACATTGATGGTTGAAGCATCTCTCTTTCGCCTGCCTAGGTGTCTGAAACACTTTTCCTTAACCAGTTTGTTGTATATCGGTACATCTTTGATGGCTTGGAGAAGTGGAATTTTTACATACAACTATTTGAGCTCTCCCAGAAGCTCATCCTCCTCTGGGTTGGGTTGTGTGGTGGTAGTTAGTCTCTCAGGAAAGGGTGGAATAGCCTCTGGTTCACTTTCCTGTTTATCTTCCTCATCCTCTGGGGGAGGAGGTTGGCGATCCGGAAGAGTCTTTCCAGATCGAAGATTGATCTCCTGGATCTCCACAACATAGGTAGGGCATGATGTTTCCCTAGTATATACCTGCTGGGCCTGTCTGTTGTTGGGGTTCGGGTTCGGTTGAGCAAGTATTTGAGGTTGCCTTGGAAGAGCAGGAGGTAATGGTTGTGGTTGAGCTTTTGGTGGAGGTAGAATGGTGGGAGGAGTGTTGTATTGGGGCCTCCACCCCGATTGAGGTGCATTCCACTGAGGTTGTGGCTGGGCATGTGAGTGATATGAATGAGTAGTGGGTTGAGTGTGATACTGAGGTGGGTAAGACCATGGAGGAGGCATAGACCAGGAAGGATGAGCAGGGGGACCGTAGGAAGGCATAGGAGTAGATTGGTTGGGACTGTAATAAGCTTGGGGTGCTCCTTGCATCCCCTGCTGGTAAGGTCTAGGTCCTTGTGGCCTCCTTTGGTTGAGGAAATAGAGAGGTTCCGTGGGGGCTTCTGTCCCTTGATACATGGCTTTAAGCCCAGGTAAGGTTGGACATTGGTTTGTGGGGTGGTCCTCCTCACAAACAAAACACACTTCAACCGAATGTAATGGACATTCGTTCTTGGGGTGTTTCCTTGTGCACCTAGGGCAGAAGATAGCCAAGGCCCTCTCAGCTTCTTCTTTCTTCTGCTGGATCCTGAATGTGTCCAGCTGCATGGCAATGGTCTGTCTCACCTCACTCTTGAGATCTTCTAATTGATTTGCAAACTCATGTTTCGAGAAAGGAGTACCAGCTAAGAAGAGGTTTCCTCTTCCTCTTTTTCGGGCTGCCCTAGAGTGGTTTCTAAACACAGTCTTTATATCCTCATAAGGCAGTTGGTAAATATCTCCTCCAGCTAACATGTGAAGGTTATCTAAAAGGTCTTCAGGGAGTCCTCGGAGCAGGACCAACTTGAGGGATTCAGGGTCAAGTGTACACCTGGCCCATTTATAGCTGAGTTGGAACCTTTCCTCGTAATCCTCTAAGGACTCATCATTTCCCATGGTCATCCGAAAGATTTCTCCCTTGGTTTCCTTGGACCTACAATAGTCCCGGTACTTAGTGTTGAAGGCTTGCTGCATCTGAGCCCAGGTGGTGATACTTTTCCCAGGTAAGCCCATGAACCAGCGTAATGCTGCATCCTTAAGGGTTGAAGGGAAGAGTTTCAGCTTCTGCTCATCCTCAGTATAGTCATAGGTTCGACACAGGACAGCAAACTCAAATAGGAAGGTATCAGGATCTTCAGTAGTCAGCACATGGAAGTTAGGTAAAGCGGAGGGGCTAATATTCTTCATTTTCATGTCTCCATTGGTCTCTCGGATGGGGAAGGCACCTTCTATTCTCTCATCTTCTTCCCTATTGTCAGCCATAGCTTCAGATGGAATGGTCTCTAACTCTTCTTCTGCTATAGGATCTTCGTATATCTCAGGAGGTTCACCTATAGGTTCTTCAGGATCACTATCACCAAAGAAGAGAG
Organism: Pinus tabuliformis; assembly: GCA_031772625.1. Classification (NCBI taxonomy): domain Eukaryota; kingdom Viridiplantae; phylum Streptophyta; class Pinopsida; order Pinales; family Pinaceae; genus Pinus; species Pinus tabuliformis. The sequence continues at coordinate 835,109,856 of CM062811.1, read as the reverse complement.
AAGGGTGACTCAGTGATGTGGTGGGGGTGTTTGGTAACAATTTGCCTGTTTTATCACGGTTCCTACGAGGCATGAAATGGAAAGACTTTTTGATTGCTTTTGCTTTTTCCATGGTACCTGCAAAACTGAAACAGATTGATCTACAACTATCTACTTTTGTTGAAAGGAAAATGCAGAATTGAAATGAAAGCAAGAAAGAACTAATCTACTTTGCTCAAATGAAATTGCAGGAAGTGAAATGCTAGTCTACACTTGCAGAATTGAAATGCTAGTCTATGTTTGCAGAAATGAAATTGCGGAATTGAAATGTTAATCTATGAAAGCAGGAAATGTCCATGCTACTTTTGCAGAATGGAAATGAAATAAACTACTTAGCGGAATAAGAGAGTAGGAAAATAGAAGAAAAGCAACAATTATTAATACTCTGATGCTTCCCCGGCAACGGCGCCAAAAAGATGGTGGGCTCCAGTATTGTAGCAATAATGCTACAACTCCTGGAGCTTCCTTCTCTAATTTTATCAACCCGGTAGTTCGTAAAAAACTTGGAAGCGATGGTGCTGTATGCACAAGTACTAGCTCTTGTCGCAGTTGTCACTTAGTCAGCTGGCACAAGTCCGCTAGGGCTCAAGCCAACTTCTATATGTTCTCAGAAGAATCTTTTTAAGTGATGAACGAAAGCTATCTCAAAGGAAATTAACCTAGTTTGCAAGAATGAATTGGAAGCCAACAAAACATGGAAACCCTAGTAAACCCTAATTTGACCAGCTTAATCCTTACGATGCAATGGTGGGAATGCCACTTCTAAAAATGATGCCATTACTTCTAGTGAGATGAGATGCATGGGTCTAAACTAATTTCATCTGAAGAAAACATGTTTTTGTATTTTTGCTCAAGTGGTTGGAATTATTATGCCTGTGCTTCTCATTGGGTCTTGATTGTGCAGGGGTAGATCAAGGGGAGGAAGGCATGGGAAAGGTCAGGAGGACTCTGAGAAGGTCCGGGGGATCCCTAACATCATTCCACAGAAGTTCACAACCTTCAGATGCCTGGAAACCGTGTTTGCAAGCTTCTACAGGATGTCTGGAGGGGGTCCTACAGGAAGCTCGGGATTTCTACAGGAAGTCTGCTAACTTCTACAGGATGTTCTGCAATCGGAGTTTTGGGTGATGGAGGAGTGAATGAGCTGTATGGGTAGATAGGGAGGATGAGAGGGGAGCTTGTGATGGCTTATGGACAGAGAGATGAGATGGAGAGGGGGTGTGTAAAGCTGGTTGGTCGATGGGAGGGTAGAGGCAACGGAAGGCCGAAAAGATAAAACAACGTGGACAATAGAAGAGTTGGTGGGCAAATGATCTAGCTGGGAGGTAAGTAGATGGCTTAGGTACGGATGAGAAGAATAAGGAAACGATGAAGTGGTGCTGCGCAGTGTAAAGGAAACAAATCACCCTTATCTTGCATGTAAATGAAAGGTCATCAACCTATTCTAACTGTTTTATTAGGAGCCACAGAACAGTAATGTAAGTTAAAGGAAAAAAATCGTACATGGTGTTAAAACAAAGAGTCATTGCTCAAGATATAAACGTATGGGCACTTCTTCAACTGAAAACATCACATCAATACTTGCATGAATATGTAAAACAGTGTTTTTGGTAGTTGGCACGGTCTACACTTCCGGTCCCCAAACAGAGGTGAAAGTGAGCATGCATTCAACCTTTTTTTTGAACTCAAAGTAACTTCAATCTCCCTATGCTAGTTCTGAACTACTGAAACAACTGCATTCATGAAACTAACCTACATAACCAAACCGAAACAGTCAACTCAGCAAACTGTGTTTTCTAAGTGCATGTAAAGGAAAGAAATGCAATGCTAAAAGAAAGACAAGTAACAATACAAAAGAAGGAAGCCTTAGGCTCTCAGGTTGGGCCCAACCCTGAGAGCTTAAGCTCCTTTAAGAACTCAGAGCTGCCTCAAATCTACCTGCTTATTCATTAAAAGATAATAGTCAAAAGTCTGATGACATGCCAAAAATGGCTTACAAAAAGCAAAACAGAGCTATAGCTCGTAGTTCAAAATATGCAACAAAGGTTCAAAAGTTCAAAAGCTCCCATCGAAGGCTACAGCCTCAATATTTATACATTATGAGGGCCAAGCTGGCCTCCTAAATTAGTGGAGCTTGGCTGGCCAAACTAAAAGTAAACTGTTGTTCCTTCAATACTTCGTTTGGCTGCCTTCTAGCTCGGTGGTGACAGCTGTTGGAGCTCGGAGTTGTGGGTGGAGAGCACGAGGAAGGCCATTCAATGCCATGGACAGCCTTCCTACAAAACCTCAATGCCACCTTGGCTGTCTCCTAGCCTTCATTTGCGTGGTTTGCTCCATTAATTGTCAAAAAACCTGAAATAAATGTGTGCCAGCTACCTAGGAATAGTGTCTTCCCTTCATTCGTGCAAATAACATAAATATACTAAAGAATGATGCAAAAGCTATGAAAAATGAAGGGTTAAGCAAAGGTAGTGAGGTCAAATGAGCCCAAAATGTTACCAAATTTGGGGCCCATCAAAGAGCAAGAAAATAAATGATCATTCTTTTACCTCCATGGTTCCAAATTCCAAATATGGAAGAATGCATTTGCGATCTCTTTCACTTCTTCGAGTCAACACATCAAATGGTCTGCAATGGCCGCAATTTTTTTTTGGCATTTTTTTCCACTTTCGCTTCTTGATTCCATCATCCTCTAGTATTAACATGCTTCTCATGCCATGATTTGAGAATGAAGGCTAGTCATGAGCCTCTTTCTCAAGCATGAACCTTCCAAGATCCTGCGACATCTTGTCACAAGAAACACCATTAACTTTGAAAAAACACTCATGCAATAATATAAATTGATGATCTCTTCCTTTTTCTTCTCCAAAGCAACAAATGTCACATAATTTGAACATCACCATGTACTCTTACATATTGGTTTATAAACCATTGACTAAACACAAGTTGGCAAAACATGCTTCTTCAATTGACTGACTTTCAAATCAAGAAAAAGCATGTACAACAACTTGATGATTTAAAATAATAATTCCACATTCTCATGAAACAGTTCATCATATCTCCTTTTCATCTTTGGAGACAAAATCAACTCTTCAAATTTGATATAACATACATGTAACAATCAATCGACAAAATAAGCTGACACTCATGCATGTGAAAATGATTAACATTTTCAAGTTGACAACATACATGTTTAACAAAGCAATCAACCAACACAAGTCCATCACTCATGCATTTTCAAGCACAATGAAACTATTAAAAATTCCAATGTTCACACACAAAAACTCTTATGCATGTATAACAATTCTCAACTCTCTCACAAGTACGATCACAAATACAAGAATCCCATTGGCATGTACTTGTATATAAAGAGCTGAAATGACCAAATTTGCTACAATAAGGTGAGTGAGCATACTACACCTTCAAACACCTTCCTGGTGTAAACATGCAAGTTCAAGAATGCAACATGCATGCAAATTTGTAATTGCAATTGCCATCTTTGTTGCATCTAAGTGAGTCAACATAACTCTACTTTTCCAACATCTTGCTTCATGCAATATGCAACATACTTTTAGGAGAAAAGAAATGCATCCAAATAACAAGGAAATGTATCAATAAGGCAAGATTTGCATCAATTATCAAAAGAAATGAAAGTCCTTAATTGCTTAAGAAATATAAGCATCTCTTTCCAAAACATTTCAATGGAGCTTATTTCAGATGCACTTCATCATTTGTATCATCCTGACCCACATCAATTATGGAATCCTCTCTTCCATTCTTGCCCAAATCTGTCTCGACCTTCTTCAAATTTCTTGGATGACTTGTTAGATGCAAACTCCAACACTTGTATACAAGACGACCTTGCTTATGGAAATAAGTGAAAAATAATTGCATCTTCTTTTCAACATGGTTTCCATTATCCAATGGACGTTTGGCTTTTTGTCTCTTTTTTCTTGAAAGTTTCCTGTGTATGGCTATCCTCTTCCAACACCTTGAAACAATATGGTTATTCAAACCACCAAAGGAACATGTAAATTTTCTCCAAATTTTATGTGAAGATTTACCATGTTTATCATAATCAAAATAAACTTGAATGGAGGCAGATTTATACATTTCACATTCACCTATGTCACCTTGTTAAGGAGGTGAATTGGATGAGCTCGTAGCTCTCTTTGGAATACCAACACTTCTTTCAATAACATTAGATCTTTCAACATCCTATTGTTTTCCATTTCCAGTAGTTGCATGCTTATGAGCATCTTATTGCAAAATGGGTATAAAACTATTTCATTCCTCATGAACACAAACTTCACAAGCATGAGGTAATGAACATGTAATGAACATGTAATGAAATTACTTATTGCAACACCTTCATTTTCCTCCTCATCTTTGGAGCATTCTCCATCATGTTATCCATAACCAAGACCCAAATACCTAGGCATTTCCTCAATAACAATTGACTCAAGTATGCCTTGTGCATGTTTTCATAAACTTCTACCTTCATACATAATCTTCATCAATAATCTGGACCCTATTCCTGTAGTGTGTCTTTTGAAAGCACCAACACATTCATTTTGAGAGGAAATCAAAGATAAACTTGAATTGCATACCTCATTTTCATGCACATAGTTGGCTAGGGTTTCCTTAGCATCATGGAGTTGAATCTCCATCTCATGCATATTTTCAAGAAGCTATTGCTTCTCGTCCTTCATGGACATCAACTCCTCTAAAATTATATTTTTATCCTTCCTATCTTCATTCATCTCTTGTACCATATCTCCCATGATTATAAGCTCTTGCAACATCTCTAAATAAAAGAGTCTTGCTACGGAAGATGAATTAGAAATGTCACTTTTTGAAGCTTCCATCACACTTATAATGCATCAAAAATATTCACAAAACTTCAAAAAATTTCTCAACAAACAAGAATCTCAGACAATCTCCTTTCTTCAGCTTACACAAATAAACTTTCACACAGTTAAATTCTCCCACAAATACAAAACCAATAGCTAATTTTTTAGCTAACCTTGGCGAACCATCTTAGGATTAAAATGAGCAAAAAATGCTCTAATACCAACCTGATCTGAAATTTTGGGCAAACTTGTTAATGCTATGCAAGCTCCCTCATTAGTAATTCAAAATGTGTTTAAGCTCATCTCAAATCAACCAAAATTAGAAGGATTACGTGTCAAGTATTGAGTGTCTTTTATGAGTAATTTGTGAGATTAATTATTTGTTTTAAACACATATACAACAAGTAAAATGAAGAGAAATAAAACACATAAAAGTCATAACACAAAGCTGATAAAGGAGTTCGCCCCTCCTGGGTTACATCTCCTTGGACCTAAGCCCTCTTTGGATTAATGGTCAATTCTCTAATTACGTGCACCTGTAGTGCTCCTATGGCTTTACAACCTGCTCCATTCAGTTCAGAAGACCCAAAAAACTGAAAAATTACCTTCCAAGACCTACAATTGGACTTCAGTTGATCTAGGCTTGACCTCCTCTCCTGGTGGCCCTAGGCTTCCTTAAACTTCAATGTAGAAAAAACACATACAAGAGTTCCTTTTTGCCTCTGCAACCTATTCCATTGTGTTCAAAGAATCCAAATCATCTAAGAATGACTCTCTCTAAGCCAAAATTGGTCGAAAATAGAAGAAGTTATGGTCTATTCAGTTTTCCCTAGGAAAGCTCCACTAAAACTGGAGAAACTCTAGTTAGCCCCGCCAAACATGGAGTTAGCACAATATTTTTCAAACTCACCAAAACCACTGACAAGTTAAACCTGCTCTTAATTAAGTGATAATCATTGATTAATTAGCATTAACCTCCACTTAGAGTATTAATCTGCACAATTAGCATTAGCATTGGCCTCTCGTTTTTGAAGTTGGTCACATGGGAGGGGGTTGGCCCTCTCTTTCCCCAAACTGTCAGTGCTTAAACCTTAAATTGAATTTTCGCCCACCATATGTTAAGTAACATGGTGGCAGCGTAACAATGGAGCATTGGTCTTGTGTGAGCGAGGTCGTGGGTTCGATTCCCCGACCTGCCAATAAAGTTCTACACTGCATGCCTATTCTGATAGGTTGTTGTGGAGGGACACATGGGAGCCTCCAGGCTTGCCACATGTCTCCTTCTCATTGGTCCTCCCTTGTCCAATGAAATAAGGGCAAATCATCAAACTGTAGACCAACCAAAGTGGGCCACTTGGCGTGACCTCACTGGTCATGGACCAAACCTTTGACCTGCAAAGTCAACTACCACATCAGCATTATGGACTGCTGACTGTGCAGTGATTGTACCCTTTTTTTCAAAATTATTTTGTTTGTAAAAGTGGACAAAACACGATATATTTCTCATATGACCTATATTTTGAGTGAAACAAGCTGTGTTGGGTTCCTATCACCGAGGCATATGCTGTCATTCAAGTTTTGTGTGATTCTTAACACTTTGATTTTTGAGCAAATTTTTGCCCCTAATCTAGATTCTGATCGGTCATGGAATCGTAGAAAATCATAAAAAAACCACCACATAAGAAAGTACACTACTAGGAGACATGTCAGTCACTCATACATCTTGCCCTTGGGTCCCACTAATGTTTTAAGCCTCTTAATCCAAAATCACTCCCACGATATAGGCAAGACAATGACCAAAAACTCAAACTTGCTCTCATAGGCCTCTGTGCCAATGATTGTTGATGTTTCTTAGAAAACCTATGCTAGTGACCTTAAGGTTTGACTGAATTTTCTAGCCCAGAATCCTGACCTCTGCCCAAAACATTCTACAACCTTTAGAACCCATCAAATACATGATAAAAAAGCGAATAAATGAAAAATAAACCTAAGGACTAGGTCTGGCCCTCCCCAATCAGGAGTGACATTCTATCAAACACTTGGCATCAATGCAACCTACAGGTCTACGATATAAGACATAGCATAAATGACAGAAATAACTTATGAAATATGTCTAGAATGATCACCTCCTTCTCCATTGAACTATTATATCATCAATAAGGTCTTGCATCCATCCATTTAATAATTAGAAGTAAATACATGAAACAACCATGACATGAACAAGTCATATAACTATGCTTATACCAGCATGAAACCATATAAGTATCAGAGATATGACAACCATTAAATCCACATATAAATCAATGAAAAAGTAAGACAACTTAGCTTTTATTAATCATAGGAAAATCAAACCAGGTTCAAGACTTCCACGTACCATCCGACTGTAGACATAGCTGAACCAAATCTCTCTTTCAGTGAGTCATCTGCGTTCCATATTCCAAGCATCAATGTGGGATCTCATAGAACAACTAATCCAAGAGAAACCAACGGAGTCCAGAGGTTAAACCACCTCCACCTTCACCCAATCGTGATCACACCAAAATGAGTTCTCCGATCACAACTCAACTGAAATCTAAATGCCATCCAGAATCCATCACTGTCCTTGAAGAATTTTTTGTCTCCTTGTCTTTCAAGCTTTACCCCAATCCAATCTCGGATCACTAGGCCCTAAACTGAGACTTCTCCCTTAGGCTTTAACATGTATCCCACCAAAACTGGTCAAGAGATTCCTAGGCCTTTGGGAATCAACCTTGAGACCACCTTCACCTCTGATTCTGAAATCGATCCGGCAAACCAAAGTTCAAACTCGAGATAAACATCCCAACATACCATGGGATCTAAAAAAAGGCAAGGCTAGGATGAAAATCACTATTATAACCTGGAAAAACCATGGCACTGACATCAAGAGAACCATACACCAAAATGCAAGGCCATGCATGTCCAAAACAGTTAGGAAATCACACACGCAGAAGTCTACCTGCAAGTAGTCCTGCTAAAGCTACTTGATCCTTCTCTTCTTCCTTGATCCTTACATTCCTTTCCTTTCCTTTCCTTACTTTTCCTTCCTTGATCCAAAGCTAGAGTGCTCTAAGAAAACTCTAAGTGACCAAGAGTGATAGAGAGAGATAATAATGGGAGAGCTTTGAGCTTGACCTGGCCAAGAGATTAACACTAACTAAGATTGCCAATTAATCCTAAGAAGTCCTTTTATGAATGAGGACTCTATTTTATTCATTTTGCATTATTTTCCTTCAATTTCCTCCTCACATGCAATGTGTGACCTTTTACCTTCCTTTTCTCCTATTTTCCTTTATTCTCACAAATAAATGTGCCAAAAATGTCTTTTTTGCCTTTTAATGCCTTTGCTAATTTTCCTTAGCCAAAACACACATCCATTGATTCCCACTAGAATTTCTTTGTCCAACATTCAACTTGGAATACATGTTCCCTACATGTGGTCTTATCTTGCCTTTATTAACTTTTATTACATGAACTGTTCACTAGGGCTGTTACAAAACACTGCCCCTTCGGGATCACCATCCTCAGTGTTAAACCACACCAAGACCTCAACAAAACCTTTAAAAAACAAACATATTGCCCATGGAGCTTTATGACTTAGCTCGTTGTAGTATTTACAGTGAATGACCTACATAAAAGAAAAACATCATGTCAACATGGAAGCATACCGCATACTCGAGCTTTATAATCCATCTCATTACGGTATTTGCAATAACCACATATGCACATTTTCTAAACCAGTAAATAAAATGATATGATGCATGTATCAATCAATAAGGGAATCTAAAGGATCACACCTCCAGCCTCAAAAGTAGTACCAGGATTCACCTCCTTCATAGGATAACTAGAATCCACTACCATACTGAAAGCTGTATCCAATGTCTGGCGCTATAATCCTGCACCACTTGTCCCCTCACTGAATAGTTACTGGCAGTTACTGGCTCATTTTCCTAGAGCGCACTCCCAATATGCATCTAATTCCATCTGGAAATGCTAATGACCAAAAACAACATATGTGTGACCTTCCCTCCTTTTCTACAGAGTCCCCCAAGAAATCAACTCACCTCCTTCTATACAATAACTAACCTTCTAATTTCCTCAAAACCCATAACCCGAGCGATCCATCCCATGGCAAAGGCTTCCTCATATCAGAAGATCAACAACCAAGGAATATACATGCCTCAAAACATCATACCAGTCATAGCATGTTCATGGAAATCAATGGACACTATTGGGTACCATTGTCCCACAATGGCCTTGCTGCTGAAGTGCTTTACCAACATACTGCTGCATGTTCCAATTTCTTTTACTATTGCTGCAATTCTTCCAGTCGATTTTAGCCACTCAATCGGGCATGTTCATGCATTCCTATTCCAAACACATAATTTCCACTAGATTCAAATAAATTGAAATAACCTTAAATCATTACTCATCTACAGCATCTGCCCAAAATTGTACAGGCAATCCTGCATGCAATCTCATGCACCTTACACGCTCCATGATTGTCTTGTTCATCCTTTCTAACACACCATTTCCTTGTGGTGTTCCTGGAACTGTCTTCTGTCTGGGAATTCCATTCTTTGAACAATACCTATCAAACTATTTGTTGCAATATTCACCTCCATTGTCTGATCTGAGACACTTTAACCTTTTCCCTATCTCATTTTCAACCAAAGCTTTCCATTTATTGAAAGTAACAAATACATGAGATTTATTTTGAATACAATAAATCTGAGTTTTTATGGTTGCATCATCAATAAAAGTAACATAATAATGAGAGCCACCAAGAGATGATACCCGAGCAAGTCCCCATACATTTGTGTGCACAAGCTCTAATTTTCTAATCTTCTTTTCTTTCCCAACTCTAAGGAATTTAACTCTCTTCTATTTTCCATAAACACAATTCTCACAGAATTTTAAATCAACATGCTTCAAACCTGACAACAAATTTCTTGAGTGAAGAATCTGCATCCCCTTCTCACTCATGTTCCTGAGCTTATGACGCCACAATGTCATATCTTCTCCTGTAGAGGTTAAAGCATTAACAGAATTAGAAATACCATTGCATAAATACAATGTACCAACCTTTTCTTCTTTCGCTATTACCAGGGATCCTTTAGTGACCTTCTAGGTTTTATCTGTGAAAGTAGTCATGCAACCATCACCTCCCAACTGCCCTGTTGAAATCATATTTTTCTTCAGATCTTGAACATGCCTTACCTTCTTCAATAGCCACTGATTTCCATTTTGCTCTTTTATGAAAACTGTACCCATTCCAACGATTTTACAGGGTTTATCATCACCCAATCGAACTTGTCCAAAATCTCCTTAAACATAATCATGAAAATGTTTCTTATCAGGTGTGGCATGGAATGAGGCCCCTAAATCTACCACCCAGGCATCAATAATATTTTCTAATGAAAGAATCAAAGCATCTTGCAACACATCACCTGTTACATTCACTTCATGATTGTGCTCTTGCTGTGCGTCTCCTTCTTTTACCTTCCGAGACTTGCAATCTTTCTTCAGGTGTCCTTTCTTCCCACATTTCTAGCACACTATCCCTGATCTAGACTTGGATCTACCTTTTCTTGACGTACTGCGATATCCTGGGCTCTTTCCTCTTTCCATTTTTCTTCCCCTAGTCTCTGCAGTCGAAGCATTACCTGATGTCTCAACAGAGCTTTTCCGTCGCATTTCCTCGCTAAGGATTGCACCGACAACATCATCGAACTTTAAAGTAATAGATCTAGAGACAGAGTTACTAATGGCCATAACTAAACCATTCCAACTTTCTGGAAATGAGCACAGAAATAACAGAGCCCTAACTTCATCATCAAAATTTACCCCTAAAGAACTTAACTAACTTGTAACTGTATTAAAATCATTTAAATGATCAGCAATAGATCCACCTTCTGACATCTTCATATTAAATAAACGCTTTATAAGAAATACCTTATTTGATGCCTAGGGTTTTTAATATAGTTTGGCCAATGCCGACATTAAACCCTGTGTTGTCATTTCCTTTGAAATATTAAATGCTACTGACATCGCTAGGCACAACCGTATTGTTCCAAGTGCCTTTCTGTCGAGAATATCCCATTCTGTGTCTGTCATACTTGTCAGCTTCTTTGTCTTTCCGCTTAATGGTAGGTACAAATCTCTCTGATATAGATAATCTTCCATCTGCATCTTCCACAGTTGGTAGTTTTGGCCGTTGAATTTTTCGACCCTAAACCTACCATCTTCCGCCATTGCTCCCACTCGAACGAGGAACCCTTCTCTCCTGTAATTTTATCAGCCAAATATACCTTCGGCTCTAATACCAGTTGTTAAAATATTATATATTACAGAGCAATGGAACACATAAAATATTGTAGAAATATAAACACAGAAAAATGCATAAAACAAGAGAGACATAGATATACGTGGTTCACCCAGTTTGGGCTACGTCCATGGAGAAATAGACAATCCTTCATTTTATATTATCCAACAAACTAAAGAGATACAACCTATAGCAGATCCACTGTAACACCCTCATTGCTCTCAATCTCCTCTCTCTTCCTCACTCAGAATCCAGATATCCATAGACACAATACAATTCCCTGATATATAGTGAGGGGTTGCCTTCTAGGGCAAAAGACCCTAAATTAAACATAGCTTCTACCATCAGATCATCCGCCTAATGACCAGCCCAAATTGACTAGAAATTACTAGACTTTTATAAGGCAATTTTACATCTATTCTTAGCTTCAGGGGCGTTGCCCTTGAACCCCCGACGGGGGATCACTGGCCCCCCGACCCCCCAGCCGGGTGGACAAGTTCCCTCCACACCCCCCCCTCACGTGGAAGGGTGTACATTCTTCTTGGCATATACATCTGGATGAAACCTTTGAATAAAGAAGATAATCAGGCTCCATAGCCAACACTGCACATACACATAGTGCATCACACACATATAGCTACACACGTCATACACCACCATGCAATACATGCATCTACACTAGTACCATATGTACCACATGTACACAATACCACCTATACATTGCAACCACCTGCACAATGTATGCACAACATCACATGTACAAGACACCACCTGTACAATGTGTACACTTCACCATTGTAAAAAGTGCACATAATACCGCATATACACAGTACCAAATGCAGAACATGTACATGATACGACATGTACATAGCATCACATGCACAACATGTGAAAAGTACCACCTGCATACAATGCCACTTGTACAACATGTACATAACAACATATGCACACAACACCACTTATACAATTATGCACACAACACCATAGGTACATAGCACCACATATACAACATGCATGCAACACCACATGTACATAACACTGCATATCCAATGTGTACATAACATCATCTATATACAACATCACATATCGAACATGCACAAAGCACCATATGCATTAAATACCACATATACATCATACACACAGTACAATATGTACATAGCACTGCATATCCAACCTCTACATGGACCCATCTATGCCTAGCACTGCATATTCAATATCGACAAAAAACTACATGAAAATAACATCATATATGAAACATGTGCACAACAATATTACCACACATCCAAAACAACACTATCTTTACCAAGCAATCTTGCTTCCAGTGTCTTATCCATGCTTGTCCCAGCATGTCGCAGATCACACTACTTTCATTTCATTGTTGTATCCATCGGTATAACATGTCCATAACATAGACATAATATAGTCACAAAATATCAACTCATAACCATATTATACTGACCTTGTATATTTGTCATGACTACTCTTCTCAATTGATTCCTCATATCAAGGGACCTCTTCATGTCATTCGTCTACATAAGTAACCATTCCTCGATAACGAAGATTCTTGATAACCCTATTAGACAGTGACATGGATGTGTGTGTGTGTGTGTATATATATATATATATGTATATTATCATAAAACAATCATGATTATGTTAGACAAGGACATACATACATACATGTATACATATATAAACATCAACATAATCATGATCATAACATAATTACCAGATAACATAAGGTCTAGATTAAGAGAACTTTCTTTATTCATGCACAACATCGAGAATAGTGAGAACATTCGTTCCCAACATAGCCAAGACATTCTACACCTAAAATCCATTTAATTTACCTTTTTTGGTTACGTTTCAAATGTCTATATTTCCACCATCCATTTACCACTATGGACCAACCAGTCCAATCGATTGTCATAGTCCTACCTTCCGTTGCACTTACTCATGAAAAGAGCTTCATCTAAGTTTGTCATTATAGGTTGGGTACCACACATCTCTCTCAAAGCTCCATCAACTTCTCCTCTTCCCCAAACCAATTCCCATGACTAAAATCATAACGGGCAAGCCAAGAAACATATAAGAAGAAAGCCATGAAAACCAATAACAACACGACATTGCAATAACGTGGCATATCTATGCACCAGACATGTGCAAAATTGAAAATCGAGCACAACAATCCCCAAAAACCAAAAACACAAGACTAACTATGGACACCATGACTCAGTCCCCATGGTTTCGAAGAAAAGCTCGACATGTGCCTCCTTCAAGATTTCATGAAAAGTTCTCTTGCCATGTAACTCCCTACATCACACTCACATAGACACATAACTGTCAATGCATAAATAAACATAGCAATACACTAGTTACCTTATCGTTTTGTTCCATGCACATGGCTAGCACCTTAACACATGCACAACATGTCTCAAGGTACTCTAATCGCCTTGATAGATCCACCTCTATCTAATGCACCTATCAAGTACATGTTCATGAGTCTAGCACATATCCACATAATATTAGAAAAAATCAAGGTTAAGAAGACTTCTTGTATACAAAGGACTCATTCATTTGGGATTAGGGTTTCCAAACATAGCCAAAGGAATTCTTGTCAAATTCCTTCCTTTTACCTTTTTACTTGGTTGCAATCAAGGTTTACTAGTACTATCACATCACCAAATTGTTTGTTATATAGGCACATGAATTGTTTCCTTGTTATGCTAATAAAAAGCATGTTTCTCTGCAAATTGCTCACACATGTCAGTATCACCTTCTAAATATCAAAAAAATTATATATAAAAATTTGAAATAACCCTTTACCACGACTAACAATCATGTCATAATCCATAGTCAATGCATAGTCCTTAGACACAATGCTACAACTATCATCTACTATACTCACGTACATATAAATTGTTTCAACATATATGTGTTAGTAAAATAATCTTAAAACAAAATCATTTGAACGCATACTCATATTATGCAATTCATCAAACATTCAACCAAGTTGCGACATACCATGTTAAATAAATTAACTAGAGGTCATAATCAAATAGTCTAGAACCAAATATATGACATAAGAAAACTCGTACCTTACTTTATCTTAGGGGAGGCTATCTTGTCTGTGCAATCAAGCTAGCTAGCACAATATAATTTCTCAACACATCAGCTTAAACATAAATAAGATCATGTTATCCATAACAATCACTAACTAACATGTTCAGATCCTAACTCATAAACAATAGTCATTTGTGCATAGCAATCACAAATCTACGATCAGTCTAGATTAGTATGACACCAAGTTGCAAATATGTCGACTCATACCTCAATATCACAACCATAACCATTTGCATACGCCAAGCCAGGTTGATAGAATTCATATAACACCAATATCTTCAATGCAATGAACATAACTATCACGCATATGGCCAATCCAAATTACAACATCAATATCTCAATGAGATAACCTAATCATCAAGTTATATAATGTAAAACAACAATAGCAATGCATGTTACTATCATTCTTTACTATCCGACACATGTTCATATAACTACACTAATCAACTAACATCTATCATGAATGTAATCATAACATAAAAATACATGTACATGAACCTAATGTATATAACCCTAATGTATATAAAGATTCTTAACCTAGATACCTGCATGTCAACATACAATACATGTATGATGATCTTCAGTTACCCCAAAGCGTAATGCTGCAACCTTATTATGATGATTTGTATCTCCTATTGTACCTTAGCCAACACATTAGCTTCATAACATACCAATATCAACCTGATAACCTAAATTGCGTAACATGACTTCATAAGGCATGTTTGACCTACTATTCATGCATAACTATAACCAATACCATTCATGCATGAAAACTAAATATATGCATATAACACATGATTATTAACCATATACACATCATTCTAGTTAGAGTCCAGTCATTAATGCATGACCATATCAACTACAAAAACCATGACCTCGTGCATGACAACAACCATTACTCCATTGTAAACATTTCCACATGCAACCATCAACATGCATACGCAATGCCTAATACACTAGGCCCTTAACCAAGAATTCCCCGTAAGGCTTTACCGTGTATCACGTCAAAACTGGTCAAGGGATTCCTAGGCCTTTGGGAATGAACCTTGAGACAACCTCCACCCTAGATTCTAAAATCGATATGGAAAAGCAAATCTCAAACCTAGATAAGCATCCCAACATACCACAACATCCAGAAAAAGGGAAGGCTAGGCTTAAAACCACTGTCTTAACTTGGTAAAACTATGTCACTTAGAGTAAGATAACCATGCACCAACATACAAGGCCATGCATGTCCAAACCAACAAGGAAATCACACATGGAAATAGTTACCTGTAAGTATTCTTGTTGCAGTGACCAAGAGTGAGAGAGAGAATAATGAGAAAGCTCTGAACTTGAACTAACCAAGAGCTTAACACTGACTAAGTTTGCCAACTAATCCTTAGAACCATTTTTATTAATGAGACCTCTATTTTATTCACTTTCCATCATTTTCCTTCAATTTCCTCCTCACGTGCAACCTATGACCTTTTACCTTCCTTTTCTCCTATTTTCCTTTATTTTCATAAATAAATGTGCCGAAAATGCCGTTTTGCCCTTTGATGCCTTTACCTTAGCTTTTCCCAATTTTCCTTAGCCAAAACACACATCTAGTGATGACCACTAGGATATCTTTTTTTAACATTTGCTTTGGAATATGTGTCCCTTACCCGTGGTCTTATTTTTCCTTTATTAACTTTTATTACATAAACTTTTCATAAGGGCTGTTACAGTTGTAAAATACCTCTCCTCAATAAATTATTAACATTTTCATGTTATTCCATACTTACAAAAATTCTTATGGAACAAATCATAACTAAAAGATATATTACTAATTAAACGATATATTAAGAAATATAAATAACAAGAATAAAATCCACGAACATTGACTATATATTATCTCTAAAAATTAGAACTAACATAGTTAACCACTTACAACAAAAAATATATTTAAAGTAAAAACTTATTCTTCTTAACCTACTGCTATACCTCATATTACTTTAAGCTAGCCTAGATTCCTCTTAACTCCAGATATATCAAGCACTGAGAGGGATCAAATCTCTTGAGCTGCAAAACTCTTTTTCTATTGTAAAACTTGAGGAAAAGTTTGCACCTCGAGAGATTTAATCCCTTTTACCGCTTGATAGATCTGAAGTAAAGATGGATCTAGGCTGGTTTCAGTCGTGTGCGGCCAAAGAAAATCTAAGGAACATATGATTAATTTTATCAATAATATGTAAATTCATCTAATATTAATATAATCATTTTAAATATGCTAAATAGGTTTCAAATTAATATGGTCATTTTAATATTAAATTTTCTAAGTTATCTCAGTCTCTTGAGATGATAAATATTGTTAATAACTTTAATGATGAAAAATGATGAAATAAAAATTTTGAATGTAAAATGACAATGTAATAGTGTTCAATCATAGAAAATGTGAATAATAAGAATCTAGTCAATTACAAATAGTTTTCATTGTGATTAATCTCAAACTGTTTTCTTCTACTATTGTTATTGTCACCCTTGTTACTTTTCTCATCTTACTTTTCTCATCTTTCCATATCAATTGTGATATTTTCATATCAATTATATAAAAAGGACAGGTTAAATCGTAAACCATTTAAATCTTTAGCTCGAGTAAACAACATACCTTGTCTCTCTTCTCTCCAATATCAATAGGTTAAATTACTATAACACAAAAATCAATGTATATTATAAAAAAATTGTGCTTACACTGAAATCAATGCACAACGTTAATCTAATCACTTTAAAATTAATGTACCATCAAACATCCAATTTCATTACAACAGAGATCAACATCTACACTCGAATCAATGCATCTAATGAAAGAAATCAAATAAGATTATAAACCAACATTTACACTGAAATCAATGATTCTAACACAAACAATCAAATAGGATTAGAAATCAACATCTACACTCAAATCAATGCATTTAGGGCATGTAAGCCAATAAGGTTATAAACCAACATCTATGCTGAAATGAATGAATATAATGCAAGTATGAAAATAGGATTATAAACCAACATCTACACTCAATGCATCTAGTTCAACTAAACAAGTAGGATTAGAAATCACCATCTACACTGAAATCAATGCACTTAGTGCAAGAAATAAAATATGATTAGAAATCATCTACATTGAAATCAATGCATCTAGTGAAAGCGATCAAATATGATTAGAAATCAACATCTACATTGAAATTAACGCATTTAGTGCAAGCAATCAAATAGGAATATAAATCACCATATACACTAAAATCAATGTATTCAGTGCAAGCAATCAAATAGCATTAGAAATCATCTACAGTGAAATCAATTCATCTATGGCAAGCAATCAAATATCATTAGAAATCAACAACTACACTAAAATCAATGCATCTAGTAAAAGAAATCAAATAGGATTAGAAATCACCATCAACAACTCAAATGACTAAAATCACTTCCATCTATATCTCTATCTTCCTTTGTCTCTCTATATCACCCCAATTGTTTTATTTATTTACCATACTTCGAGTTTATTTATATTTTTAGTTATTTACCATATATCTCTTTTTAGTGTTGGTAAACCTCTTTATATTTTGAATTTATATTGTGTTTATTCGATCTTTAGTTTAACTTTAACGTTTACATCTTTATGTTACTCACGTTCTAGACTGTAAAACACCTCTCAACACAATAAAAAAAATCATGGAAAAATAAAAATACATTAAATGCTACCTATTTCTATTTTCCAATATATATGTACTATAAAATTTGTAACATTTTTCTAAATATATTTTCCTTAAAATATATTAACAAAAATAAAAGAAGGAGAAAAATTAAAAACATATAAAATATTAACAAAAATAAAAGAAGAAAAAAATTAAAACAATACACGATTAACCAAAAAAAGCAGATAAAAATATTTATTTCTCGCTAAGAAAAATATATTTTAAATAATCGATTTATGAAAAGTGCAACAGAGTTCAGCAAAGAATCCTTGTTCGGACATTTAAGGAGCCCTATTTAATTTTATGTTCATTATCATTTCAGTTTTACATCGCCCAGCCTGGAAACACATTTATTATCTCCTGTCGCACTGCTCTACGACGAAATCGGGGTAGTTAACACGCGAAAAGAGTCCAATGGTCTCCTCGGATTACCCGGAAGCGATGCTGAGTCAAACATCAACCGCGGTCACACATTCCTATGAAATAGTCTATAACGCAGATTTTTTGAAAGTTTTTCCGGTGGGTTTTTCCGGTCGAAATCCAGTAGGAATTTATTGGAATCGCAAGTTTGATAGCTAGTTTCTGCACAATGAAAGCATCCCAGGAGTTTCGAGGGTGCTGAATCCAAATATGCAGTTAAAAAACCATTTTAACTGCAACAAATCAAGATTTAATCTCAATTTCTTCCGCCAGATTCCGTCACCGGAATCTCCAAAAAATCACATTATAGACAACTCCCATTCCTATTCCTTCCGGAGATCCCCTAGGCTCATCGGCTCATCGATTCAAAGTAGACATTCAATAAATGGAAGATCCAAATTGTCTCTATGAGTTCCCCATGAACAAAGTTGAATCAGATATCGCAACCCCGGTCATATACTCCCATTCCTAGCTCTACGAACAAAGACTCCCTTCCATATTCATATTTATTCACCAGTTCAGATCTTGAAATTCGGATCCGCCTCCCCTCCCCTTCTCCGTCATGTATTTATAGACTATGCCCCTTTGTGAGTATTGTATATTCATGAAACAGTTTATGTGCGATTGCAAATAAGCCCTACACCGTCATGTATTTAGACAGTACCTATCTTTGTGAGTATTGTATATGTAAATCAGCCATAATTTTTGTTATGTCCAACCAATAACTAGGAACCATCTATCATTATTCAGCATCCGATCTTTTCAGCGATATCCGATTAAGGGCATAAAAGTTGTGACACATCGTTTTTAACACAGAAGTAAACTGGTAATGTCATTGCCCATGCAGATGAAAATCAGTATGTCTGTTACTGTAGATGCTGCTCTCCTCTTATTTGTGATGACGTTGTTGTTAAAGGAAGTCTCCGCCACATGCAGGCCAATGCATGGGATTACTGATAAAAGAATGAATGTTCATTCTTCCGTTGGAGCGGCAGTAGCAGTAGCAGTAGAACGTTTATCTCTATGGCAATCACTTGCAGACGGTCAACCCGGGAACAATCTTCCAAAACGGCCACCACCGCCTCAAAGCAGTATTGTTGGCTCGTCGTTCGAAGCCGGGTTAGCGGCAAAATCTTGTGGGCCTCATCACGACAAAAATGTTCCATGCCCACCAAGTCCACGAACAGAGATGGACGTGAATGGCAAGGGAGAGATAACAAGGAATCATCATACTTCCATTATGGCTGGAAAGAACAAATCAGCAGATACGCCCACTTTGATGATTTAATGCCATTATAAAACCCAGGGCCTTTTCGCACTAGTATATAAAACTTAGGGCCTTCCCTATTATAAAACCGAGGTCCTTTCGCACTATTATATACTATATATTGTGATCTTTTGCATGTTCTAGTTCGCCCTGGGATATATTTTGATCTTTGTAGTATTTTCTTTCATGTTCCGATACATCTGTTACCTATTGCGTTTCAATTGGCGTTCGAGAAACCTGACGCAAACTAGAATCTTCACATGGGCAGCGTGAATAGTGCGAATAGTGTGGGAAATACCTTTTTTATTCTTGTTTCCAGTGTTGTGTCTATTTGTACTTTTAGTTTTGCTCACAATTGTGTTTTTTGTTTTGCTTCTCCTACGGCATGGAAAATCGAGTATTTTATGGCTTCTTAATTAACATCAAGTTATACTTTTATTATAACATCCTTTGTTGCATCAAGTTTTGTTTCCAAGATAGAATCACTTGTTTCATCTAGATTTGATTCCATTATGGTATCTTCTTTAGCTTCTAATATGGCTTCCATTGTAGTGTTTTTTATTTCTTTTAATATTGCTTCTTGGTTTTCTACCTAATGGCTTCTTTGTTTGTTTCTTTAGGAAGGCCAGGTTTGGCTTCTAATATTGCGTGCAATATTACATCTTTGTTTGTTACCTGAATTGCTTTTGTTTTTGCTTCATAGCTAATGCAATATTTGGATACTAGTATTTCTTGAGTTATTACTTCTTGATTTTCTACCTGAATGACTTATTTATTTTGCTTCTCAAGGAATGCCAAGTTTGGCTTTTGATATTGCTTCCAATATTACTTCTTTATTTGCTACCTAAATTTCTTTAGTTTTTTCTTTTGAGATTAAGCCATGTTTGGAAGCTAGTATTGCTTCCATTATTACTTCTTTGTTTACTACCTAATTGCCTCTTTTTTTCCTTCCTAGGTAATCCCAAGTTTTGCTTCCCATATTTCTTCTAGTGTGCTTCTAGTTTAATATCCATTGTTGCTTCCTTTCTTGATTCTAGAATTGGTTCCATGTTAGCCCTATTATTTGCTTCCTTTTAGTTGGAGGGTTTGCTTCTTAATCAGCCTCCAATTATTTTTCTTGTTAAGAAACCAATTTAGCTTCCTATTTAGAGCCAATAATAGCTCCAAATATGTCTCCCAATTTAACATCTACTTTTACTTTCATTTTAGCACCACATTCTACTTTCATTTTAAGAACTCATGATGCTTCTTTTATGGCAACCATTTATTATTTTAATATTTTTTATTTCAATTAAATTAGGTAAGTATATCATGCCTATTAAATAAGTTTTATGATTATAAAGTAAGTCCTATTGCAGGTAAAATATTTTATAGCATACAATTTATAAAGGTTTTTTAGTGAAATGGATATCCATACAAACTAACAACATTTTTTAACTATAACCGATATTTTTATATTATTAATAAATAAAATAGTTGGAATGAAATAAAAATATATTTTTTAAACTATAACCAATATTTTAATATTATTAATAAAAAAATTTGTTGGTCTGTCACTAGCTACAAATAATGCAAACCCATACAATATATGTAAAAATGATATAATTCAAAATGATACAACTCAATTTGATAATGTAGGTGAAAATGATACATATGATAATAATCATTAAAGGAGATATCATAACAATTTATCAATGATGATCCATGATGGAGTCTATATGATAAATGTCACTAGCTACAGCCAACTTATTGCTCATCATCATCATCATGTCTATCATGATCATCACCATCATAATCAGCATCAATTTCATCATCGTCGTCGTCTACGTCATGTTATCTCCATCTACCTCATCATCATTGTCTCTAATGTTTGAACCATACCCAACATAATCTGAACAATCTCAAGATCAACTCAATATTATGGAAGACTCATGTTCTATAAAAAAAAAATGAGAAGTTATTTATTTAATCTAATATTTAATATATAGCTGTTATATTTCTAATATTACAACATATGAAGTGAAACCATAATCATATTACATCATATCAAAGTGAAAATATGTAAGATAATAAAATTTCAATTAAGTTAAAACTAATATGTCATTGCAATGATGTAAAACATGTAAAATATCTAATTAAAGTTAGTAAATCATGGAGGAGGATAGAGGATCGAAATCTAGCCACTACTTTCCAGAGGAATGAACAAGTGTAGCAATAAGAAGGGGACAAGGGTCAATGATAGACATAGAAATTGGCCTTGGAGCAATAAATCTTGCAAGGATGTTTTTTTTGAGCATGTCTCTATGGAGAGGGGGGATGTAACACTCCCCTCCTAAGCTATTTTAAGAGCTCTTGAGCAACTAAGCTCCCTAACTGCCCCTGCAACTAGTGTACCAAAGGATTGAAGACAACCTAAATATGGAAAAAGGTTACCAAATACATGGGGATAGAAGGAGGACTGAGTGGCTCAAGGATGAGAAACATTTTTTTGTTGGGCACCTATTGGAGCTTAATTTTTTTTGTGAAATTTTGTTGAGATGGCTAGGGTATCTTATTGATAATTAATGTAATTTGGAAAAATTCTTACACAACTTTCCTAACCTTATAAATTTTTAATATGTATTCTCAAATTAGATCACATGATAATCGAGAGATTCTCGTTATGATCTTATCATTGTAATCTGAAACTATAAAGATTCGTGCTTTCTATGCGCAGAGATAGGAATATAGAAAAAAATAGAGAATGATAGAGAGGGAGAGCACCAAAATTGTAAATCTGTATCTATCATTAAATCTCAATTATTCATGGTGCCATACCTTTCTATTGACTATATTGTGTGCTATGTACTGTAATAACCCCTGCTAGGAAGATAATGCCCTCCTTCTTAGCAACATTCATTGGTTAGGAAATTATTGTGTCTTTTTTACTTATTTCCTCTCAGTTATAATAAATATGTGATTGTTTTGACCATTATTATTAGACATTTTGATGCTTTAGTGATTGCAGAATCGTAACCTTTGTATTGTGTGACAACATATGCCCTACACCGATCCCTTTGCTAGTGTGTCAATTATTTAATTCCCATTACAGTTTGATGGTGTGTTAATTTTATTTCAATGTGTGTTCCAACATTTGTTGAGAGAATGATTTCCGGTAGTGGCGTTCTTTTCTAAATAAGGGTGAATTTGTAACAAGGTGGTTTTATTTTGCATTTAGTGTTTATTTCTTGAGAGTGTAACAACCAGAGTATTGACTTGTTGAGAGTGTGATTACAATGATTCAAGTTGAGATTCATTAGAACTAGTCATCATTTTCCCTTGCATATATTTTGCATAATATTTTTCCAATAACATAACCTACCCAGATTGACAATTAATCTAGAGCTTGAATTATTGCTTTGAATTAGAAGGACAAGTGTTCTACTCGAGGACAAGCTGAGGAAAGACATATACACAAACTTCACATAATTAAAGTTGAAGTAAAACTTGGAATTTCATATGAAATTTGAATCAGAATTATTTAAGGGTCAAAGTAAACATATAATAACTCAAAAGTTTTTAAAATAGTTAAATAAATAATCTACAATTTGAATCAATTAGATTTACCAACAAATGAAGTCTGGGATTCAATTTTAGTGAAGCAATGCAATTTTGGCCTACTTCACAAAAATGCATGCCCAACCTTCATTTCAAGGTCAAACTGAATGATTCAACTTGGATAGTACTTTTTGACAAATAATTAACGTTCAATTTTCATATAGAAATTTCTTTTTTGCTAAAAAAATATGCCAAATTGGATCGATTTCATAGGGTTAAAGTCAAGCTTTATGTGCCTCAAATAAATGCATACTAGGACCTATACTTAATTAACCATGAGATAATTATCATTCCAATCTAAATATAAAATCATTTTATGCAACACACCATAGTAATTCTCACAAAGGAAACGTTAGACACTAAAATCCAATAGTGTTGGAGTAGCAATTGATCATATGTGCCAATGATCACAGTGGAAACAAATATGCACTCCTAGGAAAAACCAATTACACTCTTGGTAATGAAATTCAAAATGGGACAAGATTGGAAAATTCCTAAACCTTAGGATATAACCTTGCAACATGTCTTAGAAATACCCTACATAACTATGTTTCCCACTTATACATAAGTTTCACATAAGGCAAATCAAATAAAAACTTAAAATATTTTTTGAAATCTGTAGTATACATATTTAAGCTAAAAGTAAAGATAAAACAATGTAAAAGTGTGTAAAATCATAAAAAAAAAAATCTTTAATTTTAATCAATCATATTGGCCAATAAATGAATCATGGGCATGCATTTTAGTGGAGAAAGATAATTTTGGCTTGCTTCACAAAGATGCGAGCCCAACCTCCATTTCAAGGCCAATATTTTTTCCTATGAGAATATTTTCTCTTGAATTTGCAAAGCATGGTCTTAGTGTTGACCAAGTACATTTTCTTCCTACAAAATACGGGTATATTTTTACGATAGAGAGGACATTAGGTCCATTTATTGTAAACAATAAAAAATCCCTTACATAGGTGGAAATGATGATGAAGGAGTTCGGCTTTGAGAAAGGAGAAAAGTGGTAATATGAACCTCATCGTATAATTTCTTATAAAAAGGTGGAAATTAGTTTTTCACCTTATATTCATGAAAGTAGACCAAAAATTGAGAAAATGGAAAATCAAGATACTTGGCCATGTTGTTGGGTGAAACGGTTAAAGGATGATGAAAACCCTATGGTAAATGATAATAATTTGGATGGGACTGATCCTGAATAGATAGATGTTGAGATGGAATACTCGAAGTCACAAAAGGGGACTAAAATCCCAATGGAGGATGAAGAAGAAATACAAATAAAATTAACAGAAGGACCTTTAAAAGAGCTTGGGTTTGAAATCTAGTTGGGAAATCCATGGCATACTACTTCCTCTTATATCTCCACTCATTTGGCATAATTCACAATAGAAGTGGTTCCTTTTTCATTTGAAACTTTGCAAATGAATTATCAACAAATTAAAGAAAGAAATTATAAACTGAGAATTAATATGGCAACAGAGCATGAAGGCCCTATTGCAAATCATAGAATATGAGATGCAATCATTACGGAAGAACATAAAAATTCCTAGGACTGAGAACACTCAAACAACTGAGTTGGCTCAAGTTGAAAAAAAGAGCTATTAATAGGACAATTAGTTGATAGAAATAAAGACATATTTATTTTGCAGGAATAAGTGCAGAGCTTACAACAGTAAATTAAAAATCACGTTTTCACCATTATGATTTGAACTAAATTAGATGAACCCTCGGAGAAATTAACAAAGGTCATGGAAGAGCTTATAACTTTGTAAGTTGAGCTAAAGAAAATCCAAGATGATTTAGTTGTGGTAAGTGAGTAGTTGAATGTAAAGGAGAGGCAATAGCACATAGTATATGAAAATAACAATCAGCTTCCGAGTAAGTATCAGGAAACACAAGATGAAATCAAAGACTTGAAAACTAGGTTTGAAGGTAATATTTCTTTAATTGAGGATACACAAATGTTTTGGGATGACATTATTCAAGAAGTTCATTCTATATGGGAGTATATTCTTATAATTCCACAACAAAATATTATGATAAGAAGATCATAAATGAGCATTGATTTATGCAAGAAATAAGTACAAAAAGAATCACTCAAGTCTAAGGAGATAATTAATTATTTGAATGAAAATTATTCAACAAAATTAAGGGTGAGAGTCACAATATTTTTGACCAAGCACACCAGTGATGTCGTATTTTAACATGTTGATGCATGGAAACTTCAGTGAAGCTCAAGACCATGTGATGTGAGTTCCACCAAAGTATTCATTCCCTGCATCGTAATCTTTGTTGAATTGAAAGAAAGTGGCTAGGTTGATTACTGAATCAAATTTTTGTTGCAGAGGAGATCATGTGAGTTGTCAAATAAATGACGGAATTCAAAGGTGATGAACACTGACGAGGCTAAGACTAAGGGAAAAGTATAAGATAGGAATATATTGGCTGGGGCGAGACAATTATCATGTGTGAACCATTGTATTGAGTTGATGTGAAGGAATATTGTAAACTGAGTTCATGCAGACTCAAGGTGATATAGATTAGAAAACCATAATGGTGGAGTTGAGGTCACAAGAAACCGTGATGAATGAGAACGAAGTGTCAAACAACATAAAATACCACCCAAGGGATGATTGATGAATGAAATAATTGGTGAAACGAAGTTAACGGAGTATTGGAGGATACAAGGAAAGTTTAGGTTGGAACCAGGAGAATGAGCCCAAGAGTGGTACCAAAATGAATGAGTATGAGGGAGCTCTTAGAGCGAGCTAAAGGATAATTAAAAGAGATGGAGAAAATTATGAGATAAGGGGCCTAACCGAGTGGCCATGGTAAGGTGATGATGTTATGGAAAAAGAGACTGTGTAAGAAAAGTAGGGAGGGGGTTAAGATGCAACTTGTAGCTAGGACCAGGGAGGGCCTTGTTTGCTCACAAAGGTGGTTCTCACTTCATGCTACAATCTCAATGGTAAGCTTAGCCTGAAACCCCTTGAAGGAATTCTTTTCAAGTACATATGGTTGAACAATGTTGTGTTAGTTCCTACTTTGCGAGCTATAGCAGTAGGTGTTAAAAATAGAAACACAGAATTCCAATTTAATTTGCGGTTGAATTAAATTGTGATCCCTAAATTTTAGGGGCCTAGGTTGAGTTCTTCTGAGTTTTAATTAGATAACTCAGTCTAACTAAGTTAGAATCAGTTAAACTAGTTATAACTATTGGAAGAAATAGTAAAGGTCAGGTACTGAAGTAGTGCACCAGTGCAGCAAAATTATCATAGTAGTTAATTGAAGATTCACTCAAAAATAGTTCATGCATATCAGTTGAGATGAAGACCCAGTTTAGATTAGAGTTCAAGGATAGTGTACTATCAGTTGTATAATTTTTTGAGTTGTATAGATGGTGCATGCTCTCAGTTGAGGACCTGTGTTTTGATTTTGTTGTTATGGAGAGTGGATTTCCCAATTAAATATGGGTTGATTCCTCTAGGAATTTCGTAAGGAAGTAGGGACTTAGCATGCAGTTGAATTGGCTAAGTGTTGGCTTGAGTTGGCTTGTGAGGTAGAGAGTTAGATTTTACTAGCGCATGAATTCTTCACGATGAAAAAGAATTATATCTTATTCTTATATCTCTTGGTTAATTCAATATTGTGTTATGTGTGATTGATAGTCTTCCTCTTTCTACTTATTGTTTTCATCGATCACCTTTTGTTTCTACTGAAGAGTAGAGTAGATTCTTGTCTTGTGTTTTATCATATCACATAAGATGTTGAATCTACATGAAAATATAGATGGAATCGAAGCAAAAGACAATATAGAAGAGGATATTTCAAGTTTGGTGTGTAGGTCAAAATCGAATTTACAAGTTCATACATAAGAGGACCAATATGTCTTTCTACTGGTTGTGACTTGAGTATTCCTTGGAGGGAAACTCGAATTACATGGTTTGGAAGGACAAAATGAAGGCATTGCTGGAAGATAATGGCCTCAAGGAATTCATAGATCATGACATTCCTAAACCTCCAACATCAGATGCTAAAGATCTAGCTAAATGGAGAAAGTGTGTGGAAAAAGCAAGAAGGATTATCTTGGATGGAGTTCAAGACCACATTGTCTCTATTCTCCATGATAAGGATACTGCATACACAATGTGGAAGGCATTGATGGACCTGTTTTGACATGGCAATGACCATAGGAAATTGGCACTGAAGGACAGACTTAGAAAGATCAAAATGGAGAAGGGCGACTATATTCCGAAGTACTTGAACAAGTTCACCCATCGTTGGGATGAGCTTGGAAGTGTTGGGATCATTGTTTACAAGGAAGATATGGTGAGCCAATCTCCTCTAGGGCTTCCCAATAGATCACACAGTTATTAGGGCTTTGTCAATAGGAGGGAGAAGCTACCAGATTGGGAATAGTTGTGGTGGGATTTAGTACAGTAAGAAATTTAGAGGAATACCAGAGAAAGATCGTCATCAAAGACTAACGATGAGTAAAATTATGCCTTAGTAGGAAAGGCAAAGAAAGGGAAGGGGAAGACATCCCATTCAAAATCATATTCTTGTGATGGAGGAAAGAAGAAGGACATGTAAAAAGTCAATTTCTTTCATTGTCATGAGCTGGGACGTTTCTCCACAAAGTGTCCACTAAAGAAGGCTGGTAAGAAGCCCTCAGGAGGAGTAGAAGGAGGTGAGGCTCTTCCCTCAAAATTCAAACTTGACTTTACCTTCATCACATTTATGGTGTCATCGATGATGGTTAGTGTATGGTACCTGGATAGTGGAGATTATTTACACATGACTGGTGACAAAGAGCTCTTCGGTAATTTGGAGGAGAAGGATCTCCAGATGCATATCAAGATAGGTGATGATGAGAGGTATAGTGTTACTGGGCTTGGTATAGTTACCTTTTAGAGGAAGTCAGGTGCTCCCCTCACTTTGATATATGTTATGTATGTTACTAGTTTGAAGAATAACTTGGTATTTGTTGCCATGTTAGAGGATAGAAGCTACGATGTGATATTTAGTAAGGGAAAGGATTTTCTTCATCACATAGCCATGAGATGGGTAAAGAGTATAGCAGTTTAGGTGAAGAATATCTACAAGTTAGTTGTAGAAGATTGTGCTTCCTTGAGCATGGAAGAAGAGAAGGTGCAGAGATGAGACATCACTGAGTCGTGGCATAGGAGGTTGGGTCACTTGCATCATGGCGCTTTGAAAATCATGCAACAAATTTCTACCAATCTTCCAAAAGGTATACTAGAGCAAGTTGATACATGAAGGGGGTTTACATTGGGAAAATAACCCAAAGATTCATTGACAAAAAAGACAAGCAAGCATAGGCGATCCTCGATCAAGTCCATTTAGATGTGTGTAGACCATTTTTGACACCATCCATGACCTATCACATGTATTGTGTTATATTTGTTGATGATCTTTCTCATAAATGTTGGATATTCTTCATGTAGAAGAAAGATGAAACTTTTGCAAATTTTTGTGAATTTAAAGCATTGTTTGAGAAAGATATTAGGAGGAAGGTTAAATCTCTTAGGAGTGATAACAATGGAGAGTATGTGTCGAATGAGTTTAAAAACATCTATGCAGAAGAAGGCATTCGATGAGAGTTGACAACACCTCATAACCCATAGCATAATAGGCTGGTTGAAAGGAAGAATATAAGCATAGTAGGGGCATCAATTGCAATGTTTCATAATTAGATCCTACCACTACACTTGTGGGATGAGGCATGCAACACAATTATTTATTTGTAGAATAGAAGCCCTCATCGAATTTTTGGGATAAGTGAACGAGATGAGGCTTTCCTAGGGAAGAGACCATATATGTGTCACTTCATGACTTTTTGTTCATCGGTCTACTGCCAGGTAACCAGATATATACTGTTAACGGGAAAAGTGTCTATTCAGAACGACCCTATCCCACTAAGGTGTGACAGTGACCTTAGAAACAAACAGAGAAAACTACTTTTGTATTCTTCTTTATGAACTATAACGAAGAGGAATAGGATGAACCAACCTGTGTCTTGCGCTAGTCCTTTGATCCAATCTCTCTCCTCTTTGACAGCTTCCAACTACCTGCTCCCTTATTTGTGCAGCTTCACCAATTTCCTGTAAGATCACAGAAGAAGAAAACTACACAAAGACATGGATTTATATTCATAAATAGCTTAGGATCAGATTTAAGCTAAACATACAAATGTAACAAACATCAATGATACACAAGCATGTAGGATAAACTCAAATAGTTTTATTGGTATAACAAGAAGATCCAGGAGGAGTTACAACCGATGATTCCTAATCCAGCATCAACCTCCCAACAAAGAAGCCCCTCTTCACCTCCAACAAAGCATAAATCACCCAATACTCTGATATCTATCTCGAAACCAACAACAATTCTTTGCAATGTACAAAATTCCAGCCTCTGGATCTCTGGGATGAGGGATCCATATATAGATGTATGCAAAGAGGATGAGTCAGCTTATGATTTGACTAGTGGCTTCTCTCTGTCAGTTCTTGCTTCCACTTGGAGACTGAGAGCCTCTTACTCATCCTTGGTCGAACTAAGTGAGGCAAGTGTCATTGAAGAAGATTCTGGAAGCTTCTTTCCACCTTGCGGAATGGCACTGCCATTTGTCATTTCCCGCTCAACGGACCCTGATAGTGCATTTAGGTGCATTGCAACGCACCTAGCTAGTGTATTTGGGTGCTATGCAACATAGCTAGCCAGTGGAGCAGCTGAAATGATCCTGATTTGACTGATTCTGAGCAGTTTCTGGTGGAGAACTTCTGGGAGAAGCTGTAATTTGTTGACCTTGTTCCTTTAGGGGTCGGAACAACACTTTTAGGGACTTAGGATCCCTTGGTTTACGGACATTTCATGCTTATAGCTGTAAGGCACAAAAATGTCTATAACAGTTGCCCCCTAAAGTATGAGGCCGTTTATCGGGTGAAATGCTTTATTAGGAGGATCCGAATTTCTTTCAATGCTGGGAGGAGACCTGTAATAAGATACAATACAATACATTATCTTCATACTGTTTTCATGATCTAGCTGAGGCGGGCATTCCCATGCTCAACTTTATAAATTCATTTTCATGTACATAGGACAGACAATCGTCTGATGGTAGACTGATGATTCTGATAGAGCCATCATCCTTTGGTAGGATGACTATCTGTGCTACAATGCAGTACATCTCAATGTCTTTATTTTCCTGAATATATATCGCAGCCCGGATGGATGAAACTAGATCCGGGGTCTTCAATCTCGTCTGATCTTCACTCGAAGTACAAGTTGATCCATGTGAGAAATGTTTTGAAGTCGAACATGGAAAGACATCACTTGATTACCAGTAAATGATGTAAACCGTTAACAAGTGCGAGAGGAATCACCGATAATGATGATGACCCTCAAGGTACTGTAGTACAATTCACGTGGTGTGAATAAAGGACTTGGCGTCGAACACCACGCAAAATCTTTCGGTAGAAGATCATTGATGTATACCTGTTGTCGGAAGTGAGAAACTTGCCATTGAGGCATGCAAGCTTCAAAGTACTGAATGGGGTGTTCCTAGATCAACTTCTTGGATAATGAGCTGATGTCGACAAGAAGCGATCCGTCAAAGGAGGGCCTTAATGAATCCCACATCAATGACACGGAACGGAGCAAATGATTTTGATGGAGGTGAAAACAATCTGATGATATACGGTTCAGGATGGCGGTCATGAAAGAATGAAGTATAATGTATGGTAGTGGATAGGACACAGGTGACTTCTCTGGATGACTTCTCTTGAACATGTCGGCGACACTTATGTGATGGATTGGTAGCATTTACCCCAAATGTGGATGGTATGGCATGACCATGGTGATGTGACCGGTGAATGAAACAACCCAACCCGACTCGGACACGGAGTGGAAGTGTCATGTTCAAGAGCGACTTGCTACCAATAAAGATTCTTTGAGTTTTCTTCCCAATTTTTCCCGAGTCATTGCTGACCAGTACCTCTTTATTTTTGTCAAGCTTGAGGAGGATAACATATGCTTGTTCTATAATTTGCCCTTCGGGCAAACCCATCGCTATGTTTTAACGAGCCTAGCGATAGTGAAACTCGTTCTCGTCTAAAGACAAGTTTGTCGCTATTAATCTTTTTAACGAGTTTAACGACAAAGATAACTCGGTCCTTTTCAGTTTTAGAGAGTCTGAAAAGGTACGTAAAGGTAACTCCAAAATTCCTTTTTCGTTATCTAATCCCTTAAGTCCGAAAAAGTATAAAAAAATACAGAAGGGATGAATTTTCGATAGTTTTAACGAGCCAAACAAAAAAAGTGCTCGATCTTTTTGTGCAATAATCCCTCAGGTCCAAAAAGATTAAAATCTAGAGGAGGGATAGCACTTCCGGTCTCTTTAATGAGCTGGAAGGCCAAAACTCGGCAATCTTTTCATATTTTACGAGTCAGTTGAAAAGAGCTTAAAGAAGACTCGTCTTTTGAGGAACGAGTGATAAAATGGGTAGCAACTGATTTGAAGTAAGGTTTGGAATTTTCCAATCACGGCAGTGTCACAAGGATGGCTAGTGAAATCACTCTTCGCAGCTGTTCCTCAAAATGGGTAAACAATCAAATGGAGGTGAATGATCGGCCAATGGAAAAGTGGAGGTGATGGTGCAAACACGACCAAGGCTTTAATGGCTGAAGTACTACATTCACGGTGGTTATTTACCAGGGGATAGTTCATTTTTTAACGAGCTTAAACGCGGGTGGAAACATTTGCTCATGTCTTATGTTTATTTTTTAACGAGCTTGAACTATGTGCTAAAACTGCTCGATTAATCCAGTCATATGATAAGAATGTCTCATATAAAACGACAACTTTTAGATTTTTGCCCCACATCCTTTCTTTATGCAAGTTAGGTGACAACTAATCCTACGAGTTTAAAGGGTTAGAGGTCCTAAAAATTTAAAAAATAAATAGTCGCCCCTTGCTTGCACTCCTAAAGGTTTGCATGCCCCCAGGTATAAAACAGAGTTTCGAGGTCTCCCTCTATTCGAGCTGACAAAACATTCGTTTAATTAGGAAGGGTCACCCTTTATTCGAGCTGACAAAGCATTCGTTTTATCAGGAGGGGTAATACCTCTTACAGGTTGCCCAAAGATTGTCTTATTTACGGCGTAAACAAAACACTTCTTCGGCGATGTCTACCGAGATAAACAAAGGTGAACGGATGATATAGTGAGACCATCCCTAACATAACTTTGACAAGAGAATCCTGTACTAGAATAACCCCCTCTTCCACTCACGGACGGGGGTACAAACTAGGCATATTCTCCCGCGAAAACCTAATCTATACCCGAAGTTTTCCTGCCGAAGCAGACCAGGATGCATGCCCCGTGGGTTTCAGTCATATCCCTCCAAATCACTCGCGCTCATTGGGAGGACGGACTGGGGATTGAGACATTTCTTGCGTGAAGAAACCATTTAGGGACGGTATATGACTATTTGCTATGCGTGATCCGGGAAATGAAAGCTGGTCCACGAGCTTGACCACTCTTCCTTCGTGCGGAAAACACATTACTCTAAAGAGTGAGGAGACGATGGCTCCCATGCAATAAATATAGTCTCGTCCAAGGAGTAGGTTATAATCCAAGGGTCCTTGAACTACCATTACGTTCATGTGAACTGTCTTCCTTCTCAATGTTATGGGTACATCGGGAAGGATCCCTAAAGGTCGACTGGTTCCTTTATCAAAGCCTGTCAGATTTCTCATTTTAGGCAAAAGCGATGGCGAACCAAGCGCTTTCCAAGAAGTAGAGGAAAGGATACTCACAGAAGCCCCCTCATCTATGATGGTACCAGCCATGACCATTCTATATATTTGAACGATAATTCGGAATGGTATACTTGCTGGTAAACGAGGTCTGCCTAGTTGATTCCAGTCGAAGGAAACAACTAGGTTGCTTGGAGGTGGGACCGAGTAGACGGCCGGGTATGGCTCTGACGAACTTCCTTCCTGCGGTAAAGGAATGGGTAGATTGCCCCCATGTTCATCGGAGTCTGTGTTGATGAAGAGAATTTGGACGGTGTCATCCTTGTTCTCTTCAGTGATTGTATCATCTGAAGATAAAACCTCTGAAGGAAAGACCGGGTCAACTGCTGCCTCAACCTTTTGACTTTCGTCTGGTATGGATTCAGTTGGTTTATCTTTAATGATAGGCGCTTCAGCTAACCACCTGAGCGGGCCAGCTCGATTCTCAACTAGTGACGGACTCGGCAAGAGTTTTTTATATCCAGGAGGAAGTCGTAACGGTGAAACCAGACGATCATCCAAAACTCTTTTAGCTTTGTCTAAGAAGGGACAGCGGTGGACGGCATGATTGCCTTTGCACAGTTTACAAGGAAATCTAGCTTTCCCTTTTTGTCCTGGGGCTTCACTTTCGCTAGTTGACAGTGTGTTTTCAACATGATCATTAGAGGTTGATGACACCGGATTGTGCAAACGAGGAGACCAGTCCCTTAGTATCCGAGGGATGCAAGGAAAATCTCTGTAAAAAGTTGTCTCCTTTGCAAATGACACATGGCGATTTAGGCCTGGTCGGTGCAGTGTGTGGATTTTCGTTAGACGACACTCGTTTTCCCCCATTCGCCTTTGGCTCCTTCTTCTTCTTTTCCTTCTTCTCCTTAGGAACTTGACTTTTGGCTTTGCCAGCCCCATCAAGCGAAGAGGAAGGAGGAGAGGAAGAATTAGAGGAAGTAGAAGGTTGGTGGGAAACTCTGGACTCGTCTAATTGTTGATTCGATTGTTTAGGAATAGTGGTGTTCTGAACGACATTGGTTGAGAAGAGCCATACCGGCAAGCCAATTGTCAGTCCTTGAAGCGACAATGTGGCCATATGGGGTGCACCAACATCTCCCCAAGAGGAGAAGGGACTAGCATTTCCACCAAGGGGAATTCCTTGGTTGGTGGACTCCATTTTCTCAACCTAAGATCAACGTAGGAAAGGGTAATGAATATTCCGTTTCAAATAAATTTTTAGACGCTTTGACACAACTTGTTTTTTCAGTTTTTAAGAGTCGAGAAAAAACAAAAGATGACTCTAGTCTCCTTCAATTTTTAATGAGCCTAAAGTGACAAGTGCTCAGATGGACCTTTTCCGTTAAGGAGTCTGAAAAGGAACGAAAGGGAATGCTCTAGAGATCTAGGTAGAGGGAGTACCAAACCAATCGCAAAACTGCAGAATACCTTTTACGGTACGGCAGTCAATCTTCCCGAATGCTGTGTTCGGTGCATTGCGATCAGTAGGGCAGCCGACACGGCTTCCTATGGATAAAAGGTTTTAAGCCTATAGGGGTCTCCCAATATATACTCGACCGTACGTGGGAGCACAAGTCCGTACTGGCACTTATCATCTCAAAGTGGAGGAATCACCCAACCATCAGTGAGGACAATAGTTACCAGGCTTTACGACGCCAGAATACGTCTCTAGCCTATACCTCTAAATGTTGTATGTTAAGTTCCAAAGAGTTGTTAGATTCATTCAATTTATTTTCAGTTGATCTTTCTTATGAAGTTTGCCTTTTGGGATCACCACAAGATGTAGATGTAATTCCTAAAATGCAATCTAAAGATGATAAGCAAACTTTTATCTCTTTTCAGCAATGAAAATCCTAGCTACAAGGGGAAAAGAAAGACACAATCTTTTCGCAAAGAGCAAAGAGCACACTGTAAATGCACTTTCCTAAATCAAGCCAAATAGACTGTCAATATGCAAATGCACATGTGCATGTATTTGTTTTTCACTTTCTTAATATTGATGCCTAAAAATAAAGTTGATGTACAAATCTGAATTTGCTTTCAAGTGACAAACACAAACAAGCTTCTTTTCGAAATCAAAAGGTAGAGATGATTACGACACTTTATGATTTTGAAATAAATACTCGTTTCGACACTAGAAAGTCACAAATTCAAACCAAAGGCAAAAGTAAAAGCATAATCGACTGTCAACAACAAATAAACTTTCTCCTAAGATCAAAATCGACACTTGCGACAGATCTAAATCAAAGGACGAAAGTATGACTATTCTACTTTTGCAATGGAAAACTGTCAATGATGTAACAAACACACAAAAACATCTACAGTTTTTTTTGTACAAAGGAGGCAGAATTACGGCAAAGAAAAGGGGTTTTTAAACAGACACATACAATGATCATAGGCTGCAAAAATCAGAGACAAAACTGAAAAAATGAAGCAAAGAACCTCAGCTGCACAAGGCTAGGCTGATTAGCGCACCTGTTACACAGAGAAACTGCATTTCAGCGCAGGTAGCCCTCTCGGGAAGTGCGTTGAAATGCAGAACCTCTTCACAGAGCCTGCGCTGGGGCAGAAATGAGAATTCTATCCGGGTTTTGGGTCACGGTTTGCAGTTTAATCTATGGTTTTTGGCCGAGTAAAAGCAATCAGTAATGCACAATCAGAGGGTAGATTTAAAGAAGGTGTAAGAGCTATCGCAAAGGGCAATCAGATCATTTGTGAATCAACTGTTCAAATCATAAACAGATCCAGTGAATGGATTGAAGTAGCAGATGTCTACTTTGCATTTGTTAATGGCAAATGAAGTTCGATTGCTACTTCTCAGTTTATGAAACAAACAATAAGAGAAACACCAAAAAACCAATTTAGACAATCGTCCCCAGTGGAGTCACCATTTTGTTAACGGGAAAAGTGTCTATTCAGAACGACCCTATCCCAATAAGGTGTGACAGTGAACTTAGAAACAAACAGAGAAAACTACTTTTGTATTATTCTTTATGATCTATAAACGAAGAGGAATAGGATGAACCAACCTCTGTCTTGTGCTAGTCCTTTGATCCAATCTCTCTCCTCTTTGACAGCTTCCAGCTACCTGCTCCGTTACTTGTCCAGCTTCACCAAGTTCCTGTAAGATCACAGAAGAAGAAAACTACACAAAGACATGGATTTATATTTATAAATAGCTTAGGATCAGATTTAAGCTAAACATACAAATGTAACAAACATCAATGATACACAAGCATGTAGGAGAAACTCAAATAGTTTTATTGATATAACAAGAAGATCCAAGATGAGTTACAACCGATGATTCCTGATCCAGCATCAACCTCCCAACAAAGAAGCCCCTCTTCACCTCCAACAAAGCATAAGTCACGCAATACTCTGATATCTATCTCAAAACCAACAACAATTCTTTTCAATGTACAAAATTCCAGCCTCTAGATCTCTGGGATGAGGGATCCATATATAGATGTATGCAAAGAGGATGAGTCAGCTTATGATTTGACTAGTGGCTTCTCTCTGTCAGTTCTTGCTTCCACTTGGAGACTGAGAGCATCTTACTCATCCTTGGTCGAACTCAGTGAGGCAAGTGTCATTGGAGAAGATTCTGGAAGCTTCCATTCCACCTCGCGGAATGGCACTGCCATTTGTCATTTCCCGCTCAACGCACCCTGATAGTGCATTTAGGTGCATTGCAACACACCTAGGTAGTGTATTTGGGTGCTATGCAACGCAGCTAGCCAGTGGAGCAGCTGAAATGATCCTGATTTGACTGATTCTGAGCAGTTTCTGGTGGAGAACTTCTGGGAGAAGCTGTAATTTGTTGACCTTGTTCCTTTAGGGGTCGGAACAACACTTTTAGGGACTTAGGATCCCTTGTTTTATGGACATTTCATGCTTATAGCTGTAAGGCACAAAAATGTCTATAACATATACGGAAGAATATTGAGCAAAAAAAATAGTTGGGGATATTTGCGGGGTACACTGGTACACCTCACAACTATCAGGTGTATCTTCTAACAACCAGGATGACAGTAGTTCACAGGGATGTAAAATTTGATGAAGATAAGACCATGAGATGTTCCCTTGGGAGGAAGCTTCAACTACATTTGTTTGAGGATATTTTATCTCCTAAGGAGGAACCTCAAATTGAAGTGGAGCAACCACATCAGGAGGATTAGGGAGTGGAGACACCCACTCATGAAGAGTCTTCCAAAGATGGTAGAAATAGCACCAAAGAGGATGATAGGTTATTGCATGATGCAATAGAGAATGTGGAAGATCCCACATCACAACACACATAGAGGAGGTCACCAGAGAGGTAGATTGGATACATGGCTCTTATGAGTGGATGTTTTGAAACAAATCCATCTTCTTTTGAGGAGGCAGTGCAGCAACCAGTTTGGGTTGATGACATGGTTGAGTATGACTCCATTGTCAAGATCAGTGTTTGGGATGTGGTCCCAATACCTGTGCACAAGTTAGTGGTGAGTTCCCAATGGATTTACAAGGTAAATAAAGTAGTGGATGGTGGTGTGGAGAAACATAAGGCCAATTTTTTGGCTGAAGGATTTTATCAAGTAGAGGGGTTTGATTACGATGAGAACTTTGCTCCTGTTGCAAGGTACTCATCAATCAGATCCATTTTGGCACTGTCAGCATAGATGGGATGGAAGATACA
The DNA here is from genome assembly GCA_031772625.1 of Pinus tabuliformis. Lineage (NCBI taxonomy): Eukaryota > Viridiplantae > Streptophyta > Pinopsida > Pinales > Pinaceae > Pinus > Pinus tabuliformis. Next base: position 835,071,994 of record CM062811.1, on the reverse strand, counting down.
TAGGATGGATGTAAATTCAACCTTCCTTGGTGGAATGGTTGAGGAAGATGTGTATATTATGTAGCCTTAAGGTTTTGAAACCTTCGACCAAGATTCGCATTTGTGCCAACTCAAGCGAGCATTGTATGGGCTGAAACAAGCACCCCATGGTTGTTTCACTAGGATCGGTAACTACTTCACCAAGATTGAAGTAGATGAAAGCCTTTACCATATTATGGTTGAAGGCCAATTATTGATTATTATACATGTAGAAAATTTTATTCTAATAGGTGATGATAAGGTGATCAATTCTTGCAAACGGGACCTTGAAAGAGAGTTCGAAATGAAGGACCTGGGTGTCATGTAGTACTTTCTTGGCATGGAATTATGACAAGGTAATGAGGAACTTTTTGTCTCTCAGGGCAAGTATGCCAACGAGATACTGAAAAGGTTCCACATGGAGATAAGTAAACCCATGGAGACTCCTCTGACAGGTAGATGGAAGAAGGAGGATGGTACTTTTGTTGAAGTAGTGGAAGCTACTATTTAAAGACAGATTGTGGCTTCACTCATATATTTGGTGAACACACGACCGAACATGTACTTTGAAGATAACCAACTATGTCAAGTGATGGTTAATCCGACTAAGCTATATTGGAAGGCATCCAAGCATGTGTTTAGATAACTCAGAGGCACTACTCAATATCGTTTATGGTATCAATGGAAAAAGGGAGTGAATCTTCAAGGCTTCACCGATGTAGATTGGGAAAGGAATCCATATGACACGAAGAGCACATCAGGAGGGATATTCAATATTGGGTCAGCAGTTGATTCTTGGTATAGTAGGAAACAGAGATCAATTACACTCAGTTTAGTAGAAGAAGAGTACATGGTTGCTAGTCAAGACACTTGTGAGGCTACCTAAATGAGGAAGATTATGGTTTTGCTCAGTAGATGGATCCAACTTTGATTTAATGCGAAAATCATAGCTATATAAAACTTTGTAAAAATCTAGTTTTTCATGATTGGTGCAAGCATACCAATATCTGGTATCATCATCTTCGAGATTGTGTGCAGAGGAGAATTATGTTGATGGAGTATATTCCCACAAAGCAGGAGGATGTAGATATTTTTACAAAGGCATTGTCAAGATGAAAATTGAAGTTTCACATAGATAGGATCAGTGTAGTTGATAATTCATTTGTTATTGAGAGAGAATGCTAAACATAACAACAAGAAATTCTAATTTAATTTAGCCTTAAATTAAATTGTGAATTAAATTGTAATTCTATTCTCATAGAAACTTCTAATTGTTAATTAAGTTAAATTGACTTAATTAACTTAAGAAATTCAAGTTAGAAGTCTATCTAGAGTCATGTAGAGTGATCCCTAAATTTTAGGGGCCCAAGTTGAGTTGTAATTAGATAACTCAGTCTAACTTGGTTACAGTCAGTTAGACTAGTTCTAACTATTGGAGGAACTAGTAGAGGTATAGCAGTGGAGTAATGCACCAGTGCATCACCTGTACCACAATAGTTAGCTAAAGGTTCGCTCACAAATAATTCATGCACCTCAGTTCATATAAAGTCCCAGTTGAGATTAGGTTTCCAAGACAATGTACTATTAGTTGTATAATTTTCTAATTTGTACTAGTGGTGCATGCAATCAATTGAGGTCCTATGTTTGGATTGTGTAGTTATGAAGAGTGGATTTCCCATTTAAACATGGGATGATTCCTCTATGAATTGCGAAAGGATGTAGGGTCTTCGAAGGAAGCATAATTGGCAAAGTGATGGCTTAAGCTCGCTTGTGAGGTAGACAACTATATTGTACTAGTGTAGGAATTGTTCAGGACGAACAAGCATTATATTTTCTTCTCATATCTTCTGGTTTTGCAATATAGATAGTTAGGGTTTTTAGTATTTTCTTTCCCTAGAGAAATGTTTTCTTATGCGTGATTGATATTATTCCTCTTTCTGTTTATTGTTTTCATTGATTAATTTGGGTTTCTACTGAAGAGTATAGTAGATTCTTGTCTTGTGTTTTAGCATATCACATAAGATATTAAATCTATAGGAAAATCTAAAGTAGGATGGGATTCTCCCCCCTTTCTTGATGGTAGTATAGGGGGAGCTTACTACTAAATATCTCTTGAAATCGAGCAGAATACCTGTTATGATGGGTAGAAGGAGGTGGAATCACATTGACAAAACAAGATGGCTAAATGAAAACATTTGAGCCACCCCACACTGGTAACCCTAGGGGTATCTTGAAGAAGGTCAGAAGACCAAATATTTTCCACTACCTACCAAAGAATGGAGAAATTAGAATAAGGAGAAAAGATCAATGTTCAAGGATAGGCATGGAACCCAGACATCAAGCAACAGTGGTGGTCATGCGCCTCTTTTTGAGAACACCATTATTAGGTGGGGGGATGTGGCGAACACCTCCTTTTTTGTTAAAAGACATATAAGAACATCAAGTTCCCTATTTATCATCGTGCTTGTTTTTCCAAGAGCAAGAAGACAACCTCATAAAGGAAAGAGATTCCAGGTCCATGGGGACAGAGTAAGGATTGAGTGGCTTGAGGACAAACCACATTTTTTTATTGTGGTGTGGCAGCACCCTAACGAGCCTCAACCTTTTGGTGTCACAATGCCCCAATGGGCCTGAGTTCTTGAGTATGACAATAACCTCTTTGGGTCTTCTTATCTTTGATGTGAGAAAATATTACTATAGTGATATGAGGGATATATGTTGAGTGTTATGAGGGAGATACCATGATAGACATATGATTGTTTCGGTGAATTATTATTGCTAGTGTTTTCTGCACATAATTTATTATGATGATATGGGTTTTATGCAATTAAAAATGTTGACAATGTTTTAAAATGCAATTATGCACAAGAGAGACTTCTAGCCCTAAAAATATTAACATTATTAGTACTCTACTTGTTAATGGTTAGTAATGAGTATGCTTTAGTAAATGTCGAAAATTGAAATAAATTATATACTTGTCAAATTAGGTTCATAAAATTAAACATTTATGTGGGGAGAGAGGAAAAATTATAGGTCACCTATGGATGGTAAAGAACCTATTTTCCATGTTGGAAATATGGATAGGTTTGTAATTTTAGTTTTTTGTTTCTATTTGGAGTTCAAATTGATCGTTGAGTTGATTATTGTTGGTGCACGAGATACCGACAAACTCAATATTTGCAACACAATGACTAACAATAACCTGCTTAGCATCAACCCTTTCTAAAACACCCACAAAGTGACTGAAGTCTCACCCAAGATGTTAATGGGTGATTTCCATATGTAGGTTTTTGTAGTCTAAGATGATTGTCTTGTGATTGTGATACACTGCTCTTGACTAACACATCCTACAACACCCTGTTGTTACTATGCACTACGCATAGAACTAAGCATTGGTTATTACATACCTTGCAAAAGCCCCTATTGCCCATGTGTGGTTTGATTCCTTCGACATGGAATCCATATGAAATATCATGTTCAATCCTTGACAGAAATAGGTTTGTGACTACTATACAGATACAAATGACATACTAGACAGAATAACACTTCATACCCTACTAGTCAAGGAGAACTTATGCTATTTCATCCATTTTTAAAAAACATAACGCTATAGGTCTAAAAAAAAAATAGCACATCGCTAAAGACCACCGATTTGAATCATATCAGTGACTATGAGCATTAGGACTATTAATAAAGATGTAAACTAGTAACACCATTACAAACCATCACTGAAAATTGATGTAAATCATAGTTTAATTCAACACATTCACATAAATAGAAGAGTCATCCAAGAATTTACACAACTATGCATAAAAAAATATCGTAAAGTGTTCCCCAATATTTTTTTTATATTGAAAAGATATTAAAGCAGTTTCACCAGCAACAATTCGCATATATATTAGCAAGAAATGCAAAAATATCCCGAGTTACATACACTAGTTTACAAGGATCCTCGACCATTTATGAAAACATTAGACAACACAAAAAACCTGACTATACAACATCTATAACACACTTGTATAGTCCATGTTGGCATTATGATTCAAGTATTGTCCTTGATGGCAACTCACTCAGAGGTTGGTACAGATGCTCAGAAGTTGGTACAGGTAATGGCAACTTAATCAGAAGACAGATCCTAGTACAAGGAAGTTCATACACGCAGGTTTGTTAAGCCCAAGTCGCGTGTACACGCAGGTTGGCTTCAGAAAAAGCGCGTGTATGTGGAAAAGTACCTTTGGTCCATGGCGGTTAGTCCTTGGAAGTTGTGCCTATGGTTTCGGACCATTGTGTCTCGACGGGCGTGTCGATCCTTAGTTTTGAAGTTGATGGTATTGTGTTTCTATGGTTTTGGCTCTTGGTATTGAACAAGGCCTAAGGCTATATAAGGAGAAGATCACTAGGCAAAGATAGGTGTGTGGGTGTCTGACGCAGTGAGAGGATCTGGTATTGCTGGTTATCTGTTCGGGACGCTTGGCAAGGGTCGGATCTGACAGCAAAGGCAGAAGTAATCATTTCTAGATCTGCACGCGGGTTGCCTTTGGAGAAAGCGCGTATACACGCGGTTTTGGTACAGTGAAGTAGCGTATGCATGATAACGGTTGATATTTCAGGTTGTTGCTGATTCTGGTGGTTGTTGCAGAGTTCTAGATTCTGGTTTGGGTTCTGTGTTCTTGATGACAGGGTTTCAGTGATTCGGTATTGGGTTGTTTAATGAATTATGATGCAAGTATAAGTTGATGATTGTATTGCGGTAATGTTTGCTTTGTACTCTTGGATCCAGTCTGAAAATTGATGAAACGTGGTCCCTGAAGGTTGTAGGGTCAGCACCTACGTACTAGTAAATGGATCAGCTAGTACAAGAGCTGAGGAGGTTGTAGCTCCCTTCAGAAGTAGTTGGAAAACGAAAGAGACGGTTGTAGCCCTCTGCAGGTTGTAGCCTGCATACTGGTAAAGGACTGCACCAGTATATTGTAAAAGAAGTTTCTCATTAAAGAAGAAAGAGACGAATTGCAGCAGGTGGTTTTCACCCACATTGGGTTTCCACCTTATATCATGGTGTTCATGTGTGTGGCTCTTGTGTGATGTTCTGTTCTGTTATACTGCACCTGTTTACTGTTAAATTGCTTAATAATGTTCTGATGCATTTACTGAAGATAAGATTAACTGAATCATAAGATATCTGCATATACGCTAGTTGCTTTAGACACAGTCGCGTGTACACGCGGATTCACTTAACTGAAGTCGCGTATATGTTTCTGAGTATGAAATTGAAAAGGTTTTATTGATCTGATAATACTGATTCACCCCCCCTCTCAGTATTATTTCCAACAATTGGGATCAGAGCAGGTCCTTCAGAGGAAGCTTGATCGCTTGAAGGAAAAGATCCATCAAAATGGCTAATCCAGAAAGAGAGGCACACATCAGGCCACCAGTCTTTGACGGGAACAATTTTACTCACTGGAAGATAAGAACCACTGCATATCTACAGTCTCTTGGAGCAGAAGTTTGGGGACTCGTAGAAGGAGGATACAAATTCCCATCAGCAACTCCTACAGATCCAGCAGAGAAAAAGCAATATGAGCTCAATGCCAAAGTAGTTAATGTCCTATTGAGTACTTTGACTCAATCAGAATTTATGAAGATCATGCATCTCAAATCAGCTAAGGAAATATGGGACAAAATCGTTACAAGCTACGAAGGAGATGATCAGGTAAAAATAGCGAAGCTTCAAACTCTCAGAATCCGGTATGAAACTCTTAAAATGCGAAGTAATGAAAGCGTAGCTAATTATTTCCTGCGTATGGATGAGATTGTGAATTGTATGAGGGATCTGGGTGAAGAATTTGAGGAAGTTGTCTTAGTTCAAAAGGTTTTGAGATCTCTGTCTACTAAATTTGATTCTAAAGTATCTGCCATAGAAGAAAAGGAGAATGTGCGGAAAATTACCATGTCACAGCTTCACGGGATCTTAACTGCTTTTGAAATGCGACAAGAGGTACCACCAGAGGCCGCATTCGAAGTGTCAGAGGAAGAAGATGAGGTAAATTTTGTCAAGAATCTTGAACGGGGAACTGGACGGTTCAAAGATAAGCTGCCTTTCAAATGTTTTCTATGTGGTAGAGTTGGTCACTATGCTGCTAGATGTCCTCATAACAAAGAAAGGATATATGAAGAAGATGGTAGAAGCTATTATTCCCATATTAAAAGTTCATTAAATGATAGTGAAGATATTAGAAGTCTCATGGCGCACAAGAAGAAGAATGCTTCATCCAATAATAGCGAGGATATTAAAAGTCTCATGGCACATGAAGAGAAGAATGCAGAAACTGAAGAAGCTGCCAAATTAAAAGAACTATTGGAAACAAAAACCAGGGTAAGGGAGAGATTGCAGGATATAGCAAAAGATCAGAGCACAACTATTCAGAGACTTGAATCAAAGATCCTCTCTCTAAAAGAAGATCTTGAAGATCAAGAACATGAAGTGATCAAACTAAAGCGACAAGTGGAAGAAGGGAGAAAAGTTGAAGAAGACCTAAGGAAGCAGTATCTGAAAAAGGAAGAACAACATCAGGTTGAGGTAAATATCTTGAAAGGTAAACTAGAAGAAAAGGATAAGCTCTTACGATTTCAAGATAGTTCTAAAGTCTTGGATGATATTCTTAATAGTCAAAGATCTCCTGCTATCAAGACTGGTCTTGGTTTTCATGAATATGGTGAAGGTGAATCTAGTTCACAAGGTGAGGCAAGAAACTCTAATGAGAAATCTGAAATGCTCAAGGAACAACCAAGGAAAGAAATTCCTCAAGGAAGATCCTTTACTCCTAACTATGGACGTGATAGACGATTATTTCCTCCGCTGAATAATGTTGAATGTTATGTATGTCATAATCTTGGACATGTTGCAGCCAGATGCAGAAGTAGAATGGTTCAAGAAAGATCATCGCATCCCAAGTATTTCAGAGGGTATTGCTTTGCCTGCAATGCATATGGACACAAAGCAATTGATTGTGATAGAAGGAACATGAAAAATATAAGGTGTTATACATGCAACAACTATGGGCATAAAGCAAGGAAATGCAGGAGCAGATTTCAAAATTCAAGACAAGGGGACCATACATCATCACAGTTGCAGGAATTGAAGAAGACAGAGACAGAAAGGTGTGGGACAACTCAGTCAGCTGACATAACAGACACAGGGGAATCTGAAAGTGATGAGATTCAGTATTCCATCCTGCATACGCTGAGATAATGAAGACAAGTCGCGTATATACGCGAGTTACAGGCTGAAAAGTCGCGTATATGGAGAAAGGGCAGCAGAACAGACCCAGGTTCAGTCATGGTTGGCTCAGGCTCAGGGGGAGCAGAACAGACTCAGGAAATGGTTCAGACATGGTTGGCTCACACTCAGGGGGAGAATATTCTTCAAATAATGCATTGTTGGCATTATGGTTAGAAGTTGTTGATAAAGTCTATGAAGCTAAATGATACATCTTACTGTTTAGGAATGGGATTGCAGGCTGATGTCTTTTGGTACAGATCATGATGCTGTTGGTGGCTTTCATAAGTCTTGGTCTAGATATTTCGTCTCTATGTCATGTATCTCTTGTGATATCTCTTTTTATGGTGTCAAGGTCATGTAACGGCCTATGTTGGTTTCCCCACTATGCCTGGGATGAATGATGAATGTATGTTGAGTCTTTTGGTGATAGGAAGGTCTTCTATGATGTATAAGTCCTTGTTCTTCTTGAAGAACATCTTTTGCAGATCTTGCCTACAGTCAAGGGGAGCATGAACAGCACAATTCAGCAAGAGCAGGATGGATAGATTGGTACACTTTGGCATACACAAAGGGGGAGCACAGTTGGAGATTTCAGCAAGTACTCAGGGGGAGTATGGACAGCAGAAGGTATACCAAAGAAGAGAATATCTTGGTCCGCCCTTTGCCCTTGATGTCAAAGGGGGAGAGTGACTTGGTGTAGTGGTTGCCATCAAGTCCAAAGGGGGAGATTGTTGGCATTATGATTCAAGTATTGTCCTTGATGGCAACTCACTCAGAGGTTGGTACAGATGCTCAGAAGTTGGTACAGGTAATGGCAACTTAATCAGAAGACAGATCCTAGTACAAGGAAGTTCATACACGCAGGTTTGTTAAGCCCAAGTCGCGTGTACACGCAGGTTGGCTTCAGAAAAAGCGCGTGTATGTGGAAAAGTACCTTTGGTCCATGGCGGTTAGTCCTTGGAAGTTGTGCCTATGGTTTCGGACCATTGTGTCTCGACGGGCGTGTCGATCCTTAGTTTTGAAGTTGATGGTATTGTGTTTCTATGGTTTTGGCTCTTGGTATTGAACAAGGCCTAAGGCTATATAAGGAGAAGATCACTAGGCAAAGATAGGTGTGTGGGTGTCTGACGCAGTGAGAGGATCTGGTATTGCTGGTTATCTGTTCGGGACGCTTGGCAAGGGTCGGATCTGACAGCAAAGGCAGAAGTAATCATTTCTAGATCTGCACGCGGGTTGCCTTTGGAGAAAGCGCGTATACACGCGGTTTTGGTACAGTGAAGTAGCGTATGCATGATAACGGTTGATATTTCAGGTTGTTGCTGATTCTGGTGGTTGTTGCAGAGTTCTAGATTCTGGTTTGGGTTCTGTGTTCTTGATGACAGGGTTTCAGTGATTCGGTATTGGGTTGTTTAATGAATTATGATGCAAGTATAAGTTGATGATTGTATTGCGGTAATGTTTGCTTTGTACTCTTGGATCCAGTCTGAAAATTGATGAAACGTGGTCCCTGAAGGTTGTAGGGTCAGCACCTACGTACTAGTAAATGGATCAGCTAGTACAAGAGCTGAGGAGGTTGTAGCTCCCTTCAGAAGTAGTTGGAAAACGAAAGAGAGGGTTGTAGCCCTCTGCAGGTTGTAGCCTGCATACTGGTAAAGGACTGCACCAGTATATTGTAAAAGAAGTTTCTCATTAAAGAAGAAAGAGACGAATTGCAGCAGGTGGTTTTCACCCACATTGGGTTTCCACCTTATATCATGGTGTTCATGTGTGTGGCTCTTGTGTGATGTTCTGTTCTGTTATACTGCACCTGTTTACTGTTAAATTGCTTAATAATGTTCTGATGCATTTACTGAAGATAAGATTAACTGAATCATAAGATATCTGCATATACGCTAGTTGCTTTAGACACAGTCGCGTGTACACGCGGATTCACTTAACTGAAGTCGCGTATATGTTTCTGAGTATGAAATTGAAAAGGTTTTATTGATCTGATAATACTGATTCACCCCCCCTCTCAGTATTATTTCCAACAGTCCATAATTAAGCCCATTACAGTAATTCTACCAAGTGGCGACATACTTGACTATGACTCCTAGATTACATCAAAACAACAATGGTACAAATAACAATTCAATGCATTAGCTATAAATGCTTTTGATCAACCACCCACCCTTGATTGGTATTCAATAAACCATTTTATATCTATTGGGAGTTATCTTGAATCCTTGTCTCTTATTGCATATTCAGTCTAGATGGAAAAAAATTCGTTGGGATATTTCGTTTGATTCCCTCATAAGTTGTCCTATAGCTATCCAAAATATCTCCTTCCCTATTCAACTTCGATCCTCCTGTTCTCTCTCATTTTTAAAATGAATACAACTTCCTATTAATAACAACGTCCCTAGTCAATGCCTTCTCACATAAGAACATAACAACCAATATTCCCTTCATGTGTCTTACTCTCCCACTTACTATTGTCCTCCTACAGTGTGATGTCCATCTTCATCGTACCCCAACAGGTGCGCCAAACCTATGCTATGATGTGCTTTCTCTGACAACCCTCCACTTCACCCTACCTTTCCCTTCCTACACCCCTCCCTCTTGTTGCGCAATCCTATAGTGCCAAAAAGTTTTAGAAAATTTCTAGGTCCCAATAGGTCCCCAACAGAAAAATGTGGCCCATACTTGAGCCACTCTATCTTTATTTTATCACGATGGATTTAGGACCTACATTGTCACTAAAGTTGTCTATCTTCCTTTGGTATGACTATCACATGAAGAGACATAGGATCTGGTCACCTTGGAGCTCTTAAAACACCCTAAGAGGAATCAACCAACTCCCCTTCCCGCAAAGTGGTGCTCTAATCAGATGGTTATTTTGGTGCATAATGGTGTTGGCATGTTAGGAGGGAAGAGTATGTTAATTTTTTCTAATTATTGCATTATGGCCATTATCCCACATGCGTCGGGAAAATAGTGTAAATGTAATTCAAAAAAGCATTTTGTTTCCAATTGCATTGATGAATAGCGTATGTAAGGCTACCTTGGTTGGTGGTGTCGTGTATTCTGACTTGGTGTAAGCGCTATGGCATAAAATGAATTTTTCATGTTTCTATTGTTTCTTTGGTGTTTTATCTCATGGATTTTCCCCACATGGGTCACATAAGGAGAGTATGTGAGATTTAGAAATCTAGTGAATTTGGTCTACATAACAAGAAACATGAAAATAGAAAGGTAAAGTGGTAGTTTGGATGCTGGCTTCTAATAAAATGGCCCCTCAGTGCATAGGTGCAAGTAGGCCTTAATTTTTTAATAAAACAATTTATATTTACAATATATAACAAACTATAGTATATACATAATTTGAATATAAAATGTGATTATTTTCCGTTTTAGTATATTTACAGCTATTGTATATATATTTATTTTTTATTTACAATATATTATATACAAATATAAATTTTTTGAGATATATCTCTCTCTATATATATCTATATATATATATATATATATATATATATATATATATATATATATATATATATATATATATATATATATATATATATATAGATATATATATAACATGTTAAAATATTTGTGTTTTATAATAGGGTAAGTTATTGCGTTTTTTCGATGCGAGAGTGTGCCAATTGATGTGGAGGAGACACAAACAAGAAAAAAGTGAGATGTTGTGACAGCCAAAGAGGAAACCCTTTAGGAATAATCTACAAAATAGTAACCAAGGAAACGTGTAAAAGAAGGATAAAGAAACCAAAACGTCATGTAAATGACATTTAAAAAGTTTAATGGAGGGTAACAAAACAACAAGTGAAACCTAAAGGTAAAACTTATATGATGTCATGTATAAGCTAAACATGAAGGACCATATATTTTGTTGAAAAATGTGGGGATTATTGTGACCACAACAATTGGCGACTCCTAGGGAAGAAAAAATTATCTCTGGTTTTAAAAGTGATGGGTTTAAATTTATCAAAAGGACAAATTGATCATTTGTTTCAAGTCATCAAACACTAAAACATTTTCCATTGGTTGCACCTCAACAGATATAGAAATAATGGTTCTAAAAATTAAGTACTTGATACAAACAGAGTCGTAAACAATGAATCATATTTTTTTGAGAGAAATACTTGAGTGATAGAAGAGGTATAGATAGGAAGTTTAGAGAATGTATTCATCCATAAACATACATAGCCTCCCCTACTTGCCATCAATTCACTTCCAACGAGCTTGTTCAGTACCCCAACGAATTTGTTTTAGTACTACACAAGCATAACTTCAGTGCGAGAAGGTTTATTCTGTACCCCGACGAGTTTTCTTGTGCTTCCCATATTTTCTATGTCTTGATTGCTAGAAATATTTTGGCTCAACACGTGATGAATTTCCCTGCCACATTCATGATTATACTGTTTTTCATTTGAAGTAAAGACCTTGATTGGTTCATTGGGTCTCTAGTTACCTGTGCCTTAAGACTACCGTAGAGTTATTCTAGTCTAAGCTAACTAGTATGTACAATATGCACACCAACGACCTTCAATTTGTTTATGAGTGGTAATTATTGAGATTAACAAACTCAAGGGAAAGGAATCATTTGTATCATATTTCTCTAGATAAGATGATCTTCTTTCTAGTGATTGAAACTAGGGCTCACTCTAGCCACAAGGGGTTTTCTCCTATGCAAGCAGGCTTAACGAATGGAATAATTAAAATACAATATGCAAAATGCAACCTAGTCTAAGTGAAAGAAAATAAAATGCTATCTTAATTAGGATAAGGATAACCTCACTTCTAATCAAGAGATGGTTATCTAAGAGAAAGGGGAATGGATTGTTGGATCTAAAGTTAAAATTGACCTACATGTCAACAAAATAATTTCAATGGCATATAAATAATTCAATCAAACATGGAGAGGATTTGATTTAATAAATAATCTACTAAAACCCTTTTCTACATATATTTAAATGCAATTATAATGATGAATTCACTGTAAAATTAATATTGTGCAGAAGAAATATTTTTTATCTACAAAACATAAGATAGCAAAGACAAATCTACAATAAACAAATTAGTAAGTTATCCACTACTACAAATTAGCATCCATGAATCCACTAGCAGTATAAATCTAAAACCTACTAACCATGGAATGATAACATCAACAAGAAAACAATTATCAAAAGAAAAATCATTTCAATAATATTGGCTAAAATTAGACATGAATATAACAATTGATGCAAAATTTAATCTAGACTAAAATAGACATGGAAAAATAATATTAAATTCATAGGTCAAATACATTAGTGATAAGAAATGAAAATTAACTATTATTCACTCCAATACCTTCATACATTCAGTTAATTTAAATCCTTGAACCCTTACAAGAAATGAGATTAATATGGTGCATCAACACTCCTTATCACAACTCCAAAACCTCTTCATTTCTCCTAAAATCTACTAAATAATTAAAATAGTGTAATTCCTAGAGACTTTCCTTAAAAATCCCCCTTTGGTAGGATGCAAAGGTGACAAAAAAATATAAGTTTAAATGAGCTCTAAAATTCACTTTTCTGGTAGATTCGAACCTCCCCCTCTTTAGAAAAGGCCAAAGATTGATTTAAATCAGTTTTTGGGCGATAGGGACTCGATGCCTAACCTAACAGTTGAACCATAATTAAATTTTGACAAAGCTTCACAATGCTAAAATTTGATACATAGTAATAAATTTGGAAATCTCTAAAGAATTTTGAAGCCAATTGTTTGTGTGTAATGAATGAAGGCCTTTGGTTGTAAAAAAGTAGTGCAGGAATCTCATGGTCATTCATTGTTCTCGCTTTTTTATTTTTTCTAAAATGCTAAAATTTTTAATTCCAAGCATTAAGCAAAAAACATGCTTAATGATACATTAAGAAAATTTACAGGAAAGAATGGTGGATGACTCTAATCTACCTAAGATAGAGGGAGAAGGAATCTACGTGGAGTTAGGAGGAGGAAATAACCCAACAACAACTCAATTTATGGAGATCCTAAGAAATGTACAAGAATATTTGGTTCATATTAGAACCATTCATGAATTGTTGTTGAAGGATATTGAAGAACAATAAAGGACGGTAAAAGGTCTAACTAAAAAAATCTAGTCACAGTCCAATAGAGACAATGGGAGATCGAGAAAAAATAAAACCACTGAAAGGAAAAACTGTTGAGGTAAAAATATAAAAGTTTGAATGTGGGGATGAATCAGACAAAACATATTCAATGAAACAGAAAATGAAGAAGAAAGTGAAGTTGCAAGGGGAATTCAAAAAAATAAAACCCCGTACATTTGATGGTCAAAAAGAGGAGGATGCAGAAGCATGGCTTCTCAATATGTCAAGGTAATGCCAATTTTATGAGTATGAGAGAAATTTGAAGGCTAGATTGACCATTCATCAACTAAAGGGGAAAGGTACCCTTAGGTGGGAGGAGGTCAAAATAGTGCACATGTTGAAAGAAAAGGTGGCATCTTGGGAAGAGTTCAAGAAACAATTCAAGTCTAGATATTTAAGTGAATGTACTATGATGATCAAGAAATGAAATTTCATCATTTAATACTGGGACAATTAACTACGGATGAGTCGTTGACTAAATTCACCAATTTGTTGTGTTATGTTCCCTACATCAAGGAAGAGAAAGCTGAAGTGCAAATGCTTTTAAACTGCTTATCAATTTCTTATAAATAAAGGATTGAGTTTGAAAATCATAAAATAATGGACGAAGTGGTGAAGAAAGAAAGACTATATTATCAACAGTTTAAAAATAGTGAAGAAGGATCAAAATATTGGTAAGGTAAGGACAAAAATAAATCTCCAATGGTGACAAAAAGACAAAAATCTACATATCTTAAAATTTTTGAAAGGAACCACTAGTGGAAGAACTTGAACAGAGGTAATTCAACCTAGGCTACACAATCTCAAATTAGGTCCAAACCCATGGATCTAAATAATTAAAAGAGAGATGGGGCCAAAGGAAGAGAACCTTTGAAATGTGAGGGTTGTGCATAACCTCACCTGTTAAGGAATTGTTTTCATAATGCCAGTTATCTTCAAAACATACAAGAAATACATGAAGCAGAAATAGTAAATGATATTGGAAGGAATGTGCTAAAGATAAGTGTAGTGCTCAATGATAGATAAGTGGAACCCCAATCCACTATTATCAAGATTGAAGATACTATTTTGAATCATATCATCTTTGTCTTAATTGACCAAAGGCCTACTGTTAGTTATAGCTATCATCAAATTGTGGAAAAATGTAAGTTAAACACTAAAAAAATCACGAACGCAAGGTTGGTATAACTAGAAACTGACACAAAAATGAAGGTAAATAGCCATCTAAAATAGTTTCCCATAGATTTAAATGGTTGTCCCACTGAAGTTAACTTAAATATACTTCCTTTAGGTTCATATGATGTGTTAATAGGTACGAATTGGATGGGAAAACATAGACTGGTAATAAACTACTTAGAGAAGATAGTGAGATGTTTAAATCAAGAAGAACAAACCTAATTAATAAAAGGAAAGCCAAAATGAATTTGAGTTAGAAATATTTCAGCATTACAACTAAAAAAGAGTTCGAGAAAAGGGTGTCAACTATTTACGGTGATTGTTGAAGCAAATAATCAGAAAACATAAATCAAAACATAGATAAATTTACAATTATTACAGACATTAAGGATGTTTTAACAGAAGAGATTCGAGGTCTACCTCCCCACATAGACATAGATTTCTACATTTATTTAGTGCTAGGATCTACCCCAGTGTATATAGCACCTTACCGAATGATTATTCCAAAGTTATTAGAACTGAAATTGTAGTTGCAGGAACTTCTCAATAAACGCTATATTAGACCTTGTATTTCAACAAAGCCTGAATTTTATTTGTAAAGAAGAAGGATGTAGCATTTAGAATGTGAATAGATTACTGCCAATTGAATAAATTGACCATTAAAAACAAATTCCCACTACCTTGCATTGATGATCTATTTTACAAAGTGAGAGGCACACCATATTCTCAAAAATTGATTTGAGAACTAAGGTATAAACAATTAAGAATAAAGGATGAAGACATTCATAAAACAAATTTTCGAACCACATATGGTCACTATGATTTTGAAGTGTTACCATTTGATCTTAACAATGCACCGTCAATATTTATCTGTTTAATAAATAACGTGTTTACTAAGTACCTTGATAAATTTGTGTTTATATTTATAGATAATGTTCTGGTGTATTCCAAAAATGAAGAGGAGCATAAAGAATATTTGAGACTCGTGCTGCAAAATTTAAGAGAGCATCAATTGTATGAAAAATTTAGTAAGTGTGAGTTCTACAAAGATGAAATACAATATATGGGCTATGTCATTTTAAAAGAGGGATTTTCTATTGATTCAAAAATTGTTAGGGCCATTTTAAACTCACCTATAACTAAGGATGTGTCAGATGTCTGATCCTTCATTTGAATTACAGGATACTACAGAAGATTCATTAAAGGTTTTTGAAAATCGGCATATCATATCACTTCATTAAAAGATAAAGGAACAAAATTTGAGCGAAGAACCAAGTATCAGGAATGTTTTGACAAACTAAAATATCTATTAATAGTAGCACCTATTTTTATAAATGGAGATCCAGAAAAGGAATTGGTTGTATGCACGGATGCTTGTCTAGACGGTTTACGTGGAGTCTTCATGCAAGATAATTGTGCAGTGGCCTATGAATATAGGAAACAAAAACCAAATGAAAAGAACTATGGAGTGTATGACTTAGACTTGGTTGTTGTAATACATGCCTTAAAAATGTAGAGACACTACTAGTTGGGTAAAAAATTAACATTGATGATAGATCACATTACCTTAAAATATGTTTTCATCCAGTTAGATATTAATGTTATAAAATATAGGTGGATGGATTTTCTCACTGAATTTTAATTTGATATAAAACATATTAAGGCTAAAGAAAATAAACTCCCATATGCCTTAAGTAGACACACTAATGAACTTATGGAAATTTTTGTTAGCGGCGTCATTACAATTTTGTTCAGAAGATCATAATTCAATACATGAGGATCAAATTTATTAGGAAATTTAGTAAAAATTGTAATAAATAGAAGTTTCATGATACATTGAAAATTTAGGAAAATTGTGAACTGATTGAAATAGATTGTACATTCCAAATGCAAGTGCTTTAAAAGAGTTTATATTAATTTAGAATCAAAAGAAACCATAAGTTGGACACCCCAATTATAAAAAGATGATAAATTCACTAGGAAATGAGTTTTAATGGCTTGGAATGAAAATGAAGTAGTAGAATATTTGTCCAAATGTCTAAACTATCAATGGGTGAAGGTAGAGCAACATTGAGTTGGACTATTAAATCCACTATACATTTCATAATGGAAATGGGAAGTCATTTCATTATATTTTATTATAGGATATCCAATCAGAAGATGACGACATGATTCTGTCATGGTGGTTATAGAAAAACTAATAAATGCAACACACTTTATACTCGTATAATCTACATTTGGGATAACTCAAATTGCAAACATTTTTATGAAGGAGATTTTTCGATTTCATGGGGTACGAAAAATGGCAATATTTGATAGGGATGCTAAGTTCACTCCCAAATTTGAGAAGGCTCTGTTTGGATGGATGGGTGCTTAACTTAATTTCAGTACAACTTATCACCCCAAAACTGATGGACAGATAGAGAGGACCAATCAAATTCTAGAGGACATGTTCAGAATGCATGTCATGGACACAGCTAGTAAGTTGGAATATTTCCTACATCTAGCATAATTTTCATATAACAACAATTATCAAGCCTCTATAAAGAGGAGTCCCTTTGAAGGATTGTATGCAAGGAAATGCCACACACCTTTCAACTAGAGTTTACCCGAAGATAGGCTAATCTTGGGACCATATGTATTTTAGGAAATGAAATAACTAGTGTAAAAAATTAGGTAGAACATAAAAGCTTCATAGGATGGATGAAAAAGTTATGTTCACCAAAGAAGAACCCATAAGGAATTTAAGGTCAAAGAGAATGTATACATAATATTAAACCAAGGAAATTCACCTTAAGGATGGGGACCTATGCTAAATTGGCACCACAATTATGTGGGCCTTTTAAAATTTTAGATAGGGTTGGACTAGTAGCATATCAGTTGGCATTTCCCAGCCACATAAAAGTACACAATGGTTTTCATGCATGTTTGTTAAAAAAATGTCCATGATAATTCTCTTATAATTGATTGGAACTTGATATAGCTGGAATGAGTAGGATATTTCATGCCAAAACCACTTCGCATATTAGATTGGAGAGAGATCTTTCTCTGGAATCAAGCCATCCCTTAGGTTAAAGTGCACTGTAAGAACTTTACACTCGAGGAGGCCACCTAGGAGACGAAAGACAAAATGTGGGAGGCCTTTCCATCACTGTTCCAGAAGGAAAAGAATTGGACATCCAACACTGAGGACGGTGTTGAATTAAAAGGGGGTGGGGGGGGAGGGAATATGTAACAACCCTATGTTTTCTATGTTAATGTTGACTCTTTTATACATCAACAAATTTTAGACTGGATGGCTAGGGAAGCAATGTTTAAACTTTTGAGATAATCTGATCGATTTAATTATTCTTATGTAATCAATTATTTATTATTAATAAATAAAAATGTTGTAAATTACTTAGGAAAACAACACTAGAGTTAGAATATTTTTTGCCACTTTTGGAGTGGTTGTTGCCGGTTAAATCGAAGATGAATCATCTCTTCACCTCTCCTAAAAATCCCTAAGCGAAGGAAAATGAAAAAAAATCGATTTAATTTCATGGGAGACAAATGTCATATTAAATCTCTTAGTTGGAGAAACATACTAAGTCGTAGTGTAATAAAGCGTCGTGGGAGAAAAATGCAAGTTTTAAATAAAAAGGAAACAACCTTTATTGAAAAAATCAAAAGGCTTAGTCAAATGGGTTGTTAAACCTAAAAGCGGGATGCTGCTAAAATTTGCTAGGAAGGAAAATTATAAAAAAACGGCCTAGGAACTGGTATCAATAGTTTATGGTCATGAAGAACATGCTCGGTTGTAAAATTTTACAAACTACTAAAATTTTACGAACTACTGAGGAACATGCTCGGTCATATGGAATAGTAGTTCGTAAAATTCTAGAACAAAAGGTGACTATAAATAATATTACCCTTTATATTATGAAAAGTATGTCATTTATAGCTTTAGCACCTCAGTGTTTCCTTAGAAAATAAACTGGAGGCCCTAGCTTATATAGACACCTCAGAACCAATACATCAAATCTACATGCGTTCAACCACAAAGAAGCATAGTGGATGTGAATATTCCATACTAGAAGTTGGAGATGAAATTAGTTTGTTGTTCAATGAGACGAAGTAAGAAAAAAAACCCAATTTGTTGTTGAGATCCCTAAAATAAATATACACTCCGGGAAGAAGTACCATGAGGAATTCATAACACTAAGTTTAGATACGAAAAATAAAAATAATGAATAAAAAGATTTATAAATCATACTTTAAATTTTATAGAAGAGCCGAAGTATTCAACTGTAAGAGGTTACTGGCATGTACAATAGTTTTCCTTTGTAATTTTCACCATCGGTGAAATTAACAATCCGGAAATAAGCCATAAAGCAACAAAATTATGAAGTAGAAATCAAGCAGAGTCTTACCCTAATTCCAACGTCTAGGAGGTAACAAAGAGTGAAGTTACTAACATGAAAATTGACTGAGACTATTGGAATGAAAGCGTTGAGGACAAAATAAAATAAAAGAAGAACTCTTCCTTATATATTCATCTAAATAAATTACAGAGACAACGATATCTACAATTATCAATAGGAAAAGGAAAATACAATTTGGTTAAAATCTTCTATTAATTAACACACTTAATGGATTTGTAAGCAGTACCCTCAAACCAAAGATATAAATCAATCACCTAAACGCAGGGTGCAACTAAGTGATTAAACCTTGGAGGGTTTCACTAATAATAAATATTAGAACCCAATTCTTAAAAATTGTTCAATCCTATTTAAATGGTTAAGGAAGAGAAATGATATACAACAAGTCATCGAAATGCTAAGATTAAAGTGGAAAGACAACTTAATTCCCAAAACAAGGGTAGAACCCCACCAAAAAATCTCAGGGCTTCACCCTGTCAAAAACCCAAAGAGGAGAAAAGAAAAAAAAAATATCAGACTATGAATACTATTGAGCACGTAAAATGAAACGATTCCAACTCAAAACATTGTTAGGTCCCTATAATACTAGTGATTCCCCCATCACTATTGTCATTTTATCCTTTATTATTATTGTTGTGCCCGTATTTTGCCCATATTGTTATTATTGTGCGCCATAGAAGCCCACTATTGTTATTGTTGTGCCCTTATATTATTATTTTTATGTCGGCTTTGATCATATTGTGACCCCATAGACTCCTATATATAGAAAGGAGGTTTTGTCATTTGTATCATCCAAGAATAGTTCATTTGTGTAATTTAAAGTAGGTTGCCCCCTCGAAGAGGCTAATTTATAAGGTGTTGATCTTTCTTTTCTATCTTTTAGTGAACTAGTTTCATAACATTTGGTATCAAATCTTTGGATTTTAGGGTTTCACTAGTCCAAAGAGGTCATCATGGAATTTTCTCTATCACTTTTTTCTGTGACATCTCAGAAGCTAAAAAAAACCCAATTTGAGCCAAAAGAGTTCTGAACCTCGCCTCCTAATTTTAGATCTCTATCACTAGATTTTCAAAGATATGAAATGAGGAAGTTAGGGATTTTGCAGACTCTTGAATTACATTCCAAACAGGTGACCTTGGGAAAATAGTCATAATTGTCTCTATGAGCATCAGATTGAAATTTTGTAAGATGTTATAGAAAGAGGATGGACTGTAGTCATTTTTTGTATCTTTTTCAGATCTGAAGGTCGAAATAGTAACACGTGGCATGTCGTACAAATTCACTCTACTAATAAATTATATAATCAGGTCATTTTGGGAGATTGGGCATAACTCTTTCTTGGAAAATCCAATTTTGATCAAACTGGTGGAATCAGAAAGAGGACATAGTGGGATACCACAAGAAGAAATTTCATACCTTGGATATCCATAATTATAGAGATAAAATAGATTCCATACCGATCCTCTACAAATTGAGAAAAGGTGTGTAGTCTTTTTAAAATTTTTCATAAGTGTTGGGTTGAAAAACTAGTTTATAGTTCAAGGGGCATAGTGAAGCATAACTATCATTAATTGATACCCCAAAGAAAGAAAATGGAAAAAGCTAGTAAGAAACCTGAAAGCTCTAGTATGACTCATGAAGAAGAGGAAGAAATGAAACATGATATATCAAAATTATGAGACCAAGTGAAAAAAATATCACTCCCACAAAAGGTATCAGAAGCTAATATTGATAGTATAAATAAAGATGTGGAATCTAAGATGAATGGCTTGGAAGCTAATATGAATGGCATGCAACTTAAGATGGATGGCGTGGAAGCTAAGATGGATGGCATGGAAGCTAAGATGAATGACATGGACACTAACATGGAAGAATTGAAGATAGATTTGACCAAGTTGCTACAAGAAATGCTTACTAATAGCGAAAGGGTAGTAAAGGAAACTCATGATGAGAACAAAAGAGATGTTAATCATGATTTCATAGACTCTAACATTGGATTGAAGACCCACCATGTTCCAAAGATAGATATGAGGAAGTTTGATGGAAAGGATCCCATAACATGGATGCTACAGATGAACCAATTTTTCGATCTCCATAATGTGCAAAACCGACGAAAGGTACGCATTGCAACTTTATATTTGGAAGGAAATCAGTTTGTATGGTATCGATGGCTTTGCTCTCATAAACAAATTGTCACCTGGGCAACTTTTACGGAAGAAATCATAGCACATTATGAGGATACAAAAAGCAACACTTTCATTAGCCAATTGATAAACCTAAAACAAAAGGGTTCAATGATGGAGCACATAGAGGACTTCCAAAAACTGAATATATGGGTAAGATATATTCCAGAGGAGCATAGGATTGATGTGTTCATAGGGAATTTAAAGGATAACATCCAACATGAGGTTCTCCTTTGTGAACTTGACTAAGTGGAGAAGGCATTCAGGTTGGCACGAAAAATGGAAAGAAAAATTATTGGAACAAGGAAGCCTACCACTCACAACTATAAGGATGGAACTGTTATTTCGCCTAGCCTTCCATAACCTACAAGGTTGACACCCCAACATATTGAAGAAAAAAGAGAAAAAGGGCTTTTTTACAGTTGTGATAACAAACACACTGAAGGTCATAAGTTTGTTGAGAAGAAATTATTTTACATATATTTTTAAGAGGAGGAAGAAAAGGAACAAGAAACGTCAAAAGAAGAGGATATACACCAGGAACATGTAGGAAATAATACTGAGAGGGGGGTGAATCAGTATTATCAAGTCAAATATTCCCTTTTTCAAATTCAGATAATATACGCTACTTCAGTTAATTAAACCCGCATATATACGCAACTATGTCGAAAGAAAACCGCGTATACAATGCAAACTTATAAATAACTTTTTCTGTCAGATGTTGATTGTTAATCTGTGTATCAGAATCAAATAACCAATAACCATGAATAGTAAAACAGAGCAGAAGACAATCACACACAAGAACACAAGATATAAGGTGGAAACCCAATGTGGGTGAAAACCACCTGCTACAATTCATCTCTATCTTCTTTTAATTAGAAACTTCTTTTTACAATGTACTAGTGTAGTCCTTTACCATTACACAGGTTGCAACCTGCAGAGAGCTACAACCCTCTCTCGTTCTCCAGCTTCTCCTGGAAGGGAGCTACAACCCCCTTAGCTCTTGCACTAGCCAAGATACTAGTACGTAAGTGCTGGCCTACAGAAGGCTACAACCTTCTCTTTCTTCCACGGACCACGTTTCATAAATTTTCAAACTGGATCCATGAACATCAATAAATGATAATCGAACAATCTGCTTTTCACCAATTAGAACTGAATCAAGTAGATACTTTTCTGACAGCTGTACCCAAAACACAATAATAGTAACCACACACCAAATTCGGAACCCACAACACTGCAGCAATAAACAGAAGCAGCTAGATCACAACTCAAAACATATAGGGTACTTCAATAACCTGAAACTTGCGTGCATACGCCTCAGTGTTTGGAGAAACTTGCGTCTACACTGTTTTCATTCACTGAACCAGCATGTATACGCACCTTCGCTTCACTGAACCTACATATAGATCTATAAAAGATAATTCACTCTTTCAAATATTCAGACATTGATTAACCCAGATTATCAGATTTATAGATCAAAATCATGCAAAGATATTATCATTCAAGCCAAAAGATTATGACCCATCAATAGAACGTATCCTTCTTTGCGCTAAGGTTCCTCCTTCATTCAGATCTAGATCTGCACCATAATCCCAATCACCAATATTTCAGATCTCTCACTTATTAGATATTCAATTAATTCAGATGATACTTTGCCAAATGATCTCCTTCCTCTTTTATAGTCTTAGGCCTTTCACAATACCACGGTCCAAAACCATAATAAAACAATACCTTGGACCCAATACTTGGGGTCAACACTTTTGACGAGATACCATGGTCCAAAACCATAGGTTCAAATACCAAGGACTAACTACCACGGACCAAAAGTAAGTTCTCCAACATATACGCGCTTTTCCTTGCATGAAAGTGCATGTATACGCATACGCACCTTTGTAATGTCTACGCCTTTGTCTAGGTGAACCTGCGTATATATCTTTTTCTTCGTTCTGAAAGCCTGAACTAAGATCTGGACCTGAGATCTATCACCAAAGAGAGTTGCCATCAAGGGCAACACCTGTGCCATATCTCCAAACTTGTGCCATAATGCGAACAGAACAAAACCTAGAGAAAGAAGAAATGAATCCGACCATATCTTGTAATCCATTGGCTATAATTGGCACTCCTCGAGCTATCAAGATAGAAGGACATATTAAGTAGAAAAGGGTAATAGTGGTGATTGATTCGGGGAGTACCATAATTTTATTCATTGTAAGATAGCCAAGGAATTGAATTGCTTCCTATATCTAACACCAGAGTTTCAAGTGATGGTTGCAAGTGGGGGAACCATAAATTTCTCTGGAAAGTGCCATAATATCAAGCTATCCATGGGAGAATATGTATTGAATATCCCAATTATTTCCATTCCAATGGGTGGTGCTGATGTTGTACTAGGGGTCCAATGGCTACAATCCTTTGGTACAATAGCTTTAAATTTTCAAGAACTTTTCATGACATTTTCTTTGGATGGAAAGGAATTTTAACTAAGAGGTGTCACAAGGAAACCAGGAAGGATAATCAGCTCTAATGGAATGACAAAAGCTTCTAAAGAAAGAACAATAAGGCGTAATTGCACAGTTATGTTCGCTAAAGATTCCCACATCGAAATAATCTATTTCTTTAGATATCTAAAAAGTATTGGACAATCATTCCAAGGTATTTGAGACTCCCAAAGCTCTCTCACCTATTCGTGATTATGGTCACGCTATTAATGCAGCTTCACAAATTTGAGCTTCCTACAGCTTCCCGAGTGCACCCCAACTACCAAATTGGAGCTTCCTGCAGCTTCCCGAGTGCACCTACTTTTCCATGTTTCATGCTTAAAGAATATTATTTGTGAAAAACTCCTAGTTCCAATAATATTTCCAGAACTTGACAAGAAAGGAAAAATCATATTGGAACCTGAAGCGGTCACAGAAACAAGAACTTGACAGCTAAGAAATTGATCAATTTCAGAGTATCTTATCAAGTGGAAGAACTTACCCGCTGAATATTCCACATGGGAGGGTGAGAGTTTTATATAGAAGAATACAAAACTACTAAAGCGTTGATGACAACACTTTATTGAAGGAGAGGGGCATGTTAGATCCCTATAATACTAGTGATTCCCCCATTACTATTTTCATTGTATCCCTTATTAGTATTGTTGTGCATCTATTGTCCCCATATTGTTATTATTGTGCCCCATAGAAACCCACTATTGTTATTGTTTTTCCCTTATATTATTATATTTATGTCGGATTTGATTATATTGTGACCCCTTAGACTCCTATATCTAGAAAGGAGGGTTTTTCATTTGTATATCCAATAATAGCTCATTTATGCAACATAAAGGAGGTTTCCTCCTCAAAGAGGCTGATTTCTAAGGCGTTGATCTTTCCTTTCTATGTTTTTGTGAGCTAGTTTCATAACAAGTATTGTAAATATAGAGCGAAAGGTTACGAAATTAACAAAGCTAAAACCTCCACCATGTAATTAGTTGTGTGGTTCAGAACCCTAGCTAAATTATCTTAGACACAGTAAGTAAATGAAGAAGAACTCAAGTAATGCAATAACAGAGCGACGCCACTGTTTGTAGAAATACCAGATGAACTCCAATTACCAAAATGACCATGAAAAGGGGATAGGATTAGTTTAAAAAATCACCACCATTCAAGCATATCGAGGAGGTCACCACCATCCATTTCTAGTGTACCATCACATGAGGAATTCACATCGACATCATCATGTGGCTATCCTTTGTTAGTCTAGGCAGACAAATGAATAGATGCGTGGAGAAACTGAAAAGCACTCCACATTAAAATCGACACCAATGTATGCATACTATACCACAAGCTTGGAATGTATGAAGTTAAGTTAAATGTGTCGTGTAATGTATGGAAGAGATGGGTAAAATAAATTTGAATAATCATTTATCATTAAACTATATTAATACCATATGGGAATTCCCAAAACATAGATAGTGCCCATATTATAACATTAGGTATGAGGAATAAAAAAAGGGAGCCTTATAAGAAGAACATAATCTGATTATAATGTGTGCACATTAATAACTTTTCCAGCCATGATTCTGGCCTAAAACTATTGATCATTCAAATTTTAATGTGATGCATAAATACAAATTAGGCCTAAGAGTACCAAATAGCGCTAGATGCCACATGGAGTATAGGTATTGACCATAATGACAAAATAAATTGAACAACCAAAATTTTTAATTGATAAGCAAAGTTAGTAACATAGAAATACTTATAAATGTGTAGAAATCCACCAATGGTAAAAATAGAAAAAAAATATTGTAAGAAGAAGGGGTATGTAACAAATGTATCAAACAAAGCTTATGGATAGGGTTTCTTTTCTAAAATTTTCCTTATCGCTTGTTGAAACGAGTGATACAAGGGTATTCACCTTGTGACCCAAGCCTACAAGCCTAGCCGGGAGTTGGTGCTTCTAGGAAACCTCACAAGGGGTTGGTCACCCCATGAGGAATTTTACTCTATCTTTTTCCCATTAGGGTTATACTGTTACGATATTTACTCTTTAATTTGTGGCGATTCCTTCACTTTTCTTTCATAGGTGCTGTTATGAGACTTAACCATTTATATTGACTTTTTCATTCCTATAGATGATACTAGGTTGTCTGCTTGGAAACCCCTTACAAGCATTTTAACTCTCTTTTTACCCTATTGTTTTGGAAAAGGTATTACTATGTTTAAAAATTATTACAAAGTTTCTTTTTCTTTACTAACAAGACTTATATTTCCCAATCACATCAAATTCATATCTATGGCATGGCTTCTCGATGACCCTATTTGAATTCTCTCCTAGATAATAAGAAACCTTTAACTCATACATGGATCTTCCTACCCATAAGGTGGGTGCACTACGTATTTTTGTTGAAACTGCATGCTTCCTTCTTAGAATATTCACACTCCCTAGACTGGAGTTTATGTATTTATTTTATAGTACTTAGAGGAATGTCTGTATAATGATTCAGTGATTTAATTTAGTATATCTTATGAGCCCCTTTAATTATTTTTTAATCGCTTGTGAGTTGGTTGATGCTACTTGATCAAAAATATTTGACTCAAAAATTTTACTAAAACCAATATAATGGATTGATTATATTTGGCATGCCTATAATCTACATGTTCCTTAATTATTTGTGAGCTTCATTGATTGGTTAAATTATCTTATACAGAGTATTAAAACTCTTATAGTTTTGCATCAAATTATAGTTTCATTTTATTTTATGTATATAAATTCACTTTTATGAGTAATGTTTTTCTTTATATGTGTGTGTGTGTGTGTATATATGTGTGTGTGTGTGTGTGCGTATGTCCTTCAAGTTGATACAACCCTCTGATTATGGGCTACCCTATTCCACGATTAGTAATTCATATATTATGGTGCACTTACTGGAACTATTATACTATAGTGACTTAATCTCCACTCAATCTTAGAGGTATAACTTTGCATGCTACAAACCTCACTACTATCCTATTTATGTAGCTCTACTTGACCAAAACATAGTTTATTTAGTTTTTCCTAAACAAAACTTAGATGTTTCTCTCATAGGAATTTCATTAAATTTAGTTAGAACTAGGTATCTATATATTTTGTGGAATTATCCTTAACCAAATTTTGCATGGTATGTGTATGTCCTTTAATTAGTTCCTAATGCTGAAAGGGTGAGTTATCCTTATGACTTTTTATATATATATATCTGTGTGTGTGTGTATGTATATATATTACGAATGATACAAAATCCATATTATAAAAGCTCCTTTTATTTTTGTTACCCTTAGAGTTCAAACTAAACTTAATCTCAATTTTTCTCCATTGGTTACATGATATACAACTTCATAACCTTTGAAACCATAATTTTCCAAGGTAACATAGCTATACAACATTTTCTTATAAGTAATCCTAACATTATGGTCCTTAATAAAAGTTTGCATGCCTAGATCAGTTTGTGATAATAGCTATATGACACTAGCTTTCCTTGTTGACTTTGTTTTCCATCTTTCCTTTACTAAACTAAATAATATATAATTACATTACCTATTTGTCATATTAGTTTACTAGAAATCCTAATTATCCATATAACATGTTGAATTACACACAAGCATCCTTATGACTGTAGCATCCATAAACATTTTCATCCAAATCCAAACACACAAACCACTTAAAACATCCAAATGTAGATGCGCAAACTATTCAAAGCATCCAAACAAGCAAGATTAAAAAAGATATTGATAAAGTTAGATTAAGTAAGGAAACTTTAACATAAAGTTAGCAGAGACCTTTTTAAGAATGCTCAAGCACAAGGAAAAAAAAAAAAAACATTATGTGAATACATGGTGGAGATTTTTTAACGACAACCAACTTAATAAAGATTGAAACATGATTTAAAGCCAAAGGTTCACTAGGGATATTTTATACAACAAACTAATGCAAAAGAACGCCTACAATCTTTGTATATAATTGCCAAATTCATATTTATGAACGCAGCAATCTCAATCCAAGTTTAAGGAAGACTATATTGACAAATCATTTCTTTAAATCCTCAAACTGATAGATAATAAGAAACATGTAAATTTCAATGTTTGAAGTTTATCTCAAATGTCACATACACAACTTATTTAGGATTTTTTTTTTCTATGTACTACTAATGGTTTTTATATCTAATACTATATGTCTATGTATAAAGACCATGATCATGTAACTGGACCACTCACGCCTAAGTATTCCAACATACTAACCCATGGTATATTTCAATTTATGGGGCATTGGCTTTGTATAGCAATTAATGTTTTTTTTTTTTTTTTACGAAATCGGTTGCTTTATATATTCAAAAAAAGATGGAGGAGACTTAGGTTCGAGCTTACAAAAGACGAGGTCAAAGTAGAAGCTTGTGACTTTATTTCAATGTGGCATTACACATAAATGCCTTTGTTGTTCAATAGCAAGTTCCTAGAGCAGGTATAGATTCTTATGAACTGAGACAGCAACAAGCTGGTTTTACAGAACATCTAGTCAATGGTGATATGGATGTTATGACGGGCGTTGGAGGCCTCAGGATGGCTGTCTACTGCTGCAGGTCTAGCGCTGGAGGAGCTGGTGCTTTATCCATGTGCGTTGTTGATCTTGTCCACCATGAACCTGAGGATCTCAACTGACTCTTGAATATGAGCACAGGTGTTGGAGAGGGCGTTGAATTGTTCCTGAACGGAAGAAAAACGATGAAGAAACAGATTAAGATCAGTTTCGTATTTAGCTGTGAGTATCCTCGTGGCAGCATCGATTTTTTCATCTAACAGGCGTTGGTGAGTTCTGACTTGCTCGAGCTTGGCTTGGAGGTCCCTGCAATGTAAGCAGTCTTCGCTTCTGTCCATGTGGAAAGCTTCAACTCTCGCTTGAAGCGGCTTGGGAAGGAGGCATGCTCTTACAGCTGTAAGATGGATGAAGACAACACAGAGAGGGCAAACAGCCTGAGGATCAGGCGCTAAAACAGTAACGAGAAATCCGCAGCAGTGAATAACAGGAGGAAAAAAGGGACAAGGAACTTGGAAATCTGAAACAGAGAGAGGGAAGCAGACCAAGGGAAGCCTGAGAGAAAATTCGGGGCTCAGCTGATCCACAAAGAAGGAGGCAAGGGCATGAGAGCGGAGGAGAGGCGCACTGTGAAAATGAGGGGGGAGAACACTGAAATAAATAATGGAAAAACAGACCTGCACAGAGGACCAAATCACAAGGAGGGGGCATGGGCAATCACGTGATCTGCGATTTGAAATCCGATTTGTTGTTTCAAAGTCGTCATGAGTGAGATTCGACTGCGTAGGCAGAGATTTGCTGCAGGAGGCATCGAGTATGAGGTGGATTTGATCAGATTCCTTGGTGGCAGAGGCGCAGTTCATTGGAGGGAGGTGAAATGGGGCAAACATGTGAGTCAGGGGATTTGGGTCAATCATGAGAATCAGGGGATGAATTGGTGCAGACTTGCACGATTGCATTGGAGGTTCCCTTTTTCCCGAGAGCATGCCTGACTAGCTCGCTTATCCGCTTCTTGGTTGTTGGAGCGCAGGACATGGAAGAAATGGTACTCCCGATCCTGTGACAACAGATTTTTGCACCGACCGATGATTTGATGGAGAAAAATATTGGAAGCTTGTCTTTTGTTGTTCATTAAGCTGATTATTATGGCCGAGTCGCCAAAAATGAGGGCTTTGCTGATCCCGTGTTTCTGAAGCTGCAAAAGTCCTTGGTAAAGTCCCAGAGCTTCAGCTCTGTTGTTGGTTAGATTACCCAAACCCCATTCAAAGGAAGACACAGGTGCTCCTGTAGGATCGAATATAATGCCCCCTACGCCGGCTGCCCCTGGATTAGATTTAGATGCTCCGTCAAAGAATAAAGAATGAGATTTCTTTGAAAGGAGCCATTTGCTAAATTCATCTTTTGTGAGGCGGATCTTCCATTCAGGATTGTCGACTCTGCTTCTGATCTTACTGATCTTTGTTGCTGACATGCTGCTGGTTCTGTCTATAAGGTTCCCAATAAAATTTCGCTCCTCTGCCCAAAGGCTGACTGGATCGATTTTCTTTGTTATTTTAGAGGCTATAGTTTCCGAAGCAAGGCTTGATATTTTGATGAGAATGTGCCTGATGGTTGTTGTTTTGTCTCAGAAGATCCTATTATTTTGAGCTATCCATATGCACCATAGAAGAGCAAAAGGAGTGGCGTTCCAAAATATTTTAGCTGGGTTTTGCTTCATTGGTTGCCAAGGATAATTTCTCCTCTAGTTATTTAAGGCTTCATCAATAGAGTGTTGGGGATTCCAAATTGGGGGAGCAGAGGGAACGATGCTGTTCCAGCATGAGGCTACGAAGGGACAAGAAATAAATAAGTGCTGTATGGATTCCTCCGCAGTTTGATAGTTGGGACACCTAGAAGGTCCGGCGATGCCTCTTTTCCTGAGGTTCTCTGCAGTTAGAAGCTTACCATGTAGAAGTGTCCACATGAAAAATTTGATTTTTGGGATTACTTCAGCTCTTTTTAAGATTTTCCAGTGAGCCCAGACAGCAGTGGGATGTTCCATGTTATTTAGATAGCTGTATCCTGCTTTGATGGAATATTTTGCTCCCGAAGGGTCCCAACGAAACTCATCTTTTTCACCTTTAATGGTGGGTGCAATACTGTGTAGATAATTGTAAAGGGAATCAAAGCTTTCTTTGAGATGGTGGGGTATAAGAGGAAATTCCCATCGAACCCAGGTATTAGATGATACATTCCATTGTGAGATTTGACTCAGGTTATATATACCTTTACTTTGCAGATAATGAATAATAGGTCCCATACCTAGAAGACTGCTTATGGAAGGGTTCCCCATGATTTTGTCCGAGCCAAGGTTCACCATTTCACCTCCTTTTGGCACTTTAGAAACATTTGGCGCCATGAATGCAATGGATTTTTTACACAGTTTCCATATCTTTGTACAGTGTCTGTTGGGCATCTCTGATGTAAGAATATGCAGTCTTGATTGATTTAGATATTTTGTTTCTAGGACTTTTTTCCACCATGCAGTTTGACTGTCCATAAGTCTCCAAATCAATTTCCCACCAAATGCTAAGTTCATAAGAGATGGGGACCTAATGTCGAGACCTCCATTCTCTGGACTTTGGATGACCTATTTCGAATTTACTAGGTTGTACTTTTTCTTTTCATTCTTGCCCCCTTGCCATAGAAAGAATCTGAGGATGCTGTCCATTTTTCGGTGGAATGATGCTGGAGCTTGGCCCAAAGAGAATTGATATAAGGGTAGGGAGGAGAGACCTGATTTTAAAAGAACCTGTCGTCCAGCTGGGTTGAGCCACAAGGTTCCCCATCTTTGTACTTTCCTTTTCATTTTGTCAAGTGTTAATTCCCAGACTTCAGTCTTTGCTTTCCCTATGGTTACTGGCATTCCCAGGTAGCTGAACCAGTCCCAATTTAACTTGCGCGGGACACCAAAAATGTTGGCAATACTATGTATTGTTTGGGATGAAGCATTCCATCCATAAATACAACTTTTAAGATGATTTATTTGGCCTCCGGAGTATCTCATAAATTTGTCGAGCAGGGACTTGAATCTTCTTGCAATAATGGTGGTCGCCCCCCTAACAGAAGGGTGTCATCGGCAAATTGGGAGTGGTTTATATTTTTGATGCCTTCTTCAAACTTGATGCCCGTAATGAGTCCTGATTGCCTCTTTTGATCAAGGGCACTGCTGAATGATTCTGCCATAAGGATAAAGAGATAAGGGGATAAGGGGCAGCCTTGTCTTAATCCCCTTGAAGACTGGAAGGAGGGACCGGGTCTTCCGTTGATGAGGGGAGCGATCCAAGGTCCAGAGATGCAGGCTCTTATGACATTGATGAGGAGAGGTGAGAAGCCCATCTTTTGAAGAACAACAAATAAAAAAGAATGCCTTACCCTGTCAAAGGCATTGGCCAAATCTAGTTTTAGGATGAAGCCTTTCTCGTTCCTTGCATGGCTTGAATGTATGGCCTCTTGAACTAAAAGAATAGAGTCTGCAATTTGTCTATTAGCCATAAAACCTCCCTGATTTTTTGAGATAACCATCGGGAGAAGGGGTTTGAGTCGAGAGGCTATGATTTTAGTGAATATTTTGTAAGATGAATTGCATAAAAATATAGGTCTGAAACGAGAGAAATTGGATAGGCGATTCTCCTTGGGAATAAGAGCCAAATGGGTAGAATTTTTGTATCCACCAATTTTGCCTTTTTTTTGGATCCACTTGATGTACTTGATGAGGTCCTTCTTTATCAGTTCCCAGTAGTCCCTGTAAAAACAGATTGGGAATCCATCTGGCCCAGGTGCCTTGTTGGGCTGGAGACTCCAGATTGCTTCAATTATTTCTTCCTCTTTTATTTCTGCTGTCAGGTTTTTGTTCAGATCCTCTATGACTTTGGGATGCAAATGCTGAAACAAGTAATCATAGGATTCTTCCTTGTGTACTTCAGATAAAAGATCCTTAAAATGTTCTGTTGTTGCTTCTTTGATATCTATTTGCTCCACCTGTTGATTCCCTGCGCTGTCCATGATGGTAGTTATTGTGTTTCTGACTTGTCTCGCAGTGGCTTGTTTGTGGAAGAAGGAGGTATTCTTGTCTCCACTTTCTAGCCATATTTGACTTGATTTGGTGTGCCACTTTTCTTCCTCCTACCTTTTAATTTTGCTCAATTTATTGTACAGCTCTTCTTCTTGGATTTTTGCATTCTAACAGTATTCCTTTTGCTCTATTGTACGTTGAAGTTCAGCAATTTGTAGTTTTAGCTCATGCTTTTCTTTTTTAGGCTCCTTATAGTATGATTTCGCCCAATGTCTAAGCGCTTTTTGCATATTTTTTAATTTCTTCTCCCAGATGTAGCCTGGGGAACCTTGAATATGCTATCTCCAGGTTTGCTGGATGATATTTCGGGCATCTTGCTGATCGCTCCACATATGATTGAATTTAAAAGGAAGCGGACCAAGGGTGCAACGATTATCCAATGCGAGAGTGATCGGATAATGGTTTGATACAACAAAGGGTAAAACAACAGAGTTTACTGATGATAAGGTTGATAGGAAGGAGATATTGACCAAGAATCGATCCAATCTCTCCATGATATTATGGCCGCCCAGCCTTCGATTGCTCCATGTAAACTTGTGATTTTTTGGAGCTATATCTATTAAATCACCAGTGTGCATTATGTTTTCCATTTGGCTCCTGGAAGGATTTGGCTGAAAATTCCCTCCACGCTTTCCATTAGCATGCAAAATTAAGTTGAAGTCACCGCCTACTATGATGTTGCTATTCTCTTCTTCGAAGATGTGGTTGCTAAGAGTTTCCCAGCAGGTTTCTTTATCCCTGTAATGGTTGGGTACATATACATTGAAGATGATTATCTGCTGGTTGCTAATATTATTTTGCAGAACAGTTTTTATCCAATGCTAGTCGATTGTCTCAGCTTCACTGTGCCAATCATTTTGATTCCAGGTGGTGGTAATTCCTCCCGAAGCTCCTCTAGCTTCGCATATGCTCGCTTCATAATCTTTATACTTTCCAATGATTTTGTTGATTTCTGATTCTCTTTGTTTTGTTTCCTGAAGTAGAACGATGGATGGTTTCTCTTGCGCTATGAGATCTTTTAGAGCATTGGTTTTGGAGGGGTTCCCAAGCCCCCTGCTGTTCCAAGAAAGAATTTTAATCATTTCAAACCTATGGTTCGAGGAGGTGCTCTGCCTCCCTTGTCTCTGCTTACTACTTCTTGATCTTTTATGCCCTGTATATAAGACTCTATTGGATTCTGCAGACCAAGGGCTATGTCTTTCTGGGCGTTTTCATCCCTATGATGTTTTGATGTCTTTCTCCCTGGCTTCTTTTGGCCATCAATTGAAGATCCTTGATCTTTGGAGTTACTTCAGGTGATTCTAGGGGGAATGGGTTCAATTAAGAGGGGAGGAAGGGCTGTCATAGAGAGAGGGGAAGAGGGTTGTTCAGGAGGGTTCGAAGGAGAAGGGTCATCTTCAGGGAGGGACAGAACATGGAAGGGGTTGGAGGATGGAGGCGAATGAAGAGGTTTTCCACCATGAGGAGGGGGAGGCGAATGATGGGAAGGGGAAGGCGGAGGAGATGGAGGAGGAGATGGAATTGGGGCAGAGGTTTTTAGAGAGGAGGGCCCGGGTTCATTAGGTAAAGAGGAGCTGGGGGCTGATTTTTTCCTTTTAACTACTTCCCATTGCTGTTCTTGAGAATTATTATCCACATTAATGATCTTAGTACAGTGATTAGCAAAGTGACCATACTCGTGACATACATTGCATTTGAAGGGGATCTGCTCGTAATCGAGCTGTTGTATGTGCGACCATTCATCAACTTTGATCTTGATGGATTTTGGAAGTCCTCTGCTCAGGTCGACCTTGACGAAGACACGGGCACATGCCTGCATGTTGTCTCTCGGCTCGCTTCTGTCAATATATTTTCCGACTGCATTTCCTATGGCTCGCACAGATTCATCTCCCCAGTAGTGTAATGGGAGATGGGGGAGACGCACCCAAATAGGGACCGCATTAGGGATATCAAGCTCTGGATCAAACTCTAGCGTCCACTTCTTTAAGTACAGACCTCTGGAGTCCATAAAATATGGCCCATTGCGAAAAATCAGATCCTTGTCATTCTTCGTCTCGAAGTGGAAGGTGAAGTAACCCTTCCCACAAAATCTAATAGCAATTTTCCCCTGAATTTTGTCCGCCCAGTTTCTTTCCACCCACCTCTGAATAGTTTTAGGTGAGGGCCAAAGACCAGTGAATTGCCCTATCAAACCCTTTTCGGCCAAAGCAAGAGCAGCCATTCTAGGCAGAGCAGGAGGAAGGGAAACCTCTTGTAATCCTTCTATTTTTTTAACGAATTTGGACATGGCAGGTCGAGTTCGTTGAGGTGGCAAGGAGTTAACAAGGGCTGAAAAAGCCTGTGCTGAGCGACCACCTCCGGTGGAACCTCCAGAGGGGCCATCTGAATGGATAGGAGCGCGAACCAGGAGGCTAATGGCGGCAGGCCTGCGCGCGCGCTAGGGTTCTCAGAGCTGAACCAGTATAACAATTAATGTTATCAACCTATTATTTAATATGTTTATGCATTATTCTATATGGTTGTTATGGCATGCTATGAATAACCCCTACCACGAATTTTAGATTTTATATATCATAGTCATAGTGGAGGTGGTTATATGTGATTAAATTGTATAGGCAATGTAGTCCACATGGATGAACGATAGGGTGTGGTTCTTTTTCTTGGCTAGGGTGGCTTCCACTTGCTCTCTAGAAATTGGTGAATTGTCCCTCATTCATGTGGTGCTCACATGTCATTGTACAACTCTACAAGTTCCCGTGGAGATCCTTGTTGAATGAAATCAAGGGATGAGATTTGTATTAAGCCAAACCATAATTTGTGACCCTTATGTGTCGAAACTTCTGCCTTGTTTACCTTATTGTGTTTTTCTCTGGTGCTGCATAAGCTGCAAAGGTTTTCCTATGATCACTGAGTTATGGAGGCTCCTTCCCACACTTGTAACTTCTTTGCTCAACTATTCTGTTGTGTGTCTTCAAACAAACCAAGTAATGGCAGTTCCATGTGATTTCACTATATGAGTTACAAGGTATTCGTTTAGTTCTTCTTGATCATGCATGTTGATTTTATTTTCTTTTGATTTCTCTCTTTGGAGATACTTAACTCCTCAATGCTCACAATGTGGAAGACAGCTCAGCATTTGGTTGTGGTCATGTAGAAGGTTTGTATTGGAGGAAGAATGACCACATTTTCCTTTAGCTCTTAGAACTCATCACAGGTGGGTCATTCTCCAACAATTTACAAAGGAAATTTGGGGTTTGTGTGTAGTGTCAACGAAATAGGTTCAATATTTATTTATTTTTCTTTTTCATTCCAATCTATCTCAATTTTGGTTTGGCATGGGTTTTTGTCTCCCTTCTAAACTTACCCAGGTAAAAGAGATATTGAACATGGCATTGTGTTTTGCATAATAAGTTAATAGATACTCGAAGTCATTTCCTAATGGTTTACTCCTTCTTAGGTACCCAAGTTATGGAAATGGTTATGTGTTTTCTTCCTTTTAATGTTACCATTTCCCATGTCAGGATTAAAGTGGTACTGTCGTCCTCTGCTTTGCCAATGAGTTAGTAGGTTTTCTCCTTTTAACTAATTTTCCTTATTTATTTGGGTTAAACACTATGAATTTTCCATGGGTCTTTGTTCTCATGTTCATTTTTCTTATTTTTACCTTTTACTCTCTAATACTTGTGACCCTGGTTTTTTGGCAAGTGTTATTTTGCACCCTATACCTTTTAAATATTCTTTGGTGGATAGTGTAAGTGGCACTCCTATGTTTTGTTGATTCTACTACAAAATTTTTATAGGTTTTCTAGTTGTCATTATTTTCTTCCTAAAATCAGTCTGGGAAATTTACAGAGGCATTTTGTTGCATATGAAGGAGATAGTTTTTTCCAGGTAAACTCCTTTAGTCTCTGTTACAATTTAAGCGAAATAGTCTACATTTTGTTCCTCCCTTAAGTATTTAATTTTTAACCTAAATCACATGAAATATCTTGGCAGGTATCTTACCTCTTCATAAAGTGTATCACAATTTTGTCAACAATGTTGTGGTCGCCATGTATATTTTGTCTAAACTTCCTGGTTAGACTTCTAATTTTATTTTTCTTCCTGCAGATGCACATGCACAAAATGATTCCTTTGATTTTAGTTTTCTGTATAATTTTATGTTGTAATCATTGAGTATAATATTAAAGCGAGACCAAAGATTGTAAATTTCTAGGTTATATATATATATATATATATATATATATATATATATATAGAGAGATATATATTGGTTATTCACCAAAACCTTGGCTTGAGTTCCTTAAAGGACTTTACACGTACTGAGGCTTCAATTTTCTTGTAGAGTTTAAAATTTTCCTTTATTCGACAAGATATTTGATCTTAGTAATGAATCTATGATGTATATTTGTTAGCTTTCTTGATAGTTCCGTAATAGCTGGACTATTTATTATATGAGAAATTGATTTATTTTATGCATGTTACTATCCTATTAATTGTTAATCATTGTCACACTTATTTCTCCTTGGTATCTACATAATATATCTAATTTATAATTAGGTAATTATTGGTAGTTGTGGACATAATTAATGTGAACTTAAGATATATATTTGAGGTAATATGCCACCAATTAACTTTCTATGGTGGTAGTTTTATTACTTCCAGACATAGTCTTACCATCCACCCTTTACGATAGTATCGACCATCATGTATTCAATTCTTTAATTGTTTTTTCTCAAGTAATTGTATTTAATTCTTTAATTGTTTAATTCTTTAATTCAATCTAGTTTTATTTTAAATCCCACTCGCCTAGCATGGAGTTCTAGTAAACTAGCATACCTCCTGCTACTCAATGTCAATTAATACTCTTATTAGATCCCTTTTTACCCATAGTTTGTTTAT
Organism: Pinus tabuliformis; assembly: GCA_031772625.1. Lineage (NCBI taxonomy): Eukaryota > Viridiplantae > Streptophyta > Pinopsida > Pinales > Pinaceae > Pinus > Pinus tabuliformis. The sequence continues at coordinate 835,034,686 of CM062811.1, read as the reverse complement.
TCCCCATTTTACACATTCCATTTATCAATTATTTTTTCATTCCTTTTGCCATTATATAGATTATTCTTCTATTACCATTTTTTCTAACTTCAGGAACACATTTGGTTGTCCATATGGTGTACCCGTTAATAAAAGAATTAACAAAATTACCTTGTTGTATCTTGAGTGAGAAGTTCTTTATTTCCGATCTAACAAATAGTCATATGACTTCATCCATACTATTGAGGAAATTTCTCCCTACTCGCATATGACCAACGTATCCCTGTCTATTCGTCTATTCTATGGTATTAGGCATAAATTTGTACTATAATTGTTTCCAAACTTGTTGATTCCCTTCAATATATATATATATATATATATATATATATATATATATATATATATATATATATATATATATATATATCTCCTTAATTGTATATGCTAGTATTTGTAATACATTTCGCAATTAATATATAATTTCCAACTCAAGTTTTTATTTTTTATACTCACATGGTGAGACTTGTGTACCAATCCTTAAAACATATTAAAGAACATGAATATTGAGAATGTGACATTAAATTATTATTTGTCCATATATCCATTGATATCTTCATAAAAGGACCAATTCTCACACAAAAGAATGAATAAAAACATACATATAGGTAGGTAAAATCAATTAATTTTCCTATGAATCAAAAGAAGTTATAACTAGAGTTCTAACCACAATGGCTACTAGAAATTACTCAATAATGAAACATGTTCCTCGCGACCATGAACTACTTCCACTAGTGCCCCCCAAGCTAAAATATGTTCGACAATGGAATCAAAAATTGTTTCATTCTTGAATGGTGTGTGTTTTTATAATTTTTTCCTTCCCTAACATATTTTAGCAGTGTCCTACTTTTTGGTTGTGCTAATCCACTTACTTAGATTCTTTTTTCTTCAAAAAAGGTTCTTTTCCTTTTTCCTTAAATCATGTCTTTATCTCCCGCAATGCTTTGTTTCACCCAACTTAGTATCTTCCTCCAACTAAGTGATTTAACAGATATTTCTCTCCCATCATATTAAATCCTATATATTTCCTCGTATCGATTTTTAGGAGATATTAAAGGGAATATTTATCTTGAATTTAATAAAGTTAATAGTTATTTCCAACTTGGCAAGAATCTTCTAACTCTAGTGCTTCTTTCCTAAGTAATTTCCAACATTTTCTTTATTATTAATAATCTATTAATTACATGAAATTTTTTTCTATTGATCACATCATTCACAAGTATAATATGGCTTTCCTAGCCATTGAGTCAAAAATATAGTCCATATCTAAGAACAATAAATTATTAACATAGAAGATGGAGGGGTATTACATCAAACATATACATATAATAATATAAAAATGTGACATTGATGTCCTCAACTAGAACTATCCTATATCCATCTAACTATGAATAGATCATGAACTCAGAGGGATCAAATCCCTTGAGGTACAAACCTTTCCTCAATTTATACCGAAGGTCTACACCTCTAGGGATTATATGTTTGGAGAAAATTATTTTTATTACGTTTATTTATTGTACAAGTGCCAAATATATGTTGAGAAAAAGAAATACTTACACATCACCCTCATAATAGGTTGTACAATACCTCTCCTCAATAAATTAATAACATTTTCATTTAATTCCATACTTACAAGAAATTTTATGGAACGAATCATGAATAATCTATAACACCCCCCACTCCTAGGTCCACCCAAGCAACCAACCAGTCAGGAAAACATGTGATGAGAGAGGTTACTATAAGGCATTCAATCTCCTTGGTGACCTTAAGGTAATGGAATTGTGGAAACTCATAAAAAAAAACCCGTCCTCATAAGTAATTACACCCCAGGAGACATGTCAACCAATCAGACATATTGTCCCTAGGTCGCACTATTGTTTTAAGCCTCTTAACCCAATTTTTCTCTCATGCTATAGGCAAGACAACGTCCAACAACTCAAAGACGCTATCATAGGCCTTTGTGCCAGTGATTGTGGATTTTTCTCAGCATGCCTGTGCTAGCTACACTGAGATTTGAGCCACTTTTCTATCCCAGAATCCCGACATCTACCCAAAACTTGCTACAACCTTCAGAATCCATGAAAACCATGATAAAATGTTGATAAATGAAAAATAAACCTCAGGACTTGATCGGAAAATGGGGCACCTAGGCGTCTTGTCTAACTTGCAAGAACCTCTCCCACTTCCAAAGCTTAAATATTCCCAAGTCTTTACGATTAACCAATGCGGAATTAAATATGTGCTTCAAAATAAGGTGTATGCTTGTGCTTATTTTAACTGTTTATGTGCTTTAAAATCTGTTGTTTGTGCTGATATGTAAATACATGTAAGAGTGCAACAGTGCAGCAATAACAAACAATTAAGACAACAATTTAATATGGAGTTCACCCAAAACTCTTGGGCTACATCTCCTTGAGCTCTATTCAACTCAACTAGGCTCTCCGACATTATGGTCTAAGCTCTTTTATAAGCTCCATGCTCAACTCCACTAGTTTACACTGAACTTAGTTGGCTTAGAACACCATCTTCTCCCTAGCTCTGAAGCTCTCGACTTTCTTGCTCTAGCTCTCGCTCTGGCTCTCAGCTCTGGCTCTTGGGTCTTCAGCTCTAGCTTCTTTGGCTCTGGCTTTGGCTTTTTGTAACCTTCAGCTCTTTGGCTTTTCACTTGATCTCCAAGTGACCCCAAAGGTTCCCTCAACTGCTCTGCGTAGTAGCTTTTCGCTCCCTCTGCTCTCTTTCTTCCGCCTTCTGCTTGCCTATGCTCAATTGAGCTCTCGGGGATCCTTTGAGACATTTTCCCATATTTTCATCTTCCTCGGTCATTTCTTTGTGTTCAATCATCCTCCTACGGCTCCGTGGCTTCTCTACGCTATCTGTTTGACGGGCCACCTAGCTCTATGGCTCCGTGGCTTTCAAATGCCTCATTGTCTACCAAAAATGCCCGCTTGTAGCGTGGAATGATGATTAGTAGTTGTTAGAAGGGATTGGGGCCATTTTCCATGCAATAAACCAAAAATAGACAAAATCATGGAAAATTTTAGGGGCTAATGTTCGCCCAGTGGGCTAATTTTTCATGATTTTTCCACAAAAAAGATTCGCCAATTTCCAATTTTATAAAAGACGATTCGCCCAAATTTTAGAATATAAAATTATTTTACCTTAAAAATCGCCAACATTATAGAGAGACTATATATAAAATAATTATAAATTTGATTAATTTTACAAATATATCAATAAACATTTATAATTTGCATATTAGGGATTAGTGAGATTCGCCAATGTTTTAAACTTCAAGAAAATTTTCCATCCTTAAAATTTTCCTTGGACAAAATCCATTACAGAAAGGTTTTCCTAGAAAATACACTATCGGGCATGATTCTCAGACATGAAATTCCCTTCAATCACCCCTAAAATCCCTATCGGGTCTGCCATTAGGCATTATATTGCATCACAAAAGTATATTGGGAAAAATCCTAAATACACGGGAAAACATTCGAAAACCCGACAAAATCCTTTTTTATCAGACTTCAAATATTATCGCATCCACCCTATAGTCGTATCAGGTCCACCTTTGGCTGCTATCATAATCTCCACCATCGATCTGCGTGATCTCCGATCCAACAGTCATCATGCGTTTTCGAGTGGCTTAGGAGTAAGGAGGTTACCTACCTAAAAAGGTGGTTTTCCTCTCTCCTCCACCAACCACATGTCAACCAGGGTATGGGATCGAGTGGAGCCAGCCCAAAACCGTTTACCACTTGAGGCCCACCTGAAATCTGCCTTTACAAAACTCAAATTCTTTGCAATCAGGCTTATGATTCCCCTTTGGGTCCGTTTTACTACTTCGAGCATATTTCCTTTGTATTTTGGTTTTTACACCGAAAAACGTTACTACACAGAATTTCCATTTTACCAGATTTCAAATTTTATGAATTGCGCTTATGAAAACCGTCGGGTCTGGCAATCACTGATCACCGATTTAATCTTGGCCGTTCCTTCCTTTCACAATCCGACAACTGAGATTTCTCATTGCAATCACTATCACACATCGTGTTTAGCACGGCCCAGGGGTTCTGTCCATCGCCGATGTCAATTCGTCGATCTGACCATCGGTGATCAGCGTATCGCATGATTGTAATTGCCAGTTCCAGGGTCTTGATATCGCATATATGTCTGCCTCTGATCTGATACATCGGATCGGCAGATCAGGGTTTCTTCCACATCCACTTAAGTCTATCCTTTTGCCTTTTTCCGATGTGATTTCCATTTATAAAGATCTTTTTTCCATTTTTAGGGGGTTTTGCCTCTTTTTCCAAAGAAAAAAAGGCATCTTCTTTATGCGATAACTTCTGCATCCTAAGTCCATTTTAGATCATTCAACTTGCAGTAGATTCAGAATGAAAAGATCTCTGCCATGGGGCTATTTCTAGGAATTTCCTTGGAATTTCATTCTCCTCTGTGAGGAACACTTAGACTTAGGAGTCTATCAAAAATCCATTTTGGATCACGCCTTCCCACTAAAGAACTTTTGGTCTCCAAAAGACTGATATACTGATCAAAATAGTAAACGAGAGTAACAACACCCTCTTCTTTCAGCCTCCATACACTTGCCTTGCATAGTGCCTCTGTACCAAAGTCTCTAACCAATTTCATTTCTAGATGTGTTGGTTCTCCTGGGAAGAACTATTTTCCTACTTGCCTTCATGCAGAACTTTTGCTGAAATGGTCATAGAAGATAGTTTGAACTTCTCTTCATTGATCATTGATCCAAGGTGGCTCAAACAAAGGTGAAGTACATCTTATGCATAAAATTCTCATTTGTACCTGTTTTTCAAGTTGCCAACAACAACTGTTAACAACAATAGAAATACAAACAACAACTGGATGGCCTAACTCCTGCTTCAAAAAAATAAACGTATTTCACATCCTGTGAACACCTCCATGTATTACATCTACATACAAATGATGGACTAGATAACAAGCCCACAAAACATTCCTTTTAAATAAATGACCCTTCAAGTCAAGCATGTAGAAAAAGACCATTAGGAGTCTTTTTCAAAAGATGAAACACTTCATCATTATCTCCATTTGGAGACCAACTTAACTTCTCCCAAGTCAACATGGCATCACATGCATGTCAAAGCAATCAACCCTGCAAGTTAATTACACATACATGTTTAAAAATAAGGAAATCATCAGCATACCTGTGTTCATGCACCTCAAGCTTATGCATGCATTTCATCCTTCAACCTTCACTTAAGCACACTGTACTTTCGAAGCTGAAATGAAATATAATGTTGCAGCAAGAAATGCATACAGATGCATCAATATACATGCAATCTTAATCAGATAAGAACTCTAAACTTTTCTTCGCAATCCCTTTCAAAGGTACTACCTATGTCTACACTTCAACATCATCATGTGAATCATCCTAAGACACATCATTCATGGAATCTTCCTTTCGAATCTGCCATCTTCTCTTTCCACTTTCTTCAGCTTTTGTGGAAGCATTGTTAGATTCAGAGTCCAACACATTTCAGCAAGATGCCCTTGCTTATGGTAGTGAGTGCATTTCCTGTGAATCCTCTTGACAGAATTATTTGCCTTGTCCTATGGACCTTTGTCTTCTTGCTTCTTTTACTTCAAAAGTTTCCTGTGTGTGGCCATTCTCTTCCAACATCTAGAAACATTATGGTTATCCAAACCACAAAAGGAACAAGCAATTATTTTCCCATCTCTATGTGGAAATTTATCATTCTTTGCACAGTCAAAAGGAAAATGTTTAGAACCAGATTTATACCTGCCTCTTTCACCTTTATTGACTTCATGAGGAGGTGAAGCAAATGAAGAAGTGGCTCCCTTTTGAACACCATCAATCTCTTCAAGGCTGTCATAGTCTCCACGAATCTCTGGTTCAGGTATGTGCTTCTGAACACCTCCATCCTGCAAATAATGTTTCAAGCCATTACATTCCTCCTGAATACAATCTTCAAACTCTGCAATGCAACCCCTTCTTGGAGTTGTTTCAATGGCCTTCATGGCAGCTTTGGAACTCTTTATATAAGACTATCCATAGCCAAGAACCAAATACTTAGGCCTTTCCTCAACCCTTATTGGTTCAACAATACCTTGTGCATGCTTTCCCAAGCCCTCTCCTTCATAGCCCATCTTGGACATTAGCTTGGAACCTATGCCTCTTGTATGTTTTTCAAAAGAAACAATATAATCATTCTTAGAGGAATTTGAAGACAAAGTGGAATAGTTTACCTCTTCTTCAAGGTGATACTTGACTAAGGCTTCTTAGGAAAAAAAGGGATGTGTCTCCAACTCATGCATCGTTCTCAAGTTCATATTTCCAATATGAAGTTGCCTCTCCATTTCTTGCAATTTGTCAGAAAGCAACTGCTTCTCTTCCTTCACATAATTCAACTGCTCTCTAAGTATGCTGCTATTCCTTCCATCCTCATACATTTCTCTCACCATGTCCATCATGGTGGACAAGTCTTGCTTCACGTCTTCATCAAAGAGTCTTGTGATGAAGAAAGAAGAATTTGAGAACTCACTTGTAGAAGTAGTCATTATGCTAATGAACAAAAGAAATCCAAACAAGATTAAAGATCTTATTCAACAACCTTTTGCAACCAACCTCTTACGCTTCAAGGATTTCCTCGAGGTCCTTTGGGATAGAAGAATGCCTTCGGCCCTTCTTCCTTCTTTTCCTTCCTGGACTGAGCTATCAATAGCTTTCCCTTTATCTCTGCAAACTCAAACACTAGTCAGTCTACAAACAAGCATACAATCAACCTCTGACTATTTAAACACCTTTCAGACAAGCAATCTTTGCTCTGTCACTGAAGCATTCTGATGTAACCTTCTTTTAAGGTGGGGTTAACCAATCTTAAGCTCTGATACCTTGATCTAAAAATGAGGCACTTAGGCTTCTTGTCTAACTTGCAAGGACCTCTCCCACTTCCAAAACTTAAATATTCCCGTCTTTATGATTAACCAATGCAGAATTAAATATGTGCTTGAAAAGAAGGTGTATGCTTGTGTTTATTTTAACTGTTTATGTGCTTTAAAATCTTTTTTTTTGCTGATATGTATATACATGTAACAATGCTACAGTGTAGCATTAACAAACACATAAGACAATAATTTAATATGGAGTTCCCCCAAAACTCTTGGGCTACATCTCCTTGAGATCTAATCAATTCAACTAGGCTCTCTGGGATTATGGTCTAAGTTATTTTACAAGCTCCATGCTCAACTCCACCGATTTACACAGAACTCAGTGGGATTAGAACACCATCTTCTCCCTGGCTCTTAAGCTCTTAGCTTTCTATCTTTAGCTCTAGCTCTTGATCTCGCTCTGGCTCTCGGCTCTAACATTGGCTCTAGCTTAGGCTCTGGCTCTTGGCTCTGGCTCTTGCTCTCGCTCTGACTCTAGCTTTTCAATTGATCTCCAAGTGACCCCAAAGGTCCCTCAGCTGCTCTACGCAGTAACTTTTCGCTCCCTCTACTCTCTTGCATCTACCTTCTGCTTGCCTCTACTCAATTGATCTCTCGGGGCTCCTTGGAGACGTTTTCCCGGCTTTTTAGCTTCCTCAGCAGTTTCTCTGTGTTCAATCATTCTCCTGCAGCTTTGTGCTTCTCTGCGCTATTTGTTCGATTGTCCATATGGATCTATGGCTCTGTGGCTTTCAAACGCCTCATTTTTTGCCAAAAACGCTCGCTTGTAGTGTGGAATCATGATTAGGAGTTGTTACAAGGGAGTGGGGCTATTTTCTAGAAAATAAGCCGAAAATAGACAAAATCCATTACACAAATGTTTTCCTAGAAGATACACTATCAGGCGCGTTTCTCAAATGTGAAATTCCCTTTAATTTCCCCTAAAATCCCTATCGGTTCCAGCATTAGGCATTATATCGCATCGCAGAAGTATATTGGGCAAGATCCTAAATACACGGGAAAACATTCAAAAACCCAATAAAATCACTTTTTATCGGACTTCAAATATTATTGCATCCACCCTATAATCGTATCGAGTCCGCCTTTGGCTACTGTCATAATCTCCACCATCGATCTACGTGATCATTAATCCAACAATCATCATGCATTTTTGGGTGGCTTAGGAGTACGGAGGTTACCCGCCCAAAAAGGCAAGTTTCCTCTCTCCTCCACCAGCCACTTGTCATCCAGGCTATGCGATTGAGCGGCGCTAGCCCAAAGCCATTTACCGCTTGAGGCCTGCCCAAAATCCACCTTTACGGAACTCAAATTCTATCCAATCAGGCTTATAATTCCCCTTCCGGTCCGTTTTACCGCTTCGGGCATCGTTCCTTTGTATTTCGGTTTTTACACCGAAAAATGTTAATACACTGAATTTCCCTTTTACTGGATTTCAAATTTTCTGAATTGGGCTTATGAAATCTGTCGAGTCAAGCACTCACCGATCATGAATTCAATCCTGGCCATCCGTTCCTTTTGTGATCTGATGGCTGAGATTGCTTGTCGCGATCGCTATCGCACATTGCGTTTGGCTTGACCCTGTTGGGTCCCTATAATACTAGTGATTACCCCATTACTATTGTAGTTATACCCCTTATTTATATTGATGTACCCATGTAGTGCCCATATTGTTACTATTGTGCCACATAGAAGCCCACTATTGTTATTGTTGTGCCCTACAATATTATTGTTATGTAGGCTTTGATTGTATTGGGACCACTTAGACTCCTATATATAGAAAGGAGGTATTTTCATTTGTATCATCCAAGAATTGTTCATTTATGTAATGTAAAGGAGGTTTCCCCCTCGAAGAGGCTGAATTCTAAGTCGTGGATCTCTCTTTTCTATCTTTTTGTGAGCTGGTTTCATAACATTTGGTATCAGAGCTTTGGATTCTAGGGTTTCGCTGCTCCAAACAGGTCATCGTGGCATTTTCGCTATAACGTTTTTTCTGTGACGTTTCAGAAGTCGCAAAAAAACCCATTTGAGAAGAATTGGCGCTGAACCTTGGGTCCGAATTTCAGAACTTTTCTCGCGATATTTTCGGAGATATGATCTGAGTAATTTGGTCTTTTTGCAGACTCTTGAATTACATTCAAAACAGGTGACCTGAGGAAAATCGTCATAACTCTCTCTCTGAGGATCGGATTGAAATTTCTTAAAAAGGTACATAAAGAGGACGGACTATAGTTGCTTGTGGGTGAGTTTCAGATTCAAAGGTTGAAACAGTGACTCGTGGCACGTCGTACAAGTTCGCTCTACTGAACCAGTCTAAAAGCAAGTCACTGTGGGAGATTTCACATAACTCTTCCTTGGAGAATCCAATTTGGCTCAGACTTGTGGCATTGGAAAGAGGACGCAGAAGGCTACTACAGATAGAAATTTCAGAACTGGAAGATCCGAAATCACAGAGATACATCAGATTCAATATCAGGCTTCTATAAAGTGAAAAAAGGTGTGTAGTTTTTTTTTAAATTTTTGTGTAAGCTTGGTTTAACGGAATTCAAAGGGCATAGTAAAGCATTATTATCGGTAACTGATGCCCCGAGGAAAGAAAATGCAAACACCTAGTAAGGAACCTGAAAGCTCTAGCATGACTCATGAAGAAGAGGAAGAAATGCTACATGATATATCAAAATTACAAGAACAAGTGCAACAAATGTCACGGTCACAAAAACTAACAGAAGCTAAGATAAGTGGCGTGGAATCTAAGATAAATGGCGTGGAATCTAAGGTAAATGGCGTGGAATCTAAGATAAAGGGCATGGAAGCTAAGATGGATGTCATGGAAGCTAAGATGGATGGCATGGAAGCTAAGATTGACGCTAAATTTGATGGCATGGATGATAAGATGGATGAATTGAAGAAGTTGCTACAAGAAAGGGTCACTAATGGTGAAAAGGTAGTAAAGGAAACTCATGATGAGAACAAAAGAAATGTTAATCATGATTCCATAGACTCTAATGTTGGATCGAAGACTCACCATGTTCCAAAAATCGATATGAGGAAGTTTGATGGCAAGGATCCCGCCACATGGATATTACAGATGGAGCAATTCTTCGATCTCAATAATGTGCAAAACACACAAAAGGTACGTATGGCAACTTTATATTTGGAACCAAATCAGTTTGTATGGTATCAATGGCTTTGTTCTCGTAAACAATTTATCACTTGGGCAATTTTTACGGAAGAATTGATAGCACATTATGAGGATACAAAAAGCAACACTTTTTTTAGCCAATTGATAAGTCTCAAACAAAAGGGTTCAATAATGGAGCACATTGAGGAGTTCCAAAAATTGAACATAAGGGTAAAAGATATTCCAGAGGAGCATAGGATTGATGTGTTCATAGGGTCTTTAAAGGATAATATCCAACATGATGTGCGCCTTTGGGAACCTGATTCATTAGAGAAGGCATTCAGGTTAGCAAGAAAAATGGAAAGCAAAATTATGGCAACTAGGAAGCATACCATTCACAACTATAAAGATGGAAGTGTTGTTGCCCATAGTCTTCCACAACCTACAAGGTTGACACCACAACAATTGGAAGAAAAAAGAGCAAAAGGGCTTTGTTACAATTGTGATAGCAAATACACAAAAGGTCATAAGTGTGCTGAGAAGAAATTATTCTACATAGATTGTGAAGAGGAAGAAGAAAAGGAGCAAGAAAGGTCAAAAGAAGAGGATATATTCCAGGAACAAAGCCTAGATGAAGAACAAATAAATCCGACCATATCTTGTAATGCATTGGCGGGAATTACCACTCCTCAAACCATCAAGATAGAAGGACAAATCAAGAAGAAAAAGGTAATAGTGTTGATTGATTCAGGAAGCACCCACAATTTTATTCATTGTAGGGTAGCAAAAGAATTGAATTGCTTCCTATATCCAGCACCAGAGTGTCAAGTGATGATTGCAAATGGAGGAACAATAAATTGCTCTGGAAAGTGCCATAATATCAAGCTATCCATGGGAGAATATGTATTGACTAGCCCAATGCTTTCCATTCCAATGGGAGGTGCTGATGTTGTACTAGGAGTCCAATGGCTACAATCCTTGGGTACAATAGCTTTTAATTTTCAAGAACTTTTCATGAAATTTTCTGTGGAAGGAAAGGAAGTTGAATTAAGGGGTATTGCAGGGAAACCAGGAAAGATAATCAGCTCTAATGGTATGACAAAGCTTCTAAAAAAGGAGCAAAGAGGTGTAATTGCACAATTATGTTCGCTAGATGTTTCCACATTAGAATCATCTATTTCTCCAGATCTCCAAAAAGTCCTGGACAATCATTCCAAGGTATTTGAGACTCCCAAAGGTCTCCCACCTATGCGTGATCATGATCATGCTATTCATCTGATTCCAGGAAGTGTTCCTCCAAACATCAGGCCGTACAGATATCCCTATGTCCAAAAAAGTGAAATTGAACGTATGGTTGCAGAAATGCTAGAGGCTGGTATAATTCAACCGAGTCAAAGTTCTTTCTCTGCTCCAGTAGTATTGGTGCACAAGAAGGATGGATCATGGCGCATGTGTCCGGATTATAGGGAGCTCAACAAGCTCACTATTAAAGATAAGTTCCCCATTCCTGTCATTGATGAATTACTGGATGAATTGCATGGATCAATTTACTTCACCAAGTTGGATCTTCGTTCAGGATATCATCAAATCAGAATGAAGATTGAAGACATTCCGAAAACGGCATTTAGAACTCATGAGGGTCATTATGAATTTTTGGTCATGCCTTTTGGCCTTACCAATGCACCTTCAACATTTCAAGGTTTGATGAATTCAATTTTCAAACCATTCCTTAGAAAATTTGTGTTAGTATTTTTTGATGATATACTTATCTACAACAAGTCTTGGAAGGATCATGTTGAACATGTTGACAGGGTGCTACAACTATTGGAAGAGAAACAATTATATGCAAAAAGATCCAAATGTTTCTTTGGAGTCCAGGAGGTGGAATATTTGGGTCATATTGTATCTCATGAAGGAGTTAAGGTAGACCCTAGCAAAATTAAAGCCATTAAGGAATGGAAAATCCCCACATCCATAAAGCATTTGCGAGGATTTCTTGGGTTGACAGGGTATTATCGCAAGTTTGTTAAGAATTATGGGAGAATAGCAGCACCTCTAACAACATTATTGAAGAAAGATGCATTTTCATGGACTCCGGAAGCAACAAAGGCCTTTGAACATCTTAAAGAGGCAATGTGCCAAGCACCGGTCTTAGCTACACCGGACTTCACAAAAACCTTTATTGTGGAATGTGATGCTTCAGGAAATGGAATTGGTGCTGTTCTAATGCAAGATGAAAGACCCATTGCTTTTGAAAGTCGTCCAATCAAGGGAAAGTTTTTAAGAAAAGCTATTTATGAGAAGGAAATGTTGGCAATACTCCATGCACTTAAGAAATGGCGACCCTACCTAATGGGAAGACACTTCAAGGTAAAAACAGATCATGATAGCCTTAAATACTTTTTAGAACAAAGATTATCCTCTGAAGAGCAACAAAAGTGGGTCACAAAGATGTTGGGTTATGACTTTGAAATCATCTACAAAAAAGGGAAGCAAAATGTGGTGGCAGATGCACTCTCAAGAAAGGATGAGGATGTGGAAGCATTGTTGTGCGCTATTTCTATTATCCAACCAGATTGGATAAATGAAGCAAGGGAGGAATGGAAGAATGACGAAGAAGTGTGGGCACTTATTCGAAAGCTACAACAAGATTCCAGTACGTCTGATACATTTAGCTGGAAAAATGATTCGTTATGGTACAAAGATCGCTTATACCTCTGTAAGAATTCCCAGCTAAAACAAAAGATTCTTATGGAATTGCACACTTCTCCCTTAGGAGGGCACTCAGGATTTTTAAAAACTTACCACAGGGTTAAGAAGGAATTTTTTTGGGATGGCCTTAAATCAGATATTCAAAAGTTTGTGGCAGAATGTTTGGTTTGCCAGCAAAATAAAGTTGAAACAATTAAGACACCGGGTCTATTACAACCTTTATCCATTCCAAGCCAACGTTGGGAGGAGGTATCAATGGATTTTATCACAGGTTTACCCAAGTCTGAGGGAAAGAGTGTCATCATGGTGGTAGTTGACAGACTTACCAAGTATGCACACTTTTGTGCATTATCACATCCATTTAAAGCCAGTACAGTTTCTACTGCATTTATGGAAACAATTCAAAAGCTACATGGAAACCCAAAGATTATTGTAAGTGACAGAGATCCCATTTTCACTGGAAATTTTTGGACATAATTATTTTCTTGTCTTGGTACTCAGTTAGCTCATAGCTCATCTTATCATCCTCAATCTGATGGGCAAACTGAGATAGTAAACAAATGTTTGGAAGGATATCTTCGTTGCTTTGTATCTGATAAACAGACACAATGGGTCAAATGGTTGCCTCTGGCTGAATGGTGGTATAACACTTCCTTTCATACAGCAACAAAAATGACCCCATTTATGGCACTTTATGGGTATCAACCACCATCCATCACATCATATTTAAGAGAAAATTCTAAGGTTCAGGCAGTGGAACATCACATCGAACATCAACAACAAGTCCTCCAACTCTTAAAGGATAACCTTGTGTTGGCACAGAATAGAATGAAACAACAGGCAGATCAACATCGCAGTGAAAGAAGTTTTGATGTAGGTGATTGGGTATTCCTACGGCTACAACCATATAAGAAAATGTCCCTCAAGCAAGCTAAGAAGGATAATAAATTATCACCAAAGTATTATGGTCCGTACAAGGTGTTGCAAAAGATTGGTACTATGGCATACAAATTGGAGCTTCCTGCAGCTTCTCGATTGCACCCAGTTTTCCATGTTTCATGCTTAAAGAAGGTTATAGGCGACAAGCTCCCAGTTCAAACAATATTGCCAGAACTTGACGAGGAAGGAAAAATTATATTGGAACCGGAAGCAGTTATAGAAACAAGAACTCGACAGCTACGAAATCGATCAATTTCAGAGTACCTTATCAAGTGGAAGAACTTATCCGCTGAAGATTCCACATGGGAGGATGAGAATTTTATGCAGAAGTATCCTGAACTACTCAAGCGTTGAGGACAACACTTTTTTGAAGGAGAGGGGCATGTTGGGTCCCTATAATACTAGTGATTACCCCATTACTATTGTAGTTATACCCCTTATTTATATTGATGTACCCATGTAGTGCCCATATTGTTACTATTGTGCCACATAGAAGCCCACTATTGTTATTGTTGTGCCCTACAATATTATTGTTATGTAGGCTTTGATTGTATTGGGACCACTTAGACTCCTATATATAGAAAGGAGGTATTTTCATTTGTATCATCCAAGAATTGTTCATTTATGTAATGTAAAGGAGGTTGCCCCCTCGAAGAGGCTGAATTCTAAGTCGTGGATCTCTCTTTTCTATCTTTTTGTGAGCTGGTTTCATAACAGACCCAGGGGTTCGTTCCATCACCGATGCCGATTCACTGATCCGATCATCGGTGATTGGCATATCACATGATCGGAATCCCCAGGTCCAGGGTCCCGATATCGTGTATATGTTTGCCTCTGATTCGATAGATTAGATCGGTGGTTCAAGGTTCTTCCAACTCCACTTAAGTCCGACCTTTTTGCTTTTTTTGATGCTATTTCCATTTATAAGAGTTTCTTTCCCATTTTTATAGGTTTTTGCCTCTTTTTCCAAATAAAAAAAAAGGCATCTTCTTTATGCAATAACTTTTTCATCCTAAGTCCATTTTAGCCTATTCAACCTATAGTAGATTTAGAATGAAAGGATCTCTACCATGGGGCTATTTCCAAGAACTTCCTTGGACTTTCATTTTCCTCTGTGAGGAACACTTAGACTTAGGAGTCTATCCAAAATCCATTTTGGATCAGGACTAGACCTAAGCATCCCCAACCGAGTCTAACATTCTGTCAAACACTTTGTATCAATGCAACCTACAGGTTTAGAATATAAGACATAGCATAAATTACTGAAACAAATTATGAAACATGACCAGAAGGATCACCTCCTTCTCCACTGAACTATTATATCATCAATTAGGTCTTGCATCCATCCATTTAACAATTAAAAGTAAATACATGAATCAACCATGACATGAATGAGTCATATAACCATGGTTATAACCAGCATGAAACAATATAAATATCAGAGATATGACAACCATTAAATCCACATATAAATCAGTGAAAAAGTAAGACAACTTAGCTTTTATTAATCATAGGCAAATATGACCAGGTTTAAGACTTCCACGTGCCACCCGACCATAGATAAAGCTGAACTAAATATGTCTTTCATCTAGTCACCCTCATTCCATATTCCAAGCATGAATGTGGTATCTCATACAAAAACCAATTGAAGAGCAACCAAGGGAGTCTAGAGGTTAAACGACCTCCACCCTCACCCAACCGTGATCACAAGAAAACCAGTGCTCCGATCAGAAACAGACTAAACATTGAATTCCATCCAAAATCCATCACTATCCTTGAGGAATTTTTTATCTCCTTGTCTCTCAAGCTTTACCCCAATCCAATCCAAGATCTCTAGGCCCTAAATCAAGACAAGTCTATGAGGTTTTACCAAAATACAAACTCATATCACTAGGCCCTAAACTAAGACCTCCCCCTTAGGCTTTAATGCGTATCCCGCCAAAACTATTCAATGGATTCCTGGGAATTTGGGAATGAACCTTGAGACCACCTCCGCCCGGGATTCTTAAATCCATTCGGCAAACTAAAGCTCAAAATCGAGATAAACATCCCAACATACCATGGCATACAGAAAAAGGAAACACTAGGCTAAAAACCACTACTATAACCTAGAAAAATCATGCCACTGACATCAAGATAATGATACACCAAAATGAAAGGACATGCATGTCCAAACCAACTAGGAAATCGCACATGGAGAAGGTTACCTGCAAGTATTCTTGCTGAAACTACTTGATCCTTCTCTTCTTCCTTGATCTTTGCTCTCCTTTCCTTTCCTTGCTTTTCCTTCCTTGATCCAACGCTAGAGTGCTCCAAGGAAACTCTAAGTGACCAAGAGTGAGAGAGAGAGAGATAATAATGAGAGAGCTTTGAACTTGACCTGGCCAAGAGCTTAACACTAACTAAGCTTGCAAACTGATCGTCAGAAGCCTTTTTATAAATGAGGCCTCTATTTTCTTCATTTTCCATTATTTTCCTCCAATTTCCTCCTCACATGCAACCTGTGACCTTTTACCTTCCTCTTCTCCTATTTTCTTTTATTTTCATAAATAAATGTTCCAAAAATGCCTTTTTTTCTCTTAATTACCTTTCCAACTTTTCTTAGCCAAAACACACATCCAGTCATGCCCACTAGGATTTCTTTGTCCAACATTCAACTTGGAATACGTGCCCCTTACTCGTGGTCTTATTTTGCCTTTATTAAATTTTATTACATGAACTTTTCGCTAGGGCTATTACAAAACCATCCCCCTTGGGGATCACCATCCTCAGTGTTAAACCACACCAAGACCTCAACAAAACCTCTGAAAAACAAACATACTACCCATGGAGCTTTATGACTTAGCTCATTGCAGTATTTACAATGAATGACCTGCTTAAAAGAAAAACATCATGTCAACATGACAACATACCGTATACTAGAGCTTTATAGTCCATCTCATTATGGTATTTCTAATAACCACATACACGTATATTCACATTTGCTAAACTAGTAAATAAAAGGATATTATGGCCGTATTAATCAACAAGGGAATTGTAAGGATCACACCTCCACCCTCAAAAGTAGTACCAAGATTCACCTCCTTCCCAAGAAGTCCAAAATCTAGTGCCACAATAAAAGTTGTATCCAATGTTCGGTGCTATAATCCTACACCACTTGTTCCCTCAACCATAATTACTAGCTCATTATTCGAGAGCAAACTCCCAATGTGAATCTTATTCCATATGGAAATTCTAATGACCAAAACCAATGTATCTACGACCTTCCCTTCTCTACTACATAGTCCCTTGAAATCCAGTCACCTCCTTCTATGCAATGATTCACCTTCCAAGTTCCTTGGAATCCCCTAACCTGGGCAATCCATCCCTTGGCAAGGCTTCTTCGTATCAGAATATCAACAACCAAGGCATATATCTGCCTCAAAACATCATACCAGTCATAGCATGCTCATGGAAATCAATCGACACTATTGGGTATCAGTGTCCAATGATGAACCTACTCCTAAAGTACTTTACCAGCATATTGCTGCATGTTACATTTTATTTTGCTGCTGCTACGATTCTTCTAGTCGATTTCAGCCACTCAATCGGGCATGTTCATGCATTCCTGTTCCAAGCACAGAATCTCCATTAGATTCAAATAAATCGAAATAACCACGAATCATACCGCATTGGTAGATCGTTAATAAGGTACAATTGCAATCCGATTTGCTCCCTGTCAAAACAATTCAAACTAACTATATGATCAAAATATCATGTATAAACATATCACTTTTGATTATCTCAAAACACAACCATCATAGATCATCATCACAAACCACATGTAACCATCAAAACCCAAAATCATAGATCATATATAATCATCATATACCATAGTCATAAATCACATTCATAATAAAACTGAAACAAAACACTGATACTTATCCTTTAATCAATCATTATCTTCTGCCTTGGTCATTATTTCGTATGCACTCCGAATCAGTTTCCACACCCACAAAACACCCAGTGGCTTCTCCTCAACCATGTGCATGTACACATAGTGTGCATCACACACATACAACTACACATGTCATACAACACCATGCAATACATGCATTTACACTAGTACCATATGTACCACATGTACACAATACCACCTGTACACTGCAAACACCTGCACAATGTGTGCACAACATTATAAGTACACGACACCACCTGCACAATGTGTACACTGCACCATTGTAGAATGTGTACACAATACCACATATACATAGAACCAAATGCACGACATGTACGCAACACCACATTTACATAGCATCACATGCAGAACATGTACAAAGCACCATCTGCACACAACACCACTTGTACAACATGTACACAACACCATATGCACACAACACCATATGTACATAACACCACATGTACAACATGCACGCAACACCACATGTACATAGCACTGCATATCCAACATGTACATACCATCATCTATACACAGCACTGCATATCCAACATGCACAGAGCACCATATGCACTAAATGCCACATATACATCATGCACACAGTACAATATGTACATAGCACCACATATCCAACATCTACATAGCACCATCTATACCTAAAACTCCATATGAAATATCCACAAAACACTACATGCACATAACATCATTTATGAAACATGTGCACAACAATAGTACCACACATTCAAAACCACAATATCTTTACCAAGCAACCATGCTTTCAAGACCACACTGCTTTCATTTCATTGTTGTATCCATCATTATAACCTATTCATAATATAGACATAATATAGTCACATAATATCAACTCATAACCATATGATACTAGCCTTGTAAATTTGTCATGACTACTCTTCTCAATTGATTCCTCATAGCCAGGAACCTCTTCATGTCATTCGCCTGCATAAGTAATCATTTTTCATTAGGAAGATTCCTGATAGACCTATTAGACAGTGACATAGATACATATATACATATATATAGTCATTACCATATAACAATCATCATTATGCCAGATAGGGACATACATACATACATGTATATATATATAAACATCAACATAATCATGATCATAACATAATTACTAGATAACATAAGGTCTAGGTGAAGATAACTTTCTCTATTGACGCACGGCATGGACAACATTGAGAACAATCATTCCCAACGTAGCCAAGGCATTCGACACCTCAAATCCATTTAATTTTCCTTTTCTAGTTACCTTTCATATGTCTATACTACCACCGTCTATTTACCACTATGGACCAATGAGTCCAATTGACTCTCATAGATTTACCTTTCGCTGCACTAACTCATGCAAAGAGCTTCATATGAGTCTTACATTACGATTTAGGTACCACACATCTCTCCCAGAGCTCCATAAAATTTTCCTCTTCCCTAAGCCAATTCCCAAGACTCAAAACATAAAAGGCATGCCAAGAAACAAGCAAGAATAAAGCCATGAAAACCAATAACAACATACCACCACAACAAAGTGGCATAGCTAAGCACCAGACATATGAAAAATCCAAAATCAAGTGCAACAATCGCAAAAAACTAAAAGCGCAAGATTAACCATGAATACCATCACTCAATCCACATGGTTCCAAAGTAGAGATTGACCTAAGCCTCCTTCAAGATTTCATGGAAATTTCTCTTGCCATGTACCTCCCTGCATCACACTGTCATAGACACGTAACTTTCAATGCATAAATAAAAATAAAATTACACCAATTACCTTATCTTTTTGTGTCACGCACATTGCTAGCAACTGAACACATCCACACCATCTCTCGAGGGGCTCCAATCCCCTTGATAGATCCAACTCTAGCTAATGCACCAATCAAGTACATGGTCATAAGTCTAGTACATATCCACATGATGTCTAACAAAATCAAGTTTACGAGGACATCTTGTATGAAAAGGACTCATTCATTTTGAATTAGGGTTTCCAAACATAGCCAAACAAATTCTTGTCCAATTCCTTCCTTTTACCTTTTTACTTGGTTTCAATCAAGGCTTACTAGTACTGTCACGTCACCAAATTGTTAGTTATATAGGCACATAAATTGTTACCTTGTTACATTAATAGCAAGCATGTTTCCCTTGAACTTGCTCACACATCTCGGTATCACGTTCTAAATATCAAAACAATCATATATAAAAATTTGAAATCAACCTTTACCACGACTAACAATCATGTCATAATCCATAGTCAATGCATAGTCCTTAGACACAATGTTACAACTATGACCTACTATACTCAAGTACATATAAACTGTTTCAACATATATGTGTTAGTAAAATCATCTTAAAAAAAAATCATTTGAATGCATACTCATATTATGCAATTCATCAAACATTCAACTAAGTTGCAACATACCATGTTAAATAAATTAACTAGATGTCATAATCAAATATTCAAGCACCAAATATATGACATAAGAAAACTTGTACCTTACTTTATCTTAGGGGAGGCTATCTTGTGTACACAATCAAGCTAGCTAGCATGATATAACTTCTCAACACATCATATTAAACATAAATAAGATCATTCTATCCATAATAATCACTAACTAACATGTTCACATCCTAACTCATAAACAATTATCATTTATGCATAACAATCACAAATGTACGACCAGTCTAGATTAGTATGACACCAAGTCAGAAATATGTCGGCTCATACCTCAATATCGCAACCATAACCATCTGCATAGGCCAAGCCAGGTCAACATAATACATATAAGATCAATATCTTCAATGCAATGAACATAACCATCACGCATATGGCCAACCCATATTGCAACATCAATATCTCAATGAGATAACCCTAATCATCAAGTTCATAACATATAACAACAATAAGCTATATATCATGTTCATCAACAACATATAGCCTAATCATCGGGTTATATAATGTAAAACAACAATAGCAAAGTAGGTTACTATCATTCTTGACTATCCGACACATGTGCATATTACTACACTAATCAACTAACATTTGTCATGAATGTAATCATAACATCAAAATACATGTCCAAAAACCTAATGTATATAACGCTAATGCATATAAAACTTCTCAACTGATATACATGCAAGTCAACATACAATACATCTATGACAATATGCTCTTACCCCAAAGCCTAATGCTACAACCTCATTATGATGATTTGTATCTCTTGCTCTACCTCACCCAACACATTAGCATCATAACATACCAATGTCACCCCAATGACCTAACTTTCATACCATGACTTAACAAGGCATGTTTGACCTACTATTCATGCATAACTATAACCAATACCATTCATGCATGACAACTGCATATAGGCATATAACACATGAGTACCAACCATTTACACATAATTCTAGTTAGAGTCCAGTCATCAATGCATGACCATATCAACTACATAAAACATGACCTCATGCATGACAACAACCATTAATCCATTCTAAAAAATTCTACATGCAACCATCAACATCCATAAGCAATGCCTAATCAACTACACATACTCATGAATGCATCTAGTCGAGCATAAGTGATCACTTCCTACAACCAACCTAGAAGACTGATACATGTAATCAAACCACCAAGAATGCAACCTAACATACAAGGATGTAATCAAGATGCATATAATAATGTAACTAGTCATATAGTCCTCACTATACATCCCACAAAATCAACATGAAGCTCCTCATGACAACCTTACTACATTCATGATCAATCATTATGCAATGCAACAAGGACATGGAATGCAAGTGTAAGAGACACACATGCAACTGACATGCATGCATGGCCAACACATTCACCCAAAGAGAGCACAACCACACTCTGATACCAGTATGTAACACCCACTCCTCCCAGGTCCACCCAAGCAGCCAATCAGCTGACAAAACATGTGAAGAGAGAGGTTACTATAAGAGATTCATTGACCTTGGTGACATTGAGGAAATGCAATCGAAAAAACTCATCAAACAAACCCATCCGCCTCAACAATTACACCTGTTGGAGACATGTCGGCCACTCATTTATCCTTTCGCTGGGTCCCACTGATATTTTAAGCCTTTTAACCCAAATACGCTCTCATGCTATAGGCAGGACTATGACCAAAAACTAAAAGTCTCTCTAATAAGCCTTTGTACCAGCGATTGTGGACTTTTCTTAGCAGACCTGTGCGAGCGACCCTAAGATTTTAGCCACTTTTCTAGCCCAGAATTACAACCTTTTCCCAGAACATTCTAGAACCTTTAGACTCCATCAAAGACATGATAACAATGCTAATAAATAAAAAATCAACCTCAGGACTAGTCCTGAGCATCCCCAACCGGGACTGACATTTTGTCAAAGACATGGCATCAATGTAACCTACATGTCTAGGATACAAGACATAGTATAAATGATTGAAATAACTTATGAAAATAACCAAAAGGATCACCTCCTTCTCCATTGAACTATTATATTATCAATTAGGTCTTGCATCTGTCCATTTAACAATTAGAAGTAAATACATGAAATAACCATGACATTAACCAGTCATATAACCATGGTTATAACTAGCATGAAACCATATAAATATCAGAGATATGACAATAATTAAATCCAAATATAAATCAATGAAAAATTAAAAGAAATTAGATTTTATCAATCATAGGCAAATCTAACCAGATTCGAGACTTCCACGTACCACCCAACCATAGACATGGTTGAACCAAATCTCTCTTTAATCCAGTCACCCTTGTGCCATATTCTAAGCATGAATGTGGGATATTATATAAAAACCAATCCAAGAACAACCAAAGGAATCCCGAGGATAAACCACCTCCACCCTCACCCAATCATGGTCGCACAAAAATCGGTGCTCCATTCACAACCAAACTGAACTTGGAATTCCATCCAGAATCCATCTCTATGATTGAGGAATATTTTTTCTCCGTGTCTCTCAGCATTTACCGCAATCCAATCTCGGATCACTAGGGCCTAAACCGAGACTAGTATGTCAAGCTTTACAGTAACAAAAACTGAGATCACTAGGCCCTAAACCAAGACTTCTCGTTGAGGCTTTACCATGTATCCTACCAATACTAGTCAAGGGATTCCTAGGACTTTAGGAATGACCCTTGAGACCACCTTCGCCCTAGATTCCGAAATCGAGTTGAAAAACCAAAGCTCAAAACCGAGATAACCATGCCAACATACCATGGCATCCAGAAAAAGACAAGGTTATGGTTAAAACCACCGTAATAACCCGACAAAACCATGCCACTGATAGCAACAAAACCACACAACAACATACAATGCCATGCATGTCCAAACCATCTAGGAAATCACACATGGAAAAGGTTACCTACAAACATTATTATCGAATATGCTTGATATTGCTCTTTTTCCTTGGTCCTTTCTTTCCTTTCATTTCTTTTCCTTCCTTGATCCAAAGCTACAGTGCTCCAAGAAAACTCTATGTGACCAAGAGTGAGAGAGAGAGAGAATAATGAGAGTGCTATAAACTTGAACTGAATAAGAGCTTAACACTGACTAATATTGCTAACTAGTCCTCATAACCCTTTTTGGGAATAAGCCCTCTATTTTCTTCATTTTCCATTATTTTCCTTCAATTTCCTCCTCACGTGCAACATGTGACCGTTTACATTCCTTTTCTCCTATTTTCATTTATTTCAATAAATAAATGTGCCAAAAATGCCTTTTTTCCTTTTCATGCCTTTGCCTTACCCTTTGCCAATTTTCCTTAGCCAAAACACACATCGAGTGATGACCACTAGGATATCTTTGTCCAACATTTAGCTTGGAATACGTGTCCATTACCTGTGGTCCTTTTTTTTCTTTATTAACTTTTATTACATGAACTTTTCATAAGGGTTGTTATAGTTGTAAAATACCTCTCCTCAATAAATTAATAACATTTTCATGTAATTCCATACTTACAAAAAATCTTATGGAACAAATAAGAACCAGAAGATATATTATGAATTAAATGATATATTAAGAAATATAAATAAAAATAATCAAATACATGAACATTGACTACATATTATTTCTAAAAATTAGAACTAACATAGTTAACCACTCACGACAAAAAATATATTTAAAGTAAAATCTTATTCTTCTTAACCTACTGGTATACCTCATATTACTTTAAACCAGCCTAGTTCCATGTTAACTCTGGATATATCAATCGTTGAGAGGGATTAAATCTCTGGAGCTGCAAACCTCTTTTTTGAGTGAAAAACTTGAGGAAAAGTTTGCACCATGAGAAATTTAATCCCTCTCAACACTTCATATATCCAGAGTTAACATGGATCTAGGCTGGTTTCAGTCATCTGCGGCCAAAGAAAATCTAACGAACATATGATTAATTTTATCAATAATATGTAAATTCATTTAATATTAATATAATGATTTTAAATATGCCAAATATGTCTCAGGTTAATATGGCCATTTTAATTTTAAATTTTCTTAGTTATCTCTTTGTATTGAGATGATACATATTGTTAATAAATTTAAGAATGAAAAAATATGAAATAAAATTTTTGAATGTAAAGTGACAACGTAATATTTTTCAATCATATAAAATGTGAATAATAAGAATATAGTCAATTATAAATAATCTTCCTTGTGATTAATCTCAAACTATTTTATTGTACTATTGTTATTGTGACCCTTGTTACTTTCGTCATATTTTCATATCGATTGTCATATTTTCATATTAGTTATATAAATTGGATAGGTTAAATCGTAAACCATTTAAATCTTTAGCTCGAGTAAACATCATACCTTGTCTCTCCTTCTCTCCAATATTAATAGGTTTAATTACTATAACACAAAAATCAATGTACATTCTCAAAACAAAATGTGCTTACACTGAAATCAATGCACACTATTAATTCAATCACTTTAAAAGTAATGCACCATCATACATCCAATTACATCAAATAAGATATCAACATCTACACTGAAATCAATGCATCTAATGCAAGAAATCAAATAAGATTATAAGCCAACATATACACTAAAATCAATGCTTCTAACACAAGCAATCAAATAAGATTAGAAATTGACATTTACACTCAGATCAATGCATTTAGTGCAAGTAGGCGAATAATATTATAAACCAACATCTACACTGAAATCAATGCAGCTAATGCAAGTAAAAAAATAGGATTATAAACCAACATCTACACTAAAATCAATGCATCTAGTTCAACTAATCAAATAGGATTAGACCATGTACACTGAAAATAAGCCATTTAGTGGAAGAAATAAAATAGGATTAGAAATCATATACATTGAAATTAATGCATCAAGTGCAAGCAATCACATATTA
The DNA here is from genome assembly GCA_031772625.1 of Pinus tabuliformis. Lineage (NCBI taxonomy): Eukaryota > Viridiplantae > Streptophyta > Pinopsida > Pinales > Pinaceae > Pinus > Pinus tabuliformis. The sequence continues at coordinate 835,009,578 of CM062811.1, read as the reverse complement.
TTAGAAATCAACATCTACATTGAAATCAATGCATCTAGTGCAAGTAATCAAATAGGAAGAGAAATCACCATCTACACTGAAATTAATGCATTTAGTGAAAGAAATCAAATAGGATTAGAAATCATTTACAGTGAAAGCAATGCATGTCGTGCAAGAAATCAAATATTATTAGAAATCAACATATACACTAAAATCAATTTATCTAGTGCAAGAAATCGAACAGGATTAGAAATCGCCATCTCCAACTGAAATCACAAAATTCACTTTCCATCTATATCTCTATCTCCCTTTATCTATACATATCACCCCCAAAACATACACTATCGTTCTCCTGTATATCTATCTATCCCTCCCTCCTCCTCTCCCGCTCTCTCCATCTTCCTTATCACTCCCTCTCGCTCTCTCCACATTTCTCTCTCTATTTCTTTCTTCTTACCTCCCTCTCTCTCCCCCTCGAACTCCATCTCCCTTTCCCTCCATCTCTCCACTGTCTCACATCCTCTCTCTCTTACTTCCTCTCTCTCCCTTCCTCTCCCACCTCTCTCTCTCTCTCTATCCAACTCTCTTGTTATATCCCTTCCTCTCTCCTCTCTCCTCTCTCCCCCATTCTCTCCATCTCTCCTTCTTTGCCTCTTTATCTCACCCCCAAACATACACACTCTCTCTCCATCTCTCCCTTGTCACTCCATCCCTATGTCCACTTCTCACTCTCTATGTATTTCTTCATCGCTCCCTCTCTCCCCCTCCAACTCCATCTCCCTATCCCTCCCTCTCTCCTCCTCTCTCCCTCCCTCTCTCCTCCTCTCCCTCAAGTCCGCTCTCTTGTACTTCCTCTCTCTCCATCTCTCTCCTAGATCCCTCTCTCTTCCCCCATCTCTCTCTCTCTCTCTCTCTCTCTCTCTCTCTCTCTCTCCCTCGCCTCAAATCATATCTCTTCCCCCATCACTCTCCTCCTCTCTCTCAAGTCATGTCTCTCGTTCTTCCTCTCTCTCCCTTTCTCTCCTATCTCTCTCTCTCTTCCCCCATCACTCCTTCTCTCTATCTCTCTCTTTTTTCCCGCCAATCCTATCTCTTCCCTCATCTCTCTCTCTCACTCACTCTCTCTCTCTCTCTCTCACACACACACACACACACACACTCTCTCTCTCTCTCTCTCTCACACACACACTCTCTCTCTACCCTCCAATCCTCTCTCTTCCCCCATCTCTCTCTCTCTCTCTCCAACTATATTACTATATCCCTCCCTCTCTCCTTTTCTCTCCTCTCCCCCCATATCTATATCTCTCCTTATTTGTCTCTTTATCTTACCCCTAAACATACAATTTCTCTATCCATCTCTCCCTTGTCACTCTCTCTCCCTCTACAATTCTCACTCTCTATGTCTTTCTTCTTGCCTCCCTCTCTATCCCTCCCTCTATCCTCCTCTCTCGCAAGTTCTCTCTCTCATCCTTCATCTCTCTCCCTTTCTATCCTACCTTTCTCTCTCTTTCCTCATCTCTCTCCCTCTCCCTCCCTCTCTCACTATCTCCCTCCCTCTCTCACTCTCTCCCTCCCCCCTCTATATTTGTCTCTCCCTCACCCTCTCCTCCAATCCTCTCCCTCCCTCCTCCATCTTTGTCTCGCCCTCTCTCTCTCTTACCCTTCTCTTCCTCTTTCACTCCTCTCCCTCTCTCTCTTCATTCCTCTTCTCCCCTCTCCTTAAGTGTATTTTCATCTCTCCCTTATTACTCCCCCTATCTCTCCACCTCTATCAATCTATGTCATTGTTCTTCCCTCCCATATATATCTAGAGTTAATATATATCATGATATATTAATATATTTTATAATATAACAAATTTAATATTGTATTAATCAAAAGTTAATAAATTCAACAATATTAATATGAATATTGGGTTTAATAATATTATTATTAATAATCTTTTAATGATGACGATGATCGTGGTTAACTTCAACCGAGACCAAACTTTGGTCTATTGGACCTAAAGAAATGAATTATTTAGTTTGATTTAAGATTTTATTCCTATGCTCAAAAATATTGGAGAGAACCCTTCCGAGCTCACTGTAATTTTGACAACGTAAAAGGATAGGAAGGTCAATATTGCAACAAATATTTTGAAACTGAGACCTAATGTGGTTGTATGCAGGGCAATCTAAGAGCAAGTGATTTTCTTCCTCGATGTTCGTATTCTCACAGAGATGGCAAAACCTTTCCATCCATGGTGTTTTAGGAACTGCACAACGACCCTTTTCACTATGGAACTCATGAGAGTTCGTTCTAATCTTGGCTATACTAATTCTCTTCTTTGAGCTATTTAAAATAGAGAGATACTTTTGATCTTCTAGAGTGGGGTTGATGACCTCCTTATAATATCTTAGTTTTCTTTTAGCTGCTAAATCTCTCTCACACCACATTTTTTCTTTCAACTTAGAAGTAACAATATTTTTAATGTTATTAATTTTTTGCAATCCAACATTCTCGTCGATCTCCCAATGGTTTAATGAGGCCCTGATGTCTCTATACCGACCCCGTTTGAGCCTTAGGTGGTTTTGGCTAGAATTTAAAGCTTGCTTAGCAATTCTATGGCCTCCTATGTTATTGAGTTTGTGCCTGTACAATAGAAGCATAGTCATAGCTACGCTCTCGATAGGGGAAAGACCCACTTCTATAAGGAGAATAGGATAGGGTGTATTTTGTTTTAATTTTCAGGTTATACGTTATAAAATGCTTCTCGATTTTCTTAATCTTTCTCTAGGATTCTCTAGAGATGCTACAACCCCAAACCTCACATCCATATAAGATAACCAAAGTGACTGAAGTTTCAAAGAGAAACTTGTTTCTATCCCACATTACAAGGTTTGCCGTTTTACAATTATTTTCAAGACCAAAATAAGCTTTCCATCCCCCATCAATCCTTTTCTTAATGCTATAGTTCTAGTTGAGCTTGTGATGAATATCAATTTGTAGGTACTTATAGGAAGATACTTCCTCCAAGATACTATTGTCATACATAAAATTAGTGTAAGTGTCCTTCTTGGATTTGATAATCATAACTTTTGTTAGGTTTAATAATATTTTTTTTGCATGGTATCAATAATATTTTGGTCCATAGGCTTCACCTAAATAAAACTGCTTTTTTGAGCATTAGTATGTATAAAGTGGTTTACATAGTAAATATAAAAATAAGCTTTATTTACTTACCATATCTCTAGCTTATTTATATTTTTATTTATTTATCATATATTTTTCCTTTTGCGTGATATCTCATCCATATGATTGGTATATAACTAAATGTTGATTTCTAATCCTATTTGATATATTTTTATTTATTTACCATACCTCTTTATACATCTTTTGTATTTATTTATTTTCCATACCTCTTTCATAAATAGGGTCTTTAGCCCATGGTATTAATAATTATTTGTCTCCTGGTATTTGACCCATATGCTTCACCTAAATAAAACCTCTTTTTTGAGTTTTCAAAAATATAAAAAGGTTTATGGAGTAAATATAAAAAGGATTTTATTTATTTACCATACCTCTCAAGCAAATATAAAAAAACATTTTATTTTTTCTCCAAGTGCAAAAAAAAAAAATTGTTTTATTTATTTACCATGCTTCTTTTTTTAGTGTTCGTAAAGCTCTTTATATTTTAAATTTATAAGTATAAATATAAATAAAAAAGATAATATAAATATAAAAAAACATTAAATGTTACCTATTTCTATTTTTGAATATATATATATATATATATATATATATATATATATATATATATATAGATATATAATATGAAATTTGTAACATTTTTCTAACTAGATTTTCCTTCAAAAATATTTGAAATATTAACCAAAATAAAAGAAGAAAAAAATTAAAAACATATCCGATTAACATAAAAAAGCACATAAAAATATATTTTTCTTGTTGAGAAAAATATATTTTAAATAATAGATTTATGAAGAAGTGCAACAGAGTTCAACAGAAAATCTTTGTTCCAACATTTAAATAGCCCTATTTAATTTTATGTTCATTCCCATTTCAGTTTTACATCGCCTAGCCTGGAAACACATTTATTATCTCCTCTCGCACTCCTCTATGATGAAATTGGGGAAGCGATGCTGAGTCAAACATCATTCGTGGTCACACATTCCTATTCCTTCAGGAGATCCCCTATGCTCATCGATTCAACATACATGTTCAACAAGCGAAAGATCCAAATGGTCTCTATGAGTTCCCCGTGAATAAAGTTGAATCATATATCGTAACTTCAGATCTTGAAATTCAGATCCGCCTCCCGTCCCCTACCCTTCTTCATCATGTATTTATAGACTATGCCCCTTTGTGAGTTGTCACAAACCCATAAACAATTTTTTATTTATTTAAACTATAAGGTGATTATGAATTCAATCATTCATTAATTAACTATGAATTTATCTATATACTTATACAACCTTACACAGTATATATTTTAGTTCGCAATACAGTCAAATGAATTTAACATTATCAAATCAATTATTTATTAAGAATATTCATAGTACATGGCATAGATATGATATTGATGGTTGTAAGACTATGGTTGGGTGGGGGCATATCCATCTCTTCACATCTTTATAAATGCATTAAATAATTACCCATAATGTATGATTAGATTCAATTCACTGCATAATCTGAATTAGATTGAGAAGTGTTGAATCTTAATGGCTAGTAATTAATTGACCGACCGACTGCCCTAGGTCTGTGTACCGCTGCCTCTGGAGTCTTCGTCGTGGGTCGCCAGCTGGTGCTTTGTGCATGGATGTGGGTGCAACATCAACGGTGCTCCCGCGATCTCTCAATCAGATGGTGTAGACGAGTATTTGTTGGGCTCAATGTAAAGTTTTGTAGATGTTCTATGCTAAGAGCAATTTCACTTTTCTCACAGCAATCATACAAGTAGATAAGAAAAATGCAGATAGAACATATAAGCAGATCTTACAGAAGACAAATCAGAAATAAGAAAAATGTATGTGTTCGTTTCGGCGGTCAACAGGATGCTTCAACTAGCAAAGTCTCCTTTGGTCAGCCAGCCCAGCATGTGTCACAACAACCCTCCAACCAGTAGATGAGTCAACCCAAGTCAGTTCTACAAAAGTCAACGCTGTCCTGAAAAGTCAACGCAGGGGCAACAAGCCAAAAGTCAACGCAGCAGCAAAACGGTCAACCCTTTGACCTCAATTTTTGTGCCAAGTAGTACGGCCTTCAAAAATCGAACCTCCCACAAGTTTTCAGCTTGTTTGGACCAAGCGTTGACCAAAGTCAACGCTGGTCAAACTTCTGCGAAACCCTAGCAGCAGAAAAAATCCTCTTCGTCCTTCCCACGTGTGGCTGAAATTCGTTCTCCAGGTAGCTCGTACTTTTTAGGATGAGAGAGGAAGATGTGAGTTATATTCAAATTCTCTCCAACTTTTCCTGTATATATATCCATCAATGAGGGTGTGTGACACATCTGTTGGGCATGTGAGCCTACATTACAAAACTGGCTAACCTTGCACATATAATTTATTAAGAGTAATAAATTCAAAATATAAGTTCTGCTCATCGGATTAAGACTATTTTTATATGGATTTTACACCTCTCAGAAAGAGGAATCCAACAAAAATATTAGCCTCTTAATCCGAGCATCAGAACATGGAGTTTGGACCTAGTTTTCCAAATTTAACACTCCCTCTCAACTAGGGAGAACTCCATCTATTAGTGCAATTAACATCGTGAGTCATCCCGCCGAAACTTTCTTTGCTGGCTTCTTTGTTTCAGAACAGAAGTGGGTCAGTCACAAAGACATCATTCCCCGACTGACATAATCAGTCCAGAGGTCCCAAACCTCACAAATCTTGATCCAAGATCAAGTGGTTGGACCATGCCATCCTAGATAGAGAGTACGGCAATCTCTTATGCATCCATCAGTCTTTGCTAATAGTCTCTAGCTTTTCCACACCTCATTGGCCAAATGAGAGGTACTTCCCATGAGCCCTGAACTCAATGGGTAGGATGCATACGGGGCACAGATTAAATGAGTGGCGAACCAGCTCAATAATCACAAGGGTGGGGCAGAAGCATTATGAGTGCTTATAGCTCCGAGAAGCTATCCCCAAAGCCCCCAGAGCTCCCAGAGCTCATCGTCCAACAGGACCCACATCATAGGGTCTTTCCACGACACCAAGACTCTCATGGAAGGTTAGGAACTTGACCTTCCCCAGGGGCTTAGTGAGAATATCCGCGACCTGCTCATCAGTTCCTATATGATCGAGCCTTATGGCGCCTCGCTGTACCATATCCCGGATAAAGTGGTACCTGATATCAATATGCTTGGATCGGTCGTGGAACACAGGATTCTCAGTCATACGAATCCCACTCTGATTATCACAGAGTATTACAGTGGTATCTAGCACATGTTGGAACAGCTCACTAAAGAGCTTCCTCAACCAAACTGCTTCACAACAGGCCATACTAGCAGCAATGTATTTGGCCTCCGCGGTGCTCAAAGCCACCGACTTCTGCTTCCTGCTCATCCATGAGATCGAAGCAGAACCAAGATTGAAACAGCATCCAGATGTGCTCTTACGATCCACCACACTGCCAGCCCAATCGGCATCAGTATATCCCCGGAGTATCACACTCCCGGTAGTGTATCTCAGCCCATGGTTTATCGTGCCCCGAAGATATCTCAAAAGGTTCTTGGCACCAACCCAGTGAAAATGATGAGGCTCAACCATCTGTTGACTCAAAGTATTCACTGCAAAACATATGTCCGGACGGGTGTTCACTAAGAACATCAAAGCTCCTATGAGTTGACGATACTCAGTAGGATTGGCCAAGATAGGCCCTGCAGCGCTGCCACTCAACTTCTTAAAGTTTAGTTCCATTGGTGTCGACACGAACTTGCAGTCCACCATCCCAAATCTTTCCAGAAGCTTCACAATATACTTTCCTTGAGAAAGGAAAATCTCTCCAGGTCTCTGCCAGACCTCCAGGCCTAGGAAATAGTGCATCAGTCCTAGGTCTTTCATCTCGAACTCAGTAGCAAGCTCCCTCTTACATTGATGAATGAGAGGGTCATCACCTGTCAGGAAGAGGTCGTCCACATACAGCACTAGAATGAGAGGCTTTCCTTCCACAACCTTAAAGTAAAGGTTTGGATCAGCATTGCTTCGAGTGAAGCCCAGCTTCATCAAGTAACTATCCATCCTCTCATACCAAGCTCTGGGTGCTTGCTTTAACCCATAGAGGGCTTTCTTCAACCTGCAGACATAAGTGTCTCGATCTTGAACTTCAAATCCCAGAGGTTGTTCTACATACACCTCTTCCTTTATTGCACCATGCAGAAAAGCGGTCTTGACATCCATCTGATGAAGACTCCATCCTTGCGTAGCAGCAAGGGCTATGATGGATCGGATGGTGGTATATCGAGCCACAGGTGCAAATATATCGTCATAGTCAATTCCTTCCTTTTGAGAGAAGCCCACGGGCAACAAATCTTGCCTTAAACTTTTCAGCACTCCCATCAGATCCATGTTTAATCTTGTAGAGCCATTTAGCGGTGACAACAGATTTGTCCTTCGGTCTCGGGACCACATCCCAGACATCATTCTTCATAATAGCCTCATATTCTTCATGCATAGCATCCTTCCAGACTTGATGCTTGATGGCTTCCTCAAAAGATCCAGGTTTAGATTGTATAATAGTACTCATGGCAGCTAGATACCCTTGGTATCTACACGGCTTCTTGCTTTCTCGGAATGTTCCCCTTGGGGCAGCATGACCCTCATTATCTTTGAGGGTGTCCCTGAGCCATGATGGCCTCTTTCCTAGAGAAGGGGAAGGATCAATAGGGTCCATTGGCCCTTCAACATCAGGCATAGTCTCATCCTAGGGTTCTTCCAGATTTCCAGGTCTTTCTTCATGGTTTTCTTCAGATCTAGGAAGATCTACTGCTTTCTTCAGGGAAGCATCTTCGTCAAAAGTGACATCATGGCTTATCTCTACTTCCCTTTGACCAGGTACATAGACTCTATATGCCTTAGAAGTCTCACTGTAGCCCACAAACATTCCTTTCTTCCCAGTAGCATCCAGCTTACTTCTCTTTTCTTTCGGCACATGAAAATAGACAGGACATCCAAAAATTCTAAAATGTGAGACATCAGGTTTCTTACCAGAGAAAACCTCTTCGGGAGTTTTGGAGTCCAAAGCAGAATGAGGGCATCGGTTTTGAATGTACACAGCAGTATTTGTAGCTTCTCCCCACAGAAACTTTGGAAGACCTTGGTCACATAGCATGGCACGGGCAGCTTCCACAATAGTCCTATTCTTGCGTTCAGCAACACCATTCTGCTCAGGAGTATATGCAGTGGTAGTCTCCCTCTTAATGCCAGCTTCTCTCCAAAAGTCTTTGAACTCATTTGACTCATATTAAGTGCCATTGTCAGTCCTCAAAATCTTGATCTTCTTTCCGGTCATATTTTCCACCAAGGCTTTGAAGGTACGGAACCACATGAAAGCCTCATCCTTCTTCTTCAAGAAGTATATCCAGGTTTTGCGAGAGAAGTCATCAGTAAATGTCATATAGTAAGAACATCCCCCCAGGGATGTGACAGGCAACATACCGGAAAGATCAGAATGGACCAGTTGCAATATCTCAGATGTCTTTGTGACACTTGAGGGGAAAGGTCCCCTTGTATGTTTTCCTTCAGCACATCCCTTACATACACCTTTATGATTATTTCCGAAATCAGGCATCCCTGTCACCACCTTCCTTGCTTCGGGAAGAGCCTTGTAATGAAGGTGTCCAAATCTTCGGTGCCATAGTTCGGTTTGACGGATAGTATCACAAGTCATAGCTCCCAACGGACTCCCTCCAACCTGGTAGAGTGTACCAACCCTAAAACCAATTGAGATAGCTTCCTTGAAGCTCTTCTTCCACATGAGTACCTTTCCATCAGAGAAAGTTACATTGAATCCTTTGTCTTCCATGGCAGATACAGACACAAGGTTCTTCTTCAATTTGGGTACATAGAGTACATCTTGTAGATGGAGGACTTGTCCTTGAGACAAGTGGAGGGTCACAGTCCCGGTCCCTTTCACAGGATAAGTGGCATTATCCCAAAGGATAATTTCTAGATCAGTATCCGTTTCAACCATGTCAGAAAGTGCTTCCTTGAATCCAGTGATGTGTCTTGAGGCACCACTATCGATTAGCCAGACATCCATAGTGTCGGGCGGAGATGCAGCTGAGAGAGCAGATATTAGAATATACTCATTTCTTTTATCAACAACATTAGACTCCTCATACCTGGTATTTCTGGTCCTTTTAGAAGGTGGATTGTTTCCTTCAAAGTGAGCCTTCCTCTTTCCTTTGGATTTGTCATTTCTTCGATTCCCATTCCTTCAGTTGTTGTTGTTGTTGTTACTATCGGGAGAATTTTTCTGGAAGGGGCATTCTCTAGCATAGTGTCCAGTCCTATGGCAGGTGAAACATTTACCCTTCTTCTTTTGAGTCTTAGTCCTTCCTTTGTCCTTGGAACCACCAGAGTTCTTCTTTCGGGAATGAGCAACATTGGCAGCATTTCTTTCAGTATCAAATTCCTTCATCCTTGTTTCTTCTTGCATACATCTAGACAGAAGCTCATCAAAGTTAGGGATGGTATTATTGTTGAGAGTGGTAGATGTGAATACTTGCCATTCATATGGAAGTCCTCCAAGTGCGGTGAGAACCATCTCACGATCAGCTATTGTCTCCCCAATAGCTAGCAGATTGTTCCTGGTTTCGGTCAACTTCATAAAGAAAGTTTGAATAGACTCATCTCGACCCTTCTTCATATTCTTCAACTTGTTCTTGAGGAATAGCACTTGGTTCACATTGTTTACTCGGAACATAAGTATCAGTTTGTCATACATCTCCTTGGATGTGCCTAGTTCAGATATGTAGGCAACCAGACTCTTATTTATGGATTCCCTGATCAGCAGCTTTGCTCTGATTTCTCCCTTCTTATACTTGTGTTTAACAGCAGCAGAGGCATTTGATGAAGGTTCTTAAATCTTCCCTGTCACATGATCTAGGAGATCATGATCTTCTAATTTGAGATCTAATAACATCTTCCAGGCATGGAAGTCATCACTTCCAGTCAGCTTGTCATTCTCCTTGAATTCAAGCTTAGAGGAATCCATTTCCTTCGATGATGATTGCTATAGATAGAGTTTGTCTTCAGCTCAGCTCTGATACCATGTAAAGTTTTGTAGATGTTCTATGCTAAGAGCAATTTCACTTTTCTCATAGCAATCATACAAGTAGATAAGCAAAATGCAGATAGAACATATAAGTAGATCTTACAGAAGACAAATCAGAAACAAGAAAAATGTATGTGTTCGTTTCGGCGGTCAACAGGATGCTTCAACCAGCAAAGTCTCCTTTGGTCAGCCAGCCCAGCATGTGTCACAACAACCCTCCAACCAGTAGATGAGTCAACCCAAGTCAGTTCTACAAAAGTCAACGCTGTCCTGAAAAGTCAATGCAAGGGCAGCAAGCCAAAAGTCAACGCAGCAGCAAAACGGTCAACCCTTTGACCTCGATTTTTGTGCTAGGTAGTATGGCCTTCAAAAATCGAACCTCCCACAAGTTTTCAGCTTGTTTGGACCAAGCGTTGACCAAAGTCAACGCTGGTCAAACTTCTGTGAAACCCTAGCAGCAGAAAAAATCCTCTTCGTCCTTCCCACGTGTGGCTGAAATTCGTTCTCTAGGTAGCTCGTACTTTTTAGGATGAGAGAGGAAGATGTGAGTTATATTCAAATTCTCTCCAACTTTTCCTGTATATATATCCATCAATGAGGGTGTGTGACACATCTGTTGGGCATGTGAGCCTACATTACAAAACTGGCTGACCTTGCACATATAATTTATTAAGAGTAATAAATTCAAAATATAAGTTCTGATCATCGGATTAAGACTATTTTTATATGGATTTTACACCTCTCAGAAAGAGGAATCCAACAAAAATATTAGCCTCTTAATCTGAGCATCAGAACATGGAGTTTGGACCTAGTTGTCCAAATTTAACACTCAACTTGCTCAGCAGAAGAGTGGGGTTCCATTGTTTCATTTGTCATTCATAGGTTTGGGTCTCCAGTTCTTCTGCGAAGAAACCCTCTCTCTAATGGATTTTTGCCTAAGTTTCCTTCTTTCTCGTTATGCCTATAGATGATTCCATGGATACTAAATCTCCTCCCTTCCTTCGTAGAATATCATCGATGGGATTCTTGCAGCCGAATGCAGTTCCGTTAAATATTTCGTTTGGTCAAGTAAATACATTGGTTCTTCTGTATATCAGTTAGTATTTTCTTATCTCTTACTTTTCATAAGTTGTCATTAAAAAATAATCTCGGTCTTGGTGTTTACCTATCAGGTTCTCCATGCCCAGATTTTGGAATGTCTAGAGTCTCTATTCCTTTCACTGAAGTCCACTACCTCGAAGTTGGAACTCGCTGGGTATGAATGAGGGTTTTTAGTTTTTAGTGAAAAGGAAAAAATGTAATCTGCATTCCTTTGGTAGCTTAATATGTTACAATCTGAAGGGTATTGAGACTGTGTATCTATTTCAATTTTTCTTGAGGCTCTTGACCTCTAAATGTAATAATTTAACTTAGACTTCTGTGAGATAGCTATATGCGGAGAAACCCTCACTTGGGGTTCTGCGTGGTGTTTACTCGTCCATTGTTCCCGAAACTAGGGATTCTTCTTTCGAATGTATGTATATTGTCATGGACTTGGCATAATTTCCTTTTGCACGCATCTTTGTAGTTTCCTAATTATTATTGTAACACTGTAATTGTTAATGTTTTTCCACATATCATCTATAGTATTAATCTAAGTTATTTGTTGACGACGTTCTCCCATTATTTTCCTGTCTTAATAAGGATTCTATGTCTTAATTTAAAATTATCTAGTTTAGTTTCAGGTTCGTCCTTTTAAATCTGAGGGTGGTACTGAAACCCTCCATCATGTTTCTTTCTCCAAGGTTGATTTAACCTTTTGTTTAATTAACGAGGAAATTCCTCATTCTCGCCTACTTCTAGGTTATGTTTTAATTACAACTGGACCAATGTTGTTATTGAGTTTGCACTAAATATCATCATTTCTATGTGTCGACTTTGTGGTTGATTGTATTATTTGTTTTGGGCATACTTCCTGGCTATAAATTCTTTCATTGTTTTAGTATTATGTAGAATTTGGGGTTTCCATAATATGCTTATCTAAAATGTTAATTCTGTCTTGTTTATCTATTATTTCTATGAATTGCGATACACATATTTTCTCTCATTTCCAGATTTACAGGTTCTTAATTTGCGTATAGCCTCTAAGGGTTTAGAAAGCAGCATTTTCATTTAAGCTTCACCGTTACTACTCTGTATTTCTTCCTCTTATTAAATCATTGATGTTGTTATCTATAGGTTATCAGGTATTTTTATGAATTGATAGTACCTTAATTTTCTTAGTTACAGACTTTTTGTCCTTATAAATTAGTAGTAGATAATCTTGTACCTAAAAATTTACTGTCTTTTTCATGAAAGCAAGTTTATTAGCTATGACTTTATTGTCCATGCAAGTTAACAACAAATAAACTTTTATTGTAATTATTTTACCAAACCATAATTCTTAAGCTATTTTTAATGGATAAATCCTATGACGAAATAGCTAGGAATTCTAAATTATACTTATCTGTTCCGCTTATAACCCAGTTGAACTGGACTTTAATTCTTTGTTTATTTTTCCTCCCAACCTTGAGACCAGCGCTTGCCTTCACTTAAGTCTCCCCTTGAGCTACCCTTCACAAGGTCTTCTCTTCAAGAACTACTGTCTTGACAAGTAGTAGCTATCTGGTCTCAACCAGACTTAGCTACTGTTCCACTATCTGTCACCACAACACAGTCAAGCAATTCCTGTTGTTTTCCTTCTTTCCAGATCTCAAATTCCTCTAACCCTCTTGATCCCTTTCTTGGAATAAATTTCTCAATGAAGTAGTTAGGGTTGGGTAACCTCCGAGCCTAACTGTTTGAGAATTAAAATTGTCATCCTTTAGACAATTCCTTTTCATTTATCTTTAATTAAACAATTTTTTCCATCATCCTAGCATTCCACTTTTTATGCATTTAAATCAATATATATATATATATATATATATATATATATATATATATATATATATATATATATATATATATATATATATATATAATTTAACCAGTATTCAGTTTGTTTCAAATGCAGTAAATAAATATTTACATTTACGGGAGACATCATATATCTACCCCCCTAAGATTGAATATCATCCAGATGTTCTTCTATTGAATATAATTTTGGAAAATTCTCCCTCATAGTCTATTCATCTTCCTAGGTAGCCTCTACTAGTCCAAAATTCCACCACTAGTCTTTAACTTGGGTGATAACTCGTCTCTGCAGCATTACTTCTCTCTAATAGAGTATACCCATTGGTTCGACCAGGAACTCACCTTCCAGTTTGACCTGTATGCCAGAATAAGACTTTTAATTAATTTCATGAAATCAAAACATAAGTCAGCTATATTGAAAACCCTTTTTTTTTTACACATATACTTATTTAAGATAAACCTAAGAGAGTTCAACTCCTCTGACGCACCTGTATATCTTGCCAATTTATTATGTGTTTGGGGTCATATATATATTTCTTTAATATAGAAACATGAAAGACATTGTGCACCTGAATATGACTGGGTAAGGCGAGTTGATAAGCCACTGGCCCAATTCGAGCCAAAATTTGAAAAGGACCACAGAATCGAGGTGCCAATTTGGCACATCCATTCCATTGTAGTGTGCTTTTTTTAGCCCATGCTCGAACATAAACATGATCTCCTACCTGAAATTCCTAAAACTTCTTTTCTGATCAGCGAAATTCTTTTGTTGGTCTTGAGCAACCTTTAAATTAGTTTGCACTTCTTTGACCATTTCTTCCATTTCTGCTAGCATATCAGGCCCTAGCATTAACTTATCTTCTGGGCCACCCCAATTCAAGGGAGTCCTACATTTACGTCCGTACTTGAAAAGGGCTCATTTGTAGGAAAGTGTGATAGTTGTTGTTATATGAAAACTCTACTAGATACAAATATTCTTCCCATTTAGATGGTTGTTGCATTACATAAGCTCGAAGCATATCCTCCACTACTTGGTTTACTCTTTTAGTCTGCCCATCCATCTGAGGATGGTAGGCAGTACTAAAATGTAACTGAGTGCCCAATCCTTCAAATAAGGCTTTCCAAAAGGTTGATGTAAATTTTACATCACGGTCTGAGATTATAACTTTTGGTATGCCATGCAGTTTGAAAATGGTTTGCATAAATATGTTAGCGATCTGCACTGCCTTATAAGTAGATTGTATAGGTATGAAGTGAGAAAATTTACTCAGCTTATCAACTACTACCATTATTGAATCATTCTACCTTTTGACTTGGGTAGCCCTGTTATAAAATCAATAGAAATAACTTCCCATTTCCATTCCAGAATAGGTAATGGATGTAGTAATCCAGCTGGGTGATGATGTTCTTTTTTTACTTGTTGGAATTCCAAAGAGTGGGCCAAATATTTAGCCACCTCCTTCTTCATGTCGGGCCAAAAATATTCCTTTCTAAGGGTGGTTATCAATTTCTGATAACCTGGATGGCCGGCATATGGTACCCTATGATATTCATCTAAAATTAACTCTTTAATAACCTTTATGTTAGGTACTTAGATTCTCACTCTATAGATCAACATACCTTCTTAATTTACCTCATATCCAAGTTGTTGTTTTTTGCTCTTTGGAACCTTAGTTTGCTGCCACAAAAATTGATACTCTGGATCTTGTATTGTTGCCTCCTTGATTTGTTTTTTAAATGTGTTTTGGGATTCATTGAATGATACTTCATACAAACAGTTGACTTTCCTACTTAGAGCATCAACGATAAAGTTCTATTTTGCTTTTAAGTGCTTAATTTCAAAGTCAAACCCACTTAAGAAATCAATCCAACGAGCCCGCCTAACATTCAAGGTGGGCTGTTTAAAATAGTTAATTAAACTATGATGGTCAGTCATTAACAAAAATAAATTACCCATCAAGTAGTGTCGCCACATTTTTAGCCCGTGAATAACTGCTATCAGTTCCAAATCATAGGCATAATACCTTGGCTGATGCTCCTTAAGCTTCCTAGACTTGTAAGCAATCAACTTACCTTCCTGCATTAGTACGCCACCTACGGCTTCCTTGCTAACATCATCACAAACCACATAATCTTTACCTGGATCAGCAATACTTAAGATAGGTGCAGTGGTTAGTAAATTCTTCCGCTAATCAAAGCTATTTTGGCATTCAAAGCTCCACTTAAAAGTGCTTCCCTTCTTTTGCATTGAAGTGATAGGATATGCTACCCTAGAAAATCCTTCAATGAATCGGCTGTAGTAGCCAGTTAGACCCATAAATGACCTTATATCAGCCACATCTTTTGGTATTGGCCATTCCATTATGGTCTTTATTTTCTCTGGGTCTACAACTATTCCATCTTTAGTAATGAGATGCCTAAAATATTGGATTTGTTCTTTAAAGAAGTCGCATTTGCTGCATTTGGCATACAACTGGTGTTCCCTTAAAACTTGTACAACAATATGGAGGTTCTCCTTGTACTCTTTTACCATCCGAGAATAAATTAATATATCATCGATAAATATTAGCACAAATTTATCTAAATATTGATGGAATATACTATTCATAAGGCACATGAAGGTTGCAGGTACATTTGTTAACCCAAAATGCAGTACAACGAACTTATAATGCCCATATCGAGTGCTGAAAGCTATTTTCGCTATGTCATCCTCTTTGATTCTAATTTGATGATGACCCGAGCAAAAGTCGATTGATGAAAACACTGTTGCTCCTTTCACTTGGTCAAACAACTCGTCTATACAAGGTAGAGGGTAATTTTTTTATGGTTTACTTATTTAGTTGATGGTAGTCCATACACACACGTAGGGTTTCATCCTTCTTTTTTACAAAAAGTGCCGAAGCTCCCCAAGGTGATGCACTTGGTGAGACGTACTTTTTGTTAAGTAATTCTTGTAACTGCATTTTTAGTTCTGTTAACTTCAGTATACTCATGTGACAAGGGGCACGAGATATCAGAGCAACCCCTAGTACTAATTCAATAGTGAAACCAATATCTCGTTTTGGCGGAAGTCCCAAAATTTATTCAGGAAATGCATCTAGAAAATTTTGCACTATGGGTATATCTTCTAAGGAAGCATAATTTTCTTTTGAATTACAATACCTTGGATTACATAAATCTGGCATCCTTCCCAGATACACTTGGCCAATTGAGAGGCTGTTACCAGCCTCAGTTTTAAGGGTCTTATTATTCCCTGAATTTCATGTCCCTTTCCTTCCTCGTCCATATAGTTAATAGTTTTAGTTTTACAGTTAAGGAGGGACCAATGTTTTTCCAACTAGTCAGTGTTGATTAAAATATTTTATGATCCTAAGGGCAACACATTAAACTCTACCACAATGGACTGTCCTGCTATCTGTAGGGGATAATTGCTGACCTTGGTCAACACTCTTCTCTTGGCTCCCATTGCTAATTGCATTAAGCAAGGATTTTTAAACTTAACAGCTTGTAAACAACATTGTTCTAATATTTTGTTATTAATGTAAGTCAAGGTTGCTCGAAGATCAATTAAAATAGACATAGCTTGGTTGAATATTTTACCTTCCAACTCGATCATGGTTGGTTGGTACTCCGCCTGATGGTATTCAAGTGCAGAATTGATTTTAGGTATGCTTCTTGCCACTTATCTCACTATCGATGCTTCTTGAATCTGTGCCACCTGATTGGTACACTGTGGTGTGGATAATTTTTAACATAATAGGGTTCTCCGCAACACCGACACTGTACTAGTGGTCTAGCTGCTATCTCTACTTCTGTTCTTACTGATTGTTCATGTGTCTTGCTCTCACCGGGAATTTTGAACGTGGGTGGATTTTTGTTCAAGTTTCTATTGGTCTAACCTTTAAGGGGTTTATTGCCCATAAACTTATTACCTTTAATGCTGGAGGAAAATCTATTCCCCTTTTTATCATTCCATCTTTTAACTCTTTCCCCTTTTGGCTTGTTTTGTCGGTAACATATTCGGGCCTTCCGTATAACTTTATCCATGGTTTTTGAATTATCTAACTCAAGGTGTTTCTTCATAAATAGCATCAAGCTGCTAACAAATCTCTATAACTTAGTCTTTTCTTCCCAAGTGTACGATACATAATGTAGTAGAGATGAAAATTTTGTTATAAATTCATCCATGGTTAATTGACCTAATTGAAGGTCATGAAATTCCTCGTCTTTTTCATCGTAAAACCTTTCAGTTAAATATTTTTCCTTGAAATATCTTTGAAATTTTTCCCAAGTTATGCTCTACTCATTTACACCACATACTGTTTTCACTTCCTCCCACCACAGGGTGGCTTTTCCTTGCAGCTGAAAAATGGCCAACCGAGCCTTTAAGTTATGATCATATTCGTACAGCTGGAAATACTTGTTCATGTTGATGAGCCAAGCTTCTGCTGCCTCCTCTTGTTCGCCATCAAAGAGTGGAGGTTTTATCTTTCGGAATTCTCCCTGAAGTTCTACTTTTTGTCTCTTGTTCTTGTTATGTTCTGATACATTACCAGATTCTTCTTCCTGGTTCTCTTCACCGCCTTCAGTTTCTACTCGTTCAGTATGAAATTCTTGTTCTCCAATCATGTTTCCCTGCTCAGGACTGGGAATTGTTTGTCGTTGATTCTGTCTATCCGACAGACTCTTCATGATATTTTCTTGTTCCTACATCAACTGTTCATTGTTTGCTCGTAGTCGAGCCATTTTTGCTTTTAATTCTTGCATATTTTTGAAGATGGTAGTGTTAGTGTTAGTCAACTCTTCTCCAAATTACTCCCATACCTTAGGATTATTATCCTGAAAGGTTGCAGCTCTTGTCCCAATCATCGTTCGGTGAGGTATAGTTCTCATTTTTCTCATGTTAGCTTTCTTGCTTTCTCTCTATGTATCTCACAAATACTTTTAATCATAATATTCCAGAGGTCTCAATTTGTTAACCTGAGTGCTTTGATACCACATGTCACACACCCATAAACAATTTTTTTTTATTTAAACTATAAGGAAATTATGAATTCAATCATTCATTAATTAGCTATGAATTTATCTATATACTTATACAACTTTAGACCATATATATTTTAGTTCGCAATACAATCTAATGAATTTAACGTTATAAAATCAATTATTTATTAAGAATTTCATAGTACAGGCCGTAGATATGATATTGATCGTTGTAAGACTATGGTTAGGTGGTGGCATATCCATCTCTTCACATCCTTATAAATGCCTTAAAGAATTACACATATCGTATGATTCAATTAACCACATAATCCGAATTAAATTGACAACCGTTGAACCTTAATGGCTAGTAATTAATTGGGCACCTGAATGCCCTAGGTCTGCGTACCACTGCCTCTAGATTCTTCTTAGTAGGTCGTAAGCTGGTGCTTCGTACATGGATGCGGGGGCAGCATCAGCGGTGCTCCTGGGATCTCTCTATCAGACGGTGTAGAGCAGTATTTGTTGGGCTAAGCTTGCCTAACGGAAGAGTCAGATTCCATTGTTTTTGTTTGTCATTCGCGGGTTTGGTTCTCTGGTTCTTTTGTGGAGAAACCCTCTCTGTAATGGATTCTTTTCCTAAGTTTATTTCTTTCTGGTTATGCCTACGAATGATTCCATGGAGACTGAATCCGCTCCTTTCCTCCAGAGACTATCATCGATGGGATTCTTTCAGCCGGATGCAGTTCTGTTAAATATTTCGTTTGGTGAGGTAAATACTTCGCTTCTTCAGTATATAAGTTAGTATTTTCTTATCCCTTACTTTTCATAAGTTGTCGTTGCATACTAATCTCGGCATTGGTGTTTACCTGTCAGGTTCTCCATGCCCAGATGTGGGAACGTCTGGAGTCTCGATTCCTTCCGCCGAAGTCCACTGACCCGAAGCCGGAACTCGCTGGGTATGCATGAGGATTTTCAGTTTTTAATGAAAAGGAAAAATTGTAAGCTGCTTTCCTCTGTGTATCTATTTCGGTTTTTCTTGAGCCTCTGGGCCATTAAATATAAGAATTTAACTTAGCCTTTTGTGAGATAGCTATATGCAGAGAAACCCTGCTCGGGGTTCTGCGTGGTGTTTATTCGTCCCTTGTTCATGAAACCAAGGATTCTTCATTTGAATGTATGTATATTGCCGTGATATTCCTTTTTCATGCATCTTCTATTTTTTCGTTTATTATTGTAACACTATAATTGTTAATGTTTTTCCACATATCAAATATGGTATTAATCTAAATTAGCTATTGACGGCGTTTTGCCATTCTTTTCCTGTCTTAATAAGAATTCTATGTCGGAATTTAAAATTATCTAGCTTAGTTTCGAGTCCGGCCTTTTAAAGCTGAGGGTGATACTGAAACCCTCCATCCTGTTTTTTTCTCCAAGGTTGATTTTACCTTTTGTGTAATTAACGAGGAAATTCCTCATTCTCACCTACTTCCAGGTTATGTTTTAATTACAACTCGACCAATGTTGTTATTCGTTTGTACTAAATATCTCCATTTCTATGTGTCGACTTTGTGGTTGATTGTTTTATTTGTTTTGGGCATGCTTCTTGGCTACAGATTCTTTCAGTATTTTACTCTCATGCAGAATTTGGGGTTTCCATAATATGCTTATCTACACTGTTAAGTCTGTCTTGTTTATACACGCATTTTCTCTTATTTTGAGATTTACAGTTCTTGATTTGCTTACAGCCTCTAAGAGTTTAACGGGAAGTATTTGCATTTAAGCTTCATCATTACTACTCTCTCTTTATGCCTCTTATAAAATCATTGATGTTGTTATCTACATGTTATGTATTTTTATGAATTGGCAGTAACTTATTTTTCTTAATTACAGACTTTCTATCCTTATAAATTAGCGTTAGATAATCTGGTTCGTACATATTTACTGTCTACTTCATTAAAGCAAATTTATTAGCTACGGCTTTATTGTCCACGCAAGTTAACATCAAATAACCTTTTATTGTAATTAGTTTACCAAACCATAATTCCTTAAGCTGTTTTTAAAAGACAAATCCTATGACGAAATAGCTATCTAAATTATACTTATGGCTTATAATCCAGCTGAACTGGACTTTAATTCTTTGTTTATTTTGCCTTCCAACCTTGAGACCAGCCCTTGTCTTCGCTTAAGTCTTCCCTCGAGGTACCCTTCACAAGGTCTTCTCTTCATGAACTATTGACAAATAGTAGCTATCTGGTCTCAACCAAACTTAGCAAATGTTCCATTGTCTGTCACCACAACACAGTCAAGCAATTCCTATTGTTTTCCTTTATTTCAGATCTCACATTCCTCTAATCTTGTTGATCCCTTTTCTGAAATAAATTTCTCAATGAAGTGATTAGGGTTGGGTAACTACCAACCCAATTGTTTGAGAATTTAAACTGCCATCCATTTTTATGCATTTAAATCAAGATTCATTAAATATATATATATATATATATATATAATTTAACCAGTGTTCATTTTGTTTCAAATACAGTAAACAAATATTTATACTTACCAGAGATATCCCATGAGTATTGTATATTCATGAAATAGTTTATGTGCAATTGCAAATCATCCCTACACAGCATTTCTGCACTAATTTTTGTTACGTCCAACCAATAGCTAGGAACCATCTATCGCTATTCAGCATCCGATCTTTTCAGCGATATCCGATTAAGGACATAAAAGTTGTCATTCCCGACACATCGTTTTTAACACACAAGTAAACTGATAATTTTATTGCCCATGCAGATGAAAATCAGTATGTCTGTTATTGTAGATGCTGCGCTCCTCTTATTTGTGATGACGTTCTTGTTAAAGGAAGTCTCCGCCACATGCAGTCAAATGGATGGGAATACTGATAAAAGAATGAATGTTCATTCTTACGTTGAAGCGGCAGTAGCAGGAGAAGGTTTAGCTTTATGGCAATCACTTTCAGACGGTCAACCCAAGAACAATCTTCCAAAACCGCCACCACCGCCTCAAAGCAATATTGTTGGCTCGTCGTTCGAAGCTGGGTTAGCGGGGAAATCTTGCGGGCCTCATCACGACAAAAATTTTCCATGTCCACCAAGTCTACGAACAGAGAAGTACAAGATGGACGTGAATGGCAAGGCAGAGATTCAGACTTCCATTATGGCTGGAAAGAACAAATCAACAGCTACGCCCAGTTTAATGATTTAATTTTATTATGAAACCCAGGGCCTTATCGCACCAGTATATAAAACTTAGGGCCTTCTCTCACTAGTATGTATTGTGATCTTTTACGTGTTCTTGTTCGTCGTAGGATATATTTTGATCTTTATAGTATTTTCTTTCAGGTTCAGATATACCTCTTACCTATTCCGCAATAAAAAATAATTTTGTTTTTATTTATTTATTATAACGGGGAATAATCTAAACGAGGTACCGATCAATTTTTTCAATATAAGTGAAAGAGGCTTACCAATTTCCCTTTCTTTATTTATTTATTATAATGGAGAATAATCTAGACAGCACCGATTCATTTTTTAATATAAATAAAAAAAAACAGATTATTTTTATTATTATTTTTAACACAACACATATTTCTATTATTTCCATTTCTTTCAAAACTGACCTCTACTTCTATGTCTTATACTTCAAATTTAAAGATTGGCCTTGTAAGGTTAACTTGGCATATAATAATATCGAATATGCTCTTTCCCTGATGTTTATAGATGTTTATAAAAGTCATGGGGGGAGGTAATTAAGTTATATTATAATAATGTTATTTTAATTATTAAACTGAATAGTTGAAAAATTAAATAATTTTGGATTTTTCGGGTATTACCCTGATGTTTATAAAAGTCACGTGGGAGGTAATTAAGTTATATTATAACGATGTTATTTTAATTATTAAACTGAATAGTTGAAAAATTAAATAATTAATTTTAATTTAAAAAGTTAAAAGTGTTTTATTATTTTGATGTGAAAAAAGGAAAACTAGCGTTATTAAAATAAAAACAAATTGTTATGAATTTGGAAATGAAACATGGTATTTAACTATGTTAAAATAAAGAAAGAATAGTATCAGTAAAATAAAAACTTCTATGTTAGGAAATTGAAAGTGAAGCATGGTATTGAAATATAAAACATCATATAGTTTTGAACTGTTTTGATTACTAGGAGATATCTATCCTACGGTTGAATAACACAATGCGTTAAGAGTTCTTATTAAATTACCCTTATAAATAAAATCCTTGCATTACATTTCGTCTCGACTTCCTAAATGTCTGAACGGTTCTTCATATCCAATTACAATTTCTCATATGCTTTCCCAAGTAACATTTACAAGAATATTAACAATTTATGATAATGCTAGGGATCGTTTATTTAGCATTAGTCTCTTAATGTGAAATTACATTTTGAAAATTTAAACATATTTGTAGATTTTTTAAATGTCTTTTTAAACCAGTTAGATTATTTAGATGATGTGGCTTACCGTTGAAACAATATATAATTTAAATAGTCTTGGTTTGTACATGATTTAAAAATCGATTGGCATTTAACCATTTCTCTTAAATTTCTTTTAATTTCTTAAACCTCACAATATCTTTGTTTGCATCTATAATAACCCGCTTATTTTTCTTTATTGTGGAATCTTCAAGAAATAGATATTTATTTGTCACTCGTGATGTATCTTGAAGTAGACACTCATTTCTCCATATCGCCACTGATTTCAAAACCCAAATGTGCAATGAGATTGTGGTCATCTTCCTTAGAATGTTTGATCCCAAAGATTTGAGTTCACTTTAATATATTAGAAGTCTTTGTATAGTGTACCAACACTTTCATAAAATTGTTGCATAAACATTGAGAGAATCCCAATTGAAAATCAACATAATAATCTGATTTCCGTAAGGTCTGTAATACTCCTCACAAGTTACGTATATCTTTTTTATATCTTAAAATAGATTTCCTTTATTTTAATGTGTAAATTAGTTTTTTTATACAACAGTTTTCCAACGTACTATTTTCGAAAACTCAATACATGCCTTGGATTTTGAAATACTTCATTCACGTAGTCTAATGAGGCGGAGGAGTTGCCCAAAAAGTTATGGAAATTTCGGTTATATTTAGAGAAAATATGGCAAGGATTTTTTAAAATCCAATTTATAGTTATTAAACTTCAAAATTTTCGATGTAGAGGTTTTTGATGGTGCTGAATCCATTTCCATCATCAAAAACACGATTCAAAGATTGTCTCTACAAAAAGATTGAAATTTTTTACCTGAATTCCAGCCACTTTTGACCATCCAGCGAGTTCCTCCACCTCATTAGAGGCCTCCTACTTCAATAGCCATAAAGTAGTCAAGATATTATACGTATATCATCTCTAGATCTTTTATTTATTTATTTTTTCTTTATAAATATAATAAATCTTTTATTATTCTTTGTTATAAAAAAATTTATTATATAAAACATAATATATCCCATAGTTTCCCATATTCTTTAAAATATAATTGCATCATCAAGATTAAAATTCTTGAAATTAAGCATTACAATATACTTAATTAACTTTCCACACACATTCTTTTTCATTTCTCCATTCGGAAAAAACAAAATGGTTTCGGATCGATATGATAGATCTTCCAGCTATTATATACATCGAAATACAATAATATAGGAAGGATAATACAATTTGTTTGGGGAAGAGCCTTCTAATATTCTATACCTTCTTTTAAAACAAATTCATTTCACCACAATATTCACTTTATACTTTTCAACTTAGCCATATGATTTGTGATTTTTCCTATAAACCACTTCATGCCAATTGATAATATCCACCAACTTCAACTCAAAAAAATAGAATAAATTCATAATAATTCCTAAGAAAGTGACGTTAATTAAGTTCAATCTATGTAGAATTTCGAAATTTTTATTGTGAAATTTAATTTCAAAATGAATATTAATGAATTCCTTGTGTGATAAAAAATGTTAATGAATATTCTTTCAAACATATTTTTTCTTTGATCATTTAGTAGGCACATGAATTGTGATGATGGCCATATTATAATTATTGTATTTTATTTGTGGGGTTGTGGACTAAACTATTTCAAAATATTTAATCATTCAAATATCTATAATTAATTATGTTAAATTATGTAAAATAAATTTTATTTAAATTTGTCTATTATGAAGTAAATTAGCAATTGTATCACATGTTGTAAAGGAAATGTAATAGGTTGGTAATTCATATAGAAGAATAGCATAGATGAAAAAAATGTGATATGTTAGGTGATCTAACTATAGCCAAATTTGAATAAAAGAACAAATCTTAATGTTAAATGTAATACAATCAAACAATCTACTCAAAATAGAGGCATGCACAACTTCCTTCCCAAGTGTTCAGTGCAAGAGGTTACTTTCATTAAAAAAATTATCCCATACCAGACTTTTGTCTTTCATTTCGTCATCCAGACTGAACCCTTCACCCTCATATGGTAATGTTTCTAGATCAATTTTTTGTGCAAGTATTTTCCAGTGGCGTTTCCATTTCTACAGGTCTCCATTAACATAATCAAAGGCCTAGTTATTTTGATAAGGATCTGTGGAAGCCCAAATTTCTTGTTCTACAATCAATTCTACATCAGATGCATCGATAAATTATTCTAATGAAATATTGTTCCACGGGTACTTGAAACACAACCCCTCATGTTTGTAGATGGCAGTGTAAACACAGTGTGTGTAAAACATTCATGAAGCTCAAGGAGAGAAGACAAATATGTGTGTCAGATCGTGAATCGACAAAGTTAATCCATATTTATTATTTGCATCCTCAAATACAATATCCTTGAGAGTGTAGTAAAATTTGTGCACAATTAGCATAGGAATCTCTTCACAAGGGGGCATGGTCTTGCTTTCTTCCATTTCTGACCTTCAAGCAAATCCTCTAAGCCAAGTTTATTCTTTTTACTACAAAATCTGGAAATTGCTAGTAGACCTTACCTTGACCTTTTGAGTTTCAGTCCTTGTGCACTTTCACTTCTTAGCACATTTTCTTAGTCAAATCTCTCTCTTTAGTCCTACATTACTTTTCAAAGCATCCGCAACAATTTCATTATTGTTGTTTTATTGTTTTACCATTATTGTTTTTTTATTGTTTTACTACATCCCTAAACCTATAAACTCTTCTTAACCTCTTTGGAAATACAACTTTTAAAGACATGTTTCTTGCATCCCATGCCCTAGCTTTCTACAAGAGGAGGAAATGTAGAAACAACCAACAAAAGCATTTTCTTTACTTGTTAGCCTCCACATTATCATCATGATTTCCATCTATTACTCCCTAAACCTTTTGTTGCTGCTTCTATGCCAAACTTGCTCATAAAAGGGAATAATAATTCTGACTTGTAGGGGAAATATAACAAAGATCATGATGACCCTATGATATTTGAACCAAAATCTCCATCCTATAGTAAGGAGATGCATTTTCTCTTTTATGCAAGTTTTTTCTTTACAGTCCTATCCAAATTAAGATTATAGTTAAGGGTTTCTCAATGAAAATATTCACCACCAAAGGTTTCTCCCTTAGCAGGAGACTCCAATGATTGAGCTTATATTCACCCTAACATGTTACGTTGCACAAGTTTTCCTTGTGTTAGTTGGGGTTCAATATCATCATCATCATCATCTAGAATAAGGATATCCTGAAGTTGCCATAAATTTAATTTCTTATAAGGAACTTTTCTTCTAAATCAACTAG
The DNA here is from genome assembly GCA_031772625.1 of Pinus tabuliformis. Classification (NCBI taxonomy): domain Eukaryota; kingdom Viridiplantae; phylum Streptophyta; class Pinopsida; order Pinales; family Pinaceae; genus Pinus; species Pinus tabuliformis. The sequence continues at coordinate 834,983,633 of CM062811.1, read as the reverse complement.
TAAGATATGAAAATAGACTATGATGGGATGTTTGACAATTTTTTTTTTAAAGAGAGCTCAATGATGGCCTGCAAGAAGATCAACTTGGGAACATATTTGCAATTCTTTAATTCCAGAGTGCTTCAAGTGGATAAATACCCAAATCCCTTGTGCTTTGATTACATGTATGAAATGTTATCTTCAAAAAAATCCATCTTGTATTGACTCATGGTACTGGGTATCTCCATGAAGGTCCCAATTTTAATGAAGAGAGAATCAATCATTGAGTTGTTTAGTGAAAGTGCAATGTGACAGTCCTATGCTTGTTAACATCGAAAAATTTTGTGAGGTTAGCTCATGTGCCTCACAATGAATTCAACAGGAAAAGGTGCATCGTGTGCTTTTGATGTTAACTATATCCTACAAAGGTTTAAGTCCATAGAAGAATACCTTGAGATTTTTATTACACCTCCCATAGAAGAAATGATGGTTGAACTCCACAATACTCTTAAATCCATCTCTGAAGCTCCATATGTAGCTATAAAGTTTCCAGAAAAAATAAAATATACAACCATCAAAAAGTGCAATGCTGGTATACAAAATGTTGATTTGACAGAGGATATGATATAGGAGAGAGGAAGGGAAAAAAAATAAAAAATCAACCAAAGGATATTGTTATACTCTCATCAACACTACCTTAGTATGTGGAAGGCCTTCACGACTACATGCAAGTTGTAGTAAGTAGAATGAAGTGTCAACATGAAGATACATATGGTAAGAATGTGAATAGCAATACATTGGTGATGAAATCATATGTTCCAGATATGCATCCATTTTTCCCCCAAAATATAAACACAAAGGATAAATGTTTTGGAATTTAGGTTGGTCATTTGGCTACAAATTTGTCAATATGGAGAGTTTTTCTTACTAACTTAGATGATAAAAAAAACAAATTTGGCTGTACTTCCCAAGATAGAATTCTACAATAGAGAATATTGTAATGAAGCCTTTATTAAGGAAAATGAAAATGATATATACAGATTGAGAAGAAAGAATTTTGAGTTGCATAGATTGAATGTTATTCAGAAATCTTGTATAGTTGCTACAATGATTGTTGTTAAAAACAGTTGGATGGAATGTACAAAGTGGGAAATGCATTGATTTTTCTATTTATACACATGTTTAATTCCATCTATAAAGAGAGTTTGTTACATGTAGAGGGAATGTTTCATGAAGAAACTACAGTCCTTGATGACATAGTGAAAAATAGAGAGGTGCATGATCTTTGATACAAGCAAGACTTTAATTGAGAACTTCTCTAAGAAAGGCCAGATGTTGGAAGAATTAAAGATTTTCATGCAGTGCTAAAAGAAGTTATCTTATTTGATATAAATACTTGTAGTGTCTTGATAAATGGCTTCTGTTTAAAGTAGCAGGTGCATGAAACATATATGCTCGTTAGCTTATTTTTTGACAATGATTATATTACATATAGTGACATTTATAGTTTATTTATAAGTTAATTCTGTAAGTATGGTAATATTAATGAAGCTCTAAAGGCCTTTAATCAGTTGGAATCTGAAGGATACACTCCAGATAGAGAGACATGAAATATTCTGCTAGATACTCTTCACAGTGTAGGTAGAGTAATAGAAGTATGTAGACCTAATGCTCCTAAGATTTCATCCACAACATAATGAAGCAGCAAATTCCCATCAAAGTAAGCATCACAATCTTTTTCATGAGGAATCTTGATTCCTCCAGTAATCAGGGTTAGTCTACATCCTTTTATAATTTACTCAGATGAAAAAATTTGTAGCTCTTACTCTGCCTCAAGCAAGTTATTACTATCCTTCAGATTTTCAATAATATCTCCACTATCGTCTAACTAAACTGGTAAAGAATTGAGATTAGGACGATTAAAGATTTATGTCCTTTCTCTTCATATTTAACAGTGTTCTTTGAAGTTTACATTTAGTCATAATCTTCTCTGTACAAATAAAAACTTCATTACTATCCTTGGTATAATTCTACATCTACTTGGCAAGCAATTCAGTTCAAAATTTAGATTTTCCTTCTTTTCTCTTTATATCAAGATTTGTTTATTTAATATTAGAATTTTCTATAACCTTTTAGGCATCAGTAAAATCTTAAATCCTTTTATATTTGAATCTATTTTCATGCTGGATATGTTTGTTACATGAATACAGGGATATAAATATACATTATGTTGAAATGAATTCTCCTGCATCTACAGAGATATCACCGTGAAGCTTTTACTATCCTTTTAGATTCACATATTCCATTTTCACAACATCTCTAATTTTTCCCTATGAATAGTACGAGTGTATTTCTGAGATCTTAACAAAGATTCACTTTTCTGCTCATTATCATTGAAATCTACTTCTGTAGCACTTCTCTTTGTATCCTGTATCTTTGTTGACTCACCTGGTTGTGGTTTTACTTATCTATTATTCAATTTCGTGTAATTGTTATTCTGGTACAACTTCTCTTCCTTCCCCCTCCACATTTTGTTTCTCTTTCCCCTGCCTTCCATCTCATCTCTTTAAAGTATGGTTTAATTTTGTTGAATCTCTTTATTTTGTATTTGTTCTCTTTCTTTCTTGGCATCCTAGAGTACACTTTATCCACCATACTTAAAAAACATGTAAGTACAAAGCTATTTTCGATAAGTGTTGAAGCTTTCATCAAGAAAATGTTCTCAATAGAAACAAACTCCTTTGATATGCACATGGGAGGTTAACCATAACACCATATATTCTCATGGACATTTTTCCTCACCATCTGACAAATGGTGGTGGGAACCATGAATGTGCTCCACAACAACAACAGAATATTGTTATCAGGGCCATATGTTGAGAAAGAGGTGCATATGCACATTCCCCATAAGCCTCTAGCTCAACTGATGGCCATGATAACAATTTTTCAAAGTTGTAGTGCAATAAATTCATCATTGCAACCACCACCATTTCAGGTGTACATGTGAATCTTAGGTTTTATAGTTAGCTGGTCCATATGCAAATCAAAGGAGAGATGCCTCTGTTGATGAAATTTGCTTGTTGAAAGCTTCAACACTTGTTGAAACCCACTCTTACTTAAAACTTTTGTAACTCTGGTGGATAATCTGAACTTTAAGAAGACACCAAAAGATTAAAGAGGTGAGACTAAAAGAAGGGGAGAGAACAACCAAATCAACAGAGAGCAGAAAGAGAAATTGTACCAAAATAACTGATACTAATAAAATTGAAAGATAAAGATGTAAAACCACAACAAGGTGAGAGAAAGGATTAATCATTTATGTTTCTATAGAGCTTGAGCACTTTCTTCCTTTGATCAAATTCCTCTGCAACAACCTGAATAATGTCTTATGAAAACAACCTTATCCCTCTTATGGATCACACTCACCATCCTTCTTCTTCACCTCATGTATCCCCCACAACCTGACACCTAAAACCACATCCTCCAGACTCTAACCTCCCTCTAATGAAATAAACATATCACTGGAATTGTTAGCACTATACAAATTAGCACAATGAGTATCCACATCACCTTCGAGGGTACTGACATAGGTACTAACATTATTATATAATGCATTCTCCTTCACCCCACCATAGGCATAGTGCCAAGGAATCCTAAAAAACTTGTAAGTATTCCATTTCTCCTGCCATGAGTCCAACCATCTGCTCACCATTTCCAATGTTTGGGGAGGCACCAGGTTCCAAAAGCTTACAATGATCCCCATTAAGGACCAAAAATGGGTGAGGAATCCATTGAAAAATTAAAATCTCTAACATACATTGGATTTCAAATCTCAAATCTATCTTTCTAACATATTGGCATAAGCTCCCCCAGTTTCAATCTTGCAGCTATGCCTTTCCCTTTTTTTTCCTCTTTTATGAAATGGGTATTTACCAATATCAATTATTCTATTTTATACTTCTTTTCTTAAATAGGTATTGTCCTCTTTTCAATCCTTTCAAATTTAATACTGAAATTTTGTTCAAAACATCGAAAAGAAAAAGGGGCATCGAGGAATTCACTTTGAGTATGCATTCTAGGTGGAAGAGCATCATTCTCCACCATGAATAATTTGACAAAGATTGTGGCAGATCCATGTGTAGGTGTGGAAGGTGTTGCGTGGATCTGTTTGTATATATTTGCACAGTGAAATGATGCGCGACTATGTTTAACCCTGCAATAAATAATACAATAAACCCTTCAAGCCAGACAAGAGGAATTATTTAAGGAGAAAGAGAACAAATACACATATAACTGCTACAAACATAGCTAACAGTGATTCTCCTTCTGTAACTTGTTTTTCCTGTATCAGTTAGTTAACAAACATGTCACTATGTAACAAAAGGAAAACATCAATTAGGCATTGAGATATTAGATGAGAGGAACATCAATTAGGAAAATAGAATGCATGCATGAGCACTATGAAGATAGTTGTATCTCTCCAAGAATATTCTAAAAAAATCATTTTGTCAAATAAACATTGTTCAACCAATCCAACAGTTTCCTACATGTTATATTTATGGTACAAGATGAATTCATTCATGTTGAAATTGAATTGCATTTATTTTATTCCTTATCATGAACAAAGTTTTGGTAACCTATATTTGGTATGGCTACCATTGTTTTTAATTTTGACATTAATGAGTTTTGACATTTGAGAATGAAATTTTTTCGCAGGCTTTCTCAAACTCCTTCAATCTCCATTGCATCCCCTGCAAGTTTTCCTTCAACTCTTGATTTTCCTCACAAACCACAATACTATAATCAAGCTCTTTTGAGTACAAAGTTAATATACTGTTACGTGTGACTTCTTCTTCATGGGGAAAATGCATCCCTCTATCACTATTGGAATGAAGGGAATATGAATTTTTAACATAATAAATATCAAGTGTGCTTCTCATCTTTGTTTGTTGCAACAATAGGATTTGTATTGCTATTCTTGATGGAAATCTAGAATTTTGTGCAATGTGCTTACTTTCTTCAAAAGAGAGTTTGTGATAATTGATCGATTTACAACGGCCCGTTTCTTCTTCTTCAGACAATGTTGGGTGTACCTATTCAAAAAAAAAATTAGATCATTCTGATGTAGGGAAACTATCATATTCAAGGAAATTTTTTTTACTAGCAGTATAGATTATCAGAATCACAATTTCTCGAACTAGCTTCTATTAAACATACTCAGTTGTACTTCAATTCTAAGAAATCAATAGAAGTTATAAATAACCCAAGGTTAAGAATTTTGTTCACATTATGAACGATTCAGGTCAGATGAAGGAAACCATAGCTATTGATACAGGCTTAGTTTTAAGGTTGATTTCAAAGAAGCCAATTGTATTGACTTAGATTTTATGAAAAAATCTCACGTTCTTAACTTCTAACATGAGCTTAAATTCAAAGAACAAAGATTGTATTAACTTAGATTTTCTAAAAAATTCTTGTGTTCTTAACTTCTGACTTGAGCTTAAATTCAAAGAACCAAGTGGCATTGGTTGACGTTGCATTAATGACCCAAGTTAAACAATTCAGGTTTGACTTAAAGAATCCACAATAACTGTCAAGAAAAAACATGAGAAGGCTTATTGCATTGGTGTGTCAGTCATAGTCAAAGAACACACTAGATAGATTCAAACCAAGTTAGAAGCCTCATTGATAACAACAAACAATTGGAACATTCATACTGAAATAATGAGACACGTTTTAATAATTTGAGCTTGGATTCAAGAAACCCATGCATATTATCTCAGGCTAAGATCATAATAAATTTCAAGTGATTTTAACTTAATTCATGAAAATTTATAGTATTAACTCAGGTTACTATATGGAAGGCATGTATATGATTCAAAGAACACAAACCTGATTGATATGAAGCCAGTTTAAAGAACATATTCATATTAATGAAATCTTACTTGGATCATTTATTTGGAATTGTTGAGCTTTGATTAAAGAATATATTTGGTGTTAATGCATTCACCAAAGGCCCCCTTGTATGATTTGGCCTTTAAATTAAGGAATCTATTTCCACTATTATTCATGTCAGGTTAAAGAATTTGATTTTAGTGTCATGAGAAGAATTGGCATAAAAATTTTACAATTAGCATCAATACTTGAAAAACCATTTGCAATATTTACACAAACTAGATTAATGAACCTATCTACACCAATCCAGAAAAAAATGAAATAACTCTCATTTGTACTATTTGATTGTGAATTTTCAGCAGGTGAAGCTCGAAACTCAAATGACAGTCCGAACTTCTTAAGCACCCATGTTCTCACAGTTCATGGGTGCTTATCCACTTACGGTTCCACTCATAGAAATCTATGTGACACAAGGAACTCTCTAATCACCCAACCCAATAGCCAAGTTTAATAGTAACCTACCCGATGGGGGGAGGAAGATAACAACTTCCCATTAATTTTCCTCTGTATGTTTATCTAAGATAAATTGAAACAACTTGAATTTGTTTTTCATTTGATTTATATTAAACAACCCATTTAAGTTGAGAAGTCAAAGAACACTTTTTTTTATTAGGACTTTATTATAGTTATCTCATTGATAATGTTTATTGAGGCCAAACAGAAAAACATATTTGTCCTGATTCATATAATTTTTATGAACACATTCATATGACCTGGGATGCCTATTAAGATCCATTGTTGTTGGTAGGAATTCAGGGCACATAAAAGAACATAATTGTAATGGTTCAGCCTAGCTAGAAACAATTTAAAAAAATAAAAAAAAATTTATCTACAGTGGTGATATTAAAGAGTCTGTTTTAGAGAATCAATCCAGGGCTTACCTCAAGATACATATCCAAGGCTCTGTAAAGAACATGAAAGGAATAAATGACATCATCTGGCAATGATTCAATAAGCAACTGAAATTTGGAGGGCTTGAGATTGACATTGGGGGCCACCTATGTAACACTACCTACCCTCTTTAGCCAACTCTGGTGGCAAATTCTAGAAGTGGGCTCAACAGTGCCAATGGGTAATTCGGGCATAGAAACCATCACCTAATCCATGAGGAAAATATGCACATATCTGAGAACAAGATCCACATCATAGAGGCAACCCATCCGTTGGGGTGCAGGAATCAGTATGTTATCCAATGTAGCATTGTCCAACTGTGATCCAATCCTATGGTATAGTTGTTTCCTACATAATTTAGAGTCATTTAAGATAGTGGCTAGTCTTAGGATCACAAACAAGCTCATGCATGTGACTGTTGCTCTCACCAAGTAATGAAGCAAACCCACAACAGTTTCAGGAGCTTCTCTCTGTACTTTCTAGGCATAGTGCTGCATAATTTTCTCGTCCCTCCCAAATTTTTCTTGGGGGATATGGAGTTGTAGCCAAACATGGGCAAGGTAGACTTCAGGTTATGAAAAATAAATCTATTGATAAACTTGTTGTCCATTTTGTGGGAAATCATGGTTTTGACAATTCTTTCCATCTCATACATACTCAATCACAATAGATCTTGAAACCACCACCCCATTTTATTTTTTGAGCTCTCAGAGCTTCTCGTATCATGAGAATACTAAATCCCAATACTATTAGGAGAAGACAAGGCAGGACTAGTATCATAGTTAGCATTCATTCTTTCTATAAGTAAATCAATTCATCTATGAATACATCAACACATCTATGAATAATCTGTATAGAATCTATTGTCAATACCATAGCCTCACATGCCTTCAATGAATTTATCAATTTCCTCCAACTCCAGAAGGCCAAGCCCTTGAGAAAATCCTCTATTCACCTCACTAGGTTCCCTTCTTGGATCTCTTATGTCATCTCCAGATACTCGAAAACACAACGAAACTTGCATATGTTGGTGGATGTGATCTCAATGTTGTTGATCCCACTATAGCAAAACTTTCCCACGACCTCAAATGCCTCAGTTCCTCTTGGTAAATCATGAAGTATCACTTTGCATGACTTCACTTGCCCTATCTGACCTCCTACTTCTGATTCCTTTTTAAACAACTTGATGAGCCTCCCTGAGAAGGAAAGTAGTGTTTTCTGCAAGAAATCCAACCACGCCCCCAATTCATATCAGGATACCCATCGCTCACATAAATAAAAATCAATCCATTTCAACATACCTACCACCTAAAAAATAGCATAACTGACCTAAACCCATCCTAACCCTCAATATCTAGCCCCAAGAGCTGAAGAAAACTCAAAATGCAAGTAAACCAAATTCCATAGCACCTTTCCTTTCACTTTCGCATTAGAAGCAAATCAAAACAGAAGGATAGGTTAACAATACCTTATCTAGAAAGAATGTTTCTTCTCCACTGACATTCACCTCTAGATCACATACAGGGTGCATGTTCATGTCCATTTACATCCCTTACTTTGACTTCCTTAATAACCCAATGAAATATTAATTCAAATTGGCCAATTCCTTCATTATTTTGGTAGGAATGATGTAACCTTAATCCTTAATCCAATCACTACCTCAAGTATTAATTAAGAAAGGAATGGACAAGACCTGCCAATCTAATGTCCTTTCTTTCTGCTTCGTCCTGCATCGTACACTAGGCAGGTGAAATTAATGCTAAGTCTTCATAGAGCACCCGATGCCACGCTAAGTTGGTAGAATTCACTAGAAGTAGGATAAATTCCTGCAGAGCAAAAAGGATTCGTTATTCACCTTGTGAACCTCAGTGCAGATTGTGTTTACGAAAGAATATGTATATGATGTTTCACAATGAAAACACCTAAAAATAAAGATATAGAGGCAGAGAACACGACATTCCCGCTCATATCTAAGTTCTTTACACTCGGCAGTGAAAGGGAACCAGTCCTACGATGCAATAAAGACTGTTGCTCGGGTGTTTATATCGATGAAGGTTGTATGCATTTTTTCCATAACTGTGTTGCGTAACTATTTTCCTAACTATTAATCAAAGGGAAAAAAAATTTAAACATCTAACATCTGATTTGACGCTCTAGAGAGGGACATCGTGGCAACTTGGAGAATTTTTTTCAAAGGGGAATGCCTTACGATGTAATTATTACAAATAATAAATATAACTAACTAAATTAAACTATGTAATTTTGGTTTAAATTATTTAATATAAGAGTACAATATGGTAACAGTATTGTTTCAAAATCTATTCTATCAATTATGAAAATATGGATATCTACTAGTATTATCGTAACATCTTTTCTAACACCATGGAAATAGTCATAATTTGTTTTTTAACGGTTTTAACCAATTATGTTAATTGTTTATAGTGATGTCTTTGGAGTGATTTTTCAATTTATAAAGGAGATATAAATAATATAAAATTAGATCATTAATAAAAAATTAATTAATAATAGTTATGTAATTATGAGAAAGTGTTATTTAAAGATATACATTTTTTTTTATTTTTTTATTTTTTTTGTAATACAAGTATAAGTATTGTAATGATTTCTACTTGAAATTTTATAAATAGCAAGTTAGCTAATTTTTCATTCCATAATATTATAAAATATGCATACTTAATTATTTTACTTTATTGTTAACCAATATTAAAAATTTCTACATATAATATGTAGGTTTCTTTCGTTGAGAAATTTTCGATAGTATATAGCATGTCACAATCCACATTTCTTGTTGTTTATAATGAAAGTAAATGTCCACGCCATTATAAGGCCTATTAACGCTATATTTTTTTGATAAATAGGGTACACCTACACAAGTTTACAAGGTTAAGACAAAACAACTCAAATAAACAACAACTCACAACACACAAAAAACTAAAATATCAATGCACCAATGTTTACAAGGTTAAGATGCTCAATGGGGAAATAGTTCATTATCATAGTAAGATGAGCCACATTAATAAATATACCATTGTGAAAATAGAATCATTAACAGAAGAGTTCTCCATAGTTTATTATCTACAAATGAATGTACATGCTCTTTAAATTGAGATTGTAAACCAATTGAGTGCTAAGCCATACTTCATAGATCAAATGTTATGAACATCAATGAGTATATGAAACTTCATATCACTTTATCCTTGACTCTATCTCTCTCTCTCCATGTTTCTCCCTCTCTATCTCCTTCTCTCGCTCCCCTTCTCTCCCCCCTCCCCCACCTCTCTCTCTCCATCCATATGATGAAGAATTGTCACTATGTGTAACCAATGATATATGTAAGCTATAATATATTTTATATTTAATTTGTTTATTGTGAAATGAGTTATAGTTTTTGGGTGTGTGGTATTGATAATATATGGCATTGACCCATGATATTGTAAAAAAAACGTATTTATAAGATAATAATATCCATGTTAAACTGGGATAAATATCCATGGTTAAGAATCTTATTATATTGCAAGTTTATTATATGTATTAAGTTATTATGTGCTTATTAATTAAATTTTAAATATGGTTATGAAATCATTATTAGTCCCCACAATGGAGGGACCCTAACGATCAATGTTTTTGTTCATCACTTATAGTTTAGAATTCACCAATGCAAGTTATAATGTTTAACTGTAAAAAATAAATATTATTTTTTCAAAATTATTAAGAAAAATCATTTTTAAAACATTTGATTGGACCATAACTTGAAGGTCTTATTGCAGTCTTTCGAAAATATAATGTCACGTAGATAGTTGCGTTACATATTTTATGCCATAACCTATAGATATGGTTTCAATATTCAAGCATTATTTTTAGATATTTTTGTAGTGATTTTTTATTCTAAAGCTTTGTAGGAAAACCATCCAAAAATAAAATCCTTGAAAAATATCTTATACTCAAGTAAATAGCATTTTATCATCAATTACTTCCCACCATAATTTAAGCTAGTATTTGCATAATAAATATACTTATGAGGAGTTCACACAATTATTTACGTTTCCATTAGCACTTATGTAGGAATAAAATTGTATATATGTAAGCTTACTAGTTATTACTACCCACCAAAATTTATGCAAGTTCTTATGTTGAGTAAGCAATTTAGATATCCACTTCACATCTCAATTTATTAGTCATTGTTAAAGAAATACTATAGGATGTTTTGTATATTTTCTACTATTAATTTAGCGTTGACCAATGTTATAATTATTTATGCAATTTTTCCCCTAGCATAATTTCTAACTTGAGATGGAGGGATCCTTTTTATTATTATTTGAGCCAAGATATAAATTTTTACACTCGTTAACAAACACTATAAAATCTCCTCCATACAAGGCTTTATATTACTTTTAACCTTTTACTATTTTTTAACTAAGTTGACATATAAATGTTTATGTTAAATGTTTAAATTTACAAACATTTATGCCTACACATCTCTCCCTATATTGGGTTATAAAGCACCTCTCAGTGGAACTAACCTAGATCCATATTAACCCCAAATATATTAAGCGTCGAGACAAAACTATATTGGGTTGTACAACACCTTTCGGTGCAACTAGCCTAGATCCATATTAACCCCAAATATATGAAGTGAGAGAGATGAAATATTTTGATGTACAAAACCTCTTTTTTAAGTGCAAAACTTGACGAAATATTTGCACCTCGAGGATTTGATCCCTCTTAGTGCTTGATATATATGGGGTTAAGATGGATCTATGTTGGTTTGAGTCATGCGTTGTCACACAAAATTTGTTGAACATCTAATTGTTCTCATAATTTTAAATATGCTAAATATTTATCATATTCATTTGGTTATTTTAATTTTAAATTTACTCAGTTAACTTATTTTATTTAGATAGTACAGACTTCTAATAACTTCAATGATGAAAAATGATGAAATAACTCCTTTTTAATGCAAAGTGACAATGCAACAACGTTGAATGATATAAAATTTGAATAATAAAAAATGAGTCAATTATAAATAATCTTCATTGTGATCATTCTCAAAATATTTTATTCTACTCTTCTTATTTCCAGCATGCTAGTTTTCCCATATTTTCCTATCGATCATATGAAAAAGGCATTGGAAATCCTATATTGTTCAAATCTTTAACTAGAGCTATTGTAGTAAATATCATACCTTGTCTCTCTTGCTCTCTAATATTAATATTAGCTTTCTCCATTATCAATCATTGTGATTCTACGAAGCGTTAAACCCCAATTAATATTTAATGGTAATTGATTTCTATTACCTCATTTGAATGCAAAGTGAATAACAATTTTGAATGATGGAAAATAGGGATAATAAGAATGTAGTCAATTACAATTAGCTTATAGTTAGATTTTCAAACATTACAGGTAAGTGTTCATTTTATTTAAGAAGAAAATTCAAGTATTTTATTTATGGTTGAATTATTGTAACAAAGAAATCAATGCATGCTATTAATTTAATTACTTGAAAAATTACTGTACATTATACATCTAGTTACATCAAGTTAAAAATCAACAACTACATTGAAATCAATTCACCTAGTGCAAGAAATCAAATAGTATTAGAAATCAACATATATGATGAAATAAATCCATCTAGTGAAAGTAGTCAAATAGGATTAGAAATCAACATATACATTGAAATAAATGCATAAAGTGGAAATAATAAAATAGGACTATAAATCAATAACTGCACTGGAATCAATGGATCGATTGTAATCAATCAAATAGGGTTAGGAATCAAAATCTACACTGAAACTGTGCAACTATTTCAATGAAAAACAAAGTATTCATGTTTTTCTAAATCCAACTTATTTTACCTTTTGTAAAAGTTTGAATTCCTATTTATCTATGTTTCATAATATTCGATATTATATAATACTATAGTATATGTATTTTTCTTGATGTGCCTCTTTCTTCTTCCCTCTTTATCTCCCCTCCATCACTGTGTCTATCTCCCTCCATCTCTTCTCTATCTCTCTCTCTCTCTCTTGGCCTCTCTCTCCTCTCTTTTTCTCTCTCTTCTTCCCTCTCTCTACCCTGCCATCTATATTTATATTTCCATCCATCTCTCCTTCTCTAACTCTTTATCTCATCACCCCACACATAAACACTTTCTCTCTCCATATTTATCTATCTCCCCTTCCCTCCCTGCCTCTATCTCTATTTTATTCCTTCTCTCCCCTCTCAATATATATCTATATCTCCCTTCGTCTCTACTTAATTTTCTCTCTAAATCAACTACCAAACATACCCACTCTCTCTCTCCATATCTATCTATCTCTCACACACAATCTCTCTCTATATATATATCCCTCTCCCCCCCTCCGCCCTCTCTCTCTCTGCTCTCCTCTCTCCCTTGTCACCCTCTCTCTCTCTCCATAGTTCTCCTTTTATGTATTTCTTCTTCCCCCCCGCCACTCTCTATCTCCCCCCACTTTCCCTCCAACTCTATCACTATCTCCCTCCTTATCTCCTTCTCCCTCTACCCTTATCTCCCCCCATATTTGTGTCTCCCTCTCTCTCTCTCCCCCCTCCTTCTCTCCTCTCTCACTCACTCTCTCTCTATATCTCCCTTGACACTCCCTACCCCTATGCACCTCTATCTATTTATGTTTTTTTCTTCCCTCTCTCCCTCTTCCCCTCAAACTCCACCCCTCTCTCCTTCTCTCTCTAAAGTCCTCACTCTCTTCCTTCCACTCTCCCCCTCTCTCTCGCACCTCCCTCCTTCTCTACCACCATCATTATCTCTCTCTATCCACCCTTGAAATTTGTCACTATCTCCCTCCCTCACTAGTATATACTATATATCATGATCTTTTTGCATGTTCTCGTTCATCCTAGGATATATTTTGATCTTTATAATATTTTCTTTCATGTTCTGATACATCTGTTACTAATTTGCAACAAAATATATATATCTATATATATATATATATATATATATATATATATATATATATATATATATATATATATATATATATATATATATATATATATATATATATATATATTTTCATTTTATTATAATTGATTATTTGTTGGAATAATCTAGGCACATATAATTCCTTTCAAATATAACTGAAACAGGCTGAGTTGCAAACATTTTTTTGCTAATACAACACATATTTGTTTTAGGAAACCGATCTCTACTTCTGTCTTATAATAAAAATTTAAAGCTCGACCTTATTAGGTTTGTTGGGCATATAATAATATTAAATATTCTATGTCCTTGATGTTTATAAAAGTTATGTAGGAGGTATTTATGTTATATTATTATAATTTTATTTTAATTATTAAGCTTAATATTACAAAAATTCAATATTTTTGTAATTTTCCTGTATTAAGAAAGTCAAATATATACAACAATTTATATATTAAATTTTCAAAGTTGAAGGTTATATATTTTAGCTTGATTTTTCTATAAGATGAATTTTATTAGAAGCAACATTGGTCTTCGAGATGACTTTTAATAGAAAGTTTGAAGTATATATCATCAAATATTGTTGATGTAATTTATACAAAAATTTTGTTACAAAAATAATAAAAGTTTTGAGTGATAAGTTTATATTATTATGTTTAAATTTGAAAGGAAATTATTGTTTTATAAAAATTGAATAATAAGTAAAGTTAGGATATTTTTAATTTAGAAGGTTAAAAGTGTCTTTTTGTTTTGATCCATGTAAAAAAAATAGAGTTGGTAAAATAATAACAAATTGTTATGAGTTTGAAAGTGAAACATGGTATTGAAGTACACACTTTTGGTAAAATAAGAACAATTTTTTATGAGTTTTAAAGTGAAAAATGGTATTGAACTATAGACGTTTTATGTTATCCAACTTTCTAGTGAAAAAATGAGATTTTAAAGTAATTGGAGTGATTCCTTAACTTTTCTATGGTATATCATATCTAATTTAAGTGAATGCTAATCATTATTATGAATGATGAGTTCAAATCTTCTATTTAAATATGAAAATAAAGTAAAACAAAGTAAAAATGCACAAGATTAAAAAAAACCATCATTTCAATGTTATTCTTTTTGGTATTTAGAAATTTGTTTTTTATATATTTATGCCAAAAGATCTGCCTATTTTGGAGTGGGAGATAAAAAAGTTGTTATTTCTTCAATAATAAATGATACATGGATGACTGGGAATTAAAAATATGAAATATGTTTTTTTTTTTGTAAAATAAAAATAAAGGATGAACATCAAATTAGAAACATAGTGTTGATCATTATTTTTATCATTGTTTCATTTTTTATTTTCTATTTTTAATATGATTTTAAATATTTTTGGCTGTGACAAGTCTCTAAATAGTTTTTGGTAATAAACTATATATACATGTGTGATATTCCATATTTAAAATTCCGACCATATCTTCTCTAAAAACAATACAACAAAATAGGCCATTAGTGCTAGAAATAACGTCATAATCGAGTGTTTTTTAGCATGTGAATTTGCTTCAATTGGCATCGATAAACCTGCCACAAACTAGAATCTTCACATGGGCAGCGTGAATAGTGTGAATAGTACGAGAAACAATGTTTTCTATTCTTGTTTCCATTGTTGTGTCCATTTGTACTTCTAGTTTTGCTCCAAATTGTGCATCTTGTTTTGCTTTTGGTATGGCATGGAAAATTGATGATTTCATCGCTTCCTAATTAACACCAAGTTATACTTTCATTATAACATCCTTTGTTGCATCAATTTTTACTTCCAATATAGAATCGCTTGTTGCATCTAGATTTGATTCCATTATGGCATATTCTTTAGCTTCTAATATGGCTTTCATTGTAGTGTCTTTTATTTCTTTTAATATTGCTTGGTTTTCTACCTGAATGGCTTCTTTGTTTGTTTGTTTAGGAAGGCCAAGTATGTCTTCTAATATTGCATCCATTATTACATCTTTGTTTGTTACCTAAATTGCTTCTCTTTTTACTTCATAGTTAACGCAAATTTTGGCTACTAGTATTGATTCAGTTATCACTTCTTGATTTTATACTTCAATGACTTATTTATTTTGCTTCTCAGGGAATGCCAAGTCTAGATTTTGATATTGTTTCGAATATTACTTCATTATTTGCTACCTAAATTTCTTTAGTTTTTTCTTCTGAGGTTAAGCCATATTTTGCTTCTAGTATTGCTTCCATTATTACTTCTTTGTCTACTACCTAATTGCCTCTTTTTTTCCTTCCTAGGTAATGCCAAGTTTTTCTTTCTAGACTGTTTCTAGTGTGCTTCTAGTTTAACATCCATTGTTGTTTGCTTTCCTGCTTCTAGAATTGGTTCCATTTTAGCCCTATTACTTTCTTCCTTTTAGTTGGAGGGTTTGCTTCATGTTTAGTGCATGGGTTTTCTTCTCTTTTAGGTTCAGTGTTTGCTCCCTTTTAGTGTTTGGATTTTCTTCTTGATTAGCCTCCAATTGTTCTTCTTGTTAAGTAACCAATTAAGTGCCACATTCTACTTTCATTTCAAGAACTCATGATGCTTCCTTTATAGCTACCATTTATTATTTTAATAATTTTTATTTCAATTCAATTAGTTAAGTATGTAATGCCTATTAAATATGTTTTATGGTTATAAAGTAAGCCATATTGCACTTGTAATATTTTATAGCATACAAATTATAAATATTTTTTAGAGAAATGGACATCCATACAAACTAAGAACATTTTTTTTTCACTATAACCGATATTTTTATATTATTAATAAAAAAAATAGTTCGTCGTGACTAGCCACACATAATGTAGGCCCAGATTCACATCATAGAGATTTCCATAGCAGAGCCCTTTCAAGTTTCTTATAGTTACAGACCACTCCACAACGTTGGAATGAAATAAAGATATATTTTTGTAGACTATAATAAATATTTTTATATTATTAATAAAAAAATTGTTGGTCTGTTACCAGCTATACATAATGCAACTCCATATAATATATGTAAAAATGATAAAATTCAAAATGATACATGCCAAAATGATACAACTCAATATGGCAATGTAAGTGAAAATGATACATATGATAATAAACATTAGAGGAGACATCATAATGATTTATCAATGATGATCCATGATGGAGTCTATATGATAAAGGTCAATAGCTACTACCAACTTATTGATCATCATCATCATGATGTCTATCATGATCATCACCATCATAATCATCATCAATGTCATCATCATCGTCGTCTACCTCTGTGTCCTCTCCATCTACCTCATCATCATTGCTTCGAATGGTTGAACCATACCCAACATAATTTGGAACAATCTCAAGATCAACTCAATCTTCTCGAAGACTTGTGTTCTAAAAAAAAAGCATTCAAAATGCAAAGTTATTTATTTCATCTAATATTTAACATACATTTGTTATATTTCTAATATTGCAACATATGAAGCAAAACCATAATCATATTGCATCATATCAAAGTGAAAATATATACCATAATAAAATTTTAGTTAAGTTACAACTAATATGTCATGACAATGATGTAAAACATGCAAAAAATCTAATTAAAGTTAGTAAATCATGGAGGAGGATAGAGGATCGAAATCTAGACACTACTTTCTAGAGGAATGAGCATGTGTAGCAACAAGAAGGGGACAAAGGTCAATCATAGACATAGAAATTGGACCTGGAGCAACAATTCTTGCAATGGTTCTTTTTCTGAGCATGCTGCTATGGAGAGGGGGGATCTAGCACTCCTCTCCTAGGCTATTTTAAGATCTTTAGAGCAACTAGGTTCCCTAACCACCCCTACAACTAGTTTACCAAAGGCTTGAAGACAGCCTAAATATGGAAAAATGTTAGCAAATACATGGCGATAGAAGGAGGAGCGAGTGGCTCAAGGATGAGTAACATTTTTGTGGTAGGTGCCTATTGGAGATCAATTTTACTTTTTTGTGAAATTTTGCTTAGATGGTTAGGGTTTCCTATTGATAATTAATGTAATTTGGAAAAATTGTTAAACAATTTTCCTAACCCTATAAATTTTTAATATGTATTCTCAAATTAGATCACATGAGAATCAAGATATTATCGTTATGATCTTATCACTATAATCTCAAAATATAAAGAGATGTACTTTATATGCGCGGAGATAGACATATAGAAACAAATAGAGAATGATAGAGAGGGAGAGCACCTAAATTGTAAATATGTATGTATTAATAAATCTTAATCATTCATGGCATCATACCTTTATATTAACTAGCATGTGTGTTGTGTAGTGTACTGGCCCCTGCTAGGAATATATGGCCCTCCTTCTTAGCAAGTTTCATTCATTAGGAAAGTATTGTGTCTTTTTTATTTATTTCCTCTCAATTATAATTAATATGTGATTGTTGTTACCATTATTATTAGACTTTTTGATCCATTAGTGATTGCATAATCCTAACCTGTATATTGTGTGACAACGTATGTCTTGCACTGTCCCTTTGTTAGTGTGAAAATTATTTAATTCCAATTATAGCTTGATGGTGTGTTAATTTCATTTGAATGTGTGTTCCAAAATTTGTTGAGAGAATGATTTACAAGAGTGATGTTCTTTTCTGAAAAAGAGTGACTCTATAACAAAGTGGTTTTAGTCTTCATTATGTGTTTATTTCTTAAGAGTGTGAGAAAGGTTTGAGAGTGTAACAACCAGAGTGCTGACTTGTTGAAAGTGTGATTACATTGATTCAGCTTGAGATTCATTAGAATTAGTCATCATTTTCCCTTGCATATATTTTGCGTAATATTATTGCAATAAAAAAACCTACCCAGATTTACAATTAATGTGAAGAGTTTGAACTATTGTTTGAATTAAAAGGAAAAGTGTTCTACTCGAGGACAAGCTGAAGAAAGACATATACGCATATTTCACATAATTAAAGTTGAAGTAAAACTTGGAATTTCGTATGAAATTTCAATAAGAATTAGCTAAGGGTCAAAGTAAACATATAATAACTTAAAAGTGTGGAAATTGATTAAATAAATAATCTACAACTTGAATCAATTAGATTTCCCAATAAATGAAGTTTGGGTGTCAATTTTAGTGAAGCAATGCAATTTTGGCCTACTTCACAAAAATGCATTCCCAACCTTCATTTCAAGGCCAAATTGAATTATTCAACTTGGAGAGTACCTTTTTACTCATAATTATCGTTAATTTTGTACATAGAAATTTCTGTTGCGCTAAAAAGATATACCAAATTCAATCGATTTCGTAGGGTTAAAGTCAAGGTTTCTGTGCCTCAAATAAATGCATACTAGGACCTATAGTTAATTAACCATGAGATAACGATCATTCCAATATAAATATAAAATTATTTTATGCAACATTCCATAGTCATTTTCATAAAGGAAATGTTATACACTAAAATCCAATTTTGTTGGAGTAGCAATTGATTATATGTGCCAATGATCACAGTTAGAACAACTATGCACTCCTAGGCCAAACAAATTACACACTAGGTAATGAAATTAAAAATGGGACATCATTGGACAATTCATAACCTTAGGATATAATCTTGCAACATGTCTTACAAATAACCTACATAACTATGCCTCCCACTTATACACAAGTTTCACATAAGGCAAGTCAAAGCAAAATTTAGAATGTTGTATGAAATCTGTAATAGACATATTTAAGCTAAAAGTAAAGATAAAATGATGTAAAAGTGTGTAAAATAATTAAACAAATAATCTACAATTTTAATCAATCATATTGGCCAATAAATGAATCCCAGGCATGCATTTTAGTGAAGAAAGATAATTTTGTCCTGCTTCACAAAGATGCAGGCCCAACCTTCATTTCAAGGCCAGTATTTTTTCCAATAAGGATATTTTCTCTTGAATTTGTAAGGTGTGATCTTAGTGTTGGCCAAGTACATTTTCTTCCTACAGAAAAAGGGTATATTTTAAGCTAGAAAGGACTTTAGGCCCATTTATTGTAAACAATAGAAAATCCATTACACAGGTGGAAGTGATGATGAAGGAGTTTGGCTTTGAGAAAGGAGAAAAGTGATAATATGAACCTCACTGTATACTTGGCCATGTTGTAGGGTGCAACGGTTAAAGGATGTTAAAACCCCTATGGTAAATATGAATACTTTGAGTGGGACTGATCCTGAACAGATAGATGTCAATATGGAATACTAGAAGTCACAAAATAGCACTCAAATGCCAATGGACGATGAAGAAGAAATGCAAATAAAATTAGCAAAAGGACTTTTAAAAGATCACGGGTTTCAAATGCAATTGGGAAATCCATGGCATAGTACTTCCTCTTCTATCTCCATTCATTTGGTAGTATTCACAATAGAAGTGATTCCTTTCTCATTTGAAACTTTGCAAATGAATTATCAACAAATTAAAGAAATAAATTATAAAATGAGAATTAATATGGCAATAGAACATCAAAACCCTGTCGCAAATCATAGACTATGAGGTGCAGTCATTACCAAAGAACATAAAAATGCCTAGGAATGAGAACACTCAAACGACTAAATTGGCTCAAGCTGAAGAAAACATCTATTAATAGGATAATCAGTTGATAGATATAAAGACATATTTATTTTATAGGAATAAGTGCAGATCTTACAACAGTAAATTAAAAATCATGTTTGCACCATTATCGTTCGAACAGAATTAGATGAGCCCTCAAAAAAATTAACAAAGGTCATGGAAGAGCTTAGAATTTCATAAGTTGAACTAAAGAAAACCCAAGATGATTTGGTCATGGTAAGGGAGTAGTTGAATGTAAAGGAGAAGAAATAACACATAGTATATGAAAATAACAATCACGTTCCAGGTAAGTATAAGGAAATTGAAAATGAAATCAAAGAGTTGAAAACCGAGTTTGAAGGTAATATTTCTTTAACTGAGGATAGACAAATGTTTTGGGATGACATTATTCAATAAGCTCATTCTGTATGGGATTACATTATTATAATTCCACAACAAAATATTATGATAAGAGGATCATAAATGATCATTGATTTATACAAGAAATAAGTACAAAAAGAAGCACTCAAGTCCAATGAGATAATTAATTATATGAATGAAAAATATTCATCAAAATTAAGGGTTAGAGTCACAATATTTTGGACCAAGCACACCAGTGATGTCATATTTTAACATGTGGAGCCATGGAAACTTGGGTGAAGGTCAAGACCATGTGATGGGAGTTCCACCAAATTATTCATTCCCTACATCGTAATCTTTGTTGAAGTGAAAGAAAGTGGCTAGGAAGATCACTGAATTAATTGTTTTTTTGGAGAAGAGATCATGTGAGTTGTCAAATAAACGATGGAAATATAAGGTGATGAAAACTGATGAGGCTAATACAAAGATAAAAGGATAAAATATGCTAATATTGGCTAGGGAGAGACAATCCACATGTGTGAAACCTTGTATTGTGCTACTGTCAAGGAATATTGTAAACTAAGTTCATGTAGACTGAAAGTGATACATATCAGAAAACCGTAATGGTGGAGTTGAGGTCACAAGCAACCATGATGAATGAGCACGAAGTGTCAAAACCAATAAAATACCACCCAAGGGATGATTGGTAAATGAAATAATTAATGAAAGTAATTCTTCAAGTAATCGAGTATTGGAGGAGATGAGGAAAGTTTAGGTTGGAACTGGGAGAATGAGCCCAAGAGTGGTACCAAAATGAAGGAGTATGAAGGAGCTCTTAGAGCAAGCTAAAGGATAATTAAAAGAGATGGAGAAAATTTTGAGATAAGGGGCCTCAGGGAGTGGCCATGGTAAGGTGATGAAGTTATGGAAGAAGAGTGTATGTAAGAAAATAAGGTAGTAAAAAATACAAAAAATTAGATTTCATCCATGGGAGGTGGTTAAGATGAAACTTGCGGCTAGGAATAGGGAGGGCCTTGTCTGCTCATAGAGGTGGTTCTCACTTCATGGTACAATATTAGGGGTAAGCCTAGCCTGACACTCCTTGAAGGAATGCTTTACATGTACATATGGTTGAACAATGTTATAAAAGTTCCCACTTTGCAAGCTATAGTAGTAGATGTTAAAAATAGAAACAAGAAAATACAATTTAATTTGTGGTTGAATTAAATTGTGATCCCTAAATTGTAGGGGCCTAGGTTGAGTTATTTTGAGTTGTAATTAGATAACTCAGTCTAACTGAGTTATAGTTAGTTAAACTAGTTATAAATATTGGAGGAACTAATAGAGGTCTAGTAGTGTAGTAGTGCACTAGTGCATCACAAATACCACACCAGTTAACTGAATATTCACTCACAAATAATTCATGCATGTCAGTTCATATGAAGAACCAGTTTAGATTAGAGTTTATGGACATTGTACTATCTGTTGCATAATTTTTTTGGTTGCACAGATGGTGCATGCAATCAGTTGATGACCTTTGTTTGGATTTCGTAGTTATGGACATTGGATTTCGCAATTAAATATTGGCTGATTCCTCTAGGAATTGCATAAGGCAGTAGGGGCTTGGCATGCAACAGAATTGGCTAAGTGTTGGCTTGAGATGGCTTGTGAGGTAGAGAGTTACATTATACTAGTTGAGGAATGGTTCAGGATGAGCAAGCATTATATTTTATTCCCAGATCTTTTGGTTAATGCAATATAGATAGTTGAGTTCTTTAGCATTTTCTTTCCCCAAAGAGATATTGGGTTATGTGCGATTGATAGTCTTCCTCTTTCTGCTTATTGTTTTCATTGATCACTTTTTCTTTCTGCTGAAGAGTAGAATATATTCTTGTCTTCTGTTTTATCATATCACATAAGAAATTGAATCTATAGGAAAATATACATGGAATCAAAGCTGAAGACAATATATAAGAGGATATTTCAAGTTTTGTGTGCAGGTGAAAATTGAATTTGAAAGTTCATACTTCAAAGAAGCAATATGTCTTTCTATGGGTTGCAACTTGCATATGCTATCGAGGGAAGCTCGAATTACATAGCTTGGAAGGACAGAATGGAGGCAATGCTAGAAGGTAATGGCCTCAAGGAATTCATAGATCATGACCTTCCTAAGCCTCCAACATCAGATGCTAAAGATTTGGCTGAATGGAGAAATTGTGTGGAAAAAGTGAGAAGGATTATCCTGGATGGAGTTCAAGAACACATTGTCTTGAGTCTACATGGGAAGGATACTTCGTACACAATGTGGAAGGATTTGATGGACCTGTTTCAATATGGTAGTGACTATAGGAAATTGGAATTGAGGGACAAACTCAGAAATATTAAAATGGAGAAGGACGACTATATTCCGAAGTACTTGACAAATTTCACCCATTGTCAGGATGAGGTTGGAAGTTTTATGATCACTATTGTCAAGGAAGATATGGTGAGCCTTGCTCTTCTAGGACTTACCAATAGTTGGCACAATTATTAGGACTCTGTCAAGAGGGGGGAAGCTACTGGATTGGGAACAACTATGGTTTGATTTGGTACAGGAAGAGATTCAGAGGAATACCAGAGACAGATCCTCATCAAGGACTAATAATGAGGAAAAATATGCCTTAGCGGGAAAGGTAAATAAAGGGAAGGTGAGGTCATCCCATTCCAAATCAGACTCTTGTCATGGATGCAAGAAGAAGAACATTTCAAAAGTCAACTGCTTTCATTGTCACGAGCTCAGAAATTTTTCCACAAAGTTCCCACTCAAGAAGGTCGATAAGAAGTTTTCATGAGGAGCGAAAGGAGGTGACGTTCTCACCTCATAATTCAAATTGGAATTTACCTTCATCACGTCTATTGTGTCATCGATGATGGGTGCTGTATGGTACCTGGATAGTGGAGCTTGTTTCCACATGACTGGTAAAAAATATCTATTCAATAACTTGGAGGAGAAGGATCTCCAAATGCATATCAAGATGAGTGATGACAATAGGTATAATGTTACGGGGCTTGGTATAGTTACCTTTTAGAGGGATTTAGGTTGTCCCCTCACTTTGATAGATGTTATGTATGTTACTAGTTTGACAAAGAACTTGTTATTTGTTTCCATGTTGGAGGATAGAGGCTATGATGTCATATTTAGTAAGGGAAATGCATTCCTTCATCACATAGCCATGATATAGGTAAAGAGGATAGGGGTTTCGGTGAAGAATATCTATAGGTTAGAGGTAGAAGATTGTGCTTCCATGAGCACGAAAGAAGAGAAGGTGTAGAGATGAGATATCAGTGAGTTGTGGCATAGGACATTGGTTCACTTGTATCATAGCACTTCGAAAATCATGCAATTTTTTTTTACCGATCTTCCCAAAGGTACACTAGAGAATGTTCATACATGAAAAGGGTGTACATTGGGAAAATGCACCAAACATTCCTTTACAACAAAGACAATCAAGCACAGGTTATCCTCGATCGAGTCCATTCAGATGTGTGTGGACCATTCTTGACACCATCCACGGCCAAGCACAAGTATTATGTTATATCTATTGATGATTTTTCTCATAAATGTTAGATCTTCTTCATGTAGAAGAAACATCAAACTTTTGCAAACTTTTGTGAATTTAAAGCATTGTTTGAGAAAGATACTTACGAGAAGCTTAAATCTCCTAGGAGTGATAACAGTGGAGAGTATGTGTCAAATGAGTTTAAAACTGTTTGTGCAGCAAAAGGAATTCGATGAGAGTTGACAATACCTCATCACCCATAGCATAATGGGGTGGTTGAAAGGAAGAATAGAAGCATAGTAGGGGCATCATGGGTGATGTTGCATGATCAGGGCCTACCACTACACTTGTGGGATAAGGCACCCAACACAACTGTTTATTTGTAGAATAGAAGCCCTCATCGAATTCTTGGGATGAGTGCACCAGATAACGCTTTCCTGGGGAAGAGACCATATGTGTGTCACATCATGATTTTTTGGTTATCGGTCCACTACCATGTCACTAAAGGTATACGGAAGAAGCTTGAGCCAACAAAATATTTGGGGATATTTGTGGGGTACACTGATACACCTCACAACTATCGGGTGTACCTTCCGACAACTAGGATGACAGTAGTTCGCAGGAATGTCAAATTTGATGAAGAGAAGGCCATGAGATGTTCCATTAAGAGGGAGCTTTAGCTACATGTGGTTGAGGAGATTTTAGCTCCTAAGGAGGAACCTCATATTAATGTGGAGCAACCACATGCAAAGGATCAAGGAATGGAGACGCCCACTCATGTAGAGTCTTCCGAATATGGGGAAATTGCAATAGAGAGGATGACAGGTTATTACATGATGCAAGAGGGAATGTGGCAGATCCCACATCACAGCACAAACAAAGGATGTCACCAGAGAGGTACACTAGATACATGGCTCTTATGAGTGGATGTCTTGAGACAAAGCCATCTTCTTTTGAGGAGGTAGTGCAACAACAGGTTTGGGTTGATGCCATGGTTGAGGAGTATGACTCCACTATCACAAACATTTTTTGGGATGTGGTCCCAATACCTGTGCAGAATTTAGTGGTGAGTTCCTAATGGATTTACAAGGTTAATAAAGTAGTGGATTATAGTGTGGATAAACATAAGGACAGGTTTGTGACCGAAGGATTTTCTCAAGTAGAGGGGATTGATTACAATGATCCCTTTCCTCATGTTGCAAGGTACTCATCAATCAGATCCATTTTGGCACTACCAGCACAGATGGCATGGAAGATACATCATATGGATGTAAAGTCAACCTTCTTTAATGGAATGATTTAGGAAGAGGTGTATCTTGGGAAACCTTAAGGTTTTGAGACCTTTGACCGAGGGTCGCATGTGTGCTAACTCAAGCAAGTGTTGTATGGGTTGAAACAAGCACCCCATGGTTGGTACACCAGGATTGATAGCTACTTCACCAGGTTGGGCTTCACCAAGATTGAAGTAGATGAAATTCTTTACCATATTATGCTTGAAGGTAAATTGTTGATTATTATTTTATATGTCGACAATTTTATTTTGAGAGGTGATGATAAGATGATTAAGTCTTGCAAAGAGGACCTTGCAAGAGAGTTCAAAATGAAGCAGCTAGGGCTCATGCACTACTTTTTTGGCATGTAATTATGGCAAGGTGATGAGGAACATTTTGTCTCTAAGGAAAAGTATGCCAACGAGATACTGAAAAGGTTGGACACAGAGAGAAGTAAACCCATGGAGACTCCTCTAACATGTAGATGGAGGAAGGAGGATGCTACTTCTGGTGAAGTAGTGGAAGCTACTATTTACATACAGCTTGTGGTCTCACTGATGTATTTAGTGAACAGATGATTGGACATGTGTTATGTAGTTAACCAGCTTAGTCAAGAGATGGTTAAGCCAACCAAGCTATATTGGAAGGAATCCAACCATGTGTTGAGATACCTCAAAGGCACTACTCAATATGTTTGATGGTATAAATGGATAAAGGGAGTGAAGTTTCAAGGCTTCATCGATGTAGATTGTGCAATGAATCCATATGACAAAAATAGCACATTAGGATGGATATTCAATATTGGGTCAGTAGTTTTTTCTTGGTACAGTTGGAAATAGAGATCAGTTGCACTCAGTTCAGTGGAAGCAGAGTACATGATTGCTAGTCAAGAAACTTGTGAGGCTATCTGAATGAGGAAGATTTTGGTTGGTTTGTTTTGTCAACAAATGGATCGAACTGTGATTTACTATGAAAATAGCAGTTGTATCAAACTCTCTAAAAATATAGTTTTTCATAATTGGTCCAAGCATATTGATATCCGGTATCATCATCTTTGAGATTGTGTGTAGAGGAGAATTATGTTGTTGGAGTATATTCCCATAGAGGAGCAGGATGCAGATATTTTTACAAAGTGATTGTCAAGATGAAAATTTGACTATCACAAAGATAGGATCGATGTAGCTAATAATCCCATTCTTATTGAGAGAGAATGTTAAAAATAGCAACAAGAAATTCCAATTTAATTTTTCCTTAAATTAATTGTGAATTAAATGGTAATTCTATTCTCGTAGAATTTATAATAGTTAATTAAGTTAAATTAACTTAATTGACTTAGGAAATATGATTTGGAAGTCTATATAGAGTCAAGTAGAGCGATCCCTAAATTTTAGGGGCCCAAGATGAGTTGTAATTAGATAACTCAATCTAACTAAGTTATAGTTAGTTAAACTAGTTCTAACTATTGGAGGAACTAGTAGAGGTCTAGTAGTGGAGTATTGCACTAGTGCATCACCAGTACCACACGAGTTAGCTGAAGATTCACTCAAAAATAATTCATTCACCTCAGTTCATATGAAGACCCAATTGAGATTAGATTTCCAGGGAAATGTACTATTAGTTTTATAATTTTCTGATTTGTACTGATGGTGCATGCAATCAATTGCTAAACTATGTTTGGATTGCATGGTTATGAAGAGTGGATTTCCCAATTAAACATGGGATGATTCCTCTAGGAACTGCACAAGGAAGTAGGGGCTTCAAAGGCAGCATAGTTGGCAAATTTTTGGCTTGATATGGCTTGTGAGGAAGACAATTATATTGTACTAGTGCAGGAATTGTTCAGGATGAACAAGCATTGCATTTTCTTCTCAGATCTTTTGGTTTGGAAATATAAATAGTCAGTGTTTTTAGTATTTTCTTTCCCCAGAGAAATTTTGTCTTATGTGCGATTGATATTCTTCCTCTTTCTTATTATCATTTTCATCGATTAATTTTGGTTTCTGTTGAAGAGTAGAGTATATTATTGTCTTTTGTTTTAGCATAACACATAAGCTATTGAATCTACATGAAAATCTACATTAGGATGGGATCCTTCCCCCTTTCTTAATGGTAGTATAGGGAGATCTTATTCCTAGCGATCTCTTAAAATCGAGCAGAATACCTAGTATGGTGGGTAGAAGGAGCTAGAATCACTTTGAGGAAACATGATGGCTAGATTAAAAATTTTGAGCCACCCCACCCTGGTAACCTTAGGGGTATCTTGAAGAAGGTAAGAAGACCAAATATTTTCCATTACCTACCAAAGGATGGGGAAAATACAATAAGGAGAAAAGAGCAATGGTTAGGGATAGGCATGGAACCCAGACATCAAGAAATAATGGTGGTCATGTGTCTCTTTCTGAGAGCACCACTATTAGGTGGGGGGATCTGGGTAACACCTCCTGGTTTTTTCAAAGACTAATAAGTAAAATGGGTTCCCTATTTACCCTTGTGATTTTTGTATGAAGACAAAGTAGAAAACCTTAGAAAGGAAAGAGATTGTAGGTCAATGGGGATAGAAGAAGGACTGAGTGCCTTGAGGACGAGCCACAATTTTTAATGTGGCGTGGCAGCACCCTAACGAGCCTCAATATTTTGGTGTAGCAATGCCCCAATAGGCCTGAGTTCTTAAGTATGACAATGACCTATCTATGCCTTCTTATCTTTGATATGAGAACATATTATGATAGTGATATGAGGGATATATGTTTAGTGCTATGAGAGAGATACCATGATAGACATATCATTATTTCACTACATTATTATTGCTAGTGTTCTCTAGATTTCCTGAACAACAATTCACATATGTATTAGCATGAAATGAAAAATACCCGGAGTTACATACACCAGTTTACGAAGCTCCTTGACCATATATCTATCTATATATATATCTATCTATCTATATATATATATATATATATATATATATATATATATATATATCTATATATATATATATATATATATATATATATATATATATATATATATATATATATCTATATATATATATATATATATATATATATATATATCTATATATATATATATATATATATAAACCACCTATAGCACACTTGTATAGTTGATAACTAAGCCCATTACAGTAATTATACCAAGTGACGACATACTTGACTATGTCTCATAGATTACATCAAAACAAAAATGGTACAAATAACAATTCAATACTTTAGCTATAAATGCTTTTGATCAATGACCCACCCTCGATTGGTCTTCAATAAACCATTTTATATCTATTGGGAATTCTCTTGAATCCTTGTCTCTTCTTGCATATTTAGTCCAGATGGCTAAAATTCATTGGGATATTTCATTTGATTCCCTCCTCAGTTGTCCTATAGATATCCAAAATATCTCCTTCCCTATTCAACTCTAATTTTTTTGTTCTCTCTCATTTGTAAAATGTCTCCAACTTTCTATTAACCACTACTTCCCTAGTCAACACATTCCCGTATAAGAACATAATGGACAATATTCCCTTCATGTGTCTTCCTCTCCCACTTACTATTGTACTCCTATTGTGTGATGTTGATCTTCCTCGTACCCCAATTGGTGTGCCAGCCCTATGCTACACTCTGCTTCCTTCACCAACCCTACACTACACCATACCTTTCCCTTCCTACACCCCTCACTCGTATCGCACAGTCCTACTGTGCCAAAAAGTTTTAAAAAACTTCTAGGTCCCAACAAGCCCCCAATAGAAAGTTGTGACCCATCCTTGAGCCACTTTATCCTTATTTTATCACCATGGATTAAGAACCTCCATTTTCACTGAAGTTGTCTATTTTCCTTTGGTATGAATGTCACACAAAGAGACATAGGATCTCGTCACCTTGGAGCTCTTAAAACTCCCTGAGAGGAATTAGCCATGTCCCCTTCCCACACAGTGGTGCTCCAATCAGATGGTTATTTGGGTACAAAATGGTGTTGGCGTGTTAGGAGGGCAAAGTATGTTAATTTTTCTTTTAATTATTGCATTGTGGCCATTATACCACCCGCATCATGAAAATAGTGTAAATGTAATTCAAAAAAGTGTTGTGTTTTAAATTTCACAGAGGAATAGTATATGTAAGTGTACCATGGTTGGTGGTGTCATGTATTGTGACATGGTGTAAGTACTATGACATAAAATGAATTTCCATGTTTCTATTTCTTTTTGGTGTTTTATATCATGGATTTCCCCCGCATGGGTCACAAAAGGAGAGTATGTGATATTTAGAAATGTAGTGAATTTGGTTTACATAACAAGAAACATGAAAATAGAAAGGTATAGTGGTAGTTTGGATGCTGGCTTCTAATAAAGTGGCCCCTTATTGCCTAGGGTCACGCAGGTCTTAATTTTTTAATAAAACAATTTATATTTACAATATATAATAAACTATATTATATACAAAATTTTGATATAAAATGTGATTAATTTATGTTTTAGTAAATTTACAACTATTGTATATATGTTTATTTTCTTATTTACAATATATTTATATAGAAATATAAATGTTCTTTTACACACACATACAGATGTGTATATATATATATATAATATGTTAAAATATTTGTGTTTTATAATAGGTTAAGCAACTACCATTTTTCAATGCGAGAATGTACTAGGTGATGTGGAGGAGACACAAACAAGAAAAGAGTGAGATGATGTGACAACCAAAGAGGAAACCCTTTAGGAAGAATCTACAAAATAGTAACCAAGGAAAGGTGCAAAGAAAGGATAAACAAGCCAAAAATCATGTAAATGACATTAACCAAGTTTAATGGAGGGTAACAAAACAACAAGTGAAACCTAAAGGTAAAACCTAGATGATGTTATGTATAAGATTCACATGAGGGACCACATATTTTGTCGAAAAATGTGGGGGGTATTGTGACCACAAGAATTGGTGACTCACGGGGAAGAAAAATTATCTCTGGTTTTAAAAGTGATGGGTTTAAATTTATCAAAATGATAAAGTAACTACCTTTTTTCAATTCCATAATGTACCAAGTGATGTGGAGGAGACACAAACAAGAAAAAAGTTAGATGTTGTGACAGCCAAATAGGAAACCCTTTAGGAAGAATCTACAAAATAGTAACCAAGGAAAGGTGTAAAGAAAGGATAAAGAAGCCAAAACGTCATGTAAATGACATTAACCAAGTTTAATGGAGGGTAAGAAAACAACAAGTGAAACCTAAAGGTAAAACCTAGATGATGTTATGTATAAGCTAAACATGAGGGACCACACATTTTGTCAAAAATTGTGGTGGGTATTGTGACCACAACAATTGGTGACTCATGGGGAAGAAAAAATTATCTCTGCTTTTAAAAGTGATGGGTTTAAATTTATCAAAAGGTTAAAGTGATAATTTTTTTCAAGTCTTGAAACACTAAAACATTTTCCATGGGTCCCACCTGAACAGATAAAGAAATAAAGGTTCTAAAAATTATGTACTTGATACAAGCTGAGTCGAAAACCATGTATCCTATTCTTTTTAGAGAAATACTTGTGTAAGAGAGGAGGTACAGATAGGAAGTTTAGAGAAGGTATTCATCCATAAATATACATAGTATCCCCTACTCAACATTGATTCACTTCCAATGGGCTTGTTCAATACCCCAACGAATTTGTCTTAGTACTACACAATCATAGCCCTGCCATCGGTAGCTTTATTTAGTACCCCAACGGGTTTTCTTGCGCTTCCCATATTTTCTATGTCTTGATGCCTAGAAATGTTTTGGCTTAACACATGAGGAATTTTCATGTCACATTCGTGATTATACTCTTTTTGCTTTGAAATAAAAATATTGGTTGATTCAATGGGCCTGTAGTTACATGTGCCTTAAGACTACCATAGAGTTATTCTAGTCTAAACTAACTAGTATGTGCAATATGCACACCAACAACCTTCAGTTTGTTTATGAGTGTTAATTATTCATATTAAAAAACTAAAGGGAAAGGAATCATTTGTATGACATTTCTTTAGATAAGATGATATTCCTTGTAGTGATTGAAACTAGGGCTCACTCTAGCCACAAGGGGTTTTCTCCTATGCAAGGAAGCTTAATGACTGAAAGAATTAAAATACAATATGCAAAATGCAACCTAGTATAAGTGAAATAAAATAAAACAATATCTTAATTAGGAGAAGGATAACCTCACTTCTAATCAAGAGCTAGCTATCTAAGAGAAAGGGGAATTGATTGTTGGATCTAAAGTTAAAATTGACGTACATGTCAACAAAAAAAAATCAATGGCATATAAATAGATCAATCAAACACGGAGACGATTTGTTTTAATAAATAAGTTACTAAAACCCTTTTATACATATATTTAAATGCAATTATAAATATGAATTCACTGTAAAATTTATATTGTCCAGAAGAAATAAATTTTATCTACAAAACATAGGATAGCCAAGACAAATCTGCAATAAACAAATAAATAAGTTATTTGTTACTACAAATTAGCATCAATGAATCCATTAGTAGTATAAATCTAAAAGCTACTAACCATGGAATGATAACATCAACAAGAAAACAATTAGCATACGAAAAATAATTTCAATAATATTTTCTAAAATCATTCATTAGTATATCAATTGATGCAGAATTTAATCTAGACTAAAATAGACATGGGAAAAATAATATTAATTTCACAAGTCAAATACAAAAATGCTAAGAAATGAAAATTGACTATTGTTCTCTCCAATACCTTCATACATTTAGTCCATTTGAAGCATTTAACCCTTACAAGAAATAATATTAATATGGTGCATCAACACTCCTTATCATAGCTCCAAAACCTCTCCATTTCTCCTAAAATCTACTAAATAATTACAATAGTGTAATTCCGAAATACCTTCTACAAAAATCCCCCTTCAGTAGGATGCAGAGGTGACAAAAAAGGATAAGTTTAAACGAGCTCTGCAATCCACTTTTCTAGTAGATTCGAACCTCCCCCTCTTTAGAAAAGGCCAAATATTTATTTAAATCGGTTTTTGAGAGATAGGGACTTGATGCCTACACTAATATTTGAACCGTAATTAAATTTTCACAGACCTCCACAATGCTAAAATTTTAAAATCTCTAAAGAAATTTGAAGCCAATTGTTTCCATGTAGTGAATGAGGGCCTTTGCTTGTAAACAAGTGGTCCAGGAATTTCGTCGTCATTCATTGTTTTCAGTTTTTTATCTTTATTTAAATGTTGAAATTGTTAATCACAAGCATTAAGTTAAAGATATCCTTAATGCTACATTAAGAAATGTTACAGGATGGAATGGTTGATTACTCTAATCTACCTAAGGTAAAGGGAGAAGGAATCAATGTGGAGTTAGGAGGGGGAAATAACCCGTCAACAACTCAGTTTACTGTGATCCTGAGAATTTCACAAGAAGATTTGGTTCACATCACCACCATTCATGAATTTTTGTTGAAGGCTAGTGAAGAAAAATAAAGGACGATAAAAGATCTAACTAAAAAATCTAGTCACGGGCCAATAAAGACAATGGAGATGGAGAAAAGACAGAAGCACTAAAAAGAAAATTTGTTGAGATAAAAATAGAAAAGTTTGAATGTGGGGATGAACAAGACAAAACATATTCAAAGAAACAGAAAAGGAAAAAGAAAGTGGAGTTACAAGGGCAGTTCAAAAAAAATAAAACCCCCTACATTTGATGCTGAAAAGGAGGACAGTATGGAATCATGGCTTCTCAATATGTCAAAGTAATGCCAATTTTGTGAGTATGAGAGTAATTTGAAGGCTAGATTGTGTTATAACACCATTTACCACTCTTGGTAGGTCCGATGCACCGATTATGGCCTAGGGCAACCCTTCCTTCCAGACTTGGTCCAAAACCTAAAAGACAACGTTTTATTCCCTATACGCTACTTTTCCCTGTGATAAAACCATGTACATGTTGGTCAGCATATATCCAACCAGTGTACATATGTTAAATCACTTAAAAAAATTAAATTTCCTTAATTTCAGGTGGAGTTCACGAGTTTTACTTGTTACTCACCCCTTATTTCCTGTGGCCTAATTGTTTCCCAATTGAAAAGACTATTTTGGAGAGGTATAAATAAACCTCCATGGGAAGGCCGTAAGGGAGAAAGGATGAGATATTGATACTATAGTGAGAATATCCCTGATCAAGTCTAAAGAATCCCTGTGCCTCCTGCACTCCCCAAAGATTAAGGAAACCCCTGTTTCCTTCATTATAGATATCACCCATCTTGCTTGAGATATCCTTGCATTGGTGATGGAGGAAGATTGCTGAAGGCCGGGAAAGGACGGATTCAGAGGACGGTTCCACTCAGAGCTGGAAAAGGACTCAGGTCATATTTCTCCACCTTATTTATAGCTTACTTCAATAAAAAGGAATGTTGCTCTGTTTTTGATATGAAATGTGTTTATGCATCAAACTTATGTTGTAATTCATTTATGGATCGTATATTGATGTATAATTAGTCATTCATTTATAGGATTTAAAGTTAACATCATGTATATGGTTTATGTTTCTATTGTCGCGTATGTTCCATTTGAATAATTTTCAGGTTTCAAGAACTTTCGGAGATGCTAAGGGTTTGCACCTTGCGGGATCTACCCGAATGAAGGACATCCGGGTAAGGACACTCCTACACGATTTATAAGAATAAGGATTTTTTATTATTGTTTGAGCATTTCTTTTTGAGGTTTTCCCTCTGCTCTGTTTGGGTTCTCAACCCAAAGCCCTATGGTGGTTTCACCCATAACAGAATTGGAGACTCCATTGGGGATAATAATCTCTTTATTTCTAGTTTGGGTTGTTTGTTCTCAATCAGGGTTCACTTTCTTGATTGCTTGTTTTTACAGTACTATTTGGTCCATTAGTATCCCAGGCATCAAGTATGATCTTCTTAATTAGACCTTGGTTTTTCTTTTTCATAATAAAGCTTTGTATATGCTGTTTTCTTTGATTATAGTAGTGTATACACACAGGTTTCTTTAAGGAAGACTCAGATATACGCGAGTTTCCTGTATTAGAAATGTGTGTTCACGCTTCTGTGTCTTTACACAGTCACGTATGCAATTTTATAGATTGTTTTTTCAAAATTTTCTACCCAGCTAGGTCTTCTGCCTATTGGATTATGTTGTTGTATGATCATCTGTTGTTCGAAGAATTCATTTTCCCTCCAAGCTTTCTTTTTCAAAAATTTTCTTCTCACTGAAAATATTTGGCCTAGGATTGCTTCTTAAGCAAGTTTGTAGTTTGTATCTTGGGTTCAAGACTTAGTTTTGAAGTCCTTGGTTGTTCTGGTCTTCCAGAACAGAAAATTATTTTCAATTTCGTTTCTAACCCGAATTTCAAATCCCTTGCTTTTCTTTACTTTGTTTGGTGGCCTTGTTTCTTTTCTTGCTTTTTGAGAGTCTTTTTGACAAGTTTGAAAGTATTTCTTTCTTGGCATTTTTGTCAGTTTGTCGAAATATTTTGCTACTATTTGGATCAGTTTGTGTAAGTTTTTAGTCTTTCTTGTTCAAGTTTCATTCATTTTCAAGTTTATAACTTGTGAGATTGAAAGAATCCTTGTACTTATTTCTTGATCTTTAAAATTTTAGTAAGTACTTTTATGACCTCAAAAAGTTGCTTTTGTTTCCCTAAAAGGAGAAACACAAAAACATTGCTTTTTGTTTTTCTTTTTCCAAGATTTTTGGTTTACGGTTTCTTTTGTTTTGTTGTTGAGAAGCAAATTGTGATCTTTTGGAATTTGTTTTGCTTGCTTTGGAGATTTTTTATTTTTATTTTTTGGCCCTCTTCATTTTCAAGTTGGCTTATTGTCTCTATAAAGAAGCACATTTTTTCTTCTTGTATGAGCATCCATACACTATCATTATAGTTTGCATTACATACATTTTAGTATTTTTGTTAGCTTTTGGATGCGTGGAGTGTGTTTTCTTGGAAAAGAAAAAGTTGCTTGTACAAGTTTATTCGTAGAACTCTATAGAGATCCCTTTCCATTGAAGAAAATAACTGAATTTCCATGTAGCTAAGTTTCTATTGGTTTATGTTACGTCAAAACCTCATCAGTTTCACTCTGATAATTCCGCGTGACTTGAAGAACAACTATATAAAAGCAAGCAATTAATAAAATGAACTAGAAATTTCATTATTGTCATTAAACAAACACCAACAAGTTCAGGTTCATTATGGCATTGGATTAGGTGAGTGGAGAGTTAACTCTCCAAGGCCACTCAAATTACAAAATGTAGAAGTTGAATAAAGAGCGAAACCCAATATTGTTAGAAAGATCGGGAAAGCTCTGTGACTGGGAGTTAAGCATGAGGGAGAGTGAACACAAGGAAGAGAGATACCCCCTCTCCTAATCTTTTGATCCCACCTCATGACTGTTCCACCAGGATTTTGATATGATTTGGTGCCCATAGTTTCCTTTCCTAGGAATCTCATAGGTGGCTGCGGAGGGGAATCCCATGGCACCTGAGGCTGACATTGCGTCATGTTCAGTAGTACTTCTAGAGGGTACCCTTGCGAAGCTTGGGTGCTTGCACCAGAAAAGGTTTTTGTTTGGAGGTCAACGTAACTGCTTTTGATACCTTCACTGGTACCCCTGGGCCGTCATTATCCAAGACTATCTTTAGGAGGTCCCTTTCTTCACTTTCTTGTATTTTGGTGTCCGATTCTCATCACCTGTAGCAAAAATACTTGGAAGTTGCTTGATTGGTTGTATCTTTAGGGATTTTATAGTCGAGTTCTCTTTTCTCTTTGTATATAGTTGGCTTTAGGTACTTTTGTCTTGTCACTTTTTGACTTTAGATTCTGAGTGACCGACCTACCACTCCACCGATCTTGAAATGCTTTTGATCTTTCTTTTGAAAGTTATGGAGTTGCCTCCTCAAGGGAAAAGGTTTTGATTATGCATCTATCTTCCTTGGAAAATTCATTTGTACAGTCCTGTAAGGGAAGGATGTGCGAATAACATAGATATGGCCAATATTCTTGTGGAAACCAACCAAGGTACCCTTCCAAAAGGGGATCCTTGTGCTTTTCCTTTCTTTGCAAACATTGGTACCCCCTTGATGGCCACTTTGAATATTCCTGGATTTAATGTTGAACTACCAGTTTGGTTGTGGTCCACTCCAAATATTCCAGATGTTCTTGAATCTTCTCAAAAGAATGATTTATTTCAATGGCATCAAATGGGTTGTTCATCTTCTTTCAGAGAGAAATTTTGGATTCCCTTCCTCCTCCCTTTCATAATAAGAGATTTGAAAAGAGGAGAAAGAGGAAGACAAAGAAGAAGAATAATTATATCCATTCACCATCAACCTTTGCTAGTCATGTTGAAGATGAGCTTTCAGCCGCTACAAGTCATGTTGGGGGCACACGTCTAGTCACTGCAAATCATGTTGGAGATGAGCTTTCAGCTGCTGCAAGTCATGCTGGGGGCATAAGTCTAGTCACTACGAGTGATACTAGAAATGGGTCACCTACCTATATGAGTCATGTTTATGTTAAGTCACCTACTTCTGTGAGTAGGGCTAGGGGTACAAGTCCAAAATCTCTAGGGAAAGAGTCATCGACCTCTATAGGTCACGTTAGGGACTCTCTGGAAAACATTGATAGTTATGTTGGTAGAATGGTTGTTGATAAGAAAACTAGGCATGGAAGTTTTAAACCTAAGTTTCCTTGTAATATATGCAAGGGAGACCATATTACACATTTATACGCTCATATTCTAGAGGTACAAAGGATATGGTCTGAGTCTGAAGGTTCTTCTACTCCTACATCTGATATGGTTTCTCAACAGTCTCATCAAGCATTGGTTGAGAATGTGGTTGAGCCAGTGCAATCTCTGGCTTCTTAAACTCCTCTTTTGGGGGGTGAAGTTCCTAACAACAGAGTCTGTTTGATTTCTAGTATAGAGTATTCTATTATAGGGGGCATTCCAGTTTCTTTGAATATTCCCCCTACAAGTTCGAGTAGTGTCTCCTTTGATTATGATAGGCTTGTTGAGCCTCGTCTTCCTTCTGCTGCACCTTTCCAAATAAAGGTCAGAGTTAATTCCACAAATGTCTATCGATGTATGGTGGATGAAGGATCCTCCAGAAGTATTATATCCTCCTTAACTTGTGAAGATTTGGGTTCTCTCAAGTTGTTGTCAACTGATAGTCAGTTGTTAGCCTATGATAGAAGACTTGGTGAATCTATGGGTGTTCTTCCCCAATTCCCTATTACTTTAGGTGGGAAGACTGTCTTAATAGATATGATGGTGGTTGATCACCCTTTAGACTTTAATGTGCTACTTGGGCATGATTATGTCTATGCTATGAATGTTGTGGTGTCTTCACTCTTTTGAGTGATGTGATTTCCTCATAAAGGGAATATTCTCACTATTAATCAGCTTACATCTGATAATCACTACCCTAATTCAAATTTACTACAGAATACCCATTGGTTTGTTCCAAGTGTTCAACTAGACTCTACCCTACCACGGGTGAATTATGTGGCATTGAATCCTCAATGTCCAATTGCTTCTAAGAATGATCCTTTGACTT
This sequence comes from Pinus tabuliformis, assembly GCA_031772625.1. NCBI lineage: Eukaryota > Viridiplantae > Streptophyta > Pinopsida > Pinales > Pinaceae > Pinus > Pinus tabuliformis. The sequence goes on along the minus strand of CM062811.1, from coordinate 834,945,505 downwards.
ATTATTCTCCTTCCTGGGACTTGGTCCCGATAGTTGGCTAAGAGATTCTTCCTATAGGGACATGGGACTCCTTAATTCCTTCTTTTGATTCTCGTAGTTCTCATGATTTCTCAGAATTTGGTTTTCCTTCACAGGAGGAACTCTTTGAAGACATGAGTTTTGACTACCAAAGGATTCCTTGGCTTGAGCGTCACAAGGGGCTTGTTTCGATGAACTATTATGTGTAATCTGTAAGGTTGCGTGGTTCCCTATACCATAATGTACATAAGGTATGCATTTTCAAGTTTTTTATTCTATAACACAAGATTTTATATGAAGTTTATATGCAGGATGTATTAACTTCTTGTCTAGTGTTCCTATTTATTTCTATAGAACTTTGAAGCTTTCTCATTTGGACATTTTTATGGTTGATCCATTCTGACAGGTATTGATTCTTGAAACTGGCATATATGTTAGGTTTTTCACCTGTTAGGATATTCCGACACATAGGAAATAGTTAAGTATAACTTGGTCTGGTGTAGAGTTAGGTAAAGTGTGTTTCTTTACTATGTACATTTTGTAACTTACAATTTGACGGTCATGATATGTAGTGATCTGACGGTTCATTCTCTCCTCGGTATTATCGACACTTGATCCGTGGCTTAACACCCGATTGGTCCATGATCTCTATTTACCAGATCTATACCTTTCATTTCTGCGTATGCTCTTTGCCTCGCAACTCTATGCGATCTGGGAAAATCAGAAACAGAAAGGAAGGATTTTTCTCATGCATATGCTCCTTTCTGCTGCGCCTTAGTGTGATCTCGGAAAATCAGAGACATTGAGGAAAATATTTAGTTTCCGGCTAAAGCTAACTTCGAGTCGTAAGGTTCATTTTTTTTTGCATGTCCGTGTTGGGTTTTTTGTTTTTTGTTTTGTAGGGAAAAAGAGCTTTCTCAAAGTAAGCACGTAGCCCAAAGCTTCAGCGACTAAATAAAAAAAAAAAACCCCTTCCTCTTTTCCAAAAATTACTAAAGTTTTAGTTTAGCTCACTTGGTCCAAAGCTACTTTATGAGAGTAGAGGTCTTGAGTTCAAGTCTTCTTTTTGTTGAGATAATTAGATTAAGTTTGGAAAGGAGGCAGATTTTTTTTAAACATTATCATTCATTTCCGCACATTCCCACACTTCGTCGGCATCTTCATCAAATTTTCTTCAAAAAGCCATAACTTCTTCATCCGGAAGCCGTTTTCAGAGCCGTTTTTTTTAAACAGCCTACTTTTTCGAGATTTTTCCATTGGAACACTTAGTTTCAGCATCTATAGCTTCAGTTTCTGTTAAAATGGAAAGTCCATGCCAAGTTATTCCTGACAACACCAACTACTTCCAATGGTGGTCCTACATTGTGGATTTACTTAGAGGTAAAGGTCTCTACAGAATAGCCTCAGGCCAAGAAACCAAACCGAAAAATGAAGATAAGGCAGCTAAATGGGAAAATAGGCAAGATCAAGCATGAGGGTTGATAGGGATGTCTATTTCTCCTGATCCTAGATTCCATATTGCAGAACTTGATACTCCTAAGGAAGCAATGAAATAGATCACTAAAGTTTTTGGAATTAAAAATGAACTTAAAGCCCATCAACTCGAAAATGAGTTGCTTACATTGGACACCAATAATTTTTCTTGCATTGAAGATCTTTTGTCCAAGTTCAAGACCCTTAGACTTCTCTTGGAAGGTGTTAAGGTTAAGAAAGAAGATAGTAACCTTATCTATTCCATTCTTACTAAGTTGGGACCAGCCTATTCTGTGTTTGTTTCAACCTTCCATTCTACAAGAGAAGCCTTCATTTCTCAAGGACAAGCCTACAAGTCCCCTTCCTTTGATTCCTTTTGTGATTCTTTAATAAGAGAACAAGAAAAACTCTTACACCTTGGCCTTCTTAATATTGGAAACTCTTCTAAGAAAGCGTTAGCCACCCAACAACAACCAAATTCAAAGAACCCTAAGAAGTTGTATCCTAAAAGGAATGGTCCTAAACCAAACAAGGGTCCTAAGCAATTTTAGCCTCAAAATGAAAACGCATTTCAACAAAATGGCAAGACAAATAAAAACAAAGGGAAGAAGACTGAAAGACATCGCAACTTTTGTAATCAAGATGGCTACTTAGAATCCAAATGATTTAAGAAGATGGAAGCCTTGGAAGCAGCAATGAAGAAGCATAACATCCATTTGGAGCACTCTTCAAGTTCAACTTGATCTTCAGGAATAGCACTTTCTGCATGTGGTTGTCAAGCATCTGGTCTAGCTATGCACTAAATGTATCTTCTTCTTCTCATTCTCATGAGTGGCTCATTGATTCTAGAGCTTCTTATCACATGGCCAAAAACAAAGCCATGTTTTCTTCTTTAAATGATTGTAACACCAAAAATATATATGTTGGTAATGATAGATCTCTTAGTGTTTTAGGGACTAGAACTGTTCATATAGACAATGGTCAATTTAATGATGTATTATGTGTTCCAACTTATCCTACAACCTTCTATCTGTATATCACATAACTCATTCAGGTGAAGGTAAAATTGTTGAATTTTCACCTCACGATGTTGTAATTAAGGACCTAAGAGATCCTAGACGGATTTTAGCTACTGGCATTGCTGATGATTCTACAAGGTTGTATAAGTTTCACAACTTTGGGTCATAAAATCTTCCCTCGATATTTTTTGCTCATAACGATGAAGTGAGCAAACTTTGACATGAGTGATTTGGTCACTTAAACTATCGCTCCCTTCAGAATCTATGTAAAGAAAATATGGTGACAGGTCTTCCAATGGTATCTTGCAGAGATGGTGTTTGTTCCGGATGTGTACTTGGAAAACATCATTGGGATAGTTTTGAAAAATGTGCCTCTTGGCATGCCTCAGCCCCTTTACAGCTTGTGCATAGTGATTTATGTGGTCCACTTCCAGTTGTTTTATTCTCTTGCTGCAATTATTTCTTAACTTTCATTGATGATTTCTCCATACACACTTGGGTATACTTCTTAAAACTCAAGAGTGAAGTATTTAACATGTTCTTGGCCTTTAAGGCCTTTGTTGAAAAACAATCTGGACATCAAATTCTTAAGCTAAGATCTGATAATGGCGGAGAATATGTTAACAAAAAATTCATCAACTTTTGCAATGAGAATGGAATTCAAATGCAACATACTGTTCCATATACTCCACAACAAAATGGTGTAGCTGAAACGAAGAATCGCACCTTAAAGGAAATGGCTAATTGTATGCTTCAATCTAAAGGACTTGGTCTTAATTTTTGGGCAGAAGCAATTAACTGTGCAAATTAACTCCTACTAAGGTTTTAAAGAATATCACTCCAGAAGAAGCATGGAGCTCAATTAAACCAGATGTAAGTCACTTTCGTGTTTTTGGAAGTGAAGCATGGGCCCATATTCCAAATGAGAAGCATAAAGCTTTAGAACCTAAGAGTGAAAAATGTATTTTTGTTGGATATTCTGAAGATGTCAAAGGATATAGACTTATTCCACTTAAGTCCAAAAATGTTATCATTAGAAGAGATGTAAAGTTTGCTGAAAATATATCGGCCTACGAGCCTAGTTCGGCGGATGTGCCACCTCTCCCTATCTCTTCTACTTTTGAAAATATTTCTTCTTCAGATGATGAAAGCGAGGATGAAAATCCTCCCCCACCTTCTCAGGATCCTCCTTCAGCTCCTCGGCTTCCAAAATGGGTCTATGCTACTCGGGATGCAGCCGGTGATCTTGTCGGTGATCCTACAGATCAGCGACTTACACGTTCTCAGCTTGATAGAGCCTCTTCTTTATTGGCTCAAGCTTTAGTGAATTATGATCCTGACACCTTTGCAGAAGCTTCAAGCCATCTAGATTGGGAAGCAGCTATGAATGAAGAATATCATTCATTATTGGCAAATGATACATGGGATCTTGTTCCTCTACCAAAGGGACGAAAACTTGTTAGATGCAAATGGTTTTACAGAACCAAGTATGGACTAGATGGGAAAGTTGATAAACATAAAGTTCGTCTTGTTGCTAAGGGTTTTTCACAAGTTGAAGGCATTGACTACACTGAAACCTTCTCCCCTATTGCCAAAATGAACTCTATCTGCCTTGGTCTTTCCCTTGCTGCCTCTTTCAAATGAGAAGTCCATCAGATGGATGTTAAATCTGCCTTCTTGCATGGGGACTTGCATGAAGAAATCTATATGGAACAACCTATTGGCTTTATACAAACAGACTCCAGCCTTGTATGTCGGCTTAAGAAATCCCTTTATGGTCTCAAGCAAGCTCCTCGAGCTTGGTATGCCAAAATGGATAACTTTCTTTTAGAAAATGGCTTTTCTAGGTGTCATTCTGACAATACTGTCTACACCAAGAAAGTGGCCAAGTCTCTTATCATTCTTGTTCTTTATGTTGATGATATTATCCTAACTGGTAGTGATTCCAAACTTATAAACCATGTGAAGTCTATCCTTAAAAGGAAGTTTGAAATGACAGACTTAGGACACTTACATTATTTTCTTGGTCTTCAAGTCTTGCAATCCAAGGAAGGTATTTCCCTTTCTCAGTCCAAGTATGCCTGTGATATTCTACGCCATTTTCACATGGAAGACTGTAATCCAACCCCTTCTCACTTTCATTCTGGAGTCAAACTTTCAGTCACTTGTACTTCTTCTGAAGTTGATGCTACCTTATACCGTCAACTTGTAGGAAAACTTTTGTATCTAACCCATACTCGTCCTGACCTTTCCTTTGCCGTTGGCATTGTTGCTCGGTTTATGCAAAACCCACATGAAAGTCATTGGAAAGCAGCTAAAAGAATACTTCGTTATGTTCGACGTATAGTTCAGTTTGGGATTCATTACAGTGCCGAAGCATCTCCTCTTTTGGTTGGTTTCACTGATTCCAATTGGGCTGGTGACCCTTATGATCAGAAGTCTACTACAGGTTATGTGTTCACTCTTGGTTCAGGACCTATTACATGTGCTTGCAAGAAAAAAGATGCCATTTCTCTTTCTTCAGCAGAAGCAGAGTATCGTGGTGTTGTAGAAGCCAGTAAGGAAGCCTTGTGGCTTCGTCAGATCCTGTCAGAGTTTGGCTTTCAGCAGCAGCATCTGACTACACTTTGGTGTGATAATCAAAGTGCCATTAAACTATGCAAAGATCCAGTCCAACATCAGTGTCGAAAACACATTGAATTGCACATGCACTTCATCAGAAAGCTCATTCACGACCATGTTCTTGAAGTGCAATATTGTTCAATAGATGATCAAGTTGCAGACATCTTCACAAAGGCCCTCACAAAGGTGAAGTTTACTAAACTTCGATTTATGGCTGGAGTTCAGGAAGTTGTCACTAAGGGGGGATAGGCTCTAGTGCCTCCTTCCTTCTCCTATTGTGTCATATTTGTAAATCCTTCAATCCTATCGCAAGTTGTTCTTAAGGGGGGATGTTAGGATGTTCTGACACATAGGAAATAGTTAAGTATAACTTGGTCTAGTGTAGAATTAGGTAAAGTGTGTTTCTTTACTATGTACATTTTGTAACTTACAATCTGACGGTCATGATATGTAGTGATCCGATGGTTCATTCTCTCCTTGGTATTACTGACACTTGATATGTGGCTTAACACCCGATTGGTCCATGATCTCTATTTAAAGAGCATGAAGGGTCATTTGGAGGGTAACCATTCATGAGAGAAGCTTATGTAAATTTTCATTCTTTTATTAATATATTGCCTGAAGTGGCCGCGTTGGCTCAGGTCGTGGACTATTTCCCTCTTTGAGGGTTTTAACCACGTCAAAATATTGGTGTATTGATCTGTGATCTGTTTGTGAGCGGTGTCCTTTGGTGTTCTGTCTGAGGAACTTACCCTGTAAATTTCTACATCACTCGCATTGTGCACTTATCAGTTTCCTTTCCCATTTTGGCCTTAGGATCAACCCCACTAAGATATGATTCATAACCCTCTCTTTGCTTAGAAGTGTCGTAACTTGTGTGGTAGAGCCTACCTTATCATGGGTGCCCTAGATAATACCTTGTTGTGAGTTGACACCCATGCTGAATTTGTGTTCTTATTCTCAGGAGTCCTCTTTAGTCCCACCATGACTTGTGCATTGAAGACTCATTCTCATTATTTTGTGCTACTTTATGGCCTTATACCCTAGAGGCCCCTTTGTGTTGAGTTGTACTGTTGCATTGCATATTGACTACTTGCACCTTTTGGACTTGAGCCAGCTTCACTTGGACTCGTGTTTAAGCCAATTATCAACCATGTCTTATGTGAAATCAACCTTGCAATCACTTAGCCTCTGCAACTTGACACACCCTTATACCTGTGGAGACAACATCTCGTTCAGTGTCTTTGACTAGTTTCACCACCTTGCATTGAGGATAGGAATGTTTCCGTCCTCGGAAATAGAGCATCTACTTTTCCGATACTCATTCTTTCCACTGTACTATAGCATTCTTTTATTCTTTTTCAAGAATCATATAAAATAAAAGGAAAAAATTTTATATCTTCCAAAAAAAGATCAGGAATGGAACATTATTTCCATATTTTGATGGCAACTAGAGTCAGTCATGTCGCCCTTGAACAAAGCACTCAAAATAAAGTCTTTCCTCCATCGGGGTGGGCTTTAGTTTGACTTAGGAGAGCCTTAACCTTGTTATTGAGATAGTCCTCCTCCGATTGGTTACCTATTCCAATCATATGGAGTGTTTTCTTGTGCCTCCTGCATGACAAACTTATATAAAGTCATCATATGCTGCCTTGTAGTCACAGTCGAGTTGTGCCTTTGTTCAAGGGATGTAAACTTGAGTCGACCTCTTTGCGGTGTCTCTTGACCTATTTTTTAGTCAACCATCCCTAGTTATTAGCATCATGTTCATTATCACATCAGTTTTATTGGTCCCCTGCTCGTGCTGGTTTAAGAAGGTCTCCAATGACTTCTTGCTGGTGGGTCTTGTCCTTATCAACTATGACAAATTGTTCTGAGAGCATATCCAGAGCCACACCGTGGCCCTATTTTCATTATTGATAGGTCACCTTGTGCTCAGTATCGATCGGTATCATGGGTCTTTGATTGGGTGGTTTCCCTTGTGTTCGACATCAACATTCATTATCACAGATTGGGATTCGTGCAGTGCCTTGGTTTTAATTTTACCCTATTGGTGGATTCCTCACCTTTGTGTCAGCTTTCATTATTGGTTGGTTCAAATGGTTTATATCATGCGCTAGCCACATCTTGTGCATGTCGGAAACGTGCTTCGGTTGGGTTACTACATCTTTGTTCAACTGATTCCTTCCACATTGTTGGCCTACAGGATACAATCGCACTAGATTGATAAAGGATGCCTTAATTCCTTCCTTCTAGCAGATCTTTTACCATCGTTTTCAGCTCATTACTCTGGGAAAGGGATCTAGAGTCCATTTGGAAGTAGCTTAGGTTTTGCAGTCATTAGTGGTAGATTCTTTCGCTATGGATAGTGGGAGAACATCATTGTCTCATGATTGATATATTCTTTCAAGTGTTCAACTATAGCTCATTTATTCACACTTGTTAGATTGTACTGGGTACCTTGACTCTCATCATCATTATCGGTGAGTAGTCTCGTGTTTATTAACCGTATACATCAATGACCGGTAATCAAATGATTTCTCACATGGTCGAATTTAGATCACTCATTCTCATTATGTAGAAATGTACTACGATGGTTGGTGAAGACCTTGGGTTTGCATTAGCATGTCCTGGTTCACTTGTCAGTTCCTCCTGTTTCTGCTAGTTGACACCATCCACATTATATGTTGTAGTTCCTTAGAGTGACATATCATATGCTGGCACCCGAGTTGCGGTGTAGTACCATCTATTCCATCATGTTCACTTGGTACTATTTGGATCAGTTTCTTGGATTCAATGATCAGCTTCATACTTCAGCATCGTTGATCAGCTCTTTATATGTGATATTCATACATGTACTTTCTTGATTATTATCAAATGATCCATTATGTATTTCCAGTTCCTTTATATTTGTATGCATATTGGATCTGCTTTTGTACTTGACATGCAAACATGCTTTACTATTTTTAAGCATGGGTATGCCTGCCTAAGACAACAGTTTCAATATGATATCTTTCGATGGCTTGATAAGTTGAATTCTAGTGAACTCCTCCTCGGTCTTGGCATGATTCCTTCCATAAACTTAATACATTTTGGCCATCATGTACCCCTTCTGACCTCATATATTAGGGGGCATATGTTATAGCACCATTGACCACTCTTGGTACATCTGATGCTCTGATTATGGCCTAGGAAAACCCTTCCTTCCAGACTTGGTCCAAAATCCAAAAAACAATGTTTTATTCCCTATACCCTACCTTTCCCTATGATAAAAGCATGTACACATGGATCAGCATATATCCAACCCGCATACATATGTTAAAACTATTAAAAAAATAAAATTCCTTAATTTCAGATGGAGTTCACACATTTTACTTGTTACTCACCTCCTACTGCCCATGGCCCAACTATTTCCCAACTGAGAAAACTAATTTGGAGAGGTTTAAATAAACCTCCATGGGAAGGCCTTAAGGGAGAAAGGATGCGATATTTATACTATAGTGAGATTATCCCTGATCAAGTCTGAAGAATCCATGTGCCTCCTACACTCCCCAAAGCTTCAAGAAACCATTGTTTCCTTGATTATAGATATCCCCCATCTTGCTTGAGATATCCTTGTATTGGTGATGGAGGAAAATTGTTGAACGCTGGGAAAGGATGGATCCGAAGAACGGTTCTGCCTGGAGCCGGATAATCAATAAGGTTGTATTTCTCCACCTTACTTATAGCTTACATCAACAAGAAGCAATGTTGTTTTGTTTCCAATATGAAATGTGTTTATGCATATTCATTCATTTATATGATTTAAAGTTAACATCATGTATATGCTTTATGTTTCTACTGTCATGTATGTTCCATCTAAATAATTTTCAGGTTTCAAGAACATGGGGATAAGCTGAGGGTTTGCACCATGCAAGATCTACCCAAACAAACGATATCTGGGTAAAGACACTCCTACATGATTTGGTAGAATAAGGATTTTTGATGATTGTTTGAGCATTTCTTGTTGAGGTTTGCCCTCTGCTCTGTTGGGGTTCTCAACCCAAAGCCCTAGGCTAGTTTCACCCATAACAAATTGACCATTCATCGACTAAAGGGGAAAGGCCCACTTAGGTGGGAGGAGTTCAAAATAGTTGACATGTTGAAATAAAAGACAGTTTCTTGGCAAGAGTTCAATAAACAATTCAAGTCTCGATATTTAAATGAATGATACTATGATGATCAAGAAATGAAATTTCATTAGTTAATACTAGGACAATTAACTACAGATGAGTTTTTTGCTAAGTTCACCAGTTTGTTGTCTTATGTTCCCTACATCAAGGAAGAGAAAGCCAAAGTGTGAAGGCTTTTAAACTTCTTATCAATTTCTTATAAATAAAGGATTGAGTTTCAAAATCATAAAATAATCGACAAAGCATTGAGGAAATAAAGACTATGTTATCAATAGTTTAAAAATACAGGAGAAGGCTCAAAAGGTTGGTAAGGTAAGGAAAATAAATCTACAGTGGTGACGAAAAGAAAAAAATCTGCATATCTTAAAAATTTTGGAAGGGACCACTAGTGGAAAAAATTCAACAGAGGTAATTCAACCCAGGCTGGACAATCTCAAATTGGTTCCAACCCCATGGATCTAAATAATAAAAAGACATATGGGGTGAAAGGAAGAGATCCTTTCAAATGTGAGGGTTGTGGAGAACCTCACTTGCTAAGGGATTGTTTGCATAACGCTAGTTATGCTCAAATCATAAAAGCAATAGATGAAGTAGAAACAGTAAATGATATTTGAAGGAATATCATGAAGATAAGTGCAGCACTCAAGGATAGATAAGTGGAGTGTCAATACACTATTATCAAGATTGAAGGTACTATTTTGAACCATCTTGTGTTTGTATTAATTTACCAAGGGCCTACTCTTAGTTATATTAATCCTTAAATTGTGGAAAAATGTAAGTTAAACACTGAAAATTTTATGAACACAAGGTTGGTATAGCTAGAAATCAACACAAAAAGGAAGGTAACTAGCCATGTAAAATAGTATCCCATTGATTTCAATGGCTATCCCACTAAAGTTAACTTAAATATACTGCCTTTAGGTTCATAGGATGTGTTAATAGGTATGGATTGGATGGGAAAACACAGATTGATAATAAATTCCTTAGAGAAAATAGTGAGTGTTGTAAATCAAGAAGAACAAACCTAAATAATAAAAGGAAAGCCAAAACCAATTTGAGCTAGAAATATTTCAGCATTACAACTGAAAAAGAGTTCCATACAACGGTGTCAACTATTTGCGTTGAGTGTTGAAGCAAATGATCGGAAAACTGAAAACCAAAACGTAGATAAATTTCCAATTATTACAGACTTTAAGGATGTTTTTACAGAATAGATTTGAGATCTACCTCCCCACATAGACATATATTTCTCCATTGACCTAGTGCTAGGACCTACCCCGGTGTCTATATGGCTTACCGAATGATTATTCCAAAGTTATTAGAACTGAAAATGTAGTTGCAGGAACTTCTCAATAAAGGCTATAATAGACCTTGTGTTTCAATGGAGCCTAAGTGTTATTTGTGAAGAATAAGGATGGAACATTTAGAATATGCATAGTTTACTGACCATTGAAAACAAATTCCCACTACCTTGCATTGATGATCTATTTGATAAAGTAAGAGGCACAACCATATTCTCAAAAATTGATTTGAGAATCAGGTATCAACGGTTAAGAATAACGGATAAAGACATTCATAAAACAACTTTTTGAACCACATATGGTCACTACGAATTTGAAGTGTTACCATTTGGCTTACCAATGCACCGACAACATTTATGTGTTTAATGAATAACGTGTTTACTATGTAACTCGATAAATTTGTGTTGGTATTTATAGATGACATTCTAGTGTATTCCAAATATGAAGAGGATAATAAAGAATATTTGAGACTCGTGCTGCAAAATTTAGGAGAGCATCAATTTTATGAAAAATTTAGTAAATGTGATTTCTACAAAGATAGAATACAATATATGGCCTATATCATTTCAAAAGAGGGATTTCTATTGATCCGGAAAATGTTAGGGCCACTTTAAACAGGCCCATAACTAAGGATGTGTTAGATGTCCAATCCTTCATGCGAATTATAGGATACTACAAAATATTCTTTTAAGGTTTTTGAAAACCAACATATCCTATCACTTCATTACAAAAGAAACAAACAAAATTTGAGTGAATGACCAAGTATCAAGAATGTTTTGACAAAGTAAAACATTCATTAATAGTAGCACCTATTTTGATAAATGAAGATCTAGAAAAGGAATTTGTTGTATGCATGGATGATTGTTTTGGAGGGTTTACGTGGATTCTTCATGCAAGATAATTGTGTAGTGGCCTACGAATATAGGAAATAAAAACCAAATGAAAAGAAATATGCAGTGTATGACTTAGAGTTGGTTGTTGTAATACATGGCTTAAAAATGAGGAAACACTAGTTGTTGGGTAAAAAGTTAACAATGATGATAGATCACTTTAACTTAAAATATGTTTTCATCCAGTTAGATCTTAATGTTAGACAAGTTAGGTGGATGGATTTTCTCAATGAATTTGAATTTTATATAAAGACAATAAAATACCAGATGCTTTAAGTAGACACACAAATGCACTTATTTTAAAAAAAAATAGCGACATCATTATAGTTTTGTTGAGAAGATCATGAATTCAATATGGGAGGATCAAATTTATCAGGAAATTTTTTAAGAATTGTAACAAATAGAAGTTTAGGGATATGCTGAAAATTCAGGAAAATTGTGAAGTTATAGAAATAGATTGTACATTCCAAATGCAAGTGCTTTAAAAGAGTTGATACTAAATTAGCATCAAAAGAAACCGTAAGTTGGACACCCAGTTATAAAAAGACGATAAATGCACCAAGAAATGAGTTTTATTAGCCTGGTATGAAAATGAAGTAGCAAAATATTTGTCCAAATGTCTAAACTATCAGCAAGTGAAGGTAGAACAACACCTAGTCGGACTATTAAATCCACTATGCATTTCAGAATGGAAATGGGAAGTCATTTCATTATATTTGATCAAAAGACATCCAAGAACAAGATGACAACATCATTATGTCATGGTGGTTATAGAAAAACTAATCAATGCAACACACTTTATACCCGTATAGTCTACATTTGGGACAACCCAAATTGCAAACATTTTTATGAAGGAGATTTTTCAATTGCTTGGGGTATGAAAAATGGTAATATCTGATAGGGATGCTAAATTCACTTCCAAATTTCATAAGGTTCTGTTTGGATGAATGGGTATTTAACTTAATTTCAGTACAACTTATCACCCCCAAACTGATGGATAGATAGAGAGGACCAATCAAATTCTAGAGGACATGCTAAAAATGCATGTCATGGACAGACCTACTAAGTTGGAATATTTCATACATCTAGCAGAATTTTCATATAACAACAATTATCAAGCCTCTATAAAGAGGATTCCCTTTGAAGGATTGTATGTAGGAAAATGCTGCAAACCTTTCATCTAGAGTTAGCCTGAAGATAGGCTAATATTGGGACCATATGTATTATATAAAATTGAATAACTAGTGCAAAAAATTAGGTAGAACATAAAAACTGTGCAGGATAGACAGAAAAGATATGTTGACCAAAGAAGAACCCATAAGCAATTTAAGGTCAAATATCATGTATACATAATATATAAACCAAGGAAATTCATCTTGAGGATAGGGACCTATGCTTAATTAGCACCACAGTTATGTGGGCCTTTTAAAATTTTACAACGGGTTGGACCATTAGCATATTAGTTGGCATTTCCCAACCACATAAAAGTACACAATGTTTTTCATGTATGTTTGTTAAAAAATTATGTCCATGATAGTTCTCATATAATTGATATGAACTGGATATAGTTGTAACCAGAAGGATATTTCATGCCAAAACAACTTCGCATATTAGATAGCATGCCAAAACAACTTCGCATATTAGATAGGAGAGAGATCCTTCTCTGGAATCGACCCATCCCTTAGGCTAAAGTGCATTGTAAGCACTTTACACTCAGGGAGACCACTTAGGGGAGGGAAGACAAAATGTGGGAGGCCTTTCCATCACTCTTCATGAAGGAAAATAATTGGACATCCAACAGTGAGGACGATGTTGAATAAAAAGGTGTCGGAGGGGGGGGATATGTAACAACCCTATGTTTCCTATGTTAATGTTGACTATTTTAGAGATTGACTATTTTTAGACTGGATGGCTAGGGAAGAAATTTTTAAACGTTTGAGATGATTTGATCGATTTAATTATTATTATGTAATCAATTAGTTATTATTAATAAATAAAAATGTTGTAAATTACTCAGGAAAAGAGAACTAGAGTTAGAAAATTTCTTGCAACTTTTGAAGCGGTTTTTGCTAGTTAAATCCAAGATGAGTCTTCCCTTAAACTCTTCTAAAAATCACTAAGCGAACGAAAAAGAAAAAAATCAATTTAATTTGACGAGAGAGAAAGGTCATATAAAATCACTTAGTTTGAGAAACATACTAAGTCTGAGTGTAATAAAGCGGCGTCGTGGGAGAAAAATGCAAGTTTCAAAGAAAAAAGAAAGAACCTTTTTCGAAAAAAAAAAAAAAAAGCCTAGTAAAATGGGTTGGAAAACCTGAAAGAGAGAAGCTGCTAAAATCTGTTAGGAAGGAAAATTATAAACAAACCACCCAAGAATTCTTGAGGTTGTTAATATTCAAATTCAAGACACATTATCTCAGGGGAACTGGTATGAACAGTTTATCATCGGGAAGAACGTGCTCGGTTCTAAAATTTTACGAAGCACTAAAATATTACGAACTACTGAGGAATGTGTAATTCGTAAAATTCTAAAACTAAAGGTTATTATAAATAATATTACCCTTTATATTATGAAAAGTGTGCCATTTCTAGCTTTAGCACCTGAGTGTTCCCTTAGAAAATAAACTCGGGATTCTAGCTATAATAAAATTATATAGACACCTCGGAACCAATACATCAAATCTACATGTGTGCAACCACAAAGCAGCATATTGGAAGTGAATATTCCAACCTGGAAGTTGGAGATGAAATTAGTTTGTGGTTTAATGAGAAGAAGTAAGGAAAAACCCAATTTGTTGTCGAAATCCGAAAGAATAATATACGCTCTCGGAAGAAGAAGTACCGTGAGGAATTCATAACACTATGTTTAGATACGAAAAATAAAAGCAATGAAGGATAAAATTCAGAAATGATACTTTGAAATTTATAAAAGGACTGAAGTATTCGACTGTAAGAGGTTACTAGCATGTACAATAGTTTTCCTCTGTAATTTTCGCCATCGGTGAAATTAACAAGAAGGAAATAAGCCATAAACCAACAAAATTATGAAGTAGAATTCAAGTAGAGTCTTACCCTAATTCCAACATCTAGGAGGTAACAGAGAGTGAAGTTACCCACATCAAAATTGACTGAGACTACTGGAATCAAAGCGTTGAAGAAAAAACATAAAATAAAAGAATAACTCTTCCTTATATATTCATCTAAATACATTACAGAGACAACGATATCTACAATTATCAATAGGAAAAGGACAATACAATTAGGTTACAATCTTATTTTTATTAACACATTTAATGGATTTATAAGGAATACCCTCAAACCAAAAATATAAATGAATCACCTAAACGGAGGGTGCAACTGAGTGATTAAACCCTACAGGGTTTCTCCTGTAATAAATATTAGAACCCAAACTCTTAAAAATTCCTTAATCATATTTAAATGGTTAAGGAAGAGAAATAATATACGACCAGTCATAGAAATGCTACGATTAAAGTGGAAACACAAATACATTCACAAAACAGGGGTAGAACCCCACGAAACAACGCCAAGGTTTCACCCTGTTAAAAACCCAAAGAGGATAAAAGAAAAAAAAGTATGAGACTTCGAATATTGTTGAGCACGTAACATGAAAGCATTCCCATTCAAAACATTGTAAATATACAGTGAAAAGTTACCAAATTAACAAAGCTAAGACCTCCACCGTGTAATCAGTTGCGTGCTTAAGAACCTAGCTAAATTTTGTTAGACAGAGTCAGTAGCTAGAAGAAGAACTCAAGTAAGGCAGCAACAAAGAAAAACCATTGTTTTGCAGAAATACGAAATGAACTCCAATTACAAAAATGACAATGAAAAAGGGGCTAGGGTTAGTTCAAAAAATCACCACCGTTCAACCAAATCGAGGAGGTCACCACTGTCCATTTCTAATGTACCATCGCATGTGGAATTCAAATGGGCATGAACATGTGGCTATCATTCGTTAGTCCAAGCAGACAAATGAATAGATGCATGGAGAAACGAAAAAGGACTCCGCATTAGAATCCACACCAATGTATGAATACTATACCACAAGCTTGGAGCGAACCCCACGATAACCATAAATCTAGTATTTATATATAAAGACCATGAAGTTAAGTTAAATGTGTCATGTAATATATGCAAGATATAGGTAAAATAAATTTTAATTATGATTGATCATTGAACTATATTAATACCATATGGGAATTCTCAAAACATGGGTGGTGCTCATATTATAACATTAAGTATGAGGAATAAAAAAAAGGGGAGACTTGTAAGAAGAACATAATAGGATTATAATGCGTGCTCATTAATAACTTTTCCAGCCACGAGTTTGTCGTAACACTATAGATCATTAGAATTTTAATGTGATGCGTAAATACAAATTGGGCCTAACAGTACCAAATAGGGTCATACGCCACATGGAGTATAGGTAATGAACATAATGGAAAAATCAATTGAACAACGAAAATTGGAAATTGATAACTAAAGTTAGTAACATAGAAATACTTATACATGTGTAGAAATCCACGAGCGGTAAAAATGGAAGAAAAAAAAATGGTAAGAAAAAGGGGTATGTGACAAATGTATGAAACAAATATTATGGAGAGGGTTTCCTTTCTAAAAGTTTCCTTATCACTTGTTGACGTGAGTGTTACAAGGGTATTCACCTTGTGGCCCAAGCCTACAAGCTAAGCCAGGAGCTGGTGCTTCTAGGCAACCTCACAAGGGATTGGTAATCCTCCGAGGAATTTTACTCTATCTTTTTTCCCTTAGGATTATACTCTGATGATATTTACTCTTGCATTTGTGGCGATTCCTTCACTTTTCTTTCATAGGTGTTGTTCGGAAACCTAACCATTTATACTAATTTTGTAATTCTCATATATGATACTAGGTTGTCCCCTTGGAAGCAACTTACAAGCATTTTAACTCTTTTTTTACCCAATTATTTTGGAAAAGGTATTATTATGTTTAGTAATTATTGCAAAGTCTCTTTTTCTTTACTAATCAGACTTTTATTTCCCAATCACATGGAAGTCATAACTATGGCATGGCTTCTCGGTGACCCTATTTGAATTCTCTCGTAGATAATAAGAAACCTTTAACTCATACTTAGATCTTCCTACCCATAAGTTGGGTGCACTACGTATTTTTGTTGAAAATGCATGTTTCCTTCATAGAATATTCACACTCCCTAGAGTGGAGTTTATGTATTTATTTTTTGGTACTCAGATCCATGCCTATATAATTCTTTGTTGATTTAATTTAGGCTCTCTTATGACCCTCTTTAATTTTTTTTTTATGGCTTGTGAGTTGGTTGATGCTACTTGTTCAAGCATATTGTACTCAAACATTTTACTAAAACCAATATAACGGATTGATGATATTTGGCATGCCTATCATCTTCATGTTGCTTAATTATTTGTGAGCTTCATTGATTGGTTAAATTATCTTATATAGAGCACCAAAACTCTTATAGTTTTGTATCAGATTATAGTTTCATTTTTATTCTATGTATACATAATCACTTTTATGAGCAATGTGTGTGTGTGTGTGTCTATATATATATATCCTTCAAGTTGATACAACCCTCTAATTATTGGCTTCCCTATTCCACGATTTAGTAATTCATGTATTATGGTGCACTTACCTGAACTATTATACTATAGTGACTTAATCTCCACTCAATGTTATAGATACAACTTTGCATGCTACAAACCTTGCTATTATCCTATTTTTGTAACTCTACTTGAACAAAACCTAGTTTATTTAGTTTTTTCTAAATAAAACTTATATGTTTCCCTCATAGGAATTTCCTTCGTTTTAGTTACGACTAGGTATCTATATATTTTGTGGAATTATCCTTAATCAAATTTTGCATGGTATGCTTATATCCTTTAATTAGTTCCTAATGTTGAAAGGGCTAGTTTTCCTTATGACTTTATATCTATCTATCTATCTATATATATATATATATATATATATATATATATTACAAATGATACAAAATCCATATTATAAAAGCTTGTTTCCTTTTTGTAACCCTTAGACTTCAAACTAAACTTAATCTCGATTTTTCTCCATTGGTTACATGCTATACAACTTCATAACATTTGAAACCATAAGTTTCCAAGGTAACATAGCCATACAACATTTTTCTTATAAGGAATCCTAACATTATGGTCCTAAATAATAGTTTTCATGCCTAGATAAGTTTGTGCTAATAGGTATATGACACTAGCCTCCCTTGTTGATTTTGTATTCCATGTTTCCTTTACTAAATTAACTAATACATAATTAAATTACTTATCTGTCATATTAGTTTAGCAGAAATCCTAATTATCCATATAACATGCTGAATTACACACAAGAATCCTTATGGTTGTAGCATCCTTAAACATTTCCATCCAAATCCAAACACACAAACCACTTAAACCATCCAAATGTAGACGTGCAAACTATTCAAAGCATCCAAACAAACTAGATTAAAGAAGATATTGAAAAGGTTAGATTGGGTAAAGAAACCTTAACATAAATTTAGCAGAGACCTTTTTAACAAGGCTCAAACCCCAAAAGAAATAAAACATGATGTGAATGCATGGTGGAAATTTTTTAACAACGACCAACTTAAGAAAAATTGAAACATGATTTAAAGCCATAAGCTCACTAGGGATCGTTTATACAACAAACTAATGCAAAAGAAAGCCTACAATTTCTGTATATAATTGCCATATTCAAATTTATGAATGCACCAATCTCAATCCAAGTTTAAGGAAGACTATATTGAAAAATCATTTCTTTAAATCCTCAAACCGATAGATAATAAGAAACATGTAAATTTCAATGTTTGATGTTTATCTCAAATGTCACATACGCAACTTATTTAGGAAAATAAAATTTCTCTGTACTACTATGGGATTTTATATCTAGTATTGTATGTCTATGTATAAACACCATGATCACGGAATTGAACCACTCACACTTCAGTAATACAACATACTAACCCATGGTATATTTCAATTTATGGAGCATTGGCCTTGTATAACAATTAATGTTATCAACCTATTATTTAATATGTTTATGCATTATTGTATATGGTTCTTATGCAACTCTATGAATAACACCTACCACACACTTTAGATTTTATATATCATATTCATAGTGGAGGTGGTTATATGTGATTAAATTTTATAGGTAGTGTAGTCCAAGTGGATGAATGGTAGGGTGTGGTTCTTTTTTAGGCTAGGGTGGCTTCCCATTTCTCTCTATAGATTGGTGAAGTGTCCCTCATTCATGTGGTGCTCACATGTCATTGTACCACTCTACAGGTGCCCATGGAGATCCATGTTGAACGAAATAAAGGGATGAGATTTGTATTAAGTGAAACCATAATTTGTGACCCTTATGTGTCGAAACACCTGCGCGGTTTACATTATTGTGTTTTTATTTAGTGCCACATAAGCTGTAAAGGTTTTCATATTATCACTGAGTTATGGAGGCTCCTTCCCACACTTGTAACCTCTCAATTCAACTATTCTACCATGTGGCTTCAAACAAACCAAGTAATGGAGGTTCCATGTGACTTCATTATATGAGTTACGAGGTATTCATTTTTTTTTCATGATCATGCTTGTTGATTTTACTTTCTTTTGATTTCGCTCTTTCGAACTACTTAACTCCTCAATGCTCGCAATGTGGAAGAGAACTCACCATTTGGTGGTGGTCATGTAGAAGATTGGTTTTGGAGGAACAATGACCACATTTTCCTTTGGTTCTTATAAACCGTCATAGGTGGGTCATTCTCCAATAACTTCCAAAGAAAATTTGGGGTTTATGTGTAGTGTTAGCGAAATAGGTTCAATGTTTATTTATTTTTCCTTTTTGGTTCCAGTCGTACTCAATTTGGGTTTCACGTGGGTTTTTGTCTCCCTTCTTAACTCACCCAGGTAGTAGAGATAACGAAAATGGTTCTGTGTTTTGAATAATCAGTTAATAGATAGTCAAAGTCATTTCCTAATTGTTTACTCCTGGTTAGATACTGGAGTTATGGCACTAGTTACGTCTTTTCTTTCTTTTAATGTTACCATTTCCCATGTCAGGATTAAAGTGGTACTACCTTCCTCTGCTTTGCATGTGAGTTAGTAGGTTTTCTCTTTTTAACTAATTCTCCTTGTTAATTTAGGTGAAACCCTATGAATTGCACATGGATCCTTGTTCTCATGTTCATTTTTCTCGTTTTTATCATTTACACTCTACTTTTCATGACCCTGGTTTTTCGGCAAGTGTTATTTTGCACCTTATACATTTTAAATATGTTTTTGTGGATAGGGTAAGTCGAACTCCTCTATTCTGTTGATTCTACTATAGAACATTTATAGGTATTCTAGTTGGTATTATTTTCTTCCTAAAATCAGCTTGGGAAATTTACAGAGGCATGTTGTTGGATATGGAGGAGATAGGTTTTTCTAGGTAAACTCCTTTATTCTCTATTACAATTAAAGTGAAATAGTCTACATTTTGTTCCTCCCTTAAGTATTTAATTTCAAACCTAACTCAGATGAAATGTTTTGGCAGGTATTTTACCTCTTCCTAAAGTGTATCACAATTTTGTCAACAATGTTGTGGTTGCCATATTAATTTTGTCTAAACTTCCTAGTTATACTTCTAATTCTATTTTTCTTCTTGCAGATGCATACGGGCAAAATGAATACTTTGATTTAAGTTGTCTTTATAGTTTTATGCTGTAATCCATTGAGTATAATCTCAAGGCGAGACCAAAAATTGTAACTTTGTAGGTTATATATATATATATATATATATATATATATAGTGAATATTGGTTATTCACCAAAACCCCAGTTCGAGTTCCTTAAAGGACTTTATAGGTACCGATGCTTCAATTTTCTTTTAGAGTTTAAAATTCTCCTTTATTCAACGAGATAATTGATCTTAGTAATGAATCTATGATGTATATTTGTTAGCTTTCTTGATAGTTCTGCAATAGCTGGACGATTTATTATATGATCAGTTAATTTATTTTATGCATGTTACTATCCTATGAATTGTTATTCATTGTCCCACTTATTTCTACTCTAGTATCTACATAATATATCTAATTTATAATTGGGTAACTGTTGGTAGTTGTGGACATATTTACTGTGAATTTCAGATATATATTTGAGGTAATATGCCACCAATTAACTATCTATGGTGTTAGTTTTACTGCTTCCAAACATAGTATTACCATCCGCCCTTTACGATAGGATCGACCATCATGTCTTCACTTCCTTAATTATCTTTCTTTCTCAAGGACTAGGAAAAAATATAATTGAATCTAGTTTTATTTTAAACCAGCTCACCTATCATGGAGTTCTGGTAAACTAGCATACCTCCTGCTACTGAATGGAAATTAACACTCTTATTAGATCCCCTTTTACCTAGAGTTTGTTTATTCTCCATTTTACTCACGGTGTTTATCAATTATATTTTCATTTATTTTCCCATTATACAATTCCTCTTCTGTCACCATTTTTTCTAATTTTAGGAACAATTAACAAAATTACCTTGTTGTATCTTGAGTGAGAAGTTATTTATTTTTTATCTAACAAATAGTCGTGTGACTTCTCCTATATTGTTGAGGAAATTTATCGCTTCTCACATAGGATCGACTTATACCTATCTATGCATCTATTCTATGGTATTAGGCATAAATCCATACTATAATTGTTTCCAAACTTGTTGATTCCTTTCTATATATATATATATATATATATATATATATATATATATATATATATATATATATATATATAATTTAAGATTTCTCCTTAATTGTATATCCTAGTATCTCTAATACATTTCACAACTAATATATAATTTCCAACTCAAGTTTTTATTTTTGATAGTCGCATGGTGAGACTTGTGTACCCATCCTAAAAACCTATTAGAGAACATGAATATTGAGAGTGTGACATTAAATTATTATTTTTCCATATATCCATTGATATCTTCAAAACATGACAACTGCTCAGACAAAAGCATTAATAAAAACATACATATAGGTAGGTAAAATCAATTAATTTTCTTATGAATTGAAAGAAGTTATAACTAGAGTTCTAACCACAATGGCTGCAAAAAATTACTCAAGAATGAAGCATATTCCTCCTGAATATGACTTGCTTCCATTAGTTCCCCCCAAGCTAAGATATGTTTTACAATGGAATCAACAACCCTTTGATTCTTCAGTGGTCTATGTTTTTATAAGTTTTTCCTTCCCTAGAATATTTTAGTGGTGTCCTACTTTCTGGGTGTGCTAATCTACTTACTTAGACTTTCTTTTTCGTAAAAAGTTAGTTTCCTTTTTCCTTAAATCCTATCTTTATCTCCCGCAATGCTTTGTTTAACCCAACTTAGTATCTTTCTTCAACTAAGATATTTAATAGATATTTCTCTCCCATCATATTAAATCCTATCTCTTATCCTCGTAGGGATTTTTGGAGCTATTAAAGGGAGGATTTATATTTAATTTAACCACTATTAATTGTTTCCAACTTGGCAATAATATTCTATGTCTAGTGCTTCTTTCTTGAGTAATTTCCAACATTTTCGTTATTATTAATAATTCATTAATTACATCACAAAGAGTTTTATTGCTCACATAATTCACAAGTCTAATATTTCTTTCCTATCCGTCCAGTCAAAAATATAGTCCATATCTAAGAACAGATGATTATTAACATAGAAAATGGAGGGGTATTACATCAAACATATACATATAATAATATAAAAATGTGACATCGATGGCCTCAACTAGAGCTATCCTAGATCCATATAACTGTGAATAAATCATGCACTGAGAGGGGTCAAATCCCTTGAGGTACAAACCTTTCCTCATGTTATACCAAAGGTTTGCACTTCTAGGGATTATATGTTTGGAGAAATTTATTTTTATTACGTTTATTTATTGTATAAGTGCCAAATCTATGTTGAGAAAAGACATACTTACCCATCACCCACATACTAGGTTGTACAATCTTTCACCTCAATAAATTTATTACATTTTCATTTAATTCCATACTTACAATAAATTTTATGGAACAAATCACAACTAATATATAACACCCCCTCCTCCTAGGTCCACCCAAGAAACCGACCAGTCAAGAAAACATGGGATGAGAGAGGTTACTATAAGTGATTCAATCTCCTTGGTGACGTTAATGTAATGGAATCGTCAAAACTCATCAAAAAAACCCATCCACATAAGAAACTACACCCCTAGGAGACATGTCAGCCACTCACACATCTTGTCCTTGGGTCCCCTTAATGTTTTAAGCCTCTTAACCCAAATTCTCTCTTATTCTATATGCAAGAAAGTGACCAAAATCTCAAAGTCACTCTCATAGGCCTCTCTGCCAGTGATTGTGGATTTTTCTCAACAAACCTGTGCTAGAAACCCTGAGATTTGAGCCACTTTTCTAGCCCAAAATGGCGACCTCTACCCAAAACTTTCTTAGACCTTCAGAATCCATCAAGGACATGATAAACATGCCAATAAATTAAAAATAAACCTCGGGATTATGCCTGAGCATCCCCAACTGGGAATGACAGTGTGTCAAACACTTCCCATCAATGCAACCTACAGTTCTAGGATATAAGAGAAAGCATAAATGATTGAAAGAAATTATGAAACATGAACAGAAGGATCACCACCTCCTCGATTGAACTATTATGTCATCAATTAGGTCTTTCATCCATCCATTTAACCATTACAAATAAATACATGAAAAAAGAATGACATGAACGAGTCATATAACCATACTTATAGCCAACATGAAACCATATAAATATCAGAGATATGTCAACCATTAAATCCACATATAAGTCAGTGCAAAAGTAAGACAACTTAGCTTATATTAATCATAGGAAAATCTTACCAGGTTTAGGACTTCCACATTCCACCCGACCATAGACATAGTTGAACCAAATCTCTCTTTCAACAAGTCAACCTCGTTCCATATTCCAAGCATGAATGTGGGATGTCATAGAACAACCAATCCCAGAGAAACCAAGGGAGTCCAAAGGTTAAACCACCTCCACCCTCATCCAAGCGTGATCACACCAAAACCAGTGCTCTGATCACAACCGAACTAAACTTTGAATGCCATCCAGAATCCATCACTATCCTTGAGGAATTTTTTGTCTCCTTGTCTCTCAAGCTTTACCCAAATTCAATCCCAGATCACTAGGACCTAAACTAAGAATTCTCCCTCAGTATTTAACGTGTATCCCACCAAAACTGGTCAATGGATTGCTAGGCCTTTGGGAATGAACCTTGATACTGCCTCCGCCCCAGATTTTGAAATCCATCCAGCAAACCAAAGCTCAAAATCGAGATAAACATCCCAATATACCATGGCATCTGGAAAAATGAAAGGCGACTGATGCTTATGAAATGGGTGCTATAGGATTTATATATTCATAAGCTTTTAACTATTACTAGGCTGAAAACCGTTGTCATAACCCGATAAAACCATGCCACTGACATCAAGATAACCATAGACCAAAATGCAAGTCCATGCATGTCCAAACCAACTAGGAAATCACACATGCAAAAGGTTACCTGTGAGTATTCTTGTTGAGGCTACTTGATCCTTCTCTTGTTCATCAATCCTTGCTTTCCCTTCATTTACTCTCCTTTCTTTTCCTTCCTTGATCCAAAGCTAGAGTGCTCCAAGGAAACGCTAAGTGACCAAGAGTGAGAGAGAGAGATAATAATGAGAGAGCTTTGAACTTGACTTGGCCAAGAGCTTAACACTAACTAAGCTTGCCAACTGATCCTCAAAAGCCTTTTTATGAATGAGGCCTCTATTCTCTTCATTTTCCATTATTTTCCTTTAATTTCCTACTCACATCCCACCTGTGACCTTTTACCTTCCTTTTCTCCTATTTTCCTTTATTTTCATAAATAAATGTGCCAAAAATTCCTTTTTTCCTTTTAATACCTTTGACAATTTTCCTTAGCCAAAACACACATCCAGTGATGCCCAATAGGATTTCTTTGTCCAACATCCAACTTGGAATATATGTCCCTTACCCGTGGTCTTATTTTTCCTTTATTAACTTTTATTACATGAACTTTTCACTAGGGCAGTTACAGAAAAACCTAGAAAAACCTATGAAAAACAAACATACTGCCCATGGAGGTTTATGACTTAGCTTGTTGCAGTATTTATAATGAATGACCTACTTAAAATAAAAAAATCATGTCAACATGACAACATACCGCATACTAGAGCTTTATAATCCATCTCATTAGGATATTTGCAATAACCACATATACACATATGCACATTTGCTAAACTAGTAAATAAAAGGATATGATGGCCCTATCAATCAACAAGGGAATCCAAAGGATGACACCTCCACCCTCAAAATTAGTACCAGGATTCACCTCCTTCCTAGGAAGTCTAGACTCTACTTGCATACTGAAAGTTGTATCTAATGTCTGGCGCTATAATCCTATGCCAGTTGTCCCCTCAGCGAATAGTTACTAAATCATTGTTCTAGAGCACACTCCAAGTGTACATCTGATTCCATATAGCAATGCTAATGACCAAAACCAATATATCTGCGACCTTCCCTTCTCTGCTACAAAATCCCTCGGGAAATCTAGTCACCTCCTTCCATGCAATGACTCACCTTCCAAGTTCCTTGGAATCCCCTAACCTAGACAATCCATCCCTTGGTAAGGCTTCCTTTGATGGGAAAATCAACAACCAATGCATATACCTGCCTCAAATCATCATATCGGTACAAGTGTCCCACAATGACCCTACTCCTAAAGTACTTTACCAACATACTGTTGCAAGTTCCAATTTATTTTGTTGCTGCTGCAATTCTTGCAGTCGATTTCGGCCACTGAATTGGGCATGTTCATTCATTCCTATTACAAGAACATAATTTCCATTAGATTCAAATAAATTGAAATAACCACAAATCATACGTCATTGGTAGACAGTCAATAAGGTACACTTGCAATCCTATTTGCTTCCTGTGAAAACAATTCAAACTAACTATTTGATCAAAATATCATGTATAAACATATCACTTTTGATTAACTCAAAACACAACTATCATAGATCAACATCACAAATCACATGTAACCATAAAAAACTAGAATCATCGATCATATATAATCATCATATACCATAGTCATAAATCACATGCATAATAAAACTAAAATAAAATACTAATACTTATCCTTTAATTATCTTCTACCTTTGTCTTTATTCTGTATGCACTCCGGATCACCAGAAAAACACCCAGTGCCTTCTCCTCAACCATGTGCACATACACATAGTGTGCATCACACACATACAACTACACATGTCATACAACACCATGCAATACATGCATATACACTAGTACCATATGTGCCACATGTACACAATACCACCTGTACACTGTAACCACCTACATAAATTGTGCACAACATCACATGTACTTGACACCACCTGCACAACGTGCACAGTGTATCATTATACAACGTGTATACAATACTAGATACAGATAGTACCAAATTCATGACATGTACACTACACCACATGTACATAGCATCACATGCATGACATCTACAAAGCACCACCTGCACAAAACACAACTTTTACAACATGTACACAACATCATATACACACAATACCACCTATACAATTATGCACACAACACCATACATACATAGCATCACATGTGCAACATCCACACAATACCACATGTACATAGCATTGCATATCTAACATGTACATAGCATCATCTATACACAACACTGCATATGCAACATTCACAGAGCACCATATGCATTAAATGCCACATATACATCATGCACATGGTATAATATGTACATTGCACCGCATATCTAACATTTACATGGAACCATCTCTACCCAGCATTGCATATGCAATATCTGCAAAACACTACATGCACATAACATCATAAATGAAACATGTGCACAACAATAGTACCAAACATCCAAAACCACACTGTCTCTACCAAGTAGCCTTGCTTCCAGTGTCTTACCCATGCTTATCCTAGCATGCCGCAGACCACACTTCTTTCATTTCATTGTTGTATCCATCGGTATAACCAGTCCATAACATAGACATAATATAGCCACATAATTTCAAATTGTAACCATATGATACTTACCTTTTATATTTGTCATGACTACTCTTCTAAATTTATTCCTCATAACTAGTAACCTTTTCATGTTATTCGCCTCCGTAAGCAATCATTCCTCTATAAGGACGATTCCTGATAACCCTACAGACAGTGATATATATATATATATATATATATATATATATATAGATATATATATATATATATATATATATATATAATCATTAGCATAAAACAATCATCATTATGTTAGGCAAGGACATACATACATACACGTATAAATATATAAACATCAGCATAATCATGATCATAACATAATTACCAGATAACATAAGGTCTAGGTTAAGAGAGCTTTCTTCATTCATGCACAAAATGGAGAACAATCATTCCCAACCTAGCCAAGGCATTTGACACCTAAAATCCATTTAATTTACCTTCTCTAGTTACCTCTCACCATCCATTTACCACTATGGACCAACTAGTCCAATCACCTCTCATAGTCTTACCTTCCGCTACACTTACTCATGCAAAGAGCTTCATCTTATTCTTACTTTACTAGTTGGGTACCACACATCCCTCCTAGAGCTCCACCAATTTTTCCTCTTCCCCAAGCCAATTCCCAAGACTCGAAACATAGAAGGGAAGACAAGAAACAAATAATAAGAAAGACATGAAATCCAATAACATCACAACAACCTAACAAAGAGGCATAACTATGGACCAGACATATGCAAAATCTCAAATCAAGAACAACAATTCAAAAAAACAAATAGCACAATACTAACCATGAATACCATGACTCAATCCCCAGGGTTCCCAAGAAAGGCTTGACCTAAGCCTCCTTGAAGATTTCATTGAAATTTATCTTGCCATGTAGCTCCCCGCATCACACTTGTCACAGAAGCACAACTCTCAATGCATAAATAAAATTAGCAATACACCAGTCACCTTATCTTTTTGTGCCACAACCATTGCTATCAACTGAACACATCCACACAATCTCTCAAGGGACTCCAATCCCCTTGATAGATCCACCTCTAGCTAATGCACCTGTCATGTACATGTTCATGAGACTAGCACATATCCGCATAATGTCGAAAAAAATAAAGGTTAAGAAGACTTCTTGTATGCGAAGGAAGCATTCATTTGGAATTAGGGTTTCCAAACATAGCCAAAGAAATTCTTGTCAAATTCCTTCCTTTTACCTTTTTACTTGGTTGCAATCGAGGTTTACTAGTACTGTCACATTAGGAAACCGTTAGTTATATAGGCACGTCAATTGTTACCTTGTTATGCTAATAACAAGCATGTTTCCCTGAAACTTGCTCACACATGTCAGTATGAAATTCTAGATATCAAAACAATCATATATATCAATTTGAAATCAACCTTTACCACAACTAACAATCATTTCATAATCCATAGTCAATGCATAGTCTTTAGACACAATGCTACAACTATCACCTACTATACTCAAGTACATATAACTTTTTTCAACATATATGTGTTATTAAAACCATTTTAAAACAAAATCATTTGAACACATAATCATATTATGCAATTCATCAAAAATTCAACCAAGTTGCAACATACAATGTTAAATAAATTAACTAGATGTCATAATCAAATAGTCAAGCACCAAATATATGACACAAGGAAACTTGTACCTTACTTTATCTGATGGGAGGCTATCTTGTCTACACAATCAAGCTATCTAGCATGATATAACTTATCAACACATCACCTTAAACATAAATAAGATCGTGCTATCCATAACAATCACTAACTAACATGTTCACATCCTAGCTCATAAACAATTATCATTTATGCATAGATATCACAAATTTACGATCGATCTAGATTAGTATGACACCAAGTTGTAAATATGTCGGCTCATACCTCAATATCACAACCATAACCATTTGCACAGGTTAGGCCAGGTTAACAGAATACATATAACATCAATATCCTCAATGCAATGAACATAACCATCACTCATATGACCAATCCAAATTACAACATCAATATCTCAATGAGATAACCCTAATCATCAAATTCATAACATATAACAAAAATAAGCTTTATATCATGTTCATCAACAATATATAGGCTAATCATCTGGTTATCTAATGTGAAACAACAATAGAAATCGAGGTTACTATTCTGTCAAACACTTTGCATCAATGCAACCTATAGATCTAGGATACAAGACATGGCATATATGACTAAAAGAACTTATGAAACATAACCAAAAAAATTACCTCATTCTCCATTGAACTATTATATCATCAATTAGGTATTGCATCTGTCCATTTAACAATTATAAGTAAATACATGAAATAACCATGAAATCATATAAATTTTATAGATATGACAATCATTAAATCCACCTATAAATCTCTCTTTCAGCTAGTCACCCCCGTGCCATATTCTAAGCATGAATGTGGCATCTCATAGAAAATCAATCAAAGAACAACAAAGGGAATCCAATGGTTAAACCACCTCCACCCTCACCAAATCATGATCACACAAAAACTGGTGCTCCGGTCACAACCGAATCGAACTTGGAATTCCATCCAGAATCCATCACTATCCTTGAGGAATTTTTTGTCACCTTGTCTCTCAGGGTTTACCGCAATCCAATCCCAAATCACTAGGCCCTAAACCGACACCAGTATGTTAGGCTTTACTACAACGCAAACTTATATAACTAGGCTCTAAACTAAGACCTTTCGCTGAGGCTTTACAATGTATCCTACCAAAACCGGTCAAGGGATTCCTAGGCCTTTGGGAATGAACCTTGTGATTACCTGTGCCCCAGATTCCGAAATCAATTTGGAAAACCAAAGCTCAAAACCGAGATAAACATCCCAACATACTATGGCATTAGGAAAAAGGCAAGGCTACACTTAAAACCACTGTAATAACCCGACAAAACCATTCCACTAACAACAACAAAACCATACACCAACATACAAGGCCATGCATGTCCAAACTAGCTAGGAAATCACAAATGGAAAAGGTTACGTACAAGTATTCTTGTTGAAGATGCTTGATCCTTCTCTTCTTCCTTGGTCCTTTCTTTCCTTTCCTTTCCATTCCTTTCTTTTCCTTCATTGGTCCAAAGCTAGAGTGCTCGAAGAAAACTCTAAGTGACCAAGAGTGAGAGAAAGAGAATAATGAGAGTGCTCTGAACTTGAACTGACTAAGAGATTAACATTGACTAAGATTTCCAACTAATCATCATAACCCTTTCTATGAATGAGGCCTCTGTTTTCTTCATTTTCCATTATTTTCCTTCAGTTTCCTCCTCACGTGCAACTTGTGACCTTTTAGCTTCCTTTTCTCCTATTTTCCTTTATTTTCATAAATAAATGTGCCAAAAATGCCTTTTTTCCTTTTGATGCCTTTGCCTTAGCCTTTGCCAATTTTCCTTAGCCAAAACACACATCTAGTGATGACCACTAGGATATCTTTGTCCAACATTTATCTTGGAATACGTGTCCCTTGCCCATCGTCTTATTTTGCCTTTATTAACTTTTATTACATGAACTTTTCACAAGGGTTGTTACAGTTGTACAATACCTCTCCTCAACAAATTAATAACATTTTCATGTAATTCCATACTTACGAAAAATATTATGGAACAAATCACAAGTAGAAGATATATTAAGAATGAAATGATATATTAAGAAATATAAATAACAAGAATCAAATCCATGAAATTTGACTACATATTATTTCTAAAAATTAGAACTAACATAGGTAACCACTTACGACAAAAAATAGCTTTAAAGTAAAAGCTTATTCTTCCTAACCTACTGGTATACCTCATATTACTTCAAAGTAGCCTAGTTTCATCTTAACTCTAGATATATAAGTGTCGAGAGGGATCAAGTCTCTAGAGCTGCAAACCTCTTTTTTGAGTGAAAAACTTGAGGAAGGGTTTGCACCTCAAGAGATTTAATCCCTCTGAGCGCTTGATAGATCCAGAGCTAAGATGGATCTAGGCTGGTTTTAATATAATCATTTTAAATATGCTAAATATGTCTCATATTAATATGGTCGTTTTAATTTTAAATTTGTTGAGTTATCTCAGTTTGTTGAGATGATACATATTTTTAATAAATTTAATGATGAAAAAGGATGAAATAAAAATTTTGAATGTAAAGTGACAACGTTATAGTGTTCAATCATATAAAATGTGAATAATAAGAATATAGTCAATTACAAATAATCTTCATTGTGATTAATCTCAAACTATTTTCTTCTACTATTGTTATTGTCAACCTTGTTACTTTTGTCATCTTTTCATATCGATCGTCATATTTTCATATCAGTTATATAAAATGGACAAGTTAAATCGTAAACCATTTAAATATTTAGCTCGAGTAAATGTCATAACTTGTCTCTATTTATTTCCAATATTAATAGGTTGAATTACTGTAACACAAAAATCAATGTAGATTCTCAAAAAAAATTATGGTTACACTGAAATCAGTGCACAATGTTAAGTCAATCACTTTAAAAATAATGTACCATCATACATCCAATTACATCAAATCAGATATCAACATCTACACTAAAATCAATGCATCTACACAAAAAAATCAAATAGGATTATAATCCAACATTTACACTGAAATCAATGGATTTAGTGCAAGTAAGCAAATAAGATTGTAAACCAACATTTACACTAAAATCAATGCATCTAATGTAAGTAAGAAAATGGGATTATAAACAAACATCTACACTGAAATCAATGCATCTAGTTCAACTAATCAAATAGGATTAGAAATCACCATCTACACTAAAATAAATGCATTTAGTGCAAGAAATAAAATAGGATTAGAAATCATATACATTGAAATTAATGTGTCTAGTGAAAGAAATCAAATATTATTAGAAATCAACATCTACATTGAAATCAGTGCATCTAGTGCAACCAATAAAATAGGAATAGAAATCACTCTCTACACTAAAATAACTGCATTTAGTGCAAGCAATCACATAGGATTAGAAATCATCTATAGTGAAATCAATGCATCTAGTGCAAGAAATCAAATATCATTAGAAATCAACATCTACACTAAAAGCAATTCATTTAGTGGAAGAAATCAAATAGGATTAGAAATCACTATCTACAACTAAAATCACTAAAATCACATTCCATCTATATCTCTATCTCCATTTGTCTCTCCATATCACCCCCAAAACATACAGTATCTTTCTCCAATCTATCTATCTATCCCTCCCTCCTCCTCTTCCTCTCTCTCTCTTCTCCCTTTCTCTCCCTATCCCCCGCTTTTATGTCCCTTCCCTCCTATTGTCTTCTCTCCCTCTCTCTCCATCTTCCTTATCACTCCCACTTTCTCTCTCCAAATTTCTCTCTCTATTTATTTCTCCTTACCTCCCTCTCTCTCCCCCTCCAACTACATCTCCCTTTCCCTCTGTCTCTCCACTCTCTCACATCGTCTATCTCTTAATTCCTCTCTCTCCCTTTCTCTCCCACCATCTCTCCCTTGTCACTCCATCCCTATCTCCACTTCTCACTCTCTAGGTATTTCTTCTTCCCTTCCTCTCTCCCCTTCCAACTCCATCTCCCTATCCCTCCCTCTCTCCTCCTCTCTCCTTCCCTCTCTCCTCCTCTCCCTCAAGTCCACTCTCTCATACTTCTTCTCTCTCCCTTTCTCTCCTAGCTCCCCATCTCTTCCCCCATCACTCTCTTCCTCTCTCTCAAGTCCCGTCTCTCGTTCTTTCTCTCTCTCCCTTTCTCTCCTATCTCCCTCTCTCTTCCCCCATCACTCATTCTCCCTCTCTCTCTCTCTCTCTCTCTCTCTCTCTCTTTGCCCTCCAATCCTCTCTCTTCCCCCATCACACTCTCACTCTCTCTCTCTCCAACTATGTTACTATATCCCTCCCTCTCTGCTTCTCTCTCCTCTCCCCCCATATGTATATATCTCCTGATTTGTCTCATTATCTCACCCCTAAACATACACTCTCTCTGTCCATCTCTCCATTGTCACTGTCTCTCCCTCTCCACTTCTCACTCTCTATGTCTTTCTTCTTCCTTCTCTCTCTACCCCTCCAAGTCCATCTCTATATCCCTCCCTCTCTCATACTCTCTTGCTAGTCTTCTCTCTCATCATTCATCTCTCTCCCTTTCTCTCCTACCTTCCTCTCTCTTTCCCCATCTTTCTCCCTCTCCATCCCCTCCAATCCTCTCACTATCTCCCTCCCTCTCTCATTCTCTCCCTTCCCCCTCCATCTTTGTCTCTCCCTATCCCTCCCCTCCAATACTCTCACTGTCTCCCTCTGTCTTGAATTCTCTCACTTCCCCCCTCCATCTTTGTCTCTCCCTCTCTCTATCTCTTACCCTTCTCTACCTCTTTCACTCCTCTCCCTCTCTCTCTTTATTCCTCCTCCCCACTCTCCTTAAGTGTATTTTCATCTCTCCCTTGTTACTCCCCCTATCTCTCCACCTCTATCAATCTATGTCATTGTTCTTCCCTCCCATATATATGTAGAGTTAATATATATCATGATATATTAATATATTTTATAATATAGCAAATTTAATATTGTATTAATCAAAAGTTATTAAATTTAACAATATTAATATATTAATACGAATATTAGATTTAATAATAATGTTTTTTTTTCCATAGGAAAGAACTGAGCTGATCAACCCTTAGGGATCAAGCCCCGTGGCATACTAGCTGAGCCGAACCCAAAGGGCGTATGGAGGAGAATTGACCCTATAACCTCCTCATCGGCCAGATACTTTAACAATGGGGATTGAACCAGTTGAGCTAACCCTTGGGGCTTATTTAATAATAATGTTATTATTAATCTTTTAATATTAATATTAGGGTTAATAATTTTTTGCATGGTATTAATAATAATTTGACCCATAGGATTCACCTAAATAAAACCTCTTTTTTGAGTGTTAGTAAGTATAAAGAGGTTTACAAAGTAAATATGAAAATAGGTTTTATTTACTTACCATACCTCTAGCTTATTTAAATTTATATTTATTTATCATATCTATTTTATTTACCATGATATTTGGCCCATAGGATTGGTATATAATTAAATGTTGATTTCTAATCCTATTTGATATATTTTTATCTATTTACCATACCTCTTTCATAAATAGGGTATTTAGCCCATGGTATTAATATTTATTTGTCCCGTGGTATTTGACCCATTGGCTTCACCAAAATAAATCTTCTTTTTTTAGTTTTCTTAAATATAAAGAGGTTTATGGAATAAATATAAATAGGGATTTTATTTATTTACCATACCTCTGAAACAAATATAAAAAAATGTTTTATTTTTTTTCCAAGTGGAAAAAAAAATTGTTTTATTTATTTATCATGCCTCTTTTTTGAGAGTTCCTAAAACTCTTTATATTTTAAATTTATATTATGTTTATTTGATCTTTAAATATGGCCGACATTACTTTTACGTTTCACTTTAAGTGACATCTACCCATGTACTAGGTTGTAGAGCACCTCTCAACACAAGAAAAAAAATCATGTAAAAAATAGAAAACATTAAATGTTACCTATTTCTATTTTCCAATATATATATAAGTATTATGAAATTAGTAACATTTTTCTAAATACATTTTCCTGGCCAAATATTAACAAAAATAAAAGAAGAAAAAAATTAAAAACATATAGGATTAACCACCAAACAAAAAAAAGGCACATAAAAATATTATTTTCTCGCTGAGAAAAATATATTTTAAATAATAGATTTATGAAGAAGTGCAAGATAGTTGAAGAAAAAATCCTTGTTCCGACATTTAAGCAGCCCTATTTAATTTTATGTTCATTCGCATTTCAGTTTTACATCGCCCTAGACTGGAAACACATTCATTATCTCCTCTCGCACTCCTCTACGATGAAATCGGGGAAGCGATGCTGAGTCAAACATCAACCGCGGTCACACATTCCTATTCCTTCAGGAGATCCCCAACGCTCATCGATTCAACATAGACATTCAACAAGTGGAAGATCCAAATGGTCACTATGAGTTCCCCATGAACAACAGCATAGACATTCAATAAGTGGAAGATCCAAATGGTCTCTATGAGTTCCCCATGAACAAAGTTGAATCAGATATCGCAACTTTAGATCTTGAAATTCGGATCCGCCTTCCCTCCCCTTCTCCGTCATGTATTTATAGACTATGCCCTTTTGTGAGTATTGTATATTCATGAAATAGTTTATGTACAATTGCAAATCAGCCCTACACCGTAATGTATTTATAGACTATGCCCCTTTGTGAGTATTGTATATGAATGAAATAATTTATGTGCAATTGCAAATCAGCCCTACACACCATTTCTGCCCTAATTTTTGTTATGTCCAACGAATAGCTAGGAACCAGCATCCGATCTTTTCAGTGATATCCGATTAAGCGCATAAAAGTTGTCATTCCTGAGAGATTATTTTTAACACAGAAGTAAACTGATAATGTCATTGCCCATGCAGATGAAAATCAGTATGTCTGTTATTGTAGATGCTGCTCTCCTCTTATTTGTGATGACGTTGTTATTAAAGGAAGTCAACGCCACATGCAGGTAAATGCATGGGATTACTGATAGAAGAATGAATGTTCATTCTTCCGTAGAAGGTTTAGCTCTATGGCAATCACTTGCAGACGGTCAACCCGAGAAGGCAGTATTGTTGGCTCGTCGTTCGAAGCAGGGTTAGCGGGAAAATCTTGCGGGCCTCATCACGACAAAAATGTTCCATGTCTGCGAACAGAGAAGTACAAGATGGATGTGAATGGCAAGGCAGAGATAACAAGGAATGATTTCCATTATTGATGGAAATAATAAATCAGCAGGTACGCTCGGTTTAATGATCGAATTCTATTATAAAACCCAGGGCCTTCTCGCACTAGCATATACCATATATTGTGATATTTTGCATGTTCTTGTTCGTCCTAGGATATATTTTGATCTTTGTAGTATTTTCTTTCATGTTCCGATACATCTGTTACCTATTCCACAACAAAATATAATTTTGTTTTCTTTTGATTATAATAGATTATTTGTTGGAATAATCTAGGCACATATCATTCGTTTTAAATATAAATGAAAGAGGCTGAGTTACAATTTTTTTTTTTTCTCGTTTTTTATTACAACGCATATTTGTCTTAGGAAACTTATCTTACTTCTATGTCTTATACTAAAAATTGAAAGACTTACCTTATTAGGTTAGCTGGGTATATAATAATATTAAATATTCTCTTTTCTTGATGTTTATAAAAGTAACGTGGGAGGTATTTATGTTATATTATAGTAATGCTATTTCAATTATTACGCTGAATAGTTCAAAAATAAAATATTTTTGTAATTTAATTTTTGAAATTTTGGTGTATTAATACAGTCAATTATATACAACATTTTATATATTAAATTTTCGGACCTGAAGGTTAATTTTATATTATTACGTTTAAATTTGAAAGAAAATTATTGTTTTATAAAAATTGAATAAAAAGGTAAAATTAAGATACTTTTAATTTAGAAAGTTAAAAGTGTCTTTTTGTTTTCATACATGTAAAAAAAATAGCATTAGTAAACTAAGAACAAATTTTTATGAGGTTGAAAGTGAAACATGGTATTGAAGTACAAAACAAGTTGTTATGAGGTTGAAAGTGAAACATGGTATTGGAGTACAAAACAAATTGTTACGAGGTTGAGAGTGAAACATGGTATGGAAGTACAAATGTTTGGTAAAATAAGAACAAATTGTTATGAGGTTTAAAGTGAAATATGGTATTGAACCACAAATGTTTTATGTCATCACACTTTTGAGTGAAAAAATGAAATTTTAACGGAATTGGAGTAATTCCTTAACTTTGGTATGATATATCACATATAGTTTAAGTGAATGCTAATCATTATTATGAATGATGAGTTCAACTGTTTTTTAATTTAAAGAGGAAAATAAATAAAAATAAAGTAAAAATGCACAAGATTAAAGAAAAACCATCATTTCAATGTTAATTGTTTTGGGTATTTAGAAATTTGTTTTTCTATATATTTATGCCAAAAGACCTACCTATTTTGGAGTGGGAGGTAAAAAAGTTATTGTTTCTTCAATAATAAATGATACATGGACGACTCGGAATTAAAAATATCAAATATGTTTCTTTTTTTGTAAAAATAAAAATAAAGGAAAGACATAAAACTAGAAACATAGTGTTGGTCATTATTTTTATCATTGTTTCATTTTTTATTTTCTATTTTTTATATGATTTTAAATATTTTTGGCTGTGACAAGTCTCTAGACAGTTTCTAGTAATAATCTATATATACATGCACAATATTCCATATTTAAAATGCCGACCCTATCTTCTCTAAAAACACTACAACAAAATAGGCCATCATTGCCAGAAATATCTTCATAATTGAGTGTTTTTTAGCTGTGAATTGGTTGCAATTGGTGTCAAGAAACCTGGTGCAAACTTGAATCCTCACTTGGGTAGTGTGAATAGAATTAGAATCTTCACATGGGCAGTGTGAATAGAATTAGAATCTTCACATGGGCAATGTGAATAGAACTAAAATCTTCACCTGGGCCGTGAATAGAATTAGAATCTTCACAGGGGCAGTGTGAATAGAACTAGAGGCTTCACATGGGCAGTATGAAGAGTGTCAATACTGCAGGAAACAATTTTTTCTATTCTTGTTTCCATTGTTGTGTCCATTTGTACTTTGTCACATATCCTCATCTTAATAAGAAACAAAATATATATATATATATATATATATATATATATATATATATTACTTACCTTGTCCTCTATGGAACGACATCCAAACTATGGTAAATATACATCTAAGAAATTTATACATCTCGACAATAATATTTGTTAGTTATGATATCATTTGATTTATCTGGTCAACTTTATTCCACTATAGACTCATATGTAAATAATTAAACTCATAATGTATTAGCAGATTTAGTTCATATCAGCGTATCGACTTACTTAATGATTTAATAGAAACATTTATCTTTCTGGTACCATCCCCGGAATGGCATATTAATTATAGTCTGGCCTCATTATCACTCGGCCTTATATATATGTGAAATAATTAATTCTGGTTGGTTTCTGGCCTAGGTGGCAGTCAAGAATCGTTGTTGTTGTCCAACGCTTTTACTGCCCTCGGGGATCATCCATTCATTGACGAACCTTGGCGTTCTATAGATCGGACGACATGGGAGAATTCTAGAGTTCTTTACCCTAGGAGTAGTGATAACGCTTAGTCAGTGTGCCTTCTCGGAGGTAGTCGTTCGCGCGCTCTGTCCAGGGTTTCTCGTTCTGCTCCGGCCTTACTGTTCATCCTCTTCATAGCTATTGGTTGCTCGTATTCTTCCATAATTCTTTGGTATCTTGACTTTTCCTCTGCTCGCTTGAGGTTATTCAGTCGATCTTCTTGGAATTTAGATCCTGGTATCATGCAGAAGGGTTTCCACTGGTGCTCTTTTCATGGTAAATCAGACCGCTATCTCTCTGTGAAATATTTTTAAGTTTTATTAAAGTATTATTGTGGATCAGTATTAATGTTTTTTGTCCATCAAGCTTGGATGGAAGGTTTTATTACAGTATTATTGTGGATCAGTATTAATGTTTTTTGTCCATCAAGCTTGGATGGAAGGTTTTTCAGGATTTGTGGTTTTAGGCGAACACCATGGGAAAACCCACATTTCGACCCCGGCTCTTGAGAGGGGCAAAGCCCATTTTCCACCCGGTACTTACTGTCTCTTCTACTCTTTCGTTCCGGCTAGAGAGCCCTTTTTTAAATCCTAAATGTTAGTCTTCTTAGTCTATTTGGAGTCATTAATAGACTAAACATGATGTATTATAGTTTAAGGAGAGTTTTGGGCTGAGGCCAAGACCCCATCCGTTGTTCATGTATCTTTTGGAGCATTCTCACGCCACTGCATTGTCTATATTTAGAGTACTTTAAATGTTATCAGTGTCATTATACTTATAGTTATTTCTCTCAGTAAAATTGTAATTCTAGTTGATATACATTACTTAATGTTCTAGCGAAACATGGAAGTATCTGGTAACTTATCCGCCAGCGTGCGGTCAAGTTCTTAAGGGGTTAAAGTATTGCAGCCTATGGTTTTGTTATGATTCTTAGCTGCGTAAGAAATTAAGAACTTTTAACAGTTTCCTGTGAACTCAATTATCTTTTTTTTTTACCTGGCTTATGATATGTTCAAGTCGGTTATCTGTGTCCCGCCTTAGTTCCGATTCAAGGTTTTGTTATTAAGATTGTCTACTATTTAAACTAGTTTATATGCTTCCTCAAAAGGAACAAAATATTTCACTGAATGTCGGCGTATAGCATTGTAATTTCTTTCTTATTGTGAATCTTGTACTGTTGGCGTCCATAAGACCCAATAAAGATTATGCAATTTATTTTTTCAGACTATCTATTGTAGGATAGTTCTTCCAACATGTCTGGCCCTATGACACTCATAGACATGCAAAATTACTTATTACAAATTTTACCTGATATAAACAACTTATTGTCATTAACTATTTAACATCTTAAATATAAATTCTATCTGTAAATGCTATCCTTAAAGCAATAAGATTCCACTTATCTGGTTTATGTTATTCCAAATTTGGTCTATGAGTAGACCTATTTTTTATATTACCTCCCAACTGTGAGATTACTATTCCAGTAAATCTCCTCCCATGTTCTTCTTCATCCCAGGAACTTTCTTCTCTCCCTCAAGAACTTTGTTTCTCACTAGCTCTCTAGTCTTAACTAGACATAGCTATCATAGACTGTTTGACCCTTCAGCACAACTCTCTTTTCTTTTTCTTCTTTATTTTTTGATCTTAGATATCCTTATCCTCTTGATCTTCTTGATTAAATACTCCAAAATTTAGTTTGGGGACAAATAAGTGTCTCTCATAGCTAATTAACTAGTAAAACAATATTTACTAATAATTGCAAAATTCAGTTTTCCATAACTAATTTCAAAATAGTTTATAATTTAAAATAGTAATAGTTTGTTTTGGTTGCAGTAAAAATGAATATTTACATTAATTGGGGATATTACATCTTCCCCCTAACTTCTGCAAATAAACCCGGAAAGTTTTCTTTCATAACCCGCTCATCTTTTGAGGTGGCCTCTTCCAGTCCATAGTGCTTCCACTGCACTACTGCACTTTAACCTCGATGATAACTCATTTCCACAACGTTACTTCTGTCTGATGTAGTATAACTAGATGTTCGACCAAGAACTTGCCTTCCGGTTTAACCTAAACATAG
Organism: Pinus tabuliformis; assembly: GCA_031772625.1. Classification (NCBI taxonomy): domain Eukaryota; kingdom Viridiplantae; phylum Streptophyta; class Pinopsida; order Pinales; family Pinaceae; genus Pinus; species Pinus tabuliformis. The sequence continues at coordinate 834,905,497 of CM062811.1, read as the reverse complement.
CAACAAAATGAGTTAAGTCATTAATCAGTTTGTTTAATAAATTGTAAAAGAGAAACCATATATATATATATATATATATATATATATATATATATATATATATATATATATATATATATATATATTACCTTAATGTCTTGCCACTTGATTATGTTATTAGCACCATAAACATATTTCTTAAGTAGAGAAACATGAAAGACATTGTGTACATGAATGTGACTGGGTAAGGCAAGATGGTGAGCCACCGGTTCGATTCGAGCTAGGATTTGGAAAGGCCCGCAAAATTGAGGTGCTAATTCAGCACATCTGGACCATTGCAAGGTGCTTCTTTTGGTTCATACTCTAATATAAACATGATCTCCTACTTGGAATTCCCGAAATCTCCTCTTCTGATCAACAAAGTTATTTTTCCGGTCCTGAGCAACTTTTAAATTGATTCTTACCTTTTTCACTATCTCTTCGATTTCTTCCAACATGTCTGGCCCTAACATCAGCTTATCCTCTAGAGCACACCAACTCATAGGTTTCCTGCACTTGCACCCATATAATACCTCAAAGGGACTCATCTGTAAGAATGCATGGTACCCGTTGTTATAGTCAAACTCTACCAAGTGTAGGTAGTCCTCCCACTTAGTTCGTTGTTACATTACGTAAGTTCGAAACATGTCTTCAACAACTTGATTTACTCGCTCAGTATTTCCATTCGTTTGAGGATGATATGCAGTGTTGAAGTGTATTTCCATGGCCAATCCCTCAAAATGGGCCTTCTAGAAGGCTGATGTAAATTTTACATCTCGGTCGGAAACGATCATCTTGGGGATTCTGTGTAATTTGAAAATGTTTCGCATAAAAATGTTGGCAATTTGTATCCCTTTATAAGTTGACTAGACAGGTATGAAATGAGCAGACTTACTCAATTTATCCACCACCACCATGATGGAGTCATTCTGTTTTTTTTTACTTCGGCACTCTGGTAATGAAATCGATGCATATTGTTCCCCATTTCCATTCAGGAATATGCAGAGGTTGAAGTAATCCTGCTGGGTGTTGGTACTCAACTTTTACTTGTAGGCACTCCAGACATCTGGGTAAATATTCTGCTACCTCCTTTTTCATACCAGGTTAGAAAATTTCCTTAGGGCAGAAATCATTTTCTAGTATCCAGGGTGGCCTCCATAAGGAATTTTATGATAGAATTTTCTCGTCAGGCACATATATCCTCTTCCTATAAATCAACAAATTTTCTGCATTTATTTCATATCCCAATTGTTGTTCATGGTCGTCTGAATTTTTTTCTTGTTGCCATAAAGTTTTATATACTGAATCTTGATTGGCTGATTCACGAATCTGCTCAAAAAAATTGGTTTGTGATTCACTAAAATAAATTTCATATAAACAATTTATCTTCCGACTTAAAGCATCTGCCACTTGATTTTCTTTTCCCTTCAAATGCTTGATTTCGAAATTAAATTCACTTAGGAAATCTACCCAGTGAGCTTGCCTAGCATTTAAAGTGGGTTGTTTGAAGTAGTTAATCAGACTATGATGATCAGTCATCAACATAAATTTCTTACCCAACAAGTAATGCCACCACATCTTTAAGGCATGAATCACCGTTGTCAGCTCCAAGTCATATGGTGAATACTTTTGCTCGTATTCTTTAACATTTCTTAACTTGTAGGAAACAACCCTACCTTCTTGCATTAATACACCACCTACACCTTCCTTGCTAGCACCTATACAAATCACGTACTCTTTGTTGGGATCATCAATGCTCAAAATGGGTGTAGTGGTAAGTAGATGTTTGATCTGATCAAAGCTCCTTTGACAGTGGGGGTTCCATTTGAAGGCTTTTCCTTTCTTTTGTAGAAAGGTAATAGGATATGCCACTCTAGAAAAACCTTCCACAAATATTCGATAGTATCCCGCTAGACCCATGAACAATCTTATGTCAGCTACATCTTTCAGTACTGGCCATTACATGATAGTTATTATTTTTTCTAGATCTACTGTGATTCTATCCTTGGTGATAACGTGTCCCAAGTACTGTATTTTCTCTTTAAATAAATCACATATACTGTACTCAACATACAATTGGTGTTCTCTCAAGACTTGCAGAACAATACGGAGATGTTCCTTATGTTTTTCTATGTTCCAAGAGTAGATCAATATGTCATCAATAAAGATGAATACGAATTTGTCTAAGAACTGATGGAATATATTGTTCATGAGGCACATGAAGGTTGTTGATGCATTAGTTAGCCCAAATGGAAAAACTACGAACTCATAATGTCCATAACGATTCTTGAATGCAATTTTTGCAATATCTTCCTCCTTTATTCTCATCTGATGATATCCTGAGCAGAGATGGATCTTTGAGAATATGGTCTCAAATTTCACCTAGTCAAATAACTCATCTATCTAGGGGAGGGGATATTTGTTTTTAATGGTAGGGTTACTTAGCTGACCCTAATCCATGCACATCCACAGGGTTTCATCCTTCTTTTTAACAAATAATATCGGAGCTCCCCAAGGGGACACACTGGGATGAATATACTTTTTATCAAGAAACTCTTGAAGCTACATTTCTAATTATGTTAGCTTCAGTATGTTCATTCGGTAAGGTGCTTGGGAAACTGGGGCAACTCCTGGAATAAAATCAATGCTAAAATCTATGTCTCTCTTTGGGGGTAGACTCGAGATTTCCTCAAGAAATACATCAGGAAAACTTTGTATCATACGTACATTCTCTAGTGAAATGGTTTTACCTTTAGAGTCAGCATACCCCACTTGTATTTCATAAACTTGGCAGCCTTTTCTGATGCAGTTTTCTAATTGGGAAGCTATTATAGGTCTTAATTGCCGAGGTTTTTGAGCACCTTGAATTTCCTACCTCTCCCCTTCCTCATCCCGATAACTAATAATTTTGGTTTTAGAGTTAATGAGGGACCAATTTTTTTCCAACCAGTCCATTCCTATAAGGATGTCATCTGACCCGAGGGGTAACACATTCAAATCAACTATGATAGGTTGATTAGTTAATTTTAATGGAGAGTTACTTACTTTAGACAAAACTCTACTTTTCGCTCCTGTGGCTAGTTGTGCTAACCAAGGTTCTTTAAATTTAACAACTTGCAATTTACATCGTTCCAATATCTTGGAACTAAGTTAGCTTAAAGTTGCACCAGGATCAATTAAAATAGAACGGGTTTGGTAAAAAGCAATACCTTCAAATTCAACTATGGTTGGCTGAAATTCTGCCTGATGATATTCAAGGGTCACATTAATTTTAAGAATGCTCCTTGCCACTTCTCCTACAGTAGATGCCTCTTGTATTTGTAGGATCTGATATGCTCCCTTGCGGTGAGGGTAGTTTTTGACATAATGCGGGCCTCCACATCGCCAATGCTGTACAGGTGGTCTATTAGTTAATTCTGCTTCATTTCTGCCAGCCTGCTCATTTGTCCTGGTTTTGCCTGGTACTTTGAATCTAGGCTGATTCTTATTCATATTTCGATTAGTTTGACCTTTATATAATCCTTTGTTGCTTGTGCCTTTATTCCCCTTGTGGTTGGAAATAAATTTCCTTCCCTTTTTGTTAGCCCACCTCTTGTTCTTATCTCCCTTTGGCTTATTTTTCTAGTAGCAGATACGTGCTTTACGAATAACTTCATCCATGTTTTTGGGTTGTCAACCTCCAGCCGTTCTATCATGAACAATGGGAGACTTCTGATAAACCATTGTACCTTTGATTTTTCTTCACAAATATAAGGAACATATCGTAGTAATGATGTAAATTTTGTTATGAACTCATCCATGGTCATTTTACCTAGTCGGAGGTCATGAAATTCCTTTTATTTTTCATCATGAAACCTTTCTGTTAGATATTTGTCTTTAAAATATATCTGAAATGATTCCTACGTTATGTTTTTCTCATTAAATCCACGAACTATTTTTACATCCTCCCACCACAATGTGGCTTTTCCTTGTAGCTGGAAAATGGGGAGACGGGCATTCAAATTATGACCATACTCGTACAGCTAGAAATACTTGTTCATATTAATGAACCATGCTTCTACCACCTCTTCCTCCTCACTGTCGAAGAGAGGAGGATTGATTTTCTAAAACTCCCCTTGAAGTTCCATTTTCTTCCTTTTCCGTGTCTTGTGATTAGACACATTATTTGATTCTTTTTCATGATTTGCTTCACCACCTTCTATTTCAACATTCTCTATTCGAAAATCTTGTTCCCTTGTCATATTCCCGTGCTCAGGGTTGTGGGATAGTAGCCGATGATTTTCTCTATCTGATAGACTTTTCATGATTTTCTCCTGCTCTTGCATCAACCTTTCGTTGTCTTCACGATGCTGGGCCATTTCCTATTTCAATTCTTGTACAGTCATCTTGATATCTACATTGGGCTTTTGCAGCTCTTCACCCAACTTCACCCAAACCTCAAGATTACCTTCTTGAAGTGATGTTAGTCTTGTTCCCATTACGGACCTGTGTGGTAGATTCCCAGTTCTCCTCATGGTGACTGCTCCCTTGTCCTACGAGAACATCAATGAGTTTGTTATTTTTTTATTCCAAAGATCTCAGTTTGGCAACATGAGCGCTCTGATACCACATGTCATACATCCTCATCATAATAATATATATATATATATATATATATATATATATATTTTACTTTCTCCTTTATGGAACCACATCCAAACCATGGTAAATATAAATCTAAGGATATATATACATCCCAACAATAATATTCGTTAGTTATGATATCCTTTGACTTATCTGGTCAACTTTATTCCATTGCAAATTCATATGTAAATAATTAAACTCATAATGTATTAGCAGATTTAGTTCACAACAACATATCGGGGTACTTAATGATTTAATAGAAACATCTATGTTTTTGGTACCATGCTTGGAATGGCATATTACTTACAGTCCAGCCTCAGCCTTATCATTTGGCCTTTTATATATGTGAAATAATTAATTCTGGCTTGTTTCCGACCTAGGTGGCAGTCTCAAAATCCTTGCTCTTGTCCAACACTTTTATTGCCCTCGAGATCATCCATTCATCGATGGACCTTGGTTGTTCTATAGATCACAAGACATGGGATAATTCTAGAGTTATTTTCCATGGGAGTAGTGATAACGCTTGGTCATTGTGCCTTCCTTGAGGTAGTCATTCGCCCGCTCTGTCTAGGGTTTCTCGTTCTGCTCTAGCCTTTCTATTCATGCTGTTTGTAGCCATTCTCTACTCTTATTCCTCCATTATTCTTTGATATCTTGACTTTTCTTCTATTTGCTTGAGGTTCTTCAGTCGATCTTCTTTGAATTTAGATGCTAGTATCATGCAAGAGCGTTTCCGCTGCTGCTCGTTTCATGGTAAATCTGACCGCCATCTCTTTGTGAAATATTTTCAAGTTTTATTACAGTTTTCTTGTGGATCAATATTAATGTTTTCTGTCCATCTAGCTTGGATGAAGGCTTTTGTAGGATCTGTGGTTTTAGGTGAACACCATGGGAAAAACCCATTTTCCGTCAGGTTCTTAAAGTCTCTTCTGCTCTTTCCTTGTGGCTAGAGAGACTTGTCTTTTTTTAATCCTAAAAGTTAGTCTCCTTAGTCTGTTTGGAGTCATTAATAGACTAAATGGGATGTATTATATTGTAAGGAGAGTTTTGGGCCGAGGCCACGACCCCATCCGTTGTTCATGTATCTTTTGCAGCGTTCTCACACCACTGCATTGTCTATATTTAGAATACTTTTAATGGTATCAGCATCATTATACTTACAGTTATTTGTCTCAGTAAAATCATAATTCTAGTTTATATACATTACTTAATGTTCTAGCGATACATGGAAGGATCTGGTAACTTATCCACCAGTGTACGGTCAAGTTCTTAAGGGGTTAATTATTGCAGCCTATGGTTTTGTTATGATTCTTAGTTGCATCAGCAATTCAGAACTTTTAATAGTTTCCTATGAATTTAGTTATCTTTTTTTCAACCTCGCTTATGATATGTTCATGTCGGTTATCTGTGTTCAACCTTAGTTCCAGTTCAAGGTCTTTGTTATTAAGATTTCCTACTGTTTAAACTAGTTTATATGCTACCTCAAAAGGAACAAAATCTTTCATTAAATGTCCGCGTATAACATTGTAATTTCATTGTAATTTATTTCTGATTTTGGTGCGAATATTGTATTGTTGGCATCCATAAGACCCAATAAAGATTATGCAATTTATTATTTCAGACTATTTATTGTAGGATACGTCTTTTCTAAGAATGCGAGAAAGATTATCAGTTCGACATTCTATAGATTTTTCTTATTATACTCACATGAAGCTATATTTAGATTCAAATTTCTCTTATGAACGTTCTAGCTTTGTTGTAGGTTTAGTCTAAAATTTGGTTAAGTTGTTACGATATTTATGGATATTTTCCATTTGGTTTCTGTTGAACTTTTCCATTACTTTATAAAATTTGTTTGAGATTCATTATGTTACTCTAGAACCAGCATTTGTGTTTTCTTTTTTTGAGCTATACTAAAAAAAATACTGTCTACTTTCTTCAGTAATCACATTGTATTTTGTTGATTACATAATTATGAAAACAAAACAATACTCCTATCAGTTTTCCATTATTCACTGATTTTGTACCTGAACTACTCACGGAATTCTTAACAAAGGAAATTTATTTCTTTAGACATGAAAAGTGACTTATTAATAATTTTCCCTGATATAAACAACTTATTGTCATTAACTATTTAACATCTTAAATATAAATTCCATCTATAAATGTTATCCTTAACAGAAGAAGCTTCCACTTATGTAGTTTATGCTATTCTAGATTTGGTATACCAGTAGACTTGTTCTTTATATTGCATCTCGGCCGTGAGATTACTATTCCAGTAAATCTCCCCCTGTGTTGTTCTTGATCCCGGGAACCTTCTTCTCTCCCTCGAGAATTTTGTTTTTCACCAGCTATCTAGTCTTAACTAGACATAGCTATCACAAAATGTTTGACCCTTCAGAACAACTCTCTTTTCTTTTTTTCTTCTTTTTGATCTCAGACACAGTTATCCTCTTGATATTCTTGAGTAAATACTCCAGAATTTAGTTTTGGGATAGATAAATGTCTCCCATAACTAATTAACTAGTAAAATAGTATTTACTAATAACTGCAGAATTCACTTTTCCATAACTAGTTCCAAAAATAGTTTAAAATTTAAAATAGTAATAGTTTTTTTTGGTTGTAGTAAAAATGAATATTTACATTAACTGGGGATATTACATACTTCTAGTTTTACTCCCACTTGTGCTTCTTGTTTTTCTTCTGGTATGGCATGGGAAAATCGACTATTTTATGGCTTCCTAATGAACACCAAGTTATACTTTCATTATAACCTCCTTTGTTGCATCAAGTTTTTCTTGCAATATAGAATCACTTGTTACATCTAGATTTGATTCAATTATGGCATCTTCTTTAGCTTCTAATATGGATTGCAATGTAGTGTCTTTTATTTCTTTTAATATTTCTTCTTGTTTTTCTACCTGCTTCCCTTGTAGTGTCTTTTATTTCTTTTAATATTGCTTCTTGGTCTTCTACCTTAATCGCTTGTTTCTTTAGGAAGGAAAAGTTTGGTTTCTAATATTGCATCCATTATTACATGTTTTTTTGTTACATGAATTACTTTTTTTTGTTGCTTCATAGCAAATGCAAAGTTTGGATACTATTATTGCTTTAGTTATTACTTCTTGATTTTCTACTTGAATGAATTATTTATTTTGCTTCTCAGGGAATGCCAAGTCTGGATTTTGATATTTCTTCCAATATTACTTCTATATTTTTTACCTAAATTTCTTTAGTTTTTTCTTCTGAGATTAAGCCACCATGTTTGGCTTCTAGTATTGCTTCCATTATTACTTCTTTGTTTACTACCTAATTGCCTCTTTTTTTCCTTCCTAGGTAACGCCAAATTTGACTTCCCATATTGCTTCTAGTGTGCTTCTAGTTTAACATCCATTATTTCTTTCTTTCTTGCTTCTAGAATTGGTTCCATGTTAGCCATATTATTTGCTTTGTTCCAGTTGCAGGGTTTGCTTCATGTTTAGTGCATGAGTTTTATTCTCTTTTATGTTCAGGGATTGCTTCCTTTTAGTGTTGTAATTTTCTTCTTATTTAGCCTCCAATTGTTCTTCTTGTTAAGAAACTAATTTAGCTTCCTATTTAGAGCCAATAATATCTCCAAGTATAGCTTCCAATTTAGCATCTAATTTTACTTTCATTTTAGCACCACATTCTACTTTCATTTTAAGAACTCATGATGCTTCCTTTATAGCTACCATTTATTATTTTAATATTTTTTATTTCAATTAAATTAGTTAAGTATATCATGCCTATTAAATATGTTTTATGATTATAAAGTAAGTCATATTGCACTTGAAATATTTTATAGCATACAATTTATAAATATTTTTTAGAGAAATGGACATCCATACAAACTAACAACATTTTTTTTTAAGTATAACCGATATTTTTATATTATTAAAAAACAAAATAGTTTGTCGTGACTAGCTACACATAATATAGGCCCAGATTCACATCATAGAGATTTCCATAGCAGAGCCTTTTCAGCTTTCTTATAGGTACAAACCACACCAAAACATTGGAATGAAATAAAAATATATTTTTTTAAAATATAACCAATATTTTTATATTGTTAAAAAAAATTGTTGGTCTATCACCAGCTACACATAATGCATCCCCATATAATATATGTAAAAATGATATAATTCAAAATGATACATGTCAGAATGATACAAATAAATATGGTAAAGTAGGTGAAAATGATACACATGATAATAAACATTAATGGAGACATCATAACGATTTGTCAATGATGATCCATGATGCAGTATATATGATAAATGTCACTATCTACTACCAACTTATTGCTCATCGTCATCATCATGTTTATCATGATCATCACCATCATAATTATCATCAATTTCATCATCGTCGTCGTCTACCTTAGTGTCCTCTCCATCTACCTCATCCTCATTGTCTCGAATGTTTGAAGCATACCCAACATAATCTGGAATGATATCAAGATAAAATCAATCTTCTGGAAGACTCCTGTTCTACAAAAAAAGCATTCAAAATGAAAAGTTATTTATTTCATCTAATATTTAATATATATTTGTTATATTTCTAATATTACAACATACGAAGCAAAACCATAATCATATTGCATCATATCAAAGTGCAAATATATACCATAATAAAATTTCAATTAAGTTACATATAATATGTCATTAAAATGATGTAAAACATGAAAAAAATCAAATTAAAGTTAGTAAATCATGGAGGAGGATAGAGGATCGAAATCTAGTCACTAGTTTTGAGAGGAACGAGCAGGTGTAACTATAAGAAGGTAGCAAGGGTCAATGATAGACATAGAAACTGGCCCTGGAGCAATAATGCTTTCAAGGATTAATTTTCTGAGCATGTTGCTATGGAGAGGGGGGGTGTAGCACTCCCCTCCTAGTCTATTCTAAGATCTCTTGAGAAACTAGGCTCCCTAACCACCCCTACAACTAGTTTACCAAAGCCTTGAAGACAACTTAAATATGGAAAATAGTTACCAAATACATAGGGATAGAAGGAGGACCAAGTGGCTCAATGATGAGAAATATTTTGTTACACCCCTCCCTTGTGTACTAAATTCTTGTAAACATATGCTAAGTTAAAGCTACGTGTGATATCCTCCCTTGTGTGTTAAATGTTGTAAAGCTAAGATAAGGAAAGCTAGGTTTGATAACCTCCTTTATGGGTTAAACCATTCTAAACATAAGCTGAGGAAAGCTAGGATATATGTCATATGAAATTCAAATGTGTTATTAAATAAATTAATAAAGTAAATCACTTGGAGGGTGGAGCACCAAGAGAGAGGACATGCTTGCCAAATCCCATTATGAGTAAGATAGAGATGAAACTTTCATGATAAAGCTTCTATATGTGATTCTATATAATCTTCGATGTATTGCAGATCCATCAGATAGATGGGAGATAAATGCAATCTTTTATGAGGAAAAGCCTCATGGGAGATAAAGACAAGCTTTTCCAGAAAAGACCTAGGAAAATGGAAAAATCCATAAAAGTGGAACGCCACTAATGGTAACTAAATCATGAAAGAGGCTATTAAATACCCATTGCATCGATCAATTGAGGATAGTTGATCCTTGGAAAGATCTTCAACTCGGGGGGAATCATAGGTGATTCAAGGCTGGGTGGTGGTGCTCCTCCCTCCAAGTGAGATTTAGTTGGTGTCATTTGCATGGAATGGTTGTATGTCAGTCTCTTACCCTTCTTGTGATTGCTTTATTTGGTTCAGTATTGGATATGTTACCCATCTTGGCTTATGTGTTGGTATGATGATATTTGTATTCATGTGATGGATTCCATTCATATGCATATGAATGAGTAGGATACCAAATGAATCTATTGGAAATCTTCTTTATGTTAATGAAAGAAATTTTATTATTACATAAATACTCTAGTTAACATGATAGATAGAGGTAGATGGTTGTAGATTATCATAGTATAATCCAGGTAACAAAATAATCTATGACGGTCAGATTTTCTATTGCATGTATACCCAATAAGGATCAATTTGTATTCTCTCAATTGCTTAAGAGTAATCTTTATGATGGAAATGTTGGATTCTTACTATGCATGTGTTCTTAATGCATCCTTATGTAGCAAAATGGCCTATTAAGTGGATGAAAATACTTCTCAGAAATATGATTAAAGAATTGATGTGATGGAGGTGTTGCATGTGATTATTTGAGTTAATTTATAAAGTTTATGCATGCATTATGGTAACCATGATTTACTAGTTTTGAGACAAGTTATTGCCATAGAGGCATGCAGAGCAACTAGGAAGTAAATTCTAGTATTATATCTAAGGGTCGAGGATATCAATACCATGCGTCACAAGGTACTTGATGCCTGCATGCTATGTTTTCCTCCTTCCCTCCAACTATGGCTATATTTATAAAATCATTAGATGAAGAAGAATTAATGGGTATATGGTATATGGTTACCTCTTCAATGTGATGTGACCGTCCAACTAGAAGAAGAGGACATGAAATATTAATTATAACTAAGGAATTTTTTTAAATTTTGGGGAATTAGGGGTTATTTTCCAGATAGGCCATGGAGGTAGATTACAAATGGTATTATAGCTTCAAGTTCAAACCTTTTGGCCTATGGGCCAATCTACCTCTACAAGATATAACAAAGTATATGAACTATATATGAAAAATCACCCAAAAAGTTATAATGGGGAAAGTTTAATCTTGACATTTAAAGGGTTTGAATTCCATATTGATTCTTGGTCACCAAAGGAAAATAGAATTCTTTGAGAATGAATCCAAATTTTAACATGGTTATTGAAGAATCAATGACATATATGTTAAATTCATTATACGTCACATGCTAGTGTTGAAATGTAATAAAGGTTTTCATGCAAATAGTCCTTGTAAGATAAAGACGTTAATAGAGTCTTCACTAAGGCCCATGTCTTAGTACTCATCCATCACCTGATTGAGGAGAAACATCAATCGAAGATTGAAGAATTAAAAGTCTAACTTGACTTGTTGCATCTTTACATAAAACTAACTCGCAAAATATTGATTTTCTAGTGGTTGACTGCATTCTATATATGGCTAAAGGTGGGAAATGGTTTGTTGCATCATACAAGGAGGTATGTTATATCCTTCAGCCATGTCACTGCTCTCACGAAGATAGTGATTTCCTTATCACCAATTCAAATTATCGGATAATGGTATTCTCTTTGTACATTTTGTCGAGATGGACAACACCTAGTTCACACCACCACCGATATGGGGTACGAAAATTTGGATGAATGGTCAATGTTTTAGCAAGAGTGAGGTAGGGGAAGGCCGTAAATGAGAACATGAAAACCTGTTCACAAAGGGAAGAATCTCCATTTAAGAAATGAGTGAGAGCTTCCTCCGCCTTCGAAGTTATATGTGGTATTAGATGCATGCAAACAACAACTATGAAATAAAGTGGTCAAATATTGTGGAAAGGTTGTTGGCTTATTAGGGCCTGACCCAGGTTAGGAGTTAGTTAGCCAAACAAATCCCTGTACTACCGAACCTTTTGGGAACAGTCCGCGGAGCGCAGACTGAGGTCTCACCCGAAGTAGTATGGGAGGGTGCTAAAACAAGGTTTCCACACCCTTGAGATGTCTGAGAGGTACGACTTGTCCTCTGTTTGTTCCTGCATAGGTCTCTTCGCACACTTTTTGTTCCTCGTGGCCTGATACACTACCTTCACGCAACCCTAACTAGGATTTATGTTGCGGTCTGTGCTATTACCCGAGATCTTACTTATCTTCCAGTACTAATTAATTACCTTCGCTTACTTGAATGTCTTAGGTTATAATTAGCAATACAAAACATTCATACAGGTTCACGCAGTAAATAAACAGTATACCTGCAAATTATATCCAATCATGCATTAAACTAGGGAAAGATACACAAAATTATAGCAACACTTCTCTGCATTGATTCTCCCAATGGTTACAAACTCAACCTACCCAGCACACTCAGCGGCGGACTACTAGGCCTCTGCACACTCAGCTGCAAAGCCTTCTCCTACTCTACGACCCACAAACAGACTTTACACTTCAACTCAATCACTTATAATTCTCATGCTTCCCTTCTATTAGTTATTTTCTACACTTAGAGCCTCGCTCTATTTATACAATCCCATGGTCTGCGGACCATGGGTAGGTCTATCCAGCTGACATTACATTACAAAAACTAGGGTGGACAACCCTGTGACTCTATTATACTTTCGCACCCCACACCTACAGTTCGTGGAGCTTTTACAAAAATATTCGGTCAAAACTTGGGCTTGAAGCCCCAAAACATGCCTTGGGCGGATTCCATGCCCAACAAAGGTTGATGATGGACGTCTACTAGGTGATTGGGGTTGTTTCAAAAACTAGTTAATTAAATGTTTACAAGGTTGTATAGACGACGATGATTTTTTTTAGTGACAAAGAAGTTTGGCTGCATAAGTTATTTAGAGAAAGTATGCGTGCGATTCCACATATGTTACTGCTTCTTAGTGGCTAGGCACTGAATGCGTTGGCCATCATCCACAGTGGAATATTTTATTCCTCATGCACTGTTATAAAAGTAGTGTTTCTTTTTTGTTTGATAGGATTGAATGAACATCTAGTTGGTCAGCAGTAATCGATGTTTTGTGGGTACTTGAGAACATCACGAGGGCACCTGCGATTTCCTTTTTAAAAACACCGCCAGTCGAATTTCCTTACCACCGAATTGTTGCCAATAATGCAAGATTATTTTTTCATTACCTGGGAGATATTCAACCTTATTCATGATTGTGGGAACATTTGACCTCATCCACTAGTCCAGAGCGGTTCAAATTTCGTTAAAAGTCGTTTTTCTTCTTACAAATATAGAGATGTTATCCATGATCATGTTGGTAAAAGTAGTTAGAAAAATATTTTTTTTTTTAGGGATATGGATTATCTGAAATAATAAGATCATGGATAACCAACCTCTAATTTCCATGGATAAGCCTTGTTGACATAGAGGCGATAATTTTTTTTTAATTATTCTTGAGAAAAGTAGGATAAATTCGTAGATTTTTTTGGTCATGCCAACAATTGAATTAAGAAAATATTATTGTGAAAGCAACATAGTTTCTATAAAAATGATTAGCCGCAAGCCCAAACATGCATCACGTTACTCCGTTTTACCTTGTGAGATTTTCTTCCGCTTCGCATAGTTTGAGTTTCATACCGATTTAATCAACTGAAGGAACAGTATACTATTCGATTGATGATGGCAAGGAGTGTAGAATTGTTGTTTCCACTACCATCATGTTTTTCTTGTCCTCTTGGTGGAGGGACTCACAATGGCTCGAGGGACGGAGGTACCCCTGCATGCAGCCAATTAGATGGAAAGAGTGCATAGAGGACCTAAAGCTAGAAGCCTGCAATTTTTTGTTGAGAAGATGGTTTGGTGCATGCAGACTAACATTGGAGGCAGCTCTGTTCAACTTCAACATCTACGGGATTTGGAGCTGACCTCTCCACTTGGATTTGCATGCCCACCTACCAATTAAGGAGGCAAATGCAAATGAAGAGGGAAGAAGGACTTTGAACATCAAAATTTTTGGTGCATGGTCATTATGTATTGACTGATGTGTTAATGGTGGTATATATATTTTTGTTGATTATATTACTGGTGAACCTTTTTATTTTGAAGTGCAAAAGAAAGCAAGTAAAAAGAAGAAATAATTTTTAATATCGGCGTACAGAGCAGAGGAAGGAAATGGATAGAGAACTAGAGGATCTTTGATTCCTCGATGTCGTAGGCATTGTTGGAGAGACTTTCAAGATCCCACGCTCCTGTGTTAAATTGCTAGGGGCTCTCACCCTCACACTTATTTTGCTCTTTGTTTTGCAATTCCTTAGGACCACTTGGTCTTCCAATATCTAATCTATAAAAATCTGTTGGAATGAAATGTTTTATTATATAAAGGCTGACAGTCTGGTCGGAGAGAGGACTATGAAGGAATTAACCCAGGAATGGACATACATTTTTGTCTTTCTTGACGCCTATGTAGTCTTTGTTTTGGCATTCTCATTGATATCCACGGTACCCATGGTGCACATTGTGGTCTCCATGTACACAAGAAAGGAAATCTCATATGGGAATGTTATGAGCATTGTTTCCAGTGTTTGGAAGTGGTTTATGATAACTTTCCTCTAGCTTTTCATCGTGATCTTTGCCTATTTTGTGACTTTTGTATCAATCTTATTCCTTCTCATACTCTCGGTGGAAGTGAGACAGTGGAATTCATTGTTCTTTATTTTTGGTCTAATAACCACCCTATTTGTCTATGGAAAACAATTGGGTAAAATTTTGCTGTGTGTCTCTTCACGTGACTATGCATCTCTATCTGAATAAGGCCAATTTTAGATAGATGGATTAACGCATTTTTTTTCTTCTGGAAGCCTCTTCTTGTTATGGATATTGGTCTTTAATGTGCCTCCATTCAAAGATTGTTATATTTCTTCTTATACGAGGAGAAGTAATAATGTTCATTCAATTAGAAATAATACTTGGACAAATAAAATTACCACCCTAAATGGGGATGCTTAATTGTCTTCATATTTTGTATAGAGATTGTATGTAGAGTCATTCTACCTGGGGAATTTCTAAAGAACGGAAAGACCACTTATAAAATTTTGGCAAAATAAGGATGCTCAGAAGCACTCGACATTTCAAGGTGAAGGAATCCTTACTCATAATCTATTTAAGATGGTGAGAATTTTCAAAATAAATCTACCAAACTTTAGAAAAATAATTTGGTTGGTCCCATGCCGTTCGATTTCCCTTTGTTTGTTGAAAGCATTGGGAATATTTGTTACAGACATGCTGAATAAGACGCTCCAGTCCTTGTTGTCTAGATATTCATGATTGATTGTGTGTTAGTCTCCTATAAGAGATATTTTCCCAAAATATTTTGTTCTTGAGGGTAGATAAAGTCAAGAAGATCGTAGGTCAAATAAATATGAGTTTTTGTCTTTGCCCATAACAAAAAACTCTTAATATAGGTATTTTCAATGTTAACATTTTAGAAATGGAAAAGTTTCTTTGAGTGAAATGGCTCGATAAACCAGCAACTAATCATGAAAGTATGATTATATAAAGGAGGAATTATTAAAACTTAGTAATGTGTCATGTAGTGGTAAAGATTCCCATGAATAATAATAATTAGGACTCTATATATCATTTTCCTCAAAATGCTAGTATGTTAGTTTCCTCCGGAATTGATTAGAATATAATATTATATCATCCATTAAAGGTCGGATAATATAGAAATTAAAAAGTGCTGTGAATGTAGAGCACTGTTCAATTCCTCATTAGGAAATTCTCTTACTTGTACTTGTTCAATTTTCATTAAGGATATGGTTGTTATTATGCTTATGTTTATGTTTACTAATATTCACAATAATGGTTAGGGCTACATGCAAGTCCATTCTATTGAAAAAATTTAATATTATTGAAGTCACCCAAAATATTCTTGTCCTTGCAGAACATTAAAGCCGGGAATGAAATAAATTATTCTAAGAGGTGGATAGCATGGATGAAGTTAATGACATAGTCATCATGTTATCACAACTACAATACAAGCAAATTGACACCCCTACAAGTGCTATAAAGGGAATTGACTAAATAAAGGGATAATTGTATAAAAGAAGAAATTTTAAACCCTAGTAAGGTTTTATGCAATGAAAAAGGTTTTCATGAACAATGTTAAGAATATAAAGAGAATGCATCTCTATTGTATCAAATAGTAGAGTTACTGGTAAGTGGCATACTAGTTCACTATTATTTCTTGGGCCTGCATAAAGCTATCCCAATCATTAGAGCTATCCCGCTCATGATAGCATCTGTATGGACAATGCTGTATAAGCAGAAATACTTGTATTTGGATCGTATATGGATGGGTGAGACCTCTTTTAAATGGGAACTTGATCATTACAATGTTTAGTATGAAACATGGTATGCTTCTAATGGATAACTAGATAAATATTTATCCATTAAATCCTTATTTATAATGATTTCCGTAAATAAGCAAAGTCAATTCTAGTTTATCTTAGTAGGATGATCTTTCATGTAAATCTCCAAATTAGTCATATTTGAGCATGTGGAGATTGTAGTTTCGGAAGTGAAGGTAAAATACATATATGCATGATAGCAACTAGAGGAAAACTTGGGAAAAATTGGTATTATGAATGATGAAGAGAAATTAGAATGTTTTTGCTTAAAACCACTAACACAAACCATAACATGTATCGGTTCAGGAACTGTGTGGAAAACTATTTTAAGTAAGAGATTTAAATAAGGATTGATGAATAAAAACAAATCTCACCTAATACGTGAAAGGGGGATTATATAATGGAGGAAGTGCATGGTCGTAGCTCGACTTCATTATTTTGTATATCTATATATATATATATATATATATATATATATATATATATATATATATACCTATGACTTGTCATGGATAGTTTTACAAGTTCTTACCACAGTCTCGTTAAGTAGTCATTAAAATAAACATGTTGGAGAGGAACATGGTTAATATCCATGCATATTAATGAGTTATATGAGTTTACCATGCAAGCACATGTGGGTGAGTATTATAGACTTGTAAGAATATTGTATTTATTAAATGGTTAATGATAGGATTGTCTTGATGTTATGCATCCATAAAAGGAAGAGTCTTGAGTCTAAATCAAGCTATATATGCATATGTTGTTATGTGCCAATAGTAAATAGGCGAAATATGCATGACTATGTTAAGAATCAGGCAGGACAAGGAAATTGAAGGTTATTAGTCTTAATCACAAGAAAAATATTATAACTAAAGTTGTTATAGCATGCAATACGGATCAAATTCCTTAAAAGTAATGTTGTTAGATTTTTAATGCATATGGGAGGAAGATATCATTACTCAAGTGGTACACTTACATATGTTGCCTTCATGAATGCAAGAATTACAATTCTCATAAAACTAGACTATGATGCTGGTCAGAGATTAAACTGTGGTCATCATGCTATAAAAAGAACTTATAAATGGTATAATTGCTATGAAAGTATTATAGAAAATTAAACGATGGTCAGAAGATGTTATAGTAAAAGTTTATATCACCTGCACAAATTTTCATTCAAATTAATCTTTTGATTAATGCATCTACATACAATGTGATTTGTTCTTCGGTTGGAATAAAGTATGGTTAAGGGGAACATATTTCTAGGACATATGCATCTTTTGATGTATATGCATAGTAGAACCTATAAGTATCCTTGGGTACAACCCATAGTAATTGATGAAGTAGCACAAATGGTATAGACCACTAGCTCAATTAGATGTTATCCAACAATCTATCTAATATAGTTGATATCATATCAATTGAAATGTAAAAATGGTATCAGGAAACTTTGAGAGGTCCTTTTATTTGGTTGCATTAATAATGTGTCTGGACAACATAAGAAATGTTGCTTAATTCAAACAAGAATTCATAAAATAAATAAGTCATCTTTTGGTAAAAGGGTGATTTAATGTTAGGGATGAGCTAACATGTAAATACTCTGAGATCATAAACACTTGCAACTACAAGAAGTTTAGGATTGAAATTAGTAAGAATTTTCATGCATAACTACACTGAATTATACATGGCCAATAGGTTGTTGAGGCATAAAAGGGAAAAGGTAAAACATACATGGTGAATGAATGATCTGATGAATATTAAACTTCAACAACTATGAGTTAATAGTATGCTTTAGAACATTAAGAAGAAGGTATGATTAAGATGAAAATATGCATGAATACAATACTACGTGACTGATACTGTAACCACATGACATTTGGAATTGATTTACACATGACATAAAAATTTCTTAAAGTTACATAGATGAACCATGATAAATGAATGTTGGTAGGATACTAACATGGTGGAAAAACATGTGGATAAATTTTATGTCATGCATGTGATACCACGAGATTGGTATTATATGATGTATCACACTTGTACTATGTACAGAAGTACATATGGGACCGTATGATTGCATATCCTACAAGGTTGAAAAAAGAAATGTGTATTGTTGTGTATAACATACCTTGTGTGCAGGTATGTATTAGTCATTGGACAGGTGTCTCACCAGGTAAATAGACCTGGAGGTTACCAAGAAGAAGGAAAGTAAGTTTGGTATAAGCAACTATGGTTAATCGCAGTTTTGCATACATACAATTACGTGAATATATATATGATGAATATATATTGTTATGTAAACTAATCTGTTATGACCTTGCGGGCATATTAATGTAGAAAATATGTTAACTGTTGTATTGTATGCAGAGAGACTGCAAAAAGCAGGTGTTCGCCAAGAACACAAAGGCTTGAAAGAATGCAAGCATGGAACGTGCACTCTTCAGATAAAATAATTTATAAAGAATATGTGGTTTAATAATATTAAGTAACAGATGATGATAATTATCATAGCTAAACTTTTGCATCTATAAATTCTCACAAATGGTTTGAAAAAGTGTTATAGGTAGCTATGAAAGGAGAGCACTCCTTGAGACCGATGTAGCTTTGGAAGGAGAGGTGTTGGGAGCACTACTTGTGACTGATGTACATCGGAAAAATTGCATCAGATGGAAGACGCATGAGAGCTATTGATTCAGAAACCAGCTACCTGTGAACGAGGACATGACGAAGTGATACACTGAGGACGGTGTAAAATATAAGGAGGGGAGTATGTAACACCCCTCCCTCATGTTATAAATTATTGTAAACCTATGCTAAGTTAAAGCTAGGTGTGATATCCTCCCTTGTGTGTTAAATGTTTTAAACCTAAGCTGAGAAAAGCTATGTTTGATACACTCCTTTGTGGGCTAAACTATTCTAAACTTAAGTTGAGGAAAGCTACCTGTGATATGTAATATGAAAAGAAAATCTGTTATTAAATAAATTAACAAAGTAAATCACTTGGAGGGTGGAGCACCAAGAGAGAGGAGATGCTTGCCAAATCCCATGAAGAATGGGATAGAGGTGAATCATTCATGGTAAAGCTTCTAGATGTGATTCTAGATCAGCTTGGATGGATTCCAGATCCATCAGATGTATGGGAGATAAAGATCCATAGTACATAAAATCTTTGCGAGAGATAAAGGCAAGCTTTTATGAGGAAAAGCCTTGTGGGAGATAAAGACGAGATTTTCTTGAAAATACCTAGGAAAATGGAAAAATCCATAAAAGTGGGACATCGCTAATGGTAACTAAATCATGAAAGAGGGTATTAAATACCCAGTGCATCAATCAATTGATCCTTGACAAGATCTTTGGCTCGGGGGGAATCAGTGGTGATTCATGGCTGGCTGGTGGTGCTCCTCCCTCCAAGTGAGATTTAATTGGTTTCATTTGCATGGAATGGTTGTATGTTAGTCTCTTAACCTTCTTGTGATTATTTTATAGTCTCTTAACCTTCTTGTGATTATTTTATTTGGTTCAATATTGGATATGTTACCTGTCTTGGCTTATGTGTTGGTATGATTCTATTTATACTCAAGTGATGGATTCCATTCTTATGCGTATGAATGAGTAGGATACAAAATGAATCTAATGGAAATCTTCTTTATGTTAATGAAGTAACTTTTACTGTTATATAAAGCCTCTGGTTAACATGGCAAATAGAGGTAGATGGTTGCGGATTATCATAGTATAATGTAGGTAATAGAATAATCTATGATGGTGAGATTTTCTATTGCATGTGTACCCAATACAGATCGATCTGAATTCTATCAATTGCTCAAGAGTAATATTTATGATGGAAATGATGGATTCTTACTATGCATGTGTTCATAATGCAACCTTATGAAGCGGAATGGCCTATTAAGTGGATGAAATTACTTCTGAACAATCTTACCAAAGAGTAGATGAGATGGAAGTGTTGCATGTGATTATTTGAATTAATTTATAAAATTTATGCATGCATTATGGTAACCAGGATTTACTAGTGTTGAGACAAGTTATTGGCATAGAGGCATGCAGAGTAACTAGGAAGTAATTTCTAGTCTGATATCTAAGGGTTGAGGATATCGATACCATCCATGTCACAAGGGACTTGATGCTTGCATGCTATGGTTTCCTCCTTCCTTCCAACTATAGTTGTATTTATAAAATCATTCGATGAAAAATAATTAATGGGTCTATGGTATAAGGTCACCTCTTGAATGTGATGTGACCATCTAACTAGAAGAAGAGGATGTGAAATATTAATTATAACTAAGGAAAGTTCTAAAAAATTGGGGAATTAGGGGTTATTTTCCAGATATGCCATGGAGGTATATTACAGATTTTTGTGTTGGGTGCCTGTTGGAGCTCAATTTTTTTTGTGCAATTTTTGCTAAAACGATTAGGGTTTCCTATTGATAATTAATGTAATTTGGAAAAACTGTTACACAATTTTCCTAACCTAATAAATTTTTAATATGTATTCTCAAATTATACCACATGAGAATAGAGAGATTCTCGTTATGATCTTATCATTGTAATCTGAAATTATAAAGAGGTGTGCTTAATATGCGTGGAGATAGACATATAGAAACAAATAGATAATGATAAAGAGGGAGAGCACCGAAATTGTAAATATGTATGTATCATTAAATCTCAATCATTCATGGTGCCATAAATTTCTATTGACTAGCTTGTGTGCTGTGTAGTGTACTATCCCTTGCTAGGAAGATAGGACCCTCCTTCTTAGCAGGGTTCATTAGTTAGTAAAGTATTGTGTATTTTTTATTTATTTCCTCTCAGTTATAATTAATATGTGATTGTTGTCACCATTATTATAAGTGTTTTTTATGCTTTACTAATTTTAGAATCCTAACCTCTGTATTGTGTGACAACATATGTCTTGCAACGACCGCTTTGTTAGTGTGACAATTATTTAATTCCCATTATAGTTTGATGGTGTCTTCATTTCATTTGAATGTGTGTTCCAACATTTGTTGAGAGAATGATTTCCAGGAGTGACGTTCTTTTCTGAATAAGAGTGACCCTATAACAAAGTGGTTTTATTTTTCGTTGTGTGTTTATTTCTTGAGAGCGTGAGCAAGGTTTGAGAGTGTAACAACTAGAGTGTTGACTTGTTGAGAGTATGATTACAATGATTGAGGTTGATATTCATTAGAAGTGGTCATCATTTTCCCTCGCATATATTTTGTGTAATATTCTTGCAATAAAAAAACCTACCCAGATTGATAATTAATGTCAAGATTTTGAATTATTGCTTTGAATTAGAAGGACAAGTGTTCTACTCGAGGACAAGCTGAGGAAAAACATATACACAAATTTCACATAATTAAAGTTGAAGTAAAACTTGGAATTTCATATGAAATTTGAATCAAAATCATTTAAAGGTCAAAGTAAACATATAAAAACTCAAAAGTGTGTAAAATAATTAAAAAAATAATCTACGATTTGAATCAATTAGATTTCCCAATAAATGAAGTGTAGGTGTCAATTTTAGTGAAGCAATGCAATTTTGGCCTACTTCAGAAAAATGCATGCCCAACCTTCATTTCAAGGTCAAATTGAATGATTCAACTTGCAGAGTACTTTTTTACTCATAATTAACATTAATTTTTCACATAGAAAATTCTATTGTGTTAAAAAAATATGCCAAATTGGAACAATTTCATAGGGTTAAAGTCAAGGTTTGTGTGCCTCAAATAAATGCATACTAGGACCTATACTTAATTAACCATGAGATAATGATCATTCCAATCTAAATATAAAATCATTTTATGCAACATCCCATAGTCATTTTAATAAAGGAAATGCTATACACTGAAATCCAATTTTGTTGGAGTAGAAATTGATCATATGTGCCAATGATCATAGTCGGAAAAAATATGCATACCTAGGGCAAACCAATTACACTCTTGGTAATGAAATTCAAAATGGGACATGATTGGGCAATCCCTAACCATAGGATATAACCTTGCAACATGTCTTACAAATACCCTACATAACTATGTTTCCCACTTATACACAAGTTTCTCATAAGGCAAGTCAAAGAAAAACTTAGAATGTTGTATGAAATTGGTAGTATAGATATTAAAGTTAAAAGTAAAGATAAAATGATGTAAAATTGTGTAAAATCATTAAACAAATAATCTACAATTTTAATGAATCATATTGGCCAATAAATTAATCCTGGGCATGCATTTTAGTGAAGAAAAATAATTTTGGCCTGCTTCACAAAGATGCAGGCCCAAACTTTATTTCAAGGAAAACATTTTTTCCTATGAGGATATTTTCTCCTGAATTTTTAAGGCATGGTCTTAATTTTGACAAAGTACATTTTCTTCCTAAAGAAAAATGGTATATTTTTAAGCTAGAGAGGACTTTAGGTCCATTTATTGTAAACATAGAAAATTCCTTACAAAGGTGGAACTGATGATGAAGGAGTTTGGCTTTGAGAAAGGAGAAAAGTGGTAATATGAACCTCACCGTATAATTTCTCATAAAAAGGTGGAAATTAGTTTTGCACCTTATATTCATGAAAGTAGACCAGAAATTGAGAAAATGGAAAATCAACATGCATGGCCATGTTGTTGGGTGCAATGGTTAAAGGATGTTGAAACCCCTATGGTAAACGAGAACACTTTGAATGGGACTGATCCTGAACAGATAGATGTTGAGATGGAATACTCGAAGTCACAAAAGAGGACTAAAATCCCAATGGAGGATGAAGAATAAATACAAATAAAATTAACAGAAGGAGCTTTAAAAGGGCATGGGTTTCAAATGTAGTTGGGAAATCCATGGGATTCTACTTCCTCTTCTATCTCCACTCATTTGACATCATTCACAATAGAAGTTATTCCTTTTTCATTTGAAACTTTGCAAATGAATTATCAACAAATTAATGAAAGAAGTGATAAAATGAGAATTAATATGGAAATAGAGCATCAAGACCCTGTTGCAAATCATATAATATGAGGTTGCAATCATTACAGAAGAACTTAACAATGCCTAGGACTGAGAAAACTCAAACAACTAAGTTGGATGAAGATGAAAAAAGAGAGCTATTAATAGGATAATTAGTTGAAAGAAATAAAGACATATTTATTTTGCAGGAATAAGTGCAAAGCTTACAATAGTAAATTAAAAATCATGTTTTCACCATTATGGTTCAAAGTGAATTAGATGAACCCTTAGAGAAATTAACAAAGGTCATGGACGAGCTTAGAATTTCATAAGTTGAACTAAAGAAAACGCAAGATGATTTGGTTGTGGTAAGGGAGTAGTTGAATGTAAAGGAGAGGCAATAATACATTGTATATGAAAATAACAATCAACTTCCGAGTAAGTGTAAGAAAACTTACGATGAAATCAAAGAGTTGAAAACCATGTTTGAAGGTAATATTTATTTAATTGAGGATATACAAATTTTTTGGGATGACATTATTGAAGAAGTTCATTCTATATGGGAGTATATTTTTATAATTCCACAACAAAATATTATGCTAAGAGGATAAAAAATGAGGACTGATTTATGAAAGAAATAAGTATTTGAATGAAAAATGTTCAACAACATTAAGGGTGGGAGTCACAATATTTTGGACCAAGCACACCAGTGATGTCGTAGTTTAACATGTGGAGGCATGGAAAATTGGGTGAATGGCAAGACCTTGTGATGGGAGTTCCACCGAAGTATCCATTCCCTACATCGTAATCTTTGTTGAAGTGAAAGAAAGTGGCTAGGAAGATTACTCAATCAAATTTTTGTTGCAGAGGAGATCATGTGAGTTGTGAAATAAACGATGGAATTCTAAGGTGATGAACACTGATGAGGCTAATACCAAGGTAAAAGGATAAAATAGTCTAATATTGGTTGGGGTGAGAATATTAGCATGTGTGAACCATTGTATTGAGTTGTTGTGAAGGAATATTGTAAACTAAGTTCACGAAAACTCAAAGTGATATAGATCATTAAACCATAATGGTGGAGTTGAGGTCACAAGCAACCATGATGAATGAGCATGAAGTGTCAAACGCCGTAAAATACCACCCAAGGGATGATTGAGGAATGAAATAATTAGTGAAAGGATGTCTTCGAGTAATAGATTATGAGAGAGGCATTTGTAGACGTGTATGCCATATGTTTTACATTTTCAAAGATAACAAGATCAACCTTTGAAGATTTAATTCTCTTTCCTTTTTTTTCACTTCTAATTTTTATCATAGAATTTAGTTTTATATTATAATAAATATAAAATATATTTTAAAGAAATCATTTAAATATTATTTTTCTGGATTTTTTAATCCAACATTACCAAATACAAATTATTATAATAATGAGCTAATTAGCATAATATATAATTATTATTTAAGTTGTATAGCAATAATATTTTTAAATACTTTCATTGACTAGGTTTTGGTTATTGTTTAAAAATGAATACATATGAATAAAACTTGGATGATAAAGTAACTAAAAAAACATTTTTTTAGTTAGAATTGATTATCAAAATCAACTCTCTTCCATCCCAAATTATCTCATGATTCTAGTGATGTTAATAAATATTGTTTCGTTGATTCAACACTTTGGTTTATAACATATCTAAATTTATAAAACAGTAAAAACAAAAAAATGGAAATAGTTCACATTTTGAATATGGCTAGGAAAACTTGAAGTCTAAGTAACTTGTTTAGTTTTTATAAACATAGCATGAAGAACACTGAAACTTTTAGAAGGTTGTAAAAGCACATCTGATAGGTGAATTGAACATTGCCAAGTAGAGATTGTTGTGCACAAAATCGCAAGAGATATCATTCATGCCTCTCCCTGCCCTTGTGTGTTACCATTCACTGAACTTTGCTTTGAAATATCAATGCAACATTTATTATAAAAATGAAGAAGAGGTTTTCCCATTAAGAGTTTTAGTTGGCATGCTCAAGAGTGAAAAATTAAAAGTGAAAATGAACTTTCCTTCGAAAATGCTAAATAAAACAGAGGTTAGAGTTGAAAAAGGAATTTTCCTTCCAAAATACAAAACATGTATCTGTACATTCATAGTACCTAAATTATACATTTTGGTTCCTATATAGCCTCACACTGCCTATGCCTATCACCATAATATGGAAAATAGCCTATCAGCGATAATATGGAAAACAAATTCCTATTGCAGCTTTTTGTATACCGCGACGTCAAAAGAGACATTGTTTACAAATCTTGCTTCAAATACTTGAAATATGATCTGATTGAATATCTGTCTACCACATATCTGTAATATAGTTATTGAAAAACAAATAATGTGAAAATATTTTAGCTAGCTCAATGCCATCTTCTTCCTTAAACCTTGTCCTTGGTTGAATTACAACTACTATAGCAACTCTCATAGCTAAATTACACATACATTTCAAATTCAATAAACTTCTCAAATTTTCATATAAAATTCCAGCCATATTAGCATCACCTGCTTCACAAGTATATAGAGGGACACTCAATTATAAAATCCCTACACAAAATAACATGTGGGCATGATGTTATTATTCTCCTAAATTAAATCATCATTAATATAAATTATGTCAAATAATTTAAATACGTCAACAAGTGTAATTGCAAAAAATCTGAGTTTTAATTATAAATAGGAAATTAGACTTTAGAATAAAAAAGGACTTTTGGAGGAAGACTATTATCACAGGTAGCTTGGAAGAGACTATTTGGCCTTGGTTGACATCCACCCCTTCTCAGAATGTTTTTTAGATTCTATGTGCTGAGGATTTTTGAGCAATTGCGTGTTGTTACTAACTGTTACCGTGTTTTACTAAGATATTTTGATCAGCTCAGGAATTTTAAGGAAAACATGAAGGGAAAAACAAAATCTAAAAAAATTATTTAAAATAATAAAAATAAAAATTAACCATAAATAAATAGTTGTGTATCTTACTTTCCAAACCCTTAAAGCAACCAACTCATAGTCTTGTTTGAGAAGAGTTCTCAGTTAAGTTTTAACATATATAGGAGAGAGTGCATGATGATATTAAATGAAAAGAGTTCTCAGTTAAGTTGTAACATCTATGAAAAAGTTCTCAGTTAAGTTTTAACATCTATAGGAGAGTGTATTAATTTAAAATTTTCTAAAAATGGAAGTGTTTAGTGGATGTTTATAATTTTACATGTTTTAATTATATTTGTTATATATATATATATATATATAAGTGATAATTTAAAATTTTAAGAATATGTATTTAAATATATTTATAGATATTAATTTGTGGTAATTTTTAATTGGATATGGATAAAGTTACATGGGAGGCTTGATTTTTTTTGGGTTCTTTGTGCACTTTCTTGGCTACAAAAATAGTTTTCATTGTCTCATGATGATTGACTTCAATGAGTTTGTAAAAAGTGATACGAAGTCTTCAAATTAGTATGGGAGTGAATGACAACATGAACGGACATTGCTACACAATCATGATAATAAAAAGATTTAGTTATGAATGGAGAATAACTGATATGCCTCTTTTTTGTGTGCCTAGATATTGAGTTTGCAATTATAAGATTTATCACTTTAAAACTTACTTTTATATTAAAGATGTTATCTTATTTTTTATTATTTAAATTTAGCCAAGTTTAATAATTCCATAAATATCTTATCTGATTATTTTATACTTTAGATAAATTTATAAAAAAAATTTAACTCTCAAAAGATTAAGTGTATTAATCATTTCCTTCATATTGTATTAAATATTAGAATGAGAAATAATAATTAAATACATTATTTTTAGTCAAATGTAAAACACACATGTGAATTGTAATTTTTTTTATATATATTTTAATAATATTCAACCTGATTTATTATTTATCTTCATTTTTAATTAATTAATTTTTAATTTAGAAATACATATTTATATATTTATAATATTTTAATAATATACACTAAACCACTTAAATCTAAACTAAAATACAAATTTTATATTCATTCACATTTCAGTTTTACATCGCCCAGCCTAAAAACACATCTATTATCTCCTCTCGTACTCCAATTCAACATCGACATTCAATATGTGGAAGATCCAAATGGTCTCTATGAGTTCCTTATGAACAAAGAATCAGATATCGCAACCCCGGTCATATACTCACTCCCATTTCTAGCGCTCGCCAATAGACTCTGTTACATGCATGGTGTTTGAAACGATCTATTCTGAAGTGGCAACATTGAACGCTAAAATATATTTGAGCCTCACCTCCCTTTCCCTTTTTTCCCTTTATTTATAAATTATGTTTTTTTGTGTAAGTATTGAATATTGATGTAATATATTTTATTAATTGTTTTATTTTTTATAAAATTTTTGTATTTATTATTATTTTTTTTATTAAACTATATTTAAACTAAACTTCAAATATTAATTATTATGTAACTCTTAATATATTTAAATTTGAGTCCAAATGAAAACATTAAAGCGATAATGTTAAGTAAGACAGTAAATTTAACTGTGAACTAAAACTCTGTTTGGTAAATTATAATAACTCTGTTGCTACTGCTCTTAATTATTATGATAATTAATTGTGCTACCACTGTTTAATTAAGTATGTGATTAATTGTTGTTAGTAGTTGTTGAGGTAGTTGAAACAAGAGAAAAACCTAACTACCTTCATCTGACGGTTGAGACCCCAAGGGAAAAGGGGATTGCCAAGTATGGTAAGGATCAAATGGCAGAGGTGTGGCGATATGCTATGTCTGGTGGAGACCAGATGGCATGTGATTGGAAGTGAGAGGCTTCCTGAACCACTACGTCTGGTTAGGATCAGATAGTGTGATTCTGGCATAACCAGAGGGTTTGTAGACAGTGAAGATCTGCAGAAGTGCTTGCGGGTGGAAGATCGAGGAGGATCTTCCTACGGTCGGGAGGTTGACAAGCACTACGAAAAGGTTTGCTACTGCTCAGGTACGGCTTGCTAAAGCATTTAAGAATCCGTTTTATCCTGTGGGATTCCTTTAAGGTCTTTGATAGGCAAGTAAAGGTAATGAGAAAAAGATTTAATCATTTTTTTTTAGAATCTAGCCTCTGCGCAACTGGCAGAGATGGAACTAGATTTTTCAATCAAAGAACAATAGCGAAACCATGTGGAATTAAAAACCCTGTAGCATAAGCGATAGAAGGAATATAAAACAGGAAAAAGATTACTGTGTAAACCATCCTCTGTAACCCAGATGGGAATTGAGCAAAAGAATTCAACACTGTGCGTAAGCATTGAGTTTACATTTCGAACCGAGAACAACAGTAAATACCCAATATTACCCAGACCTTCTACCAAAGAAAATGCAGGCCATTCGAATCATCTGCGGAACAAAGCATATATTTCAAATAACAATCCATTATCAAATATATAGTTCAACATTTAACAGAACATTTAAGGATGCAGAAAGAAAACAAACTGATGGTAATACCCCTGTTTCCGAGGAACGGAGGAAGGGCCGTGACCACCATGCATGCGTAATAAACATTAACAGATGCCCCGACTCTGAAGAGAATCGCCGAAGCTATGCTATATATATATAGCCAACAGGGGCTTCTATTGCTAGTATACACTGGAAAAACGAATAGGGATAAATGTTCAAAACTTGTATTCACAGTAAAAGCTACAGAGAAGGCCAGCATACACCGAATAACAGTACTAGAGCCAAATAAGGGTTTCCTTGTAAACCAGTAATAATTCTTAAACCGAAGAATTAAAATCGAAAACAGTATCATATAAACAGAACATTAATCAACCGAAAGCATTCGTCCGCCTTCAAGACCAACACTCCATTGTAAGGAAACAAATTATACAGCACAAGTTTGGCATACAGCGCCTCTTAACGGAGGTTCCCGCCTGAATGCTGGCGGAGAAACCAAACAATTTACAAACAACAAAATATGAAAGAGAAACATAAAATTTCCCATGGGAGGAAAACCCCTGTTCATGGCGGAGGGATTCCGAAGCATGAGCAAACCCCGACATCCTGTCAAAATGGACAGCGGCTCAGCCCATTACCACGGAAAAGCCATACGAGCCTACAAGTATATACACAAATTCTTACCTAGACCTGGGGTGGCGGAGAAGTGGTGAAGGCTTTCCAACGTCGTTGATTTAACAACCGAATCTTCCTCCTGAGAATATCATCGTAACCAAAAACTGTAAGTTCATTTTCTAAAACACCGAAGAAGATGAATACAAAAACTAAAAGAACTGTAACCATAACCGAAACTGTGAAGTCCAAAAGCCTGTGAAGGATATGAGTATGAAATGAGAAGAGGGGTAAACATGAATAAAAGGAAATTCGATACCTGATCTGGTGTTGGAAGGCAGAGTCATCCTGCTGTATACCAGACCACCTGGAGGTAAGGAGTTCTGAATAAGGCGGAGCGCCATGAAGCCGTGTGCGACAGGAGGTCGCTCAACAATGAAAAACAAGCTAAAGGAGTTAACCACACATCAAAAACCTTTAAAGCACCCACCGCCTCATGGCTCAACGACAGCCCTTGTTTTGGGCGGGCTCGTCTCCACCGTTGGATCACCCGTAATTGAACCGGGAAACAATTGTTAAATGGTAAGTTCAAGAAATGTCATACCGTATGGCTCCTGAAGCACCGAGCATGTGGAGGGCACATGGTAACCTGGTGGCCAGCCGTTCATCGTGCCAAATGGACGATGCAAAGCAGGCCAGCTGGGTGAGTATCAGAGTCGGACAAGACTCGTGGCTTCAGCTAACCTCGGTGAAATAAACCAACACGTATATATAGAAATTGCCATAAAAACATTTATGATTGAAGTATCACTCATATCACTTTTGTACATACCTTTGAATGTCAACCGCTTGATTAACTCGAGACATATCATGAGTCAACTATTGTATATTCGTTAATGAATCATGGGCATGGATAGATGTTGGTATAGTGAATCATTTATCGACTTTTGTATGAGTGGGTAGGAGTATAAAACATAAGAATGTTTTAATATTAAGTGTTCCTTGTTATAATGTTCGACAATAATAATGTATATAACTTGTTTGCGTTACGAAGATCTAATGAACATGTATGCATGTTTATACTGCGGTAAAAAATAAATAAATTTAGATCTGTAATGGTGTGTGACAAGTGGTATCAGAGCCCGGGTTACAACTCTATGACCTCGGGTTAATTTTAATAGAGACAGCAATGAATAAGTAGCATCCTAACAAGCAAGCAAGGAGTATGTTGAAATATAAAAATTACATCTGTTGAAATGAGCTAATTTTGTTCAGGTGACAGCAGAATGAGGAGAACAAGTAGCGCTCCTCATGAAAATTTGAATCGACCAGATAACGTTGCTCACCCTCAGGGGAATCCTGAGATATGTGTACAACTGGGAGAGGAAGGCCACAACACTGATTTGACTATATTGAGGACAGTCCAGGAGCTGAAGGACGAAATGGCCCGTTTGCGTGAGGACAACGCAAGACTAAACATGGAACAAGAGAGGATTCTGTAAAGATTATCTGATAAACAACATCAACAGTAGTCTCATCCTAGGCCGGAGCAGACACGGGTATCAGATGAACAAAGCTATCACACTGAACAGGAGGAAGCAGAGGAAAGGGCGGAGGTGCGAGGAGAGAAGTCTGTTAACGCTTCTGAATATAAAACTCCAAAGAGACCGCAGATAGAACTGCAAGGGGACTTTCGGAAGATTAAACCACCCCATTTCGATGGGGAATCAGAAGAAGTTGCGGAGGCTTGGCTAATCAACATGAACAAGTATTTCCAAGTGTACGAGTATGATCACCATCTTAAGGCATGGCTGGCCATCTTCCAGCTGCAGGCCAAGGCTACATTATGGTGGGAAGAAGTCAAGATGGTGTGGGGGGTGAGTGAGCAAGATGTGACTTGGGAGACTTTTCAAAGATATTTCAAGGAAAAGTACCTGACAGAACGCTTCTATGATGAAAAAGCACGAGAATTTCATGATCTGCGGCTTGGACAGCAAACCATAGATGAGTTCATAACTAAATTTACATCTCTGCTTCGCTATGTACCGTACATTCGGGAGGAAAAGGCTAAGGTGCAGCGGTTTGTTAGCAGCCTACCCCAGGCAATGCGGGAAAGAATCGAATTTGATAATCCGAAAATGATGGACGAAGCAATTCGGAAGGCTAGAATATGTTATCAGCAGAACAAACAAAAAGGAGAAAATTCTGGAAAGCACTGGGCGGATAAAAAGGGCAGCAGAATGACTGTAGGAGTTAAGGGAACTCGCAGCAATTTTCACAAGGGATTCTTGAAAGGGGCCAGCAATAGAAACCCATCAAGGAATCAGATCGGATTAAAGCCACCTGTTGAATCTAAATACAGTGAACAGTCGGTTAGAGTTGATAATGAGGGCTCAGTTAGGCCACCGGTTCAGTGCTGGGGTTGTGGCGGACCCCATTATATTAAAAATTGCCCTCACCGGAAGGAAAGCGATCAGGTGTCCTAGATTTACGAAGCCTCCACAGTGGGAGATGTGGCTCGGTCCATACCCAAAATAAATGCCGCACTCGAGGATCGACAAGCTGATTACCAGCCAACAATGATAGAATTTGAAGGTAAGATCCTTGATCGAACTGTTTCCATTTTAGTAGACCCAGGAGCTACTTTAAGCTACGTAAGTCCCAAAGTTGTGGAAAACTGTAGTTTGCAAACTATTAAGTTTAAGAATCCCTGGTTAGTACAGCTTGCCACCGGGGCCAAAAGACGAGTGCTGGCTAAGGTCAGCAACTGTCCACTAAGGTTAGCCGGTCAGACAGTAATAACAGAATTGAATGTACTCCCTCTTGGTTCATATGATGTGCTGATAGGGATGGATTGGTTGGAAAAGCGGTGGTCTGTAATAAACTGCAAGACAAAAACAATCTCTTATCGAGATGAACTGGGAAAAGAAAAGGAAATTCAAGGTATCCAAAAACCGGTGCAGATCCGGCCAATTACGGCCTCACAGCTAGCTAAAAGTGTCTGGAAGAAATGTCAAATATATGCAGTACAAGTAGGGTATGCTAGATCTGAAGATAAAATTGCGACTGTGGAGAGTATACCAGTAGTGCGAGATTTTACAGATGTATTTCCTGAAGAAATACCAGGGCTGCCGCCCAAAAGAGATTTGGATTTCACCATAGAATTGGTACCCGGTGCAGCCCCAGTATCCCGAGCACCGTACCGGATGAGTGTGCCGGAATTAACTGAGTTAAAGATGCAGCTGCAAGAGTTGTTGGACAAGAAGTATATTCGTCCCAGCGTATCCCCTTGGGGAGCCCCTGTGTTGTTTGTTAGGAAAAAGGATGGAACTCTCCGTATGTGCATAGATTATAGACAGCTGAATAAATTGACAGTTAAAAACAAATATCCACTACCCCACATTGATGAACTGTTTGATCAGGTGAAGGGGGCGATAATCTTTTCAAAGATCGACTTGAGGTCGGGCTATCATCAAATCCGAATTAAGGATGAGGACATATCCAAAACAACTTTTCGAACTCGTTATGGGCACTACGAGTTTGTGGTACTTCCTTTCGGGTTGACCAATGCACCTGCGACATTTATGTGCTTGATGAGCAGTGTATTTCATCAGTACGTAGACAAATTCGTGTTAATCTTTATTGATGATATACTTATTTACTCCCGGAATATTAAAGAGCATGAGGAGCATCTCAGAGTAGTGTTACAGACACTACGGGAGCATCAGCTATATGGTAAATTTAGCAAATGTGATTTTTATAAAGAACAGATCCAGTATTTGGGGCATATCATTACAAAAGAAGGTATAGTTGTGGACCCCGAAAAGATCAAAACTATAATGGAATGGACAATACCCAAGGACGTGGCAGATATCAGATCTTTCATGGGGCTAGCTGGATATTACCGGCGGTTTGTGGAAGGCTTCTCCAGGGTTGCGTATCCTATCACCTCTTTGCAAAAGAAGGGAAAGATATTCAAGTGGACAGCAGATTGTCAACGGAGCTTTGAACAGCTCAAAAACCTGCTCACCACTACACCTGTGCTGAGTGTTGCAGACCTAGAAAAGAAGTATGTAGTTTGCATAGATGCAAGCAAAGAGGGTGTAGGAGGGGTGCTAATGCAGGAAGGGAAAGTGATCATGTACGAATCCAGAAAATTGAAGGAGCATGAGCAAAAGTATTCTGCCTATGATCTGGAATTAACTGCGCTAGTTCATGCACTGAAAATGTGGCGCCATTATTTGGTGGGAAGAAAATTCTTGCTAATGACCGATCACCATAGTTTAACTAGCTACTTTAGTCAACCAACTTTAAATGCTAGGCAAGCTAGGTGGCTGGAATTTTTGGGGAATTTCGATTTTGAAATTAAGCACCTGAAAGGAAAAGAGAACAGGGTGGTTGATGCACTGAGTTGAAAAGTGCATTGCATTTATGAAATTGGTATTAGTGAAGGACAGTCCACCCTTGACAAAGAAATTGAAGAGGCCACTGCACAAGATCGAATTTACCTACAAAAGAAGCAACTGGTGCAGAATTTAGATACCCACAAAATACAACAAGGGTACGATTTGAATGCAGTCGGAATTCTGTGTTACCAGAAAATAATTTATGTACCCAAGCAGAGCGGTATTAAAGAAAATATTCTAGATGAATATCATAAAATCACTTATGCGGGACATCCGGGCTATCAAAAATTAATCACCTCGCTTCGGAAGGAGTTTCATTGGCCAGGCATGAAAAGGGATGTGGTAGAACATCTGGCGCGATGCTTAGAATGTCAACAGGTTAAGGCTGAACATCAACACCCTGCGGGTTTACTACAGCCATTACCCATACCAGAATGGAAGTGGGAGACTATCACCATGGACTTTATTACGTGGTTGCCAAAGTCTAAAAAGAACAATGACTCTATAATGGTTGTAGTAGAGAAGCTCAGTAAGTCAGCTCACTTCATACCGATTCAATCTACATATCGTGGGGCTCAAATCGCAAATGTTTTCATGCAGAACATATTTAAACTCCATGGGCTGCCAAAAACTATAATATCCGATCGTGATGTCAAATTCACATCAGGCTTTTGGAAGACCTTGTTTGAAGGTCTGGGGCCTCAATTGAATTTTAGCACCGCTTATCATCCGCAGACTGACGGACAGACTGAGCGGGTGAATCAGGTGGTGGAAGACATGCTGAGGTCATATGTGATGCAACAACCTACCCGATGGGAGGAGTACTTACACCTTGTAGAGTTTGCCTATAATAATGGATATCATGCATCCTTGCGGATGAGTCCATTCGAAGTACTTTACGGCCGAAAATGCCGTACGCCATCTAGTTGGGGTGGACCGAAAGATAAACTCATGCTGGTTCCTGAAATGTTGGAAGAGATGGAAGCCATGATCAAGAGAGTCCGGGCTAATTTAAAAATAGCTCAGGACAGAGAAAAAAAATTTGCAGATCGGAAAAGAACCTTTAAAGAATATCAGGTGGGTGAACATGTATATGTCAGAATCCGAGCAAGGAGAAGTACTCTACAATGGAATGCTTGTGCCAAATTGGCACCTCGCTTTTGTGGGCCCTTCCAGATTTTAGCACGAGTGGGGCCGGTAGCTTATCAGCTAGCCCTACCCAGCCATATCCGGGTCCATAATGTTTTCCATGTATCCGTTTTAAAGAAATATGTTTATGACCCTAGACACATAATAAGTTGGCAGGACATTCAGGTAAGAAGATGCTGTAAGATAAACATAAATCAAAATGGAATGTTAGAAAACAGCTAATCTGAATATTATGTGTTTCAGGTGGAACCGGAAGGAGAGTTCCTGGTCGAGCCAGTGAACATACTAGATCGGAGAAGAGTCGAGCTGCGGAAAAAGGTCATCAACCAGGTTAAAGTGCAATGGCAGCACTTTGGGCCAGATGAGGCCACCTGGGAGGATGAGCAGAGTATGAAAGAAGCTTATCCCGGATTGTTCCTGGGTGAACAACAACATTGAGACGATGTTGAACTTCAGGAGGGGGAGATGTAATGCTCCTAGTAAAGCGATAATGTTAAGTAAGACAGTAAATTTAACTGTGAACTAAAACTTTGTTTGGTAAATTATAATAACTCTGTTGCTACTGCTGTTAATTATTATGATAATTAATTGTGCTACCACTGTTTAATTAAGTATGTGATTAATTGTTGTTAGTAGCTGTTGAGGTAGTTGAAACAAGAGAAAAACCTAACTACCTTCATGTGATGGTTGAGACCCCAGGGGAAAAGGGGAATGCCAAGTCTGGTAAGGATCAGATGGCAGAGGTGTGGTGATATGCTATGTCTGGTAGAGACTAGATGGCATGTGATTGGAAGTGAGAGGCTTCCTGAACCGCTACGTCTGGTTAGGATCAGATAGCGTGACTCTGGCATAACCAGAGGGTTTGCAGACAGTGAAGATCTGCAGAAGTGCTTGGGGGTGGAAGATCGAGGAGGATCTTCCTACGGTCGGGAGGTTGACAAGCGCTACGAAAAGGTTTGCTACTGCTCAGGTACGGCTTGCTAAAGCATTTAAGAATTCGTTTATCCTGTGGAATTCTTTTAAGGTCTTTGATAGGCAAGTAAAGGTAATGAGAAAAAGATTTAATCATTTTTTTTTTGAATCTAGCCTCTGCGCAACTGGCAGAGATGGAACTAGATTTTTCAATCAGAGAACAATAGCGAAACCATATCGAATTGAAAACCCTGTAGCATAAGCGATAGAAAGAATATTAAACAGGAAAAAGATTACTGTGTAAACCATCCTCTGTAACCCAGATGGGAATTGAGCAAAAGAATTCAACACTGTGCATAAGCATTGAGTTTACATTTCGAACCGAGAACAACAGTAAATACCCAGTATTACCCAGACCTTCTACCAAAGAAAATGCAGGCCATTCGAATCGTCTGCGGAACAAAGCATATATTTCAAGTAACAATCCATTATCAAATATATAGCTTCAACATTTAACAGAACATTTAAGCATGCAGAAAGAAAACAAACTGACGGTAATACCCCTGTTTCCGAGGAACGGAGGAAGGGCCGTGACCACCATGCATGCGTAGTAAACATTAACAGATGCCCCGACTCTAAAGAGAATCGCCGAAGCTATGCTATATATATATATATAGCCAACAGGGGCTTCTATTGCCAGTATACACTGGAAAAACGAACAAGGATAAATGTTCAAAACTTATATTCACAGAAAAAGCTACAGAGAAGGCTAGTATACACAGAATAACAGTACTAGAGCCAAATAAGGGTTTCCTTGTAAACCAGTAATAATTATTAAACCGAAGAATTAAAATCGAAAACAATATCATATAAACAGAACATTAATCAACCGGAAGCATTCGTCCGCCTTCAAGACCAACAGTCCATTGTAAGGAAACAAATTATACAACACAAGTTTGGCATACAGCGCCTCTTAACGGAGGTTCTCGCCTGAATGCTGGCGGAGAAACCAGACAATTTACAAACAACAAAATATGAAAGAGAAACGTAAAATTTCCCATGGGAGGAAAACCCTTGTTCATGGCGGAGGGATTTCGAAGCATGAGCAAACCCCGACATCCTGTCAAAATGGACAGCGGCTCAGCCTGTTACCACGGAAAAGCCATACGAGCCTACGAGTATATACACAAAATTCTTACCCGGACCTGGGGTGGCGGAGAAGTGGTGAAGGCTTTCCAACGCCGTTGATTTAACAACCGAATCTTCCTCCTGAGAATATCATCATAACCAGAAACTGTAAGTTCATTTTCTAAAACGCCGAAGAAGATGAATACAAAAACTAAAAGAACCGTAACCATAACCGGAACTGTGAAGTCCAAAATCCTGTGAAGGATATGAGTATGAAACGAGAAGAGCGGTAAACTTGAATAAAAGGAAATTCGATACCTGATCTGGTGTTGGAAGGCAGAGTCATCCTGCTGTATACCAGACCGCCTGGAGGTAAGGAGTTCTGAATAAGGCGGAGCGCCATGAAGCTGTGTGCGACAGGAGGTCGCTCAACAATGAAAAACAAGCTAAAGGAGTTAACCACACATTAAAAACCTTTAAAGCACCCACCGCCTCATGGCTCAACGACAACCCTTGATTTGGGCGGGCTCGTCTCCATCGTTGGATCACCCGTAGTTGAACCGGGAAACAACTGTTAAATGGTAAGTTCGAGAAATGTCAGACCGTATGGCTCCTGAAGCACCGAGCACGCGGAGGGCACATGGTAATCTGGTGGCCGGCCGTTCATCGTGCCAAATGGACGATGCAAAGCAGGCCAGCTGGGTGAGTATCAGAGCCGGACAGGACTCGCGGCTTCAGCTAACCTCGGTGAAATAAACTAGCACGTATATATAGAAATTGCCATAAAAACATTTATGATTGAAGTACCGCTCATATCACTTTTGTACATACCTTTGAATGTCAACCGCTTGATTAACTCGAGACATATCATGAGTCAACTATTGTATATTCGTTAATGAATCATGGGCATGGATAGATGTTGGTATAGTGAATCATTTATCGACTTTTGTATGAGTGGGTAGGAGTATAAAACATAAGAATGTTTTAATATTAAGTGTTCCTTGTTATAATGTTCGATAATAATAATGTATATAACTTGTTTGCGTTGCGAAGATCCAATAAACATGTATGCATGTTTATACTGCGGTAAAAAAAAAAAAAATAGATCTGTAATGGTGTGTGACAAAGAATGTATTCAACCACATTTCCATCCTTGTATTCCAGCATTGAGTAAGTACGACATCCAATTGCAAACCTTCCTCGAAGAGAGCATCCCTTTCAACATTAATTTAATATGATAATACAAGTTGTAATTAAAATAATTTTTATCTTCAAAAATAAATTATGAGAGTTGATTGCTTTGATAACTAACAAGAATGTTCAAAAACATGGATATTGAAACCCCTTTTAGTTTCAATTCAACGAACTCCACATGATTACTTATGTGTAATTTTTTAAAACCTTTTTAAGTTTAAAAATTCCCAAAACATAGTTATCCGTGTGTACAATCTATATAAATTATAATCATATTGCTTTTACGTAAAAATAAATTATTACATTTAAATGCTTCATCAAATATTTAACTACGTCTCACATTAATGAATCATTAAATATAAGTACGGCATTATTTTGATAAAAAATTTAGCTTACGTGAAATTAATAAATATGCTCAATTGTTCGAAAAAGTGTAAAAAAGGTTGATAGCTTTGTGAATTTGGAAAATTTGTATAAGAGAGGCATTTGTAAACGTGTATGACATATATTTTACATTTACAAATATAGCAACGTCAATCTTTGAAGATGAAAAGTTGTGCATTAGCTCTCACTTATAATTAACACTAATTATTACCCACACCTTAATTGAAAATTATAAAATTGTATTTATGTTTGTTTTAATGTTTATATATTTTAATTTAAAATAAAACTATTGTTTGGTAGTGTTATAAATTATTTTATTTTATGTAAAATAGTATACCCTGTCCATTTACTTCGTTTTTTTTCACTTCTGATTTTTATGATAAAATTTAAGTTTTATATTATAATAAATATAAAATATATTTTAAAGAAATCATTTAAATATTATTTTTCTAAAAGAAATTATCCAGCTTTTATCATTTTTGTATTATTATACTAATTAGCTAACTAACGTAATATATAATTATTATGTAAGTTGTATAGCAATAATATTTTTGAATACTTTCATTGATTATGTTTTGGTTATTGTTTAAATATGTATAGATATGAATACAATTTGGATGATAAACTAACTAAAAAAATATTTTTTAATTAAAATCGATTAACATAGGCAACTCTCCTCCATCCCAGATTATCTCATACTTCTACGGATGCTAATAAAGATTGTTTCATTGATTCACCATTTTGGTTTATAACATATCTAAGTTTATAAAACAGTATAAACTAAAAAATAGAAATAGTTCACATTCTGAATATGACTAGGAAAACTTGAAGTCTCAGTAACTTGTTTAGCTTTTATAAACATAGCATGAAGAACACTAAAATTTTCAAAATGTTGTAAAAGCAC
The DNA here is from genome assembly GCA_031772625.1 of Pinus tabuliformis. Taxonomy (NCBI): domain Eukaryota; kingdom Viridiplantae; phylum Streptophyta; class Pinopsida; order Pinales; family Pinaceae; genus Pinus; species Pinus tabuliformis. The sequence goes on along the minus strand of CM062811.1, from coordinate 834,865,735 downwards.
ATCTGATAGGTTCATGCCTCTCACTGCCCTTGTGTGCATTGAACTCTGCTTTGAATTATCAATGCAACTTTTATTATAAAAACGGAAGAAGATGTTCTCCCACTAAGAGTTGCAGTTGGCATGATGAAGAGTGAAAACAGAGAAATCAAATATGAAAATGAATTTTCCTTCCAAAATGCAAAATTCTTGCAGTTGGCATGCTCAAGAGTGAAAACAGAGAAATCAAAGGTGAAAATGAATTTTTTTTCCAAAATGAAAAATGCTATATATAAAAAAAGAATATTGAGAAATTAGAGGTGAAAAATGAACTTTCCTTCGAAAATGACGAAAATCTATCTGTAGATTAACAGTACCTAAATTATACATTTCCGTTCCTATATAACCTCACACTGCCTATTAGCTATAATATGGAAAACAAATTCCTATCACTACTTTCTGGATACTACCTCTCAAATTCTAGGTCAGAAGAGACATTGTTGTACAAATTTTGCTTAAATACTTGAAATTTGATCTAATTGAATATTAGTCTATATACATATTTGTAATATAGTTATTAAAAAAAAAATAATGTGAAAATATTTTAGGTGGCTCAGTACCATCTTCTTCCTTAAGCCTTGTCCCTAGTTGAATTACAACTACTGCAACAACTCTCTCTTAGATAAATTACACATACCTTTCAAATTCAATAAACTTCTCAAATTTGCATATAAAATTCCAGCCACAATACCATCACTTCCTCTGCAAGTATATATAGGGACACTCAATTATAACATCCCTCCACAAAATAACATTATCGGCATGATGTTATTATTCTCCTAAATTAGATCATCATTAATATAAATTATGTCAAAGAGTTTAAATACATCAACAAGTCTAATTGAGGAAAATGTGTGAGTTTTCGTTATAAAGAGGAAATTACACTTTAGAATAAAAAAATACTTTGGAGGAAGACTATTATGGTAGTAGCCTAGAAGAGACTATTTGGCCTTAGTTGCCACTAGCCTGGATGAGACTATTTGGCCTTAGTTGCCATCCACTGCTTGTCAAGATATTTTTTTAGATTGTATGTGTTGAACATTTTTGAGGAATTGCGTGTTCTTACTAACTGTCACTATGTTTTACTAAGATCTTTGACAAATTCACACATCTTAAAATTCTAAAGAAAATATGAAAGGAAAAACAAATATTTAAAAAATTATTTAAAATAATAAAAATATAAATTACCCATATATAAATAGTTTTAAATCTTATTCTCTAAACCCCTAAAGCAACCAACTCATAGTCTTGTTTGAGAAGAGTTCCTAGTTAAGTTTTAACATGTATAGGAGAGAGTGCATGAGGATATTAAATGCGAAGAGTTTTAAGTTAAGTTTTAACATGTATAGGAGAGTGTATTAATTTAAAAATTTATAAACATGGAAGTGTTGAGTGGATGTTTTTACTTTTATATGTTTTGATTATATTTGTGGTATAAATGTGCTAATTTAAAAATTTAAAATGTTTATTTAAATATATATATATACTCATTAATTTGTGTTAATTTTTAATTAGATATGGATAAAGTTACAAAGGAGGCTTGATTTTTGTTGCGTTTTTCATATGCTCTCTTAGATTTAAATATGGTTTCAAAAAGGGTTGTCATTGTGGGTGGATCAGTCTCGTGAGTATTGACTCAATAAGCTTGTAAAAAGTTGTACTAAGTCATCAAATTAGTATGGGAGTGAATGACAACATGAACTGACATTGTTACGCAATCATGATAATAAAATGTTGTAGTTATGAACTGAGAATAATGGATGTGCCTCTTTTGTGTGTGTCTAGATATTGAGTTTTCAATTATAAGATTTATCACTCTTAAACTTACCTTTATGTTAAAGATATTATCTTATTTTTTATTATTTAAATTTAGCAAATTACCTTTAATAATTTCACAAAGATCTTATCTGATTATTTTATGCTTTATATATATGTTTCAAAAAAAAAAAATAACTCTCAAAAAATTAAGTGTATTAATCATTCCCTTCATATTATATTAAATATTAAAGCGAGAAATAATGATGGGTGAATTGTATTTTTCTTATATATATTTTAGTAATATCAAAGATGATTTATTATTCATCTTTATTTTTTAACTTTTTAATTTAGAAAAATATATTTGTTAATTTATAATATTTTAGTAATATACACTAAATAACCCAAATCTAATACAACAATTATTATTTCAAACTACAATTTTATTTTATTCACATTTCAGTTTCACATCACATTTCGGTTTTTCATCGCCTAGCCTGAAAACAAATTTATTATCTCCTCTCGCACTCCTCTACGATAAAATCGGGGTAGTTAACACGCGAAAAGAGTCGAATGGTCTCAGCGGATTACGCGGAAGCGATTCCAAGTCAAACATTCCTATTCCTTCAGTAGATCCCCTACGCTCATCGATTCAACCTAATCATTCAATAAGTGGAAGAACCAAATGGTCTCTATGATTTCCCCGTGAACAAAGTTGAATCAGATATCGCAACCCCGGTCATATACTTCCATTCCTAGCGCTCTCCAATAGACTCTGTTGGACTCTGTTACATGCATGATGTTTGAAACGATCTATTCTGAGGTCGCAAGATTGAACGCTAAAATATCTTTGAGCCACGGCAATTTCTATGAACAAAGATTCCCTTCCGTCTGCTCTAGGAACAAAGACTCCCTTCATAGTACATACTACAGTTAATTTGAAATCAATTCCATATTCAGATTTATTCACCACTTCACATCTTGAAATTCGGATCCTCATTCAATAGGTGGAAGATCCAATTGGTCTGTATGAGTTCCCCATAAACAAAGTTGAATCAGATATCGCAACGTAGGTCATATACTCCCATTTCTATCGCTCTCCAACAGACTCTGTTACATGGATGATGTTTAAAACGATCTATTCTGAAGTCGCAACATTGAACGCTAAAATATCTTTGAGCACGCCAACTTCTATGAAATAAGTAGATATATGGGTTTACTTCTTTTTTAGGTTCAGGATTTGTTTTTTTAGTGTTGGGATTTTTTTCTTAATTAGTTTTCCAATGTTCTTTTCGTTAAGCAACTAATTAAGCTTTTTACTTAGAGCCAATAATAGTTCCAAGTATGGGTTTTAGTTTAACATCTAATTTTACTTTCGTTTTAGGGCCACATTATACTTTCGTTTTAACAACTCATGATGCTTCCTTTATATTTACCATTTATTATTTAATATTTTTTATTTCAATTAAATTAGTTAAGTATATCATGCCTATTAAATAGGTTTTATGATTATAAAGTAAGTCATATTACACTTTAAATATTTTATAACATACAATTTATAAGTATTTTTTAAGAGGAATGGACATCCAAAAAACGAACAATACTTTTTTTTTAATTATAACCTATATTTATATATTGTTAATAAACAAAATAGTTGGTCGTGACTACCTACACATAATGCAACCCCTAAAAATGATATAATTCAAAATGATACAACTCAATATGGTAATGTAGGTGAAAATGATACATATGATAATAATCATTAAAAGAGAAATCAAAACTATTTATGAACGATGATCCATGATGAGGTCTTTATGATAAATGTCTCTAGCTGTGATAAATTTCACTAGCTACTACCAACTTATTGCTCATCATCATCATCATGTCTATCATGATCGTCACCATCATAATCATCGTCAATGTCATCATCGTTGTCATCCACCTCGATGTCCTCTCCATCTACATCATCATCATGTCTATCATGATCGTCACCATCATAATCATCGTCAATGTCATCATCGTTGTCATCCACCTCGATGCCCTCTCCATCTACATCATCATCATTGTTTTGAATGTTTGAAACATACCCAACATAATCTAGAATGATCTCAAGATCAACCAATCTTCAAAATGAAAATTTAATTATTTCATCTAATATTTAATATATATTTTTTATCTTTCTAATATTACAACATATAAAGCAAAACCATAATCATATTGTATCATATCAAAGTGCAAATATATACCATAATAAAATTTCAATTAGTTTACAACTAATATATCATTACAATGATGTAAAACATGCAAAAAAAATCTAATTAAAGTTAGTGAATCATGGAGGAGGATAGAGGATCGAAATCTAGCCACTACTTTCGAGAGGAATGAGCAGGTGTAGCAACAAGAAGGGGACAAGTGTCAATGGTAGACATAGAAATTCACCCTGGAGCAATAATGCTTGGAAGGATTCTTTTTCTGAGGATGTCGTTATGGAGAGGGGGGGTGTAGCACTCCACTCCTAGGCTATTTTAAGAGCTCTGGAGCAACTAGGCCCCCTAACCGCCTCTACAACTTGTGTACCAAAGGCTTGAAGACAACATAAATATGGAAAAAGTTTACCAAATACATGGGGATAGAAGGAGGATCGAGCGGCTCAAGGATGAGTGACATTTTTGTGTTGGGCACGTGTTGGAGCTCAATTTTTTTCGTGAATATTTGGTGAAACAATTAGGGTTTAATATTGATAACTAATGTAATTTCGAAAACTTGTTATGGAATTTTCATAACCTTAAAAAATTTTAATATGCATTCTTAAATTATATCCCATGAGAATCGAGAGATTCTTGTTATGATCTTATCATTGTAATATGAAATTATAAAGCGGTGTGCTTTCTACACGCGTAGATAGACGTACAGAAAAAAATAGAGAATGATAAAGGGGGAGAGCATCGAAATTGTAAATGAGTATCTATCATTAAATCTCAATTATTCATGGCGCCATACCTTTCTATTCACTAGCTTCTGCGTTGTGTAGTGTACTAGCCCTTGCTAGGAAGATAGGGCCCTCCTTCTTAGCAGGGTTCATTGGTTACGAAAGTATTGTGTCTCTTTTTTTTTATTTCCTCTAAGTTATAATTAATATGTGATTGTCATTACCATTATTATTAGACTAATTGATTCTTTAGTTATTGCAGAATCCTAACCTCTATATTGTGTGACAACATATGTCTTGTACTAGTCCCTTTGTTAGTGTGATAATTATTTAATTCCCATTATAGTTTGATGGTGTATTAATTTCATTTGAATGTGTGTTCCAACATTTGTTAAGAGAATGATTTTCAAGAGTGACGTTCTTTCTGAATAAGAGTGACTCTGTAACAAAGTGGTTTTATTTTGCGTTGTGTGTTTATTTCTTGAGAGTGTGAGCAAGGTTTGAGAGTGTAACAACCAGAGTGTTCACTTGTTGAGAGTGTGATTACAATGATTGAGCTTGAGATTCATTAGAACTAGTCATCATTTTAACTTGCATATATTTTGCGTAATATTATTGCAATAACAAAATATACCCAGATTGACAATTAATGTGAAGAGTTTGAATTATTTCTTTGAATTAGAAGGACAAGTGTTCTACACAATGACAAGATGAGGAAAAACATATGCACAAATTTCACATAATTAAAGTTGAAGTAAAACATGGAATTTCCTATGAAATTTGAATGAATTATTTAAGGGTGAAAGTAAATATATAATAACTCAAAAGTGTGTAAAATAATTAAATCAATAATCTACAATTTGAATCAATTAAATTTCTCAATAAATGAAGTATGGGTGTCAATTCTAGTGAAAATTGCAATTTTAGCCTACTTCACAAAAATGCATGCCCAACATTAATTTCTAGGGAAAATTGAATGATTGAACTTGGAGAGTACTCTTTGCCTCATAATTAACGTTAATTTTGCACATAGAAATTTTTTTTGTGCTAAACAAATATGCCAAATTGGATCGATTTTGTAGGGTTCTAGTCAAGGCTTGTGTGCCTCAAATAAATGCATACAAGGGCATATTCTTATTTAACCATGAGATAATTATCATTTCAAACTAGATATAAAATCATTTTATGCAGCATGCCATCGTCATTTTCATTAAGGAAATGTTATACAGTGAAATCCAATTTTGTTTGAATAGCAATTGATCATATGTGCCAATGATCACAGTCAGAACAAATATGCACTCCTAGGAAATACCAATTACACTCTTGGTAACAAAATTCAAAATCAGACATGATTGGACAATTCCTAACCTTAGGATATAACCTTGCAACATGTCTTACAAATACTGTGCATAACTATGTTTCCCACTTATACGCAAGTTTCACAAAAGGCAAGTCAATGCAAAACTTAGAATGGTGTGTGAAATCTGTAGTATACATATTTAAGCTAAAGTAAAGATAAAATGATGTAAAAGTGTTTAAAATCATTAAATAAATAATTTACAATTTTAATCAATAATATTGGCCAATAAATGAATCATGATCATGCATTTTAGTGAAGAAAGATAATTTTAGCCTACCTCAAAAAGATGCAGGCCCAACCTTCATTTCAAGACCAATATTTTTTCCTATGAGGATATTTTCTCGTGAATTTGTAAGGCATGGTCTTAGTGTCGACAAAGTACATTTTGTTCCTACAGAAAAAAGGGTATATTTTAAGCTAGAGAGGACTTTAGGTCCATTTATTGTAAACAATAGAAAATCCCTTACACAGGTGGAAGTGATCATCAAGGAGTTTGGCTTTGAGAAAGGAGAAAATTGGTAATATGAACCTCACCTATAATTTCTCATAAAACGCTGGAAATTAGTTTTGCACCTTATATTCATGAAAGTATACCAGAAATTGAGAAAATGGAAAATCAAGATACTTGGCCATATTGTTGGGTGCAACGGTTAAAGGATTTTGATACCCCTATGGTAAACAAGAATACTTTGTATGGGACTCATCCTGTATATATATATGTTGAGATGGAGTACTCAAAGTGGCAAAAGAGGACTAAAATCCCAATGGAGAATGAAGAAGAAATACAAATAAAATCAATAGAATGACCTTTAAAAGACCCTGGGTTTCAAATGCAGGTGGGAAATCCATGGCATACTACTTCCTCTTCTATCTCCACTCATTTGGAAAAATTCACAATAGAAGTGATTCCTTTTTCGTTTGAAAATTTTCTAATGAATTATCAACAAATTATAGAAAGAAGTTATAAACTAAGAATTAATATGGCAACAGAGCATCAAGACCTTGTTGGAAATCATAGAATATGAGGTGCAATCATTACGAAAGAACTTAAAAATGCCTAGGACTGAGAATACTCAAAAAACTAAGATGGATCAAATTGAAAAAAAGGAACTGGTAATAGGATAATTAGTTGATAGAAATAAAGACATATTTATTTTGAAGGAATAAGTGCAGAGCTTACAACAGTAAATTAAAAATCATGTTTGCAACATTATGGTTCGAATTGAATTAGATGAACCCTAAGAGAAATTAACAAAGGCCATGGAATAGCCTAGAATTTCATAACTTGAACTAAAGAAAACCAAAGATGATTTGGTTGTGGTAAGGGAGTAGTTGAATGTAAAGGAGAGGAAATAGCATATATTATATGAAAATAACAATCAGCTTCCGAGTAAGTATAAGGAAACTCAAGATGAAATCAAAGAGTTTAAAACCAAGTTTGAAGGTAATATTTCTTTAATTGAGGATACACAAATTTTTTGGGATGAAATTGTTCAAGAAGTTCAATCTATATCGGAGTATATTCTTATAATTCTAGAACAAAATATTATGATAAGAGGATCATAAAGGAGCATTGATTTATGCAAGAAATAAGTAGAAAAAGAAGCACTCAAGTCCAAGGAGATAATTATTTATTTGAATGAAAAATATTCAACAAAATTAAGTGTGAGAGTCACAATATTTTGGACCAATCACACCAGTGATATCATACTTTAACATGTGGAGGCATGGAAACTTGGGTGAAGGTCAAGACTGTGTGATGGGATTTCCACTGAACTTTTGATTCCCTGCATCGTAATCTTTGTTGAAGTGAAAGAAAGTGGCTAGGCGGATTACTGAAACAAATTTTTGTTGAGAAGGAGATCATGTGAGTTGTCAAATAAATGATGGAATTAAAGCTGATGAACACTAATGAGGCTAATACAGAGGTAAAAGGATAAGAGAGGGTAATACTTTTTGGGGCAAGACAATTAGCATGTGTGAACCATCATATTGAGTTGATGTGAAGGAATATTGTAATCTAAGTTCATGTTGATTCAAAGTGACACAGATTAGAAAACCATAATGGTGGAGCTAAGGTCACAAGCAACCATGATGACTGAGCACGAAGTGTCGAACACCATAAAATACCACCCAAAGGATGATTGATGAATAGAATAATTAGTGAAAGGAAATCTTCGAGTAATAGAATATGAGAGAGGCATTTGTAGACTTGTATGCTATATGTTTTATATTTTCAAAGATAGCAATATAAACCTTTGAAGATGAAAAGTCATGTATTAGCTCCCAGCTACAATTAAAACTAGATATTACCCACACCCCAATTGAAAACTAGAAAAATATATTTATATTTGTTTTGATGTTTATATATTTTAATTTAAAATAAAACTCTTGTTTGGTGGTGTTATAAATTATTTTGTTTTATGTAAAATAGTATACGTTGTTCATTCTCTTTTTTTTTTCACTTCTAATTTTTATCATAGAATTTAATTTTTTATCATTCAAATATTTTTTTTCTCAAATTTTAATCCAAATTTTACTAATTTTTTGTTACTATAATAATTAGCTAATTAACACAATATATAACTATTATTTAAGTTGTATAGCAATAGTATTTTTAAATACATTCATTGACTAGGTTTTGGTTATTGTTTAAATATGAATACGTATAAATAAAATTTGGATGACAAAGTAACTAAAAAAACATTTTTTTAATTAAAATTGATTAACACAGGCAACTCTCCTCCATCCCAAATTATCTCATGCTTCTAGTGATGCTAATAAAGATTGTTTCATTGGTTCACCACTTTGGTTTATAACATATCTAACTTTATAAAACAATAAAAACTAAAAAATGGAAATAGTTCACATTTTGAATATGGCTAAGAAAACTTGAAGTGTAAGTAACCAGTTTATTTTTTATAAAAATAGAATGAAGAACACTAATACTTTCAGAAGGTTGTAAAAGTACAGGTGAATTCAACATTGCCAAGTAGAGATTGTTGTGCACACAATCGCAAGAGATATAATTCATGCCTCTCCCTGCCCTTGTGTGTGTTACTATTAGCTGAACTCTGCTTTGAAATACAAATGCAACTTTTGTTATTAAAAAAAAAGAAGAAGAGGTTTTCCCACTAAGAGTTGCAGTTGGCATGCTGAAGAGTGAAACAGAGAAATCATAGATGAAAATGAACTTTCCTTCCAAAATGCAAAATGCTAAAAGAAAACCAAAGAAATTAGAGGTTAAAAAGGAACTTTCCTTTCAAAATGGGGAAAACGTACCTGTACTTTCACAGTACCAAAATTATACATTTCGGTTACTATATAGCCTCACACTGTCTATCAGCCATAATATGGAAAACAAATTCTCCTCAAATCTAGACCTTGTTGTACAAATCTTGCTTCAAATACTTGAAATCTGATATGATTATTGAAAAAAAAATAATGTGAAAATATTTTCACTAGCTCAGTGCCATCTTCTTGCCTAAACCTTCTCCCTGGTTGAATTACAACTACTGCAACAACTCTAGCAACTAAATTACACATACCTTTCAAATTCAATGAACTTCTCAATTTTTCATATAAAATTCAAGCCGAATTAGAATCATGGACTCCTACAGGGACACTCAGTTATAACATCCCTACACAAAATAAAATCATGGGCATGACGTTATTATTCTCCTAAATTAAATCAACATTAATATAAGTGATGTCAAATAGTTTAAATACATGAGCAAATCTAATTGAGAAAAATGTGTGACTTTTAGTTATAAAGAAGTAATTAGACTTTAGAATAAAAAAAAGATTTTGGAGGACAACTATTATGGCAAGTAGCCTGGAAGAGACTATTTAGCCTTAGTTGTGATCCACCCCTTGCCGGGATATTTTTTAGATTGTATGTGCTGAGGATTTTTGAGCAATCACTTGTTGTTACTAATGTCGTTGTATTTTACTAAGATATTTTGACTAGCTCGCACATTTGTTGTTGTTACTAACAGTCACTATATTTTACTAAGATATTTTGATTAGCTCACACATTTTAAGGAAAATATGAGGGAAAAATAAACTCTTCAAAAATTATTTAAAATAATAAAAATATAAATTACCTATAAATAAATATTCCTATATCTTACTCTCCAAACCCTAAAGCAACCAGTTCATAGTCTTGTTTGAAAAGACTTCTCAGTTAAGTTCTAACTTGTATAGGAGAGAGTGCATGAGGATACTAAATGAGAAGAGTTCTCAGTTAAGTTTTAACATGTGCAAGAGAGTGCATTAATTTAAAAACTTATAAACATAGAAGCGCTGAGTGGATGTTTTGAATTTTATATGTTTTAATTATATTTGTTTTTTAAATGTGTTAATTTATAAATTTATAAATATGTTTTTAAATATATTTATAGATATTAGTTTGTGTTAATTTTTAATTAGATATGGATAAAGTTATATAAGAGGCTTGACTTTTCTTGGGTTTTTAGTGGGTTCTTTTTCGGTTTCAAAAATGGTTGTCATTGTGGGTGGATCGAGGATTGACTTCAATAAGCTTGTAAAAAGTGGTAGTAAGTCTTCAAATTAGTAAGGGAGTGAATGCCATGAGCTTGCAAAAAGTGGTACTAAGTCTTCAAATCAGTATGGGAGTGAATGACAGCATGGACCAACATTGATACACAATCATGATAATAAAAGGTTTTAGTTATGAACGAAGAAAAATGGATGTGGCTATTTTGTGTGTGTCTAGATATTGAATTTTCAATTATGAGATTTATCACTTTTAAAGTTACCTTTATATTAAAGATATTATCTTATTTTTTATTATTTAAATTTAGCAAATTACTTTTAGTAATTTCATAAAGATGTTATCTGATTATTTTATGCTTTAGATAAATTTCAAAAAGAAAATTAACTCTCAAACGATTAAGTGTATTAGTCATTTCCATCATATTATATTAGATATTAGAATGAGAAATAATGATTAAATACATTGTTTTGGCCAAATATAAAATACACATGTGAATTGTAATTTTCTTATATATATTTTAGTAATATTAAACATGATTTATTGTTCATTTTTATTTTTAACTAATTAATATTTTACTTTAAAAATATATATTTCTTTATTTATAATATTTTAATAATATATACTAAACCATCTAAATCTAATAAAACCATTATTATTTCAAACTAAAATACAATTTTATATTCATTCACATTTCAGTTTTACATCGCCCAGCTTGCAAACACATTCTCCTCTCGCACTCCTCTACGATGAAATCGGGGTAGTTAACACGCGAAAAGAGTCGAGTGGTCTCCTCGGATTACCTAGAAGCGATGCTGAGTCAAACATTCCTATTCCTTCAGGAGATCCCCTACGCTCATCGATTCAACATAATCATTCAATAAGTGGAAGATCCAAATGGTCTCTATGAGTTCCCCATGAACAAAGTTGAATCAGACATCGCAACCCCGGTCATATACTCCCATTCCTAGCTCTACGAACAAAGACTCCCTTCATAGTATATACTACAATTAATTTGAATTCAATTCCACATTCAGATTTATTCACCACTTCAGATCTTGAAATTCGGATCCGCCTCCCCTCCCCTTCTCCGTCATGTATTTATAGACTATGCCCCTTTGTGAGTACTGTATATTCATGAAATAGTTTATGTGCAATTTCAAATCAGCCCTACAGCGAAATGTATTTATAGACTATGCCCCTTTGTGAGTATTGTACATACATGAAATAGTTTATGTGCAATTGCAAATCAGCCCTACACAGCATTTCTTCCATAATTTTTGTTATGTCCAACCAATAGCTAGGAACCATCTATCGTTATTCAGCATCCGATCTTTTCGGCGATATCCGATTAAGGGCATAAAAGTTGTCATTCCTGACACATCGTTTTTAATACAGAAGTAAACTGATAATCTCATTGCCCATGCAGATGAAAATCAGTATGTCTGTTATTGTAAATGCTGCTCTCCTCTTATTTGTGATGACGTTGTTGTTAAATGAAGTCTCCGCCACTTGCAGGCAAATGCATGGGATTACTGATAAAATAATGAATGTTCATTCTTCTGTTGAAGCAGCAGTAGCAGTAGAAGGTTTAGCTCTATGGCAATCACTTGCAGACGGTCAACCCGAGAACAAACTTCCAAAACCGCCACCACCGCCTCAAAGCAGTATTGTTGGCTTGTCGTTCGAAGCTGGGTTAAAGGAAAAATCTTGCGGGCCTCATCACGACAAAAATGTTCGATGTCCACCAAGTCTACGAACAGAGAAGTACAAGATGGACGTGAATGGCAAGGCAGAGATAGCAAGGAATCATCAGACAGAGAAGAACAAATCAGCAGATACGCCCGGTTTAATGATTTAATTCTATTATAAAACCCAGGGCACTAGTATATACTATATACTATATATTGTGATCTTTTGCATGTTCTAGTTCGTCCTAGGATATATTTTGATCTTTGTAGTATTTTCTTTCATGTTCCGATACATCTGTTACCTACTCCGCAACAAAATATAATTTTGTTTTCTTTTGATTATAATGGATTATTTGCTGGAATAATCTAGGCACATATCATTCCTTTTAAATATGAGTTGAAAGAGGCTTGAGTTGCGAACAATTTTTTTTGGTTAACACAACGCATATTTGTTTTACGAAACTGATCTCTACTTCTATGTCTTATACTAAAAATTTAGAGATCGACCTTATTAGGTTAGCTAGGCATATATTAATATTAAATATTTTTTCCCTCATGTTTATAAAAGTTATGTGGGAGGTATTTAAGTTATATTATAATAATATTATTTTAATATAATAATATTAAATATTCTCTTGACCTGATGTTTATAAAAGTTACGTGGGAGGTATTTAAGTTATATTGGAATAATGCTATCATAATTATTAAGCTGAATAGTTCAAAAATTAAATATTTTTGTAATTTTCCTCTATTAATAAAGTCAAATATATACAACATTTTGTATATTAAATTTTAAAAATTGAAGGTTACATATTTTAGCTTAACTCTGCCGTAAAGTGAGTTATTTTTGTGTGAAAAAACAATTACCATGAATTTTATTAGAAACAACATTGGTCTTTTGGTTGAATATTATTAGAAAGTTTGAAGTATAGATTATCAAATATTGTTGATGTTATTTATACAAAAATTTTGTTACAAAAGTTATAAAAGTTTTCACTGATAAGTTTATATTATTATGTTTAAATTTGAAAGGAAAATATTGTTTTATAAAGATTGAATGAAAAGTAAAATTAGGATATTTTTAATTTAGAAAGTTTAAAGTGTTTCTTTGTTTTGATCCATGTAAGAAAAAAATAGTGTTGGTAAAATAAGATCAAATTGTTATGAGGATTAAAGTGAAACATGATACTGAACTACGAACTTTGTATGTCATCAAAATTTTAAATATAATTCCTTAACTTTGGTATGATATATCACATATACTTTAAGTGAATGTTAATCATTATTATGAATGATGAGTTCAACTCTTTTATTTAAAAATGAAAATAAATAAAAATAAAGTAAAAGTCCACATGGTTAAAGAAAAAAAATCATTTCAATGCTGATTCTTTTGGGTACTTAGAAATTTGTTTTTCTATATATTTATGTCAAAAGACCTACTTATTTTGGAGTGGGAGGTAAAAGGTTTATTGTTTGTTCAATAATAAATGATACATTGACCACTCCAAATTAAAAATATCAAATACGCTTTTTTTTTGTAAAAATAAAAATAAAGGACGGACATCAAACTAGAAACATAGTGTTGATCATTATTTTTATCATTGTTCCATTTTTTTATTTTCTATTTTTAATATGATTTTAAATATTATTGGCTGTGACACGTCTCTAGATAGTTTCTAGTAATAAAATATATAGATGCCTGATATTCCATATTTAAAATGCCCACCACATCTTCTCTAAAAACACTACATCAAAATAGGCAAAACACTACAAGAAAATAGGTTATTAGTGCCAGAAATAGAGTCATAATTGAGTGTTTCTTAGCATGTCACTACTACATAAAGGACTTTTTTAAGACAATATTTGAGACAATTTTGGGGTAAATTGTCTTAACTTAAGACAAAAAAAACCTTGTGTATTGTCTTAAATATTGTCTTCAAGGGGTGCCTCAAAAATTATTGTCTTAAAGATTATTGTCTTAAAAAATATTGTATTACAGATTATTGTCTTAAAAAATATTGTCTTGATTATTGTCTTAAAAAAATATTGTCTCGCAGATTATTGTCTTAAAAAATATTGCCTTGATTTGCCTTAAAAAATATTGTCTCTATAAAGACAATATATAACACAAGCATTATTGTCTCTTAGGAGACAATTTCATTTTTGTCTCTCTAGAGACCACACTGGCATTAGAGACAATATGTAGTTAATACTAGCTATTGTCTCTCTAGAGACAATAATTTTTTATTTAAATATTTCTTTTGTCTCCTTAGAGATAATATAAAACAATGAATCCAGAAATATCTCACCATTGAAATAAATCGATATAAAAAACATTGAATTATAAATAAACTACAAAATTATTGATTAATTCATGTTAGTGCACAGTGGAATCAAACTACCAACCTCCTTATTGTAACGCAAACACTCTTCCATTGAGCCAACACACTTTAAAGAATGATTAATTATTAAATATCTAGTGCTTAAGCTGGTACATATGTCATGAAAGCATGTAATGATGGATGTAGTGAATCAGTCATCGTAAATGTCCATCCTACTTATGATTTGTTGATGTCACGTAGCTAGGGTACTCCTTTGGGGGAAAATATTAAGTTTGACTTGTAATATGCTACAGTCCCTATGTTCATAGAGAAAACCTATAGATTATAGAGGGAATCCTAACAATTACACAAATTCTCTCATGTATACAACTAATGAGATGGGTGAATATGTAATGAGTCTTAATGCTGAGCCTGTGGAAATTTCTAAGGATATGATGAACGAGGATGAGAGACCTGAGCCTGCTAGTCTATGGAATATTAGTTTTGATATGGCTTCTTCTAAAGATTGTTTTTCGATAGGTGTTTCTCTGGTTTCTCCTGCGGGCACTCATCATCCTTTTTCCTTAAGATTGGAGTTTTAATGTAACAACATTGTGGTTAAGTATGAATCCATGGTTTTGCGTCTTAAGACTACTAAGGAGATAGGAATTAAAACGTTGACGATTGTGGGTGATTCTGAGCTATATATCAATTTGGTGAAAAAACAATGTCAAGCTAAGCATCCAATACTGAGGTAGTATGGAAATAAAATATAGGATCTATTCTATTTCTGCATCAGTATATATATCTATGCCATCAGTCATGAGTAGACAGTATCAGTGTATGACTACTCACCCACATCCCCCATGCTAGTTGCATAAAAAATATGATGGTTGAGTGAAAACATCTCACGAAATACATCATAGGTATGTCATGGATACATCATGTATACACAGTACATCAAGAGAGGAGTATAACTTTGACTCTAGCCCTCTCCCTCAAGAGGATCATTTGTCAGTATCTACTGCAAGCCCTATCTGCATCCATATCCCATGCCTCGTAGGGTCATCTGTGAGGCAGTCCTCACTCTCATAACTCTAGCACTACTCATTGTCTGTGATGTCCCTGACCTATTCCTGCCTTACATGCTAGCCTCCTTATATCACCTTATATCGGTCTATAGGCTCTCCTTATCTCTCCTTAGCTAGATAATATTCATGTCCTTAGCTACTAGCATTGTACCCAATACAACTATATTTGTGCCATAGTGTTTCATGGCCTAAACTGGTTGTATCTCTACTACACCTATGTCGCAGTCATAAGATCTATGGCCACCTGTGTGGGTGTGTATCCATGTGATGTCAATCACCATCTAAATAATTTATCTTTGTTGCATCCTGTTTTACCAACTTGGCAAAAATATCTTCAACTGTGTCGTCTAATTCCACTTGTCAAAAGCAGGGTGCAGCATTGAAATCCTTTAACTAGACTGGTAATAACAATTGACCTTGACTGATCAACATTAGGCACACAAGTATTTTTTTTCAACTATTTAAAGCTTGATTCATTACTCTGTTGTGGCCAATCCATAGACCTGGTAGATCATCAAAAGAGAAATATGTTGTCTATGACCTGTGAGAAATTTTCCTCCCAGGTATAAGATAGTAAGACATTTAGGGAAGGGAAACTAATATAGAATATAAAAGAATTACAAACCACATCTACAATTTACGTCCTTAGCTATTGTCACACCATAATTGTTAATCTTCGAAGAACCATACTTTCTTTCCAAAACAACATTTTTTCCCTTTGATCCAAGGGTGACTCTGACAAGATCAGCAAGCTTGTTAACACTTGAATGTAAGACAATTTGAAAATGTTTTCAATAGATGCACAATGAAATGCTATAATATATGTCATACCAAACCTACATACAAACCACACATTAACATCAAATTTATATGGACAAAGAAAGATCTACCACAGTAAAGTTTTATGTGAAAAGAACCTTCCTCTAAATGGACTCTTTTTCTCTAACCTGCAATTTTTTTGTTGCTGACCCATCTTGGTTGAAGTACAAATCCTTTGCCATAGCTCTTGGATTGACTACCCACTCTCTCCTATGTAATCTTGTGGTCTACCTTTTGCTTAATAAATTGAAGGAGATGGGTGAAAAAGCAACAAGAGAATACAATTACCTAGCATCTTTATCAAATATTGCACCCAACTTCCTCTCCTTTCCAATGTTACCCAGGGAGATAAAAGTGGCAATTGTTGTCATACTACCCATAGAATACAACATCTTCCCTTTTTCTGAATAGAGAATTACAATATCTTCACATTAGCTATTATTTCACAAACATGAACACCAAAGTAACAAAAAACACCTGTAACTAACACACTAAATAGCTATTAAGGCTTCTAGAAAAATCTGTAGCATCACGATAGACATAGCCTAACAGAAACCCACCCACCATCCTCATCTTAAACAATACAACTTTCTATACTTGCACTCTTATTTTACCAAAATAGACAGAAGATGGCTAAATTAATACTATAATAGAACAATATCAACCCAGTTCTGATATGCACCACAAGATTTCCCAGTGAGCCTGATATGCACCTTCAAGGTTTCAAAGCTAAAGTGTAGTCACCAAGCTTGAGGTTGCATATTTTTTAATTTCAATATTTTACCTCTAGTCAATACCACCTACAACTCTGTTGGCATACTCTAGAGAACAAATTCAAGGTTTGATTACATTTGCAAGTGAACCTCCTCCTTGGGGAGAATTCCATACAAAGCCCAATCAAGATGCTACTGAAGGGATGTGTCCTACCTAGCCTCCTATTGCTGGTGACATGTTTGTGATAGTAAATTTATGGCAAACCCAGTAAGTGTTGTTCATTCTATGCCAGTATATGATCAAGCCCAAGGGATCTACTCTTGGCAGCAGCCTCCTGCTAAGCATTTTCATGATCCATTCAGACAAACTCTACACTCATAGACTTGCTCGAGGGCTTAGCATCATCCAACTGGAGGGATTCAACCAGGGCATCCTTCTTCTAGGCCATATTTTCCAAACTCTACTAAAGGTGTTCACCAAGTCAAAGCCCTTGTTCTTGGTGCAGTTATTCTTACTGGGAGCTAGATGAACTCCAACCTCATGAGTTTGTCTTACAGGCCAATGCATTCTGCTTTTATGGGAGTTCAAGACTGTGTGATGGGAGTTCCACCAAAGTATTCATTCTGTGCATCATAATCTTTGTTGAAGTTAAAGAAAGTGGCTAAGCGGATTACTAAATAAAATTCTTGTTGCAGAGGAGATCATGTGAGTTGTCAAATAAACGATGGAATTCCAAGCTGATGAACACTGATGAGACTAATACCAAGGTAAAACAATAAAATAGGGTAATATTGGTTGGGGCGAGATAATTAGCATGTGTCAACCACCCTATTGAGTTTATGTGAAGGAATATTGTAAACTAATATCATCCACACTCAAAGTGATACCATAATGGTGGTGTTGAGGTTACAAAAAACTATGATGAGTGTGCACAAAGAGTTGAACACCATAAAGTACCACCCAAGGTATAATTGGGGAATGAAATAATTAGTGAAAGGAACTCTTCGAGTAATAGACTATGAGAGAGGCATTTGTAGATGTGTATGCCATATGTTTTACATTTTCAAAGATAGGAAGTTCAACCTTTGAAGATGAAAAGTCATACATTAGCTTCCAGCTATAATTAAAACTAACTATTACCCACACCCCAATTGAAAACTATAAAAATTATATTTATGTTTATTTTAATGTTTATATATTTTAATTTAAAATAAAGCTATTGTTTGGTGGTGTTATAAATTATTTTATTTTATGTAAAATAGTTTACCTTGTTCATTCTCTTTCTTTTTTTTCACTTCTAATTTTTATCATTGAATTTAAGTTTTATATCATAATAAATATAAAATACAATTTAAAGAAATCATTTAAATATTATTTTTCTAAATTTTTTTATCCAACTTTTACCACTTTTTTATTATTATAATAATTATCTAATTAACATAATATATAATTATTATTTAAGATGTATAGCAATAATGTTTTTAAATACTTTGATTGACTAGGTTTTGGTTATTGTTTAAATATGTATACATACGAATAAAATTTAGATGATAAAGTAACTAAAAAAATATTTTTTTAATTAAAATTGATAAATACGCACAACTCTCCTCCATCCAAGATTATCTCGTTTTTCTAGTGATAATAATAAAGATTAATCCATTGATTCCCCACTTTGGTTTATAACATATCTACTTTTATAAAACAGTAAAAACTAAAAAATGGAAATAGTTCACATTCTGAATATGGCAAGGAAAACTTGAATTGTAAGTAACTTGTTTAGTTTTTATAAACATAGCATGAAGAACACTAAAACTTTTAGAAGGTTGTAAAAAAGCACATCACATTGCAAAGTAGAGATTGTTGTACACACAATTGCAAGAGCTATCATTCATGCCTCTCCCCACCCTTGTGTGTGTTACTATTCTCTGAACTCCATTTTGAAATATCAGTGCAACTTTTATTATAAAAAAAAAGAAGAGGTTTTCCCACTAAGAGTTGCAGTTGGCATGCTCAAGAGTGAAAATAGAGAAATCATAGATGAAATGAACTTTCCTTCAAAAATGAAAAATGTTTGCAGTTGCCATGCTCAAGAGTGAAAATAGGGAAATCAGAAATGAAAATGAACTTTCTTTCCAAAATTAAAAAATGCTTTATTACAAAAAAAAAAAATAGAAAAATTAGAGGTGAAAAAGGAACTTTCCTTCCAAAATGCCAAAAATGTATCTAGACATTCAAAATACCTAAATTATACATTTCGGTCTCTATATAGCCTCACACTGCCTATCAGCCATAATATGGAAAACAAATTCCTATTGCAGTTTTATGGATACTGCCTTTCAAATTCTAGGTCACAAGAGATGTTCTTGTACAAATCTTGCGTCAAATACTTGAAATCTAACCTAATTGAATAGTATGGTTATTGAAAAACAAATAATGTGAAAATATTTTAGGTTTCTCAGTGCCATCTTCTTCCTTACAACTACTGCAACAACTCTTGCAGCTAAATTACACATACCTTTCAAATTCAATTAACTTCTCAAATTTTCATATACTATTCCAGCCGCATTAGAATCACCTCCTCCAAAAGTGTATACAGGGACACTCAATTATAACATCCCTGTACAAAATAACATCATGGGCATGAGGTTCTTATTCTCCTAAATTAAATCATTATTAATATAAATTATGTCAAATAGTTTAGATACATCAGCAAGTCTAATTGAGGAAAATGTGTGAGTTTCAGTTATAAAGAGGCAATTAGACTTTAGAATAAAAAAGGAGTTTTGGAAGAAGACTATTATGGCAAGTAGCCCGCAAGAGACTATTTCACCTTAATTGCCATCCAAGGAAAACTATTATGGTAGGTAGCCTATAATAGACTATTTGGGCTTAGTTGCCATCCACCCCTTCCCAAAATATTTTTTAGATTGTATGTGCTAACGATTTTTGAGCAATTGCTTGTTGTTACTAGCCATCACTATATTTTACTAACATAATTTGATCAGCTCACACATTTTAAGGAAAATACGAGGGGAAAAACAAAATCTTAAAATATTATTTAAAATTATAAAATATAAATTATCCATAAATAAACAATTGTATATCCTACTCTCCAAACCCCTAAAGCAACCAACTCATAATCTTGTTTGAGAAGACTTCTCAGGTAAGTTTTAAGAAGTATAGGAGAGAGTGCATGAAGATACTAAATGAGAATGGTTCTAATTTAAGTTTTAACATGTACAAGAGAGTGTATTAATTTAAAAATTTATAAACATGGAAGTGTTGAGTAGATGTTTTTAACTTGTTATGTTTTAATTATATTTGTTATATAAATGTGTTAATTTATAAATTGATAAATATGTATTTAAATATATTTATAGACATTAATTTGTGTTATTTTTAATTAGATATGGATAAAGTTACATAAGAGGCTTGACTTTTTTTGGTTTCTCATGCGCTCATCGATTTAACATAATCCTCTCTATGAGTTCCCCATGAACAAAGTTGAATCAGAGATCGCAACCCCGGTCATATACTTCTATTCCTTGCGCTCTCCAATAGACTCTGTTGGACTCTGTTACATGCATGATGTTTGAAACGATCTATTCTGAGGTCGCAAGATTGAACGCTAAAATATCTTTGAGGCACGGCAATTTCTATGAACAAAGACTCCCTTCCGTGTGCTCTACGAACAAAGACTCCCTTCATAGTATATACTACAATTAATTTGAATTCAATTCCATATTCAGATTTATTCACCACTTCAGATCAAGAAATTCGGATCCGCCTCCCATCCCCTTCTCCGTCTTGTATTTATGGACTATGCCCCTTTGTCAATATTCTATATTGATGAAATAGTTTACGTGCAATTGGAAAAAAAAATATAATTTTGTTTTCTTTGGATTATAATAGATTATTTGTTCGAATAATCTAGGCACATATCATTCCTTTTAAATATAAGTGGAAAGAGGCTTGAGTTGCAAATAATTTTTTGTGCTAACACAACGCATATTTGTTTTAGGAAACTGATCTCTATTTCTATGTCTTATACTCAAAATTTAGAGATCGACATTATTAGTTTTGCTAGGCGTATAATAATATTAAATATCTTTTCCCTAATATTTATAAAGGTTATGTCGAGGTATTTAAGTTATGTTATAATAATACTATTTTAATATAATAATTTTAAATATTCACTTTCCCTGATGTTTATAAAAGTTACGTGGGAGATATTTAAGTTATATTATAATAATGCTATGTTAATTATTAAGCTGAATAGTTCAAAAATTAAATATTTTTGTAATTTCTCATAAAGTCAAATATATACAACATTTTGAATATTAAATTTTCAAAGTCGAAGGTTATATATTTTAGCTTAATTCTGCCATAAAGTGAGTTATTGTTATGTGAAAAAACAATTACAATGAATTTTATTAGAAACAACATTGGTCTTTCGGTTGAATATTCTTGTGAAAAGACAATTACCATGAATTTTGTTAGAAACAACATTGGTCTTTCGGTTGAATATTATTAGAAAGTTTGAAGTATAGATTAGCAAATATTGTTGATGTGATTTATAGGAAAATTTTGTTACAAAAATTATAAAAGTTTTGACTGATAAGTTTATATTATTGTGTTTAAATTTGAAAGGAAGATATTGTTTTATAAAGTTTGAATGAAAAGTAAAATTAGGATACTTTTAATTTAGAAAGTTAAAAGTGTTTCTTTGTTTTGATCCATGTAAAAAAAATAGTGTTGGTAAAATAAGAACAAATTGTTATGAGGTTGAAACTGAAACACCCTATTGAAGTACGAACGTTTGGTAAAATAAGAACAAATTTTTATGAGCTTTAAAGTGAAACATGATACATCACAATTCTAAATATAATTCCTTAACTTTGGTATGATATATCAAATATAGTTTAAGTGAATGTTAATCATTATTATGAATGATGATTTCAACTCTTTTATTTAAAAATGAAAATAAATAAAAATAAAGTAAAAATGCACATGGTCAAAGAAAAATAATTATTTCAATGTTGATTCTTTTGGGTATTTAGAAATTTGTTTTTCTATATACTTATGCCAAAATACCTACTTATTTTGGAGTGGGAAGTAAAAAATTTATTGTTTGTTCAATAATAAATGATACATTGACCACTCCAAATTAAAAATATAAAATATGCTTTTTTTTGGTAAAAATAAAAATAAAGGACGGAAAAAATCTCGACCTGGTTGGGGACATGCAAAGAAAAACAGAGAAAGAGCAGACCTCTCTGATACCACTGATCTAGATTTAAATAGGAATGCAACAAACTACAGATATGACCATAAATATAGAGATGCAACAAAAATAATACATTATTTCATTAATGTAAAATACTGAAATATGCACAGAAATGGAAATAAACTAGCTAGGGCGAAGGTAGCTTATCTCTGAGAAGAGATGTGGTAGCTACATTTATCTCAACTGTGTTACAATGAGGTTCGAAGACCTATTTATTGTTGAGGAACAATGGAAAACCCTAAATATCCAAAAACCTAACCCTAGGAGATGAAGCGCCAAACTATGGGCCCCGTTTGAGTAAATTAGTACATCAACTTCTCTGGATCCTAACTTTGGCATATGATCTCCGTTTGACAGGCACAATACCTCGTTAGAAAGATCTATCCGAGGAATACAACTTTTGTGGGAGAAAAATTGGTCCATGACCCATGTTGCTACTAGTTTTCCCAAAAAAACTTCGATTAGGGCCGCAAAATGTCTCTAGAAGTTCAGGACCCGAAAAACTACCAAAAATAGTAAATTGTGCTAAAATTAAGGAAATTGGTAAACTGAAAGAGACAATTGTGGGGTCAATGTGCGATAGGTGGGTGGCCTCCAAAATCGACCTAAATAATTACCCCCTTTCTTAGGAAGCAATCGTCCCCATTGCGTTGAGTGCCTCCATGAGATGGGGAATCTTTTGTTGAACTTGGTCCTGGTGAGCTATTCTGCAATCTCTGATGTGTCAAGTAATGGTGGGAAACATCATCGAGGGTGGTCTACATTAAACATTTAGTGCAAGCCAAGGAATGGGGGAATGTTGTGCTCCAAAGAATTGTTTCCCACGACCTTGGTAATGGTGTAAGGACCATATTGGAATGGTCTGAGCTTCTGATGGGTTCTTGTAAGGCATTCTTTCTGCAAATGTGACCGGACTTTTTTGCCCACCTGAAACTTGTGTGGCACCTGATGTTGATCATGTCACTGCTTTTGATTGGATTTTATATAGTGGAGCGATGATATATCAGCCTCTTGGGTAGAGGTGCTCTAGGAGTCAGATCGAATGAATGCTTGACCTGACAGTGCAATGGTACCCCTATTGGTGAGGAGAAGATGTTCCTATCTTCTTTCATGATCGTATCGACCTGGTTTTGCTACTTGTAGGAACCCTTCCCGAGGGCCATGGATGTGGGTATGATCTTCCCCTTAATTTGAGAGTGAACCAGAAAGAAAATAAATTTCCTTGTCTGGGAGATGATATTACTGACTTTCTTAGCAGAGATTAAAGAACTGGCGGTAGGTGGGGCCACCTCTGGTATCATATATAATGAATTGCCAAAAGAAATAATAACAACACGAGGCCTTGACTCATACAAAACATGTCTCTTCCACAAGTATGGTTGGCCTAATAATACATCACAATCATCAAGAGGTGCAACCTCACAGAATACTTCATCTGTGAAGGGCTTGATGTTGTAGGGAAGGCTACACTGTTGGCAGACTCAGAGATCTCGTACTTGGTGAAGCCACCCTATGTTGTATGACTGCGGGTGTGGTGTGGTCGGTAGGCCCAACCATTTCATGACCTCTGTTGAAATGAGGTTCTTTTGGCTTCCACTTTCGACAATCAATTGCAGTGGTGAACCCTTCACCCACATTTGTGAGTGGAAAAGACGCTCCCCCTCCTCTGGATCTTCAATCTCATTCTTCTCGATCTTGGCAGTGGAAATAGTAGCACTAGGAACCACATCAATTATCCGCTTACCTTTGTCATTCCTCTTGTCAGGTTCTGACTCAAGGTTGAAACATGCATCTAATTTTGAAGCCTTCAACTCGGCCAACAATGAGTGCTTGGTTTGACACTCACTTGTGTTGTGAGTAAGGATATTGTGGAACTCACACCACTTTCCCATGTCCTTCTTTGACATTGTGGTGTTTTTCTTTTCTTGCGGCTTCGACAGGTTTTCTTGGGTCACCGCATCTTGGCTTTGTCCTCTGTTCTTCGAATTCATAAATCCAAAGCCTCGTTTCTTCCGTTTAAACTTCTGCTCAATCTTGACAGCATATTGGTATGTTGTACTGAACGAGGAGATGTCCAAGAACTCCATCATCCTCAATGTACCTGTGTAGGAAGCCTTGGTACTTGAGTACCAAATGTTTCTTAGAATACTGGATGCCAAACTTTGTGCGCAGGGTATGAAAAATGTTGGTAAGCTCTTGTACATCTTGGTCCCTTCCCTATCGCAACATGGTCCACTTTATGTATTTGTCCCAGAATGAATACCAAGTGGGAGCGGCTAAAAACAGTGCATTCGTACTTTCATCCTTCTGCTCACAGTAGGTTTCACACCAGTCCTTGTCATGGGGGGTTACTTTGAGAAGAGAAAAATTAATATTTTCTCGACTGGAAAAATCATGAATAGAAAACTATCCTTCTAGCAGATTTGACCATTTATCTATGGCATCTTCATCTATTTGGCCCTCAAATATGGGAATGTCAAAGTTTACTTGTACCTTAAAAGTAGTAGAGCCTTCTGAATGGTTTTTGGATGTGGATGCACTGTTGGTGGGCAACCGTTGAATGATCTAGGCAATGTTATCCATCATCGCGTTCCTTTATTTCTCGAGGGCCTCCTTGACCAATATTTTGATAGGATCTCCTGCCCCCTCATCTTTATTTTCTTCCCCCATGGGCGGCCATCACGGTTTGTGAGGATGATCTTACAAATGTTTAACCAGATCGAGCCATATCTCGTTATATCCCGACCTCGTTGGGGACATGCAAAGAAAAACAGAGAAAGAGCAAACCACTCTGATACCACTGATCGAGATTTAAACAGGAATGAAACAAATTATAGAGATGACCATAAATACAAAGATGCAACAAAAATAATACTTCATCTCATTAATGTAAAATACTGAAATATGCTTACAGATAGAAATGAAAATAAACTAGCTCGGGCGATGGTAGCTTATCTCTGAGAAGAGATGTGGCAACTACATGCCTCTCAATTATGTTACAATGAGGCTCGAAGGCCTATTTATTGTTGAGAAAAATTGGAAAACCCTAAACATTGAAAAACCTAACCCTAGGAGATGATGCGCCACACTATGGGCCTCGTTTGGGTAAATTGGTACATCAACTTCTTGGGGTTGTAACTTTGGCATATGATTTGTGTTTGACGCACACAATACCTTGTTAGAAATATCTATCCAAGGGCTACAACTTTTGAGGGAGAAACATCTGTCCATGCCCTATGATGCTCTCGATTTCCCAAAAAATATCGTTTAGGGCCTCAAATCGGCTTCGGAAGTTCACGACCTGAAAAACTACCAAAAATAGTAAATTGTGCTACAATTAAGGAGACTGAGAAACTAAAAGAGACAATTTTGGGGGTCCAATTGGGATAAGCGGGTGGCCTCCAACATCCACCTTGATCACTTGTTAGGAGAACTTCTCTCCATGCTAGTAGTAGCATTAGGACTTGTATCATAAAATGATTAAACAAATGATTGAAACTTTCATATGATAGTGAATTTGGGGTAGATATTTGGGTAGAATTCACATATGTTTCGACAAAGAACTGCCATCTTTTTATCTCTCCTCAAATTACCGACTCGGGAACTCTCGAACCATTCCATGTTGTAGAAAATAGCTACTGTGTAAGTAAAAAAATAAAATGCAAGAATTAAAACTAGCATCTTTTGAGGTAAAGGAAAAGGGAATCCACATGGCCTCATGTCCATCAGCTCAAAAAAGCTCTTGCTCTTAAACATATCACTGGACAGTTGTCAAGGGTATCTATAGCTACATATGGGGCACCAATGACTATGTTATTTTCTATGAGGAACATGGAGGTAAAAACCTTCAGTTGCATGGGTTTGTTGATGCTCACTGGGTAGATGATATGCACAGTGGAAATTATACCTATGCTTATCTATTTATCTTGTTTTGAAGGAGTTTTGAGTTGGAGTAAGAGGAAATGAGTGGTTGCCCAATCAAGTATTGAGGCAAAGAACATTGAAGTTTCTTTAACAACTAAGGAAGACATTTGATTGAAGAAATTATGCAGAGATATTGGGTATGAATAGGGGACCATACCTATTTGTTATGACAAAAAATGCATCCAATGACAACAATTGCATGGCATATGATGTGTTGATAAGGAATGACATTGGTATCAAGAATGAAAGATCAATAATGATGTATTCTCCGGATAGTCAAGTTCCCAAGGCCTTGATGGCACAATGAATCATGAGACAACAACAAATTGGACAAAACGTTGAAACCGTGAGGTCACACAGTTGATTTTCATGATGCATTAATATTCCCTATGACAAAATCCTCCTATCAGTACTATGGGATTAATAACTTGCCTCATCAACTCAATGTCGCAATAGAGTAAATAACAAAACCATTTCTCCTTTTGAGAACATGAGAAACCGTTTAGTACTGAGACATTTAAATAAAAATTAAAATCATTGAGGTTCTCATGCAATGTGAAAAAACAAACTCACAATCATCTTCAACATACTGTATGCCACTGTCAAATTTATGGTTCAGATTTCAATATTTTTTCCTTGTTAGAAAATGCCATAGAGATCCATCATGTAACTTTATGATATCCATGAAAACCATTTCTGACCTCACATCATTAATTGAGAATCCTATTTCTCCATCCAATATAATATAGTTCACGTCAACTTCAATTGTAGAAACCTTGCTTGTGTCCTCTTGATATATATCCCAAAACGTAAACATATATTTCTTCTTACAACTTTTGTCACATACTGATATGTTATTCCTTTGAAAATAAAGAGTTGATCCACCTGAGCTTCCACCATCTTATTGGTACATTATGGCCTGTATATTCAGTCAATAGAAATATCAAAGCATTTTGACCATCTTCGCCCAATGCCATATGACCTAGAAAGTTTCGAGGCAAATCCTTCTCAATATAGCTTTTCCATTTCTTAGCAACACATGTTTCGAAAATAACATTCATGGTGGTACTGCTTAGAATACCACAGGCTTTTGTTCTCTAAAACCCTTGATCACCTCCTAGAATAAGTTACTTCTTATAACATTTCTCTATCCTTTGTGTTCGAGTTCCAACAAAATATTGTCAAGGCTCTTTTCTAATATCTATGGGGATACCTCCACAAACGAGGCTCTCTAATTTTTCTTTCCAAACACATGACTCTCCATATGAGCTCTAAGCAAAATTTGCAAAAGAACCAAACACTATGTGATGCAGGAGCATGAGGCTTGAAGGCAAAAGGCATCACTATGTGGGATCCTTTAGCTATGAATTTACAAAGTTTTCTAGGTAGGAATTGAGCTAGAATATAGGTATTTGAATGATTTTGTAATTAATTCAAGTAGTTCAGACTTAGTTGAGATTCTTGAGGAGAATATCAAGCAGTTTAGGTATTTATATAGGATTAGATAGATTCGATCCATTCTTTGAGGATCGGTTTGTTGGATGTAAAGTATTTATGTAAGTTTTGAACTATTGTAAGAGGATTTGGCTAGACTTGGTTATGGAGAACTAGACTGTAAAAGAATTGAAATATCTCTGTATCTTTTTGTATTTATGCATGAAAGGTTAAATCCTGGAAGTTGAATTCCTTTGAAATATCTCTGTGTATTGTTGAATTCTAGTTTGTCCTGTAAACTTAGAGTTTTATATGATTTGGTGTTCTCGTGTTTAAATTCCCCATTCACTACGTATTAAGCTAAGTCAAATGTGTTTGGACCCCTCGAACTCTAATTAGCTAAACTATGAATTCATTAGTGAAGAGCTAAACTTGGTGGAAGTGCTAAAATCATAGCGGAAGGATAATGTCTGATAAACATGTGAGCAAAACTGAAGAAGCCTAGAACCGTTCGATCGACAGAACCGTTAGATCTACGGTAGTCACGTGCAAATCAGCATTGAGGTTTAACCCAAAGCCAAACATGATATTTTATCAAATTGGGTTAATAGTGCAATTGATTTGGGCCATCTGATTAGAGGAGCAAGATACAACGATATCGCGTTGAAAAGTGAACATGGTTAATAAAATTTTCGGACCCAATCAGCAATTCAACTATGGCTTAATTCCGTTGAAGGCTGGGTGATCATAACCATCTGTTGTGGAGGCAGCGATCCAATGTTGATCGCGTGGTGAAATTATATGCGGGTTAATCCATATTTTGGACTCGAGAAATTATAAGTTGGAGCTTTGTTTTCTTTCGGTTCTGGGTAAGTGAAGTTATGTTATTTTCTGGGTAATATTAGAAATTTTGTTGTTTTAGTAGAATATGTAAGTTTGGAGGCAGATGACCTAAGTTTGGAGGTAGATGACTAAAACTCCAAGAGAAATAGGAGAAGAACTTCCACCTATGCTTGAGGAGATCGTTTCAAGATTTGAATGATTATCCCTTACACTTGCAACCAGACCACCATTTGTGATATCAGAGGAGCCTACTGACATTGAACATGATCTCAAGGATCAGAAAAAGAAATCCAACATGGATTTTAAAGTTGGATGAAGAGGTAGTGGTCAAAGAAGAGGAAGACCTGTTGCAAATGGTGAAGTGTTGGAAGCTATGCAATAGATGCAAGCTAGATTGGAAGAAATGGAAATGGGAAGAGATGCAGATGCTGGTGATGTCAGTGAACCTGAAGTTGGAGCTGCAGAAGACGAGGAACCTCTAGGTGTAAGTCCTAAAATGAGATTCTTTAAGCCAGTATTGAGATACACATCTAAGCCCAGACTTGAAGTTTCAATGTACACAGGAAGCTTAATCCCTGAAGAATTGATAGACTGGATTAATGACATGGAGAAATTCTTTGATTACGAAGAAATAGAAGAAGGAAAGAAAGTGAAGTTTGCAGTCAGAAAACTAAAAGGACATGGAACACTTTGGTGGGATGGAGTGTAGGCAGAAAGAAGAAGACTTGGTAAACATCAAATTAGGAATTGGAACAGAATGGTGGAAAAGCTGAAAAGTAAGTTTTTGCCAAGTTATTATCATGAAACATTATTTAGACAGATGCAGAATCTTAGACAGAGGTCTATGACAGTAAATGAATACACAGAGGAATTCTACAAAGTGAGTATAAGAGTAGGACAAATCCAAGATATAGATGAGAAGGTTGCAAGATATGTGAAAGGTCTCATAATGGAGATCCAAGATGAGATAAGTCTATTGTCTCCTAAAATAGTAGAAGAGGCTTATCCGATGGTACTGAAGGTTGAATAAAAACTCATGAGGAAGCAGTCTGCTAGAAATAGAGGTACTTTCCGAGTAAGTGGAAGTCAAGGTGGTAGAGGAAGGTCTACAACACCTAGAGATGGAGCTAGAAACAACTCAATTCAGCATGCACATACAGCAGGTGATGCAAGTGGTAGAGGGAGTTTTTATAGAGGAACAAGAGGGAGAGGAAGAGAAGTTAGATGTTACAGATGTAACAAGCTGGGACATAGAGCCTATGAGTGCCCAGAAAACATAGGAATCAATCAGAGGAATGCAATTGTTTCTAAGATTGAAGAGGAAGAAACAACGATAATAGAAGAAGAAAGTGTACCAGAGAAAGGAGAGACTTTGGGAGTTAACAAAGTTTTACTAAAGCCATCTAAGGAAATTGTTGAACCAGCACAAAGAAAAACCTTGTTCAAGATTGTGTGTAAGGTTCAAAGGAAGTGTTGTCAGATGATAATTGATAATGGTACTACAGATAATTTGGTATCCAAAGAAGTGGTGGAGAAGTTGAAATTGAAGATAAAGAAACACCCAATGCCTTGCAAGGTGTCACGGCTTCAAAAGGGGTATCAGTTGATAGTGAATGAGTAGTGTGAAGTGGAGTTGCAGTTGGGAAAATATAGAGACAAAATTTTGTGTGATGTGATGCCTATGAATGTGTGTCAAATATTGTTGGGAAGGCCTTGGTAGTATGAAAGAGGATCTATGCATGATAGAAAGAAGAACACATACAAATTTAGCAAAGATGGTGTCAATCATACATTGCTTCATATGGAAGAAGAGGATGCATCGAAGAAACTTGATCCAAAGACCCTTTTGCTAAGTAGAAAGGAGTACTTGCAACATATTGAAGAAGATGAGTTAAGTTTTGCATTGGTTTGCGACCCCAAGGTAATAATAAATTCCACTAAATTTTCTAATTTACCAATTGAAATTCAAGAGATGCTAGACAGTTATTGTGATATTATTGTAGATGATTTGCCTAATGAGTTACCACCCATTAGAAAAATCAGCCATGATATAAATTTGATTTGAGGAGAAAATCTACCTAATAAATAAGCTTACAGGATCATGCTCCGAAATAGAATGAAGTAATCAGGAAACAGGTTCAGGAACTGTTAGACAAGGAACTGATTAGAGAGAGTTTGAGTCCTTGTGTAGTGCCAACAGTGTTGAGCCCAAACAAAGATGGAGGCTAGAGAATGTGAACTGATTCAAGACCAATCAATAAGATAACAATCAAGTACATATTTCATTTACCTAGAATTGAAGACATGATGATTGTTTGAGTGGAGCAAGATATTTTACAAAGTTAGATTTAAAAAGTGGTCATGATCAAATCAGAATTAGAGAGCGAGATGAGTGGAAAACCACATTTAAAACAAATGAATGATTGTATGAATGGATGGTAATGCCTTTTGGTTTGTCAAATTCCCCTAGTACATTTATGAGACTCATGAATGAAGTTTTGAAAGAATTTATAGGTAAATTTGTAATAGTATATCTGGATGATATATTAGTTTACAATAGATCAAAAGAGGAGCATGTAAGACATATAAGTTATGTCTTACAAAGGCTACAACAAGAGAAATTACTGTTAAATTTAAAGAAATGTTCTTTCATGAAGGAGGAGTTGGTGTATTTGCGTTTTTTTGTTTCTACTAAGGGGTTAAAGATGGATCCTGAGAATATCAAGGCAATCATGGAGTGGCTTTCACCAAAAAGTGTCTTTGAGGTAAGAAGTTTTCATGGTCTTGCTAGTTTTTATAGGAAATTCATAAGGAATTTTAGTAAGATCAATGCTTCTATTATTCATACTATAAACAAGGACAGACAACCATTTAAATGCACTGTTGAAGCAGAAAGGAAATTCCAGCTGTTGAAGAGAAATATTACTGAGAAACCTATTATGATTTTGCCTGATTTTAATAAACCTTTTCAAGTGAAGTCTGATGCCAGTGGAGAAGCCATTTGAGCCATTTTAAGTCACGAGGACAGACCTGTAGCTTATTTTAGTGAAAATTTGAATGAGTCAAAGAAGAAATATTCTTCTTATGACAATGAATTTTATGTAGTGGTGCAGTATTTGAAGAAGTGGAGACATTACTTGATGTCTACGGAGTTCACACTGTATTCAAATAACCATGCATTATAGTACATTATGCAACAACCAAAGCTTAACCAGAAGCATGAAAATGGGTAGAATAGCTTAAGAGTTTTAATTTTGTGTTAGAGCATATAACTGGTCAATCAAACAAAGTAGTAGATGCCTTAAGTAGAAAAAGAATTTCAGTGCAACAATGTCAAATTCAAGTGTTGGGTTTTGATTTTCTTAAGGAATTATATGAGCAAGATCTAGATTTTGAAGAGGCATTTGAAGCTTGTAGAAATCATTTTTTGTTAGATTGAAGTAAGTGGCTAGATTATTTCCTGCAAGACGGACTGTTGTTTAAAATAAATCAGTTGTGCATACCAAATTTCTCTATGAGAGAAAATTTGATCAAGGAGAAAATTCAAGAAGATTGGACCATGTAGAGTTTAAGGAAATTTTCTGCAAATGCATATGAAATTGAGTTACCCCCTGGTATTGGAATATCTCCAATTTTCAATGTTGTTTATTTGTACATGTATGAAAAGGGTAGGAAGATGACACAACATAAGATAAGGAAGAACAAGAGGTGGATTGGGTAAAACAATTACCTACAGCAAAGACATTGCAGCTAGAGAAGGTATTGGATAAACGAGTGTTTAAGAAAACAATGGCACAAGAGTATTTTCAGTACTTGGTAAAGTGGAAAGATCAACCAATTGCTGATACTACCTAGATGACAGATACCATGTTACAGAAGTTGGGCAGTTCTGTAGAAGAGCTCATGGACAAAATCCCATGAAGAATTTTGTCCTAAGGAGTCTCATGCAGAAGCATGAGGCTTGAAGGCAAAAGGCTTCATTTTATGCCAAAAAATCCAAAAAACGTTTACAAGCAAATGAGTGGGATCCTTTAGTTGTGAATTTACAAAGTTTTCTAGATAGGAATTGATCTAGAATATAGGTATTTGAATGATTTTGTAATTAATTCAAGTAGTCTAGACTTAGTTGAGATTCTTAAGGAGAATATGAAGCAATTTAGGTATTTATCTAGGATTAGATAGATTTCATCCATTGATTGAGGATCAGATTATTGGATGTAAAGTATTTATGTAAGTTTTGAACTATTGTAAGAGGATTTGGTTAGACATGGTTATGGATAATCAGACTATAATAGAAATGAAATATCTATGTGTCTTTGTGTATTTATACATGAAAGGTTAAATCCTGAAGGTTTAATTCCTTCGAAATATCTCTGTGTATTGTTGAATTCCAGTTTGGCCTATAAACTTAGAGTTGTGTATGATCTGGTGTTCTCGTGCTCAAATTCCTCATTCATTGTGTACTAAGTTAAGTCGAATGTGTTTCGACCCCTAGAAATTTTATCAGCTAAACTCTGAATTCATTAGTGAAGAGCTAAACCTAGCAGAAGCGCTAAAATCATAACGGAAGGAGGAGAAAGTCTAATAAACTTGTGAGGAAAACTGAAGAACCTTAGAACCATCAGATCGATAGAACCGTTTGATCTACAGTTGTCGTGTGCAAATCAATGTCGAGGTTTAACCAAAAACTGGATGTGATATTTTATCATACTGGGTTAATAGTGCAGTTGATTTGGGCCGTTCAATTAGAGGAGCGAGATCCAATGGATATCGCATGGAAAAGTGAACGGTGGTTATTAAAATTTTCAGACCCGATGAGTAATTAAACTGTGGGTTAATTCCTTTAGAGTCTGGATGATCGTAACCATTTGTTGTGGAGGCCGCGATCCAATGGTGATCACATGGTGAAAGTATAGGCGTGTTAATCCAAATTTCAGACCCGAGAAATTATAAGTTGGAGCTTTATTTTCTTTTGGTTCTGGATAAGTGAAGTTCTAGTATTTTCTGGGTAATATTAGCAATTTGGCTATTTTAGTAGAATATCTAAGTTTGGAGGTGGATTACTGAAACTCTAAGAGAAATAGGAGAGGAACTTCCACCTACGCTTGAGGAGATCATTTCAGGATTTGAAAAATTATCCCTTACACCTTCGACCAGACCACCACTATGCTATCATTTGTAGATGCATCCTAGATTGCATCACTCCACATCATATAACTCTTCCTACGAATCCTCTAAAGAGACAAGATTGCCATATTTTAATAGCCTGAACTCCTACAAAGAAAGACTTTTCCTCCCCTGTTGGGTTCCTTGTTAATGACTTAAGAAATTTTCTTCTTCCTAACATGGAAAATCAAATTCTATTCTATGCCATCTAGAGATGGTCTTATTTGTGAAAATGTTTTAGTTTTATGGTTTTCCATATCCTACTTCACATCATCTATTTTGGATATCTTGTTAGGAGAACTTTTCTCCATGCTAGTAGTAGCATTAAGACTTGTATCAGAAAGCAATTAAACAAATGATTGTAACTTTCACTTGATTGTGACTCTGAGGTAGATATTTGGGCAGAATTCACATAATTTTCTAGAAAGAACTTTCATCTTTCTGATCTATCATCTTATTATTCCTTGTAAATTTTTTCAAATTCATAGTACCACTACAAAATTTGGTGGCACATTTCGAATCCATATATATCAGGGTGGAGTTCCAAACTTAACTATTTGCATAGCCTCCCACCCTCTACCCTTTATCTCGATAGTGTATTTCTATATCAACCATTACATGATCATCCGAGAACCCTTGGTCAAGGGATAAGCTACAAAAATACTCTCTTTCACCTGATTATTAATCCCACAACACTGATAAGAGGATTTTTCCATAGGTAATATTAATGCATAATGAAAATCAACCATGTGACCTCACAGTTTCACTGTTTTGTCAAGTGTGTTGTTCTCTCAGATTCACTATGCCATAAAGGCCTTCGGAACTTGGCTATCTGGTGAATACATAATTATTGATCTTTATTTCTTAATAGCACTGTAATCCCTTAACAACACATCCCATGTCATGTATTTTTGTCGTTTCTTGTCTATTCTTGCATATTCTGAAATTTTCCTTCACAGTAATTATGACACATGAATAATGGATTAATTACATCTTCTCCATCTTATCAAACCCTTTCTTTTTGTGGAGACACTTCACTCCAAATGGCTGAAAGTCCCAATCCACATTTTCACTTGTCTAGCAGAATGTGACAGACTTTTGACCCATCCCACTCCTTTTGTTCGAGTACCCTTTGGATGTTTTACTCGAACTTGGCTTGTATTGGACGGAAGAATAATATGAATAAACAAAGGATGGTTTTATTGTAGAAGAATCATATGATTTGGAGTCACTTACAAAAGGAGGTGATGAACACTTTTCCTTCTTGGTACCACCAGCCATAAAGAGAGAACTTAGAAATTTTTTGAGTTTTTTGCCTAGAGAGATTGACTGCTTGGGATTCTTGGAATCCTTACCAGTTTTTTCCTTTCATTTAATCTTAGAATGATGATTTGTAGGGTTTAAAGGCTTCTTTGTAGAACGAATAGTGTCAACCCTAACCGATGATTTTCCATCTGAATCTTGGAAGGATTATCCACCACCAACCCATTTGCATGATTTGTCTCTGCTACCGGCCACGTGATGATAATTTTCCTTTGTTTTAGTAGTAGGAATGGAAGAAATATTTCAACAGAGGACTCCTCTGCCAATGTTGGAGTCAAGTTTAAGCCTTAACCTTTGACATCTAAATAAAAGAATGTGGTATTTTCCCATGTATAGCCATATATCAGGGTACCATTTTGGGATGCTAAGTTACTCCCAAGGAAATATAATGAAACCCTATGTTAGGTGCCTGTTTAATGTACATCGATAAAATTCCTTTTCTGATCCAACAACTAGGGTGAAACCATGAAAGTCAAATCAACAATGATATTCACCTTGTGACAGTTGGTTTCCTAATTGAAGTAATCCAACAAATATTAATTTTGCAAAGCGTGTGTTCAAACTTTAGTGTCTCATTATTTCCATACGGTACTGTTTTGTTTCCGAAGCCAATATACATGAATTTCATACGAACTTATAGCTAAGAATTAATATGAAGAGAGAATACATAGTACTTACAAGCTCCATCCACATTCATTGTTCTGGTGAAGTAGCAGTTGCCTCACTTGTTAATCCCAACTAGTGTGTTGTGGTGTAACCAACCCACGATCCTTGATACACATTTCTCCATGGCTTCTTTATGTTCTCTAAATCATACTACTTGTCAGGAGTACTCTGGAGCTCCACCTCCTAAGGAATACACATCCACTACATGTCTGTAGCCCAAAGAGTTGTAAAAATCATTACCCTGAATTTTTTGTTTAAAAAACAAAGGATTCCCACATCGGTACTAGGGCTATGAAGTTTCTCCCCTACCCACTTCTCGATGTTATCAAACCCTTCTATTCTGTGGAGACACTTCTCCCCAAATGGATGAAAATCCCAAT
Organism: Pinus tabuliformis; assembly: GCA_031772625.1. NCBI lineage: Eukaryota > Viridiplantae > Streptophyta > Pinopsida > Pinales > Pinaceae > Pinus > Pinus tabuliformis. The sequence continues at coordinate 834,829,480 of CM062811.1, read as the reverse complement.
CCACATTTGCACTTGTCTGGCAGAATGTGACAAACTTTTGACCCATCCCACTCCTTTTGTTTGAGTATGCTTTGGATGTTTTACTCAAACATGGCTATGATTGGACTGAAGAATAACATGAATAAACAAAGGATGGTTTTATTATAGAATAATCATATGAATTGGAGTCGCTTATAGAAGGAGGTGATGAACACTTTTTCTTCTTGGTACCACCAGCCATAAAGAGAGAACTTAGAAATTTTTTGAGTTTTTTGCCTAGAGAGATTAACTGCTTTGGCCCCTTCGAATCCTTACCAGTTTTGTCCTTTCACTTAATCTTAGCATGATGATTTGTAGGGTTGAAAGGCTTCTTTTTAGAATGAAAAGTGTCAACCCTAACCGATGATTTTGCATGTGAATCTTAGGAGAATTATCCACCAACAACCCATTTACATTCTTTGTCTCTGCTACCGGTCGCGTGATGATAATTTTCCTTCGTTTTAGCAGTGGTAATGGAAGAAATATTTCAATAGAGGGACTACTGTACCAAGGTTGGAGTCAAGTTTAAGCGTTAACCTTCGACATCTACATAAAAAAATGTGGTGTTTTCCCATGTATAGGAAGATATCATGGTACCATTTTGGGAGGCTAAGTTGCTTCCAAGGAAATATGAAGAAACCCTATTTTAGGTGCCTGTTCAATGTATATTGATAAAATTCCTTTTCTGATCCAACAACTAGGGTGAAACCATGAAAATTCAAATTCAACAATGATATTCACCTTATATCAGTTGTTTTCCTAATTGAAGTAATCCAACAAATATTAATTTTGCAAAGTGTGTGTTCAAACTTTAGTCTCTCCTACGCACTTCCCCATGGCCACCAGGGCTATGAAGTTTCTCTCCTACCCACTTCCCCTAATCCAGAGAGGGTGTTGAACATACCGAGGTAGTAGAATCACTTGAGTCATGGTTGCGTTGCAGAGTGCTTAGGAGTGACTCAAAGGAAAGGTTCCTCTTTCCATGCACCTCTCAGATGCTGCATCAGAGTGGTCAAGCATGGCTCCATGTGGAGCATTTTCATTGCAGAGTGCTCTTGCCATAGTGCCTCTCAACTGCTGCATCATAGTGCTCAATGGTGGCTCGATGTGGAGCATTTTCATTGCAGAGTGTTTGGCTTGATGCAGAGCTTCCTCTTTCCGAGGTGCCTCAAGATGCTAGACCACACAGAGGATAGAGAAGAGGAACCCAAAATTTCTTAGGGCCCTACCCCACACAGAATAGAAGACCCGAACTTTAAAGGGCTTACCAAAGGTAAGAAGAGAGAAGATATGATAAAATTTTAAGAAAAAAGGCTTTGAAAAGCGTCAAACATAGGTGGATTTGAAAAAGGGATTAACCTAAAATAATTTTATGAAAAAAAAGGCTTAAGACAAAAATGATAATTTTAATACAAAATTATTATTTCTTCTTAAATTAATGATTTAAATATCTCAGGTTCATTGGTTAGCATCACTCCCACTATTGAAATCAAAGGTTTTACATAGGGTTTAGGTTTTCTTGCACATGATGAAAATAGACCTATTTATGCATACAAATCAATTAGTATGTTGTCTTCTCTAGTGGATTTCAAGGTACTCTGGTGTGATTCACCATGACTACAACCACAACGAGAATAAGATAAGTGTTGGAATTATGTCGGACCACTTCACGCGGTTGCATCTACAAGCCCTGGTCGGTGGTCCTCCCTAATGGATCAAGGAGTTAATGTCATGGATTGCAGCTAGGTGGGGGTTAGGGTTTGCATTGTGTCCATGGGTTAATGTATTTTTCTATGAAGGTTATATTTTTTACTCCCTTGAAAGGCTCGATAGCATCTAGCATATATAGTTATGGAGGAGGAATTGATAGATTACATGGAAGACCCGACAAAGAATATCTCCATCTGGACAAACCCTCCACCTCAGTAGCTTGGAATGGAGGAAAAAGCGACACCAAGCTCAAAAAATTTTGAATCAATAGAAAATATCATGGAAAGGATTCCCTATTTCCCGTGCGTTTCTAGAACCAATGAGTTTGCCTCCTCCTTACAACATAAGGAGGCGCCATCTAAGATCCTTATAGAAATATCAACAGATTTGATCGAACAACTATCTCTTTCACTAGGTTTCTCGATTGAGGCCCTAAATTTTGTCAAGGCATTCTTAAACCTTAGTAGGCCCTTACAAGATTTTGAACCTGCCAGTATCGGCTCTAATGATGAGAGCCTTTAGGAAAACATAGTGGTGTTCTCCCATGAACTACAGATCTCAGGGGCATTTTCGAGGGCTCTCGTGGGGAACGTGGATGGTCATCCAAAAGACTTGTCAATAGTTCAGCAGGAAAAGGCTCAAATCTTTCCCAATTCCATTATTGGCTCATTAGTGTTTCCCTCTTGTTTCGGTCATGGAGTGGGAAATGAAGCGAGATCATTTTGTAACTATGATATCAAATTAAAACTATCAAATTAATCCATGTGTTAATCACCTCATAACATTTTAAATATACAAGCAACCTCATTACATCATTCCATTGGGTAATGTGTCACTTGGAGAGTGGGAAGAGAGCCAAAGGAAACTTTGTAATCAGTCCAAGACATTCCATTCATGCACTAACAAGCATAAATTCTTTTTATCTTATATAATTTGATAACTATGATATCAAATTAATACTAGCAAATCAATTCATGAGTTAATCACATCATAACATTTTGCATATACCAGCAACCTCATTACCTCAGTCCATTGGGTAATGTGTCCCTTGGCCAGTGGGAAGAGAGGCAAGGCATGTTTCCAATCATTCCAAGAGATTCCATCCATGCACTAATGAGCAGGGCATTGTGGAAATGGAAACCATTCTAGTAATGTAAATATTCAATATAGAGAAACTGTATGGATACATATGGACTATTGCATAGGTAAATATATATGAATCACCATATGCAACAATTCTTAGAACCAAATTTGAAAGTAATTAATAAATTAAAACTGCATTGAACAAAAAATTAACCGGCGAAAGCTCAATGAATTGGTGTGGATACTAATTAAACACGTTAATTTTCAAACTTGATCCTTGAAATATATCAAACACAGTGACTTGATCTATGAAGGGACCGCATGTGGACCCCATGTACCATGAGTAAGGAGCAACCTACATCCTCTCCAACATGTCCACGCTACTCTCAAGAATCCTAAGGTTTGGGACGCTAACCATATCTCTAGGCTAGAAAAGCTATTAAAGAAAAGGGGCAGGAAACCACTGGCTCCCTAATAAGAAACCATTTGTGCAAAACATTGATGGCTAGGGGTTAATCATTATTAACCCAAATCTTGATGTTACTAACTAGGGCCAACTTATAGAAACCATGATGATCCACCATATAATGTTGTACTCTACTCATCGCTGCCAAATTCCCTCCCTCGCATGTTTACTCTTATGCCGCTACATTTGTGTTGCACTATTTTTTGTATTAAACATACAAACACAAGGGATTAGCTCAACCAATTTCTGCCAATGTTATTGATTATTTGGCTATGCAAGCAAGTCCTTAATTTGACTCCCCCTAGGTAAGTTGCACTAGTCTGTCAATAGGTTTACCATGGATGTCACTCATAAGTGTTGTGAAGCATCCTGTGGGTTTCCTCATGACATTTTCCTTGAAAAGAAGGAAAGAATAATATATATATGGAATCAACACTCAAAAATCTCACTTTATAGCCACTCCATGATGATATACAACAGTAAATGACAACCTTCCCACACACTTTTTTGTCTCACATATACAGGGATAGGAACAAGGTATTTGATGGCCTTTCAAAGATGCATTGGGATTGGAGTGAGGTGTTTGGACCATTTTAGTTTCTCAGAATGAGCATACAAATGATTTCATTCATGAACCTTAGCTATAAAATATTGTACAGACCAATACTCTAACTTCTACAATGATGTATTTTTGTTTTTTAAAGCCATGAAAACTCTATCTTATGTTGTTGATATAGCTCATAGGTTTTGTGATAGTCAGTAGCTTTCAGAGCCTACTTTTGGAAGGTATAATATATGTCCTTTTAATTCAAGAGACAATTTTTTTTTTCTTAATTAGCTCACTAATATGTAAGCCCTCTATAAAAGGTTGTCATGAGCCAAATGTGAGACCTCTCACCTAAAGTTAGGGAGTTTACAGATTCAACTATCTTGATCTCGTAGTAGTTAAGTACACTAATTAGAGCCATTTCTTTACTGAATATACCATCCATGGATCATGGAAAAGTAGTTGAATAGTTTTGCACTAGGTTTTCTCCTAAGGAAAAAAATTCTCATGAGGTTTCTTTGGAAACAATTGTTAAAACCAGGTGGTTGTATAAGATGAAGCATGTGGCTAATAAGAGCAGATATAAGTACAATGCCAGATTCATTGGCTAAAGATTCTCAGAAAGGGAGGTTACCTCCAGTATTTGGTGAATAACCAACCTCATGTTTAATTTTTCCTTTGTATAAATACATTGAGCCAGTTCAAGTCAAATTCAATCTACCACTGCAAAGCATTTGCTTCACTATTTGGAGGGCACATTTCATTCTCGGTTAAGGTATGTTGAGGATGGAAAATTTATGTTGCATAGCTTTGTGGATTCAAAATAGCAAGGTGAGGTTAGTTCTAGGAATAACACTGTTTTCGGGAAAACTAGTGTCTTTTCGATCTGCTAGCCCCTCTAGGATTGGCAACTATCCTAGAAACAAACAATCAAAGAAATTTGTGATTTCCTCTATGTATGATAGATAAGAGAGAAGCAAAGGGACCAACCTAGATCTTCCGCTTGACTCCTTGCTTGATTTCTCACCCCCTTGATAGAGCTTGCAACTCCTCTCCTACTTGTCCTGCTTAGAGAATACCTGTAGAAACAAAGTAACAAAACACCATCAAAGCATCTCGATCTCTTATATCATAAACAATGCAGAATCAGAAATACATTCAACATACAATAGCATTCAGAAATAACAAGATTCACAAATACACGATTGTATGGAGGAAAACTCAAAGAACTTTATTAAAATAGAAGGGAGACTTACAAACCAGCTGTTTGATCCAGCATCATCCTCCCAGCATCAAAGCCCTTTTCACCTCCTAAAAAGAAAAATCACCCAACAATACAATGCTCTTTCTCAAAGACAAACTATCAGCACTTCCTTACAAATTACAAAATTTCAGCATTCAGATCTCTTAGATGAGGGATCCATTTATAGATATCTGCAAGGGTATGCATCATCTTTGGGATTTTGATTAGTGTCATGCCACTTGTTGTTCTTGGTTCCACTTGGAGATTTCTTGGATCTCTTACTCATCCCTGGTCGAATTCAGAGGGGCAAGTGTCATAGGAGAAGTTTCCAGAAGATTCCATGAGCATCTACTTAGCAAATAGTCTCAGAAATTTGTCCATTCTCACTCATCACACTGCACAGAAGGCTTATTCAGTATGCATCACACCTGGCTAGTGTAGGAGTCAGTATGCATCGCACCCTGACAGTGGAGCAGTCTGTATGGTCCAGTTTTGGCCAGTTCTGAGTGGTTTTTCAGGTGGAACTTTTGGGGAATGATGTAATCAGTTGACCATGATCCTTTCGGGTATGAAACAACACTTTTAAGGGTTAAAGAGCCCTTGGTTTATTGACATATAAGATTCAGGTTGTAGTGCCCAAATATGTCTATAACAGTTGCCACCTAAAGCATGAAGTCATAAATCTTTTGATGTCGAGTGAAATGCTTTATCATGAGGATCCGAGGTATTTGAACTGGAAGGTGACCTGTATAATATACAATACAATACATCATCATCATATTGTTTTCATGATCTAGCTAAGGCGGGCATTCCCCTGCTCAGCTTTATAAATTCATTTTGATGTACATAGGACAGATAATCGTCTGCAATTGCAGACTCATGATTCTTTATATGTAGAGTCATCATCCCTAGTTTGGATGATCATTTGTGCAACTTCTATGTACATTTGATGTCTCTATATTCCTGAATATATCACAGCATGGATGGATGAAACTAGATTTGGGGTCTTCAAACTCATTCAATCTTCACCCTATGTACAAGTCGGTCGATGTGAAAAGATGTCCTGAAGTCGAACATGGAAAGACATCACCTGATTACCACCCAATAATGTAACCTGTTAACAGGCGCGAGAGGAATCACCGTTAATGATAATGAACCTCAAGGTACTACAATATAATTCACGTGGTGTGAATATATGATCCGATGTCGAACACCACGCAAAATCTTTCGGTCGAATGCCATTGATGTAAACCTATCGCCGGAAGTGAGAAACCTTCCATTCAGGCATGCAAGCTTCAAAGTATTGAAAGATTTGTTTCTGAGTCAACTTCTTAGATAATGAGCTGATGTCGACAAGAAGTGACCCATTGTAGGAGGGCCTTAATGTATCCCGCATCTACGACACGAAATGAAGCAAATGATTTTCTGGAGGTGAAAACGATCTAATGATACATGGTTCAGGAATGATGATCATGAAAAATGGAGGGTGAAGATATTGTAGTGGATGAGGCATTAGCTAGATGGTGAATTATCTGAATGACTTCTCTTGAACATATCGGTGACACGGAGCTGGATTGGTAGCGTTAAACCCAAAATATGGATGGTATGGAGGACCAATGGTGATATGACTAGTGAATGAAATAGCCCAGCCCGACTCAATCATTGTGATGGAGTAAAAGTGTCATGTTCAAGAGAAACCTGCTACCAGTAAAATTCTTCAAATTTTCTTTCCCTTTTCCCCAGTCATTGCTGACCAGTACCACTTTATTTTTGTCAAGCTTGAGGAGGATAACATATGCTTTTTCCATAATTTGCCCTTCGGGCAAACCTGTCACTATGTTTTAGTGAGCCTAGCAATAGTGAAACTCATTCTTATTTGGGTGGATAAGTTTGTCGCTATTGTTTTTAACGAGTTTAATGACAAGGATAACTCGGTCATTTTCATGTTTAGAGAGTTTGAAAAGGGATGAAAAGGAAACTCTAGTAGTTATTTTTCGTAGCATAATCCCTTATGTCCAAAAAAGGATAAAATAATACGAAAGGGATCAGTTTTCAATAACTTTAGCGAGCCAAAAAAGACAAGAACTCAAAATTTTTCATGAGATAATCCCTCAGGTCCGAAAAGTTTAAAATATATAGGGGGACGACACTTCCAATCACTTTAGCGAGCTGAAAAGGCCAATAGCTCGACAATCTTTTCATATTGAACAAGTCTGAAAAGAGTTTAAAGGAGACTCATTTTTGAGGAATGAGTGGCGTTTCAGGGTAGCCACTGCTTCCGGGTAAGCTTAGAACTTCTCAAAACATGGTGATGTGAAGAGGCTGGCTAACGGGACCACTCATTGTAGCTATTCCTGAAAATGGTAAACAATCAAGTGGATGTGTATGATCAGCGAAAAGGATGGAGGTGATGGAAGGAACACAACCCTCAAAAGGCTGATATAATTGTGATCAAAAGGGTTATTTACCAAAGGTGGGTTCATTTTTTAATGAGCTTGAACTCTGGGGGAACATATTCCCAGAGGTAGGTTTATTTTTTAACGAGATTGAACCATACGATAACATTGCTCATAGCCTGGTTCATTTTTTAATGAGATTGAACCATGCGACAACATATGCTCAGCTTTTCTTTTTATGTAAGCTAGAAACACCAAAACTAAAAAAGCTAGAAAGCTAGAAAAACTAGAAAGCTAAGGAACTACTAAGGTTAGGTAGGATGGTTTCATCAGGAGTTGGAAAAAACACTTCCTTTGCTTCGTCTGCGGTGCAGACAAAGGTGAATGGTGGATCAGACCAATCACTGATCCACATTTCACCTAACCTAAGAAGTTGAAATACTGAAATAACTAAAAAGCTAAAAAGCTAAAAAGTGAAATTGGTCATTTTTAGCTTGCATAAAAAGGTTTGCATGCCCCCAAGCATCAAGAAAAGGAGAGTTTCCAGTAAGCATATGAAAATCACTGTGGTTAAGCATGATGGTTTTAGTTAGCAGTTAGACAAAGCACTTCCTTGGCTTTGTCCACCAAATAGACAAAGGTGAGTGGTGTGTCAGACTAATCACTTAACTTTCAAGGAAATTCATATCTTTTCGGCTAGGTTCATCTGGCAAATGGACAAGGGTGCATGCCCCCTAAGCTTCGTTACATTCACCAAACTACTCGCGGTAATTAGGTGGATGAAATGAATGTTGAAGAGACATTATCGATGCAAAAGGACCATTTAGGGATGATGTTTGACTTGAAGATGTGTTTGAACTGGAAATGAAAGCTGGTCAACAGTGACAATTTTGCATTCATGCGGGAAACACATCAATCGAAAGAGTGTTGAAACAATAGCTTCTATGTTGTAAACATAGTCATGTCTGAGGAGTAGATTGTAATCTAATGGTCCTTGGACTACCTTCACATTCAAGTGAATGGTTTTCCTTCTCAAAGTTATCAGCAACTTAGGAAGGATCCCTAACAATTGAGTGGTTCCTTTGTTAAAGCTTGAAAAATTCTATGTAACAGGCATAAGTGATGGCGAACCAAGCGCTTTCCAAGCAGTTGAGGAAAGGATACTCACTGAAGCCCCTTCATCTATGATAGTGCCAGACATGATCATTTTGTAAACTTGTACTATGATCCAGAAAGGTACATTAGAAGGAAGGCGGGATCTTGCTAGGTGGTTCTAGTCAAAGGAAGTAACTAGACTGCTTGGAGGGGGTACCGAATAAATGGTTGAATTAACCCGTTGAGTCACAGGAACTGGGAGATTCTCTTCCTATTGCGAAGGAACGGATGGATTGCCCCCAAGTTCATCGGACTATGAAGTAACAAAAAGAATTTGAACAATATCGTTCTTATTCTATTTGGGAATGGTATCATATGAAGGTGGACCTTCTAAAGGCAAAACTGGGCCGACTGCCATCTTGACCTATTTACTTTGGTTCATTATTGACTCAGAAGATTCACTCTCAATCATAGGTGTTTCAACCAACGAATGAGTTATGTCAGTCATATTTCAACTGGTAAAGGACTTGGGGAGAGTTTCTTGTATCGAGATGGATGTCGTTGTGGTGAAGGAGGACAGTTATGTAAGACTATCTTGGCCTCATCCAAAAAAGGACAACGAGAAAGGGTATGGTCCCCTTCACGTAGTTTACATGGAGTTTTGACCTTTCCTTTCTATCTGTGAACTTCACTATTACTACTTGATGGTGTGCTATCAACATGATCACCAGAGGTTGATGACATCGGATGGTGTGAATGGGGGGACCATTATCTCAAGACTCAAGGGATGCACCGACATTCTCGATGAAAATGGTATCCCCTACAAATTATGCAAGGAAATTTGGGAAATTTAGTGTGCAGATTTTCACCAGATGATTCATGGTTGTCCCCTTGCCTAACTAATTTCTTCTTCTTCTTCTCATTCCCTTTATTCTTCTTCTCATCTACTTGGTTACTAGTATCACTATTTTCACCAAGAGAAGAGGAATAACAAGAGGAAGAAACAAAGGAAGAAGAAGGCGAAGGGTCAATTCCAATATCAACTGGTTGCTGATTTGATTGTTGAGGAATCACGGTATTTTTAATGACAGAGGTTGAGAATTGCCATACCGGAAGACCAATTATGATTCCTGGAAGGGACAATATGGCCATATATGGAGCACCAATACTTCCCCAAGAGGAAAATGGACTAGGATTCCCCTCAAGAGGGAGTCCATGATTGGTGGACTCCATTATCTTAACCTAAGATCAATGAAGGAACATGGATGTTATTCTGAATTAAATAAATTTTAAGGACGCTTTGACAAAACTTTTCTTTTTCAATTTTTAAGATTTGAGAAAAAGCTAAAGATGACTCTAGTCCCCTTTGATTTTTAATGAACCTGAAGTGACAAGTGCTCAGATGGACCTTTTCTTTTAAAGAGTCAAAAAGGAACGAAAGTGACTACTCTGGAAATCTAGACAGAGGGATTACCAAACCAATCGCAAAATTGCAAAATAAATCTTGGTGATAAATTAAAGAGAAATTACGAAGGACTTATGTATGGCAATCAATCTTCCCGAATGTTGTGTTCAGTGCGTTGCGATCGATAGGGCAACAGATATGGCTTCCTATGGATAAAGGATATAAGCCTATTGTGGTCTCCCAATATATACGTGATGGTACGGGGAGCACAAGTCCATGCTAGCACTTGTCGTATCAAAGAGGAGGAATCACCCAACCTTTGATGAAAATGATAGTTACTAGATTTTACAACGCCAGAACAGATCTCTAGCCTAGACCTCTAGATGTGTGGCGTTAGGTTCCAAAGCATTGTTAAGTTCATTGAAATTTATTTTAGAGTTGATCTTGTTTAGAATTTTTCCTTTCAATTGTTCACCACGTGATGTATATGTCAAATTCCTAAAAATGCAATCTACAATGATAAACAATCGTTGTTTATTTTTAGCAATGAAAATCCTAGCTACTAAGGAAAGTAGATTACGATTCTTTCAAACAAAGAGCAAAGAGCACACACTAAATGAACTTTTCCTAAATCATTTTTCGCACACAATCGAAATGCAAATGCAAATGCATTTATTTGTTTTTCATTCCCCTTAATGTGAAAAATGCCAAAAAGGAAAACTAAGTATAGATCTGAAATATTTTCTTCAAAGCGACATTTTGACAATTTCTATTCAAAATAGAAAAGAAGACTAAAACGAAACTTTTCAATTTTGAATAGAAGATGCTTTCGACACTTAAAATATGAACAAATCAAATCAAATACATGGCAAAAAAAGTTCAATCGACTATCTATAGGAGGAACACTTTACCACACTCCTCTTTCTGACACAAAACGACAGTTACGACACTTTTTGTACCAAAACGACAGATCGATTTAAGCAACTTTTCGACAAAGGATTGTAAATGATGGAAAAGTACACAAAAAACATCTATTAGTCCTAATCAATGGAGGCTGGTCTATGTAATGCAAGCAGGCTTCAGTAACGAGACACTGTTCATGAGCAGCAAAACAACTAAACAGAGCTGAGAACAAGGACAAAAACCCCAAATTTCAAGGAGAGAAATAGGTTCAGTCAGTTATCACACCTATGCTTCACAGAAAGAAGTATTAATCACACCTGCTACACTCGGGAACTGCGATGCATACTGGTTGACAGTGATAGACAATGCGATGGGCCAGAGAGCCCAACTGAGGTGGCCTTTGGTTCAAATTTGCATCTAAATTCAACGGGTCAAGCTGAGATATTATGGAAAATAAAGAGAAAATTACAGAGGATTGATCTTGAGAAGTTACTGATCTACCAAAATGACATCTAGAATGCTTGTAAGCTAGATGTTCAAATCATAAACTAAACCGGAGATTGACTGAAGCAGCATTCATCTACTTTGCAATTGTAGAGAAAGAGAAGTTCGAAGGCTATCTAGCTAACTTCAAGCTTCATCTATAGTTTATAAAACAAACAATAAACAACAAACAAATAAACTATTCGGTCCCCAGTGGAGTCGCCATTTTGTTTCTGGGAAAACTAGTATCTTTTCAATCTGCTAGCCCCACTAGGGTTGGCAGCTATCCTAGAAACAAACAATCAAAGAAATTTGCGATTTCCTCTTTGTATGATAGATAAGAGAGAAGAAAAGGGACCAACCTAGATCTTCCGCTTGACTCCCTACTTGATTTCTCTCTCCCTTGATAGAGCTTGCAACTCCTCTTCTACTTATCCCGCTTAGAGAATACCTGTAGAAAAAAAGTAACAAAACACCATCAAAGCATCTCGATCTATTATATCATAAACAATACAGAATCAGAAATACATTGAACATACAATGGCATTCACAAATAACAAGAAACAAATACACGATTGTATGGAGGAAAACTCAAAGAACTTTATTAAAATAGAAGGGAAAATTACAACCCAAATGTCTGATCCAGCATCATCCTCCCAGCATCAAAGCCCTCTTCACCTCATGAAAAGCAAAATCACTCAACAATACAATGCTCTTTCTCAAAGACAAACTATCAGCACTTCCTTACAAATTACAAAATTTCAGCCTTCAGATCTCTTAGATGAGGGATCCATTTATAGACGTCTGCAAGGGTGTGAGTCATCTCTGGGATTTTGATTAGTGTCATTCCACTTGTTGTTCTTGGTTCCACTTGGAGATTTCTTGGATCTCTTACTCATCCCTGGGCGAATTCAGAGAGGCAAGTGTCATAGGAGAAGTTTCTATAAGATTCCATGAGCGTCCACTTAGCAAACTATCTCAGACATTTGTCCATTTTTGCTCATCGCACCCCACAGAAGGCTTCTTCAGTATGCATTGTACCTGGCTAGTGTAGGATTTAGTATGCATCGCACCCTAACAGTGGAGAAGTCAGTATGGTCCAATTTTGGCCAGTTCTGAGTGGCTTTTCAAGTGGAACTTTTGGGGAATGATGTAATAAGTTGACCATGATCCTTTAGGGTATGAAACAACACTCTTAGGGGTTAAAGAGACATTTGTTTATTGACATATAAGATTGGGGTTGTAGTGCCCAAATATGTCTATAATAAGCATTTACAGGTTTTGTTTCAACTTGGGGTCTGGTCCCAAGTATGATATCCTAGATCAGTTGGAAGCAAGCAACAATGACATTCATGTGCTGGAGCCAGTGGTTTTAAGAATTATGACAACCAAATTTTCTCAACTCCCTACAAATGTAGTACTTCACGATCACTCCAATCATATCAAGATTTGGTACCATTTCCTAGAAGAAAAGTTCAAGAAGGGAGTAGTGGTTCTTGAGTATGTTCCCTTGAATTTGCAATTTTTACACATTTGGACTAAGCCCCCCTCAAAGGGGAAGATTGAGATGTTGAGGGAGAGACTAGACTTAGTGGAGAACAACTTCTCACAAAGAGGTAGAGTTACACATTTTTACATTGTTTTCTCAGTAGTTAATCATCCTTCCTCATAGCATAATAAGAATAGTATGTCCATACCTCGGAGCAACAAATACTTACCATTAGATGTGACCGGAGCAATGATGGCCGATGGAGTTAGGCACAACACTAGTTTACTTTGGGACAAGTTTTGTTGTCTAAGTTGCACACACGTGCACACACACACACATATATGTTTGTATGCATTCCTGTTTCACTATACCATGCAACATAGACAACAACACTTGTCCCAAAGTAAACTAGTGTTGTGCCCAAAGTAAACTAGTGTATTGAAATTATTTAGAATACAGATAAAGATTCATAAATAATTTATCATGTTATAAGACCCAAGGTCCAAAAGAAACATGCGACACCAAATACCTACATATCATTGAAATCATCAATATCACACTCGAAGCATATTTCAATTACCTATATGGAATTTTCTTTCAATTACTAATATTTTTTAATTATATTCGTATAGTACAGTTAGTAATATACCTTTGAGAGGAACTCATCTCCAAACAAATTAGACTTCTCTAATTGCTATAAATATGATGGCTTTCCACCAGGTAACCTTAACAAAAAAGTTCTTCCAGAAGTATCTGATGAAATCCCTTCAATAATGACACTTGAGTTCTCATTACCCAGACCCAAAATAGCCAACCTCTCCACAAAACCATCATATCCAACAAATAAAAGGTGTAGATAAAAAGAATGTAGGAAATTGATGCTCAAATAACCTCTGCAGCGAGTAAAATAGGAAGGAAACCATTAGTACATGCTATTGAAGATATAATTTATTGTACATCACAATTCATATGCTCCAAAACAAAAGTTCAATGCATTGAGCCTCTTACAAACAACGAACTGGACTGACAACCTAATAAATATCATCCTCTCTTTAACCATCATGATTTTCATATAAGGCTATATTTTCTTATTATACGAGTGCTTGTTCTAGTTTGTTTCTTCTTAACATACTTTTCAACTGCATGGCATGCAGTACATATTCCAGTAAGTAGAATGAATAGGATATGAATATATCCATGCATTAGAATCAACATGGAAAACGTGGACTTGGCATCTATGAACGAAAGATTCAATTGGCATGAAATGTTCTCAACGTGATCTTAGATGTCGCACAGGGAAACAAATAAAAATGTACAAGCAAGTGCACATATGAAAGGGCATTGAATTTTTAGCTCTGGAAATTGATTTTAGTTAGTTAAAAGACATTTTTTTTTAAGTGCAATGATTTTAAAACATGAAAGAAGTCCTAGAATAGAAGTAAAATCATATCCTATAAATAGTTATAAGTCCATGATTAATGAAATTGTGGGATTGTTCAAAGAATATACAAGTTACAAACTTACAGTATCACATAATGCCAACATATCATATATCCCATTTGTATTGGAATGAACTCTAACAAGATGCAAGATGCAACATTTCATGATTGCCAATATGTGATACCATAAAAAATCTATCTACCACTACTTAGTCAAGAACTTCATATTTCCATGGTAAGTTATGTATGGATTTAATTGTGTTATATATTAAGATAAACTCATTCTATTTAATAGAAGTGATGTGGAGATGCAATGAGCACATCTACTTCTATCCTTATAGAATTTCAATAAAGAATAATATACTAAGAACAATCAATGTACCTTAAATAGCATCTCCCAGATCATTCACCTTTGTACAATTTTGTGGAAGCCAAACTTCAAAGTTGAAGCTGACATTATCAACCAAAACCTCATAACATACATAATGTGGAATGCGAGGAATAATCATTCCAGAGAGTCTCTAAAAATAGTAGCATGTTAAGCCCTTAATAGATATTCATTCAAAGTTGGCCTATACTTCCCTAATTCTCTCAAGCCCGAGCTGGAAGCAAGCCACTCATAGATGATGTCAGAGAGGGAGGATCAAGGATGGAATGAATGCTATGAAGCTATATATAGATGTGTTTCACTGTCTTCCTTCCTTTCCATCCTAGCATACTGACAGTAGCAAACAGAACAGATGGAATATCACTATGGGAAGGCTAGAAAATAAAATAAAATAAAAAGATAAAAATGAGTGCCTAAAATAAGACCTTTGAAGTTTTCTTTTGATTTTAATAGGCAACTTATAAACATATCAACCATTTTACACACATCTATAGCCAAATGCCATCTTTATCCCCCTTCCAAAATCTAAATAAGAATTAGAATAAGAATTACATGGGGGAATTGGGAGGCTAAGGTTTTCAACTCTGAGGAACACCCTCTGTTTAATTTTGTGAAGCCATGTCGTTCCTGAAGCCACGCATCTGTGAGATGAGGAAGACACAGTTGTAGAGTCTAGATCATGCACCCTTATTTCAAGCGACATCCAGGGGCATGACAAAGAGGCTAAAACTTCCATGACCTGCAAATGGTGGCGAGGCTAGCCCTATCCCTATAATTCAAGAGTGAAAACAATACAACAACTCAACAATTTTTTTTTTTACTAGTAATTATAACCATTATTAATATGGCATTGATACTAATAATTATGTAGTGAGGGGACTTTACATGCAACTCCATATTGAAATTGGATTATGTATTAGTATTTCACTGAAACATCAAAAAGTCCTTTCAAAACCAAAAATCTATTATTATACTTGCATAGTATAACCCATTCAGTTTTGGCTTTGACTGGATATTAGTTTGTCTTTGAGAAAAAAGTTATGATGCTTATCCATAGTTTAACATTATGAATTCGACTCTTATTATTTTTTAACATTATTGAAATTTAATTATTTCTAAGATGATTGGTTGAGATCTTATTATGGGTTGTTTAGTAACTTCCATTTCTATTAGTTACTATATTTTTGTTTCTAGTTTTATTTCCTTTTCATTTAACTTTTTGATTTTTGTTTTCTATTATTTCTATTTTCATGAATTATATTTTTTTTCACAATATTTTGAATTTAAGTGACTTATTATTATATTAAAATTATAGACAATTATATATATTAATAAAAATAAAACACACGCATATAGTTATGTGTTTTGATACAAACAATATTAGTTAATCATATTTCTTAATTTTTGGTAATGGCATTTAACAATATAATATTTTAAGTATTAAGGGGTTTTAGCAGTGCATTATATTAGACATCATTTTTTTGGAATTCAACTGCGTTAAGAAATTCATTCAAGTATGAACATTTACATGAAAAATGGTAATACTTGAATGACTTAATGCATTTGAATCCTAGAAAATGATATTTAATATGATATTTTATTAGTTGTTTTATTTTTGTAATGAAATCTTTGTCTTTGTGACTTTTTTATTTCATTAAACTATATTTAAGCGAAACCATAAGTACTAACTATTATATAGCTCTCATTATATTTATATTTGAGTCCAAATCGAAACATATATTAAAAATTCAATCAAAATGATATGAAAAATTAAAAATTAGCTAATTTAAAAAAAAACACAAATTCATTAATTTAAAATTGAATGAATGTATTCAACAACATTTCCATCCTTGTATTTCAGCATTGAATAAGTACTACATCCAATTGCAAACCTTCCTCAAAAACAGCATCCCTTTCAACATTAATTTAATATGATATTACAAAATGTAATTAAAATAATTTTTATCTTAAAAAAAATTATGAGAGTTGAGTATTTCTATTATTTATTTAATTGATAACTAACAAGAATGTTCAAACACATCGATATTGAAACCCCTTTTAGTTTCAATTCAACGAACTCCTCATGATCCGTTTAAGTTCAAATATTCCCAAAACATAGGTTATCCGTTTGTACAATCTATATAAATTATAATCATATTGGTTTTACGCAAAAATAAATTATTATATTCAAATTATTCATCAAATATTTAAGTACGTCTCACATTAATGAATAATTGAATAGAAGTGCGACATTATTTTGATAAGAAATGTAGTGTCCATGAAATTAACAAATATTAGTAATTGCTTTAAAAAAGGTTGATAAGTTTGTTAATTTGGAAAAGTAACAAATATTAGTAATTGCTTTAAAAAAGGTCGATAAGTTTGTTAATTCGGAAAAGTAGTATGAGGGAGGTATTTGTAAACGTATATGTCATATGTTTTACATTTTCAAAGATAGCAATGTCAATCTTTAAAAAGTCATGCATGAGCTCCCAATTATAATTAAAATTAATTATTACTCACATCCAAATTAAAAAGTATAAAAATTGTATTTACGTTTGTTTTAAAGTTTATATATTTTAATTTAAAATAAACTATTGTTTGGTGATGTTATAAATTATTTTATTTTATGTAGAATAGTACACTTTATTTATTCAATTTGTTTTTCTTCACTTCTAATTTTTATCATAGAATTTAAGTTTTATATTGTAATAAACATAAAATATATTTTAAATAAATCATTTAAACATAGCAATAATATTTTTAAATACTTTTATTGACTAGGTGTTGGCTATTGTTTAAATATGTATATATATGAATAAAATTTGGATGATAAACTAATTAGAAAACATTCTTTAATTAAAATTGATTAACATAGGTAACTCTCATCCATCCCAGATTATCTCATACTTCTAGGGATGCTAATAAAGATTGTTTCATTGATTCACCATTTTGGTTTCTAACATATCTAAGTTTATAAAACAGTAAAAACTAAAAAATAGAAATAGTTCACATTCTGAATATGACTAGGAAAACTTGAAGTCTTAAGTAACTTGTATAGTTTTTATAAACATATCATGAAGTACACTAAAAATTTCAGAAGGTTGTAAAAGCTCATCTGATAGATGAATTCAACATTGCCAGGTAGAGATTGTTGTGCACACAATCACAAGAGATATCATTCATGCCTCTCCCTACCCTTGTGTGTGTTACTATTCCCTGAACTCTGCTTTGAAATATCAATGCAACTTTTAATATAAAAAAAATGAAGAAGAGGTTTTCCCACTAAAAGTTGCAGTTGGCATGATCAAGAGTGAAAACAGACAAATCAAAGATGAAAATGAACTTTCCTTTCAAAATGCTTGCAGCTGGCATGCTCAAGAGTTCCTTCCAAAATTAAAAAATGCTAAAAAAATAAAATAGAGAAACTAGAGTTGAAAAAGGAACTTTCTTCCAAAATGACGAAAATGTATCTGTACATTAAAAATACCTAAATTATACATTTGGGTTCCTAGATAGCCTCACATTTCCTATCAACCATAATATGGAAAACAAATTGCTATTGCACCTTTCTGGATACTGTCGCTCAAATTCTAGGTCACAAGAGATGTTGTTGTACAAATCTTGCTTAATATTATTGAAGTCACCCAAAATATTCTTGTCCTTGCGGAACATTAAAGCCGGGAATGAAATAAATTATTCTAAGAGGTGGATAGCATGGATGAAGTTAATGACATAGTCATCATGTTATCACAACTACAATACAAGCAAATTGACACCCCTACAAGTGCTATAAAGGGAATTGACTAAATAAAGGGATAATTGTATAAAAGAAGAAATGTTAAACCCTAGTAAGGTTTTATGCAATGAAAAAGGTTTTCATGAACAATGTTAAGAATATAAAGAGAATGCATCTCTATTGTATCAAATAGTAGAGTTACTGGTAAATGTCATACTAGTTCACTATTATTTCTTGGGCCTACATAAAGCTATCCCAATCATTAGAGCTATCCCGCTCATGATAGCATCTATATGGACAATGTTGTATAAGCAGAAATACTTGTATTTTGAACGTATATGGATGGGTGAGACCTCTTTTAAATGGGAACTTGATCATTACAATGTTTAGTATGAAACATTGTATGCTTCTAATGGATAACTAGATAAATATTTATCCATTAAATCCTTATGTATAATGATTTCCGTAAATAAGCAAAGTCAATTCTAGTTTATCTTAGTTGGATGATCTTTCATGTAAATCTCCAAATTAGTCATATTTGAGCATGTGGAGATTGTAGTTTCGGAAGTGAAGGTAAAATACATATATGCATGATAGCAACTAGAGGAAAACTTGGGAAAAATTGGTATTATGAATGATGAAGAGAAATTAGAATGTTTTTGCTTAAAACCACTAACACAAACCATAACATGTATCGGTTCAGGAACTGTGTGGAAAACTATTTTAAGTAAGAGATTTAAATAAGGATTGATGAATAAAAACAAATCTCACCTAATACGTGAAAGGGGGATTATATAATGGAGGAAGTGCATGGTCGTAGCTCGAATTCATTATTTTGTGTATATATATATATATATATATATATATGACTTGTCATGGATTGTTTTACAAGTTGTTACCACAGTCTGGTTAAGTAGTAATTAAAATAAACATGTTGGAGAGGAACATGGTTAATATCCATGCATATTAATGAGTTATATGAGTTTACCATGCAAGCACATGTGGGTGACTATTATAGACTTGTAAGAATATTGTATTTATCAAATGGTTAATGGTAGGATTGTTTTGATGTTATGCATCCATAAAAGGAAGAGTCTTGAGTCTAAATCAAGCTATATATGCATATGTTGTTATGTGCCAATAGTAAATAGGCGAAATATGCATGACTATGTTAAGAATCAGGCAGGACAAGGAAATTGAAGGTTATTAGTCTTAATCACAAGAAAAATATTATAACTAAAGTTGTTATAGCATGCAATACGGATCAAATTCCTTAAAAGTAATGTTGTTAGATTTTTAATGCATATGGGAGGAAGATATCATTACTCGAGTGGTACACTTACATATGTTGCCTTCATGAATGAAAGAATTACAATTCTCATAAAACTAGACTATGATTCTGGTCAGAGATTAAACTGTGGTCATCATGCTATAAAAAGAACTTATAAATGGTATAATTTCTATGAAAGTATTATAGAAAATTAAACGATGGTGAGAAGATGTTATAGTAAAAGTTTATATCACCGGCACAAATTTTCATTCAAATTAATCTTTTGATTAATGCATCTACATACAATGTGATTTGTTCTTTGGTTGGAATAAAGTATGGTTAAGGGGAACATATTTCTAGGACATATGCATCTTTTGATGTATACGCATAGTAGAACCTATAAGTATCCTTGGGTACAACCCATAGTAATTGATGAAGTAGCACAAATGGTATAGACCACTAGCTCAATTAGATGTTATCCAACAATCTATCTAAAATAGTTGATATCATATCAATTGAAATGCAAAAATGGTATCAGGAAACTTTGAGAGGTCCTTTTATTGGGTTGCATTAATAATGTGTCTGGACAACATAAGAAATGTTGCTTAATTCAAACAAGAATTCATAAAATAAATAAGTCATCTTTTGGTAAAAGGGTGATTTAATGTTAGGGATGAGCTAACATGTAAATACCCTGAGATCATAAACACTTGCAACTACAAGAAGTTTAGGATTGAAATTAGTAAGAATTTTCATGCATAACTACACTGAATTATACATGGCCAATAGGTTGTTGAGGCATAAAAGGGAAAAGGTAAAACATACATGGTGAATGAATGATCTGATGAATATTAAACTTCAACAACTATGAGTTAATAGTATGCTTTAGAACATTAAGAAGAAGGTATGATTAAGATGAAAATATGCATGAATACAATACTACGTGACTGATATTGTAACCACATGACATCTGGAATTGATTTACACATGACATAAAAAATTCTTAACTACATAGATGAACCATGATAAATGAATGTTGGTAGGATACTAACATGGTGGAAAAATATGTGGATAAATTTTATGTCATGCATGTGATACCACGAGATTGGTATTATATGATGTATCACACTTGTACTATGTACAGAAGTACATATGGGACCGTATGACTGCATATCCTACAAGGTTGAAAAAAGAAATGTGTATTGTTGTGTATAACATACCTTGTGTGTAGGTATGTATTAGTGATTGGATAGATGTCTCACCAGGTAAACAGACCTGGAGGTTACCAAGAAGAAGGAAAGTAAGTTTGGTATAAGCAACTATGGTTAATCGCATTTTTGCATACATAGAATTACGTGAATATATATATGATGAATATATATTGTTATGTAAACTAATCTGTTATGACCTTGCGGGCATATTAATGTAGAAAATATGTTAATTGTCGTATTGTATGCAGAGAGACTGCAAAAAGCAGGTGTTCGCCAAGAACACAAACGCTTGAAAGAATGCAAGCATGGAACATGCACTCTTCAGATAAAATAATTTATAAAGAATATGTGGTTTAATAATATTAAGTAACAGATGATGATAATTATCATAGTTAAAATTTTGCATCTATAAATTCTCACAAATGGTTTGAAAAAGTGTTATAGGTAGCTATGAAAGGAGAGCACTCCTTGAGACCGATGTAGCTCTGGAAGGTGAGGTGTTGGGAGCACTGCTTGTGACTGATGTACATCGGAAAAATTGCATCAGATGGAAGAGTCATGAGAGCTATTGATTCAGAAACCAGCTACCTGTGAACGAGGACATGACGGAGTGATACACTGAGGACAGTGTAAAATATAAGGAGGGGAGTATGTAACACCCCTCCCTCATGTTATAAATTATTGTAAACCTATGCTAAGTTAAAGCTAGGCGTGATATCCTCCCTTGTGTGTTAAATGTTTTAAACCTAAGCTGAGAAAAGCTATGTTTGATACACTCCTTTGTGGGCTAAACTATTCTAAACTTAAGTTGAGGAAAGCTAAGTGATATGTAATATGAAAAGAAAATGTGTTATTAAATAAATTAACAAAGTAAATCACTTGGAGGGTGGAGCACCAAGAGAGAGGAGATGCTTGCCAAATCCCATGAGGAATGGGATAGAGGTGAATCATTCATGGTAAAGCTTCTAGATGTGATTCTAGATAAGCTTGGATGGATTCCAGATCCATCAGATGTATGGAAGATAAAGATCCATAGTACATAAAATCTTTGCGAGAGATAAAGGCAAGCTTTTATGAGGAAAAGCCTTGTGGGAGATAAAGACGAGATTTTCTTGAAAAGACCTAGGAAAATGGAAAAATCCATAAAAGTGGGACATCACTACTGGTAACTAAATCATGAAAGAGGGTATTAAATACCCAGTGCATCAATCAATTGATCCTTGACAAGATCTTTGGCTCGGGGGGAATCAGTGGTGATTCATGGCTGGCTGGTGGTGCTCCTCCCTCCAAGTGATATTTAATTGGTTTCATTTTCATGCAATGGTTGTATGTTAGTCTCTTAACCTTCCTGTGATTATTTTATTTGGTTCAGTATTGGATATGTTACCTGTCTTGGCTTATGTGTTGGTATGATTCTATTTATACTCATGTGATGGATTCCATTCTTATGCGTATGAATGAGTATGATACAAAATGAATCTAATAGAAATCTTCTTTATGTTAATGAAGTAACTTTTACTATTATAGAAAGCCTCTGGTTAACATGGCAAATAGAGGTAGATGGTTGCAGATTATCATAGTATAATGTAGGTAATAGAATAATCTATGATGGTGAGATTTTCTATTGCATGTGTACCCAATACAGATCGATCTGCATTCTATCAATTGCTCAAGAGTAATATTTATGATGGAAATGATGGATTCTTACTATGCATGTGTTCATAATGCAACCTTATGAAGCGGAATGGCCTATTAAGTGGATGAAATTACTTCTGAACAATCTTACCAAAGAGTAGATGAGATGGAAGTGTTGCATGTGATTATTTGAATTAATTTATAAAGTTTATGCATGCATTATGGTAACCAGGATTTACTAGTGTTGAGACAAGTTATTGGCATAGAGGCATGCAGAGTAACTAGGAAGTAATTTCTAGTCTGATATCTAAGGGTTGAGGATATCGATACCATCCATGTCACAAGGGACTTGATGCTTGCATGCTATGGTTTCCTCCTTCCTTCCAACTATAGTTGTATTTATAAAATCATTCGATGAAAAATAATTAATGGGTCTATGGTATAAGGTTACCTCTTGAATGTGATGTGACCATCCAACTAGAAGAAGAGGATGTGAAATATTAATTATAACTAAGGAAATTTCTAAAAAATTGGGGAATTAGAGGTTATTTTCCAAATAGGCCATGGAGGTACATTACAGATTTTTGTGTTGGGTGCCTGTTGGAGCTCAATTTTTTTTTGTGCAATTTTTGCTAAAACGATTAGGGTTTCCTATTGATAATTAATGTAATTTGGAAAAACTGTTACACAAATTTCCTAACCTAATAAATTTTTAATATGTATTCTCAAATTATACCACATGAGAATAGAGAGATTCTCGTTATGATCTTATCATTGTAATCTGAAATTATAAAGAGGTGTGCTTAATATGCGTGGAGATAGACATATAGAAACAAATAGATAATGATAAAGAGGGAGAGCACCGAAATTGTAAATGTGTATGTATCATTAAATCTCAATCATTCATGGTGCCATAACTTTCTATTGACTAGCTTGTGTGCTGTGTAGTGTACTAGCCCTTGCTAGGAAGATATGACCCTCCTTCTTAGCAGGGTTCATTAGTTAGTAAAGTATTGTGTATTTTTTATTTATTTCCTCTCAGTTATAATTAATATGTGATTGTTGTCACCATTATTATAAGAGTTTTTTATGCTTTACTAATTTTAGAATCCTAACCTATGTATTGTGTGACAACATATGTCTTGCAACGACCTCTTTGTTAGTGTGACAATTATTTAATTCCCAATATAGTTTGATGGTGTCTTCATTTCATTTGAATGTGTGTTCCAACATTTTTTGAGAGAATGATTTCTAGGAGTGACGTTCTTTTCTGAATAAGAGCGACCCTATAACAAAGTGGTTTTATTTTTCATTGTATGTTTATTTCTTGAGAGCGTGAGCAAGGTTTGAGAGAGAGTGTTGACTTGTTGAGAGTATGATTACAATGATTGAGGTTGAGATTCATTAGAGGTGGTCATCATTTTCCCTCGCATATATTTTGTGTAATATTCTTGCAATAAAAAAACCTACCCAGATTGATAATTAATGTCAAGATTTTGAATTATTGCTTTGAATTAGGAGGACAAGTGTTCTACTCGAGGACAAGCTGAGGAAAAACATATACACAAATTTCACATAATTAAAGTTGAAGTAAAACTTGGAATTTCATATGAAATTTGAATCAAAATCATTTAAAGGTCAAAGTAAACATATAAAAACTCAAAAGTGTGTAAAATAATTAAAAAAATAATCTACAATTTGAATCAATTAGATTTCCCAATAAATGAAGTGTAGGTGTCAATTTTAGTGAAGCAATGCAATTTTGGCCTACTTCAGAAAAATGCATGCCCAACCTTCATTTCAAGGTCAAATTGAATGATTCAACTTGCAGAGTACTTTTTTACTCATAATTAACATTAATTTTTCACATAGAAAATTCTATTTTGTTAAAAACATATGCCAAGTTGGATCAATTTCATAGGGTTAAAGTCAAGGTTTGTGTGCCTCAAATAAATGCATACTAGGACCTATACTTAATTAACCATGAGATAATGATCATCCCAATCTAAATATAAAATCATTTTATGCAACATCCCATAGTCATTTTAATAAAGGAAATGCTATACACTGAAATCCAATTTTGTTGGAGTAGAAATTGATCATATGTGCCAATGATCATAGTCAGAAAAAATATGCATACCTAGGCCAAACCAATTACACTCTTGGTAATGAAATTCAAAATGGGACATGATTGGGCAATCCCTAACCATAGGATATAACCTTGCAACATGTCTTACAAATACCCTACATAACTATGTTTCCCACTTATACACAAGTTTCACATAAGGCAAGTCAAAGCAAAACTTAGAATGTTGTATGAAATTGGTAGTATAGATATTAAAGCTAAAAGTAAAGATAAAATGATGTAAAATTGTGTAAAATCATTAAACAAATAATCTACAATTTTAATGAATCATATTGGCCAACAAATTAATCCTGGGCATGCATTTTAGTGAAGAAAAATAATTTTGGCCTGCTTCACAAAGATGCAGGCCCAAACTTTATTTCAAGGAAAATATTTTTTCCTATGAGGATATTTTCTCCTGAATTTTTAAGGCATGGTCTTAATTTTGACAAAGTACATTTTCTTCCTAAAGAAAAATGGTTATTTTTAAGCTAGAGAGGACTTTAGGTCCATTTATTGTAAACATAGAAAATTCCTTACAAAGGTGGAACTGATGATGAAGGAGTTTGGCTTTGAGAAAGGAGAAAAGTGGTAATATGAACCTCACCGTATAATTTCTCATAAAAAGGTGGAAATTAGTTTTGCACCTTATATTCATGAAAGTAGACCAGAAATTGAGAAAATGGAAAATCAACATGCATGGCCATGTTGTTGGGTGCAATGGTTAAAGGATGTTGAAACCCCTATGGTAAACGAGAACACATTGAATGGGACTGATCCTGAACAGATAGATGTTGAGATGGAATACTCGAAGTCACAAAAGAGGACTAAAATCCCAATGGAGGATGAAGAATAAATACAAATAAAATTAACAGAAGGACCTTTAAAAGGGCATGGGTTTCAAATGTAGTTGGGAAATCCATGGGATTCTACTTCCTCTTCTATCTCCACTCATTTGACATCATTCACAATAGAAGTTATTCCTTTTTCATTTGAAACTTTGCAAATGAATTATCAACAAATTAATGAAAGAAGTGATAAAATGAGAATTAATATGGAAATAGAGCATCAAGACGATGTTGCAAATCATATAATATGAGGTTGCAATCATTACAGAAGAACTTAACAATGCCTAGGACTGAGAAAACTCAAACAACTAAGTTGGATGAAGATGAAAAAAGAGAGCTATTAATAGGATAATTAGTTGAAAGAAATAAAGACATATTTATTTTGCAGGAATAAGTGCAAAGCTTACAATAGTAAATTAAAAATCATGTTTTCACCATTATGGTTCAAAGTGAATTAGATGAACCCTTAGAGAAATTAACAAAGGTCATGGACGAGCTTAGAATTTCATAAGTTGAAATAAAGAAAACGCAAGATGATTTGGTTGTGGTAAGGGAGTAGTTGAATGTAAAGGAGAGGCAATAATACATTGTATATGAAAATAACAATCAGCTTCCGAGTAAGTGTAAGAAAACTTACGATGAAATCAAAGAGTTGAAAACCATGTTTGAAGGTAATATTTATTTAATTGAGGATATACAAATTTTTTGGGACGACATTATTGAAGAAGTTCATTCTATATGGGAGTATATTTTTATAATTCCACAACAAAATATTATGCTAAGAGGATAAAAAATGAGGATAGATTTATGAAAGAAATAAGTATTTGAATGAAAAATGTTCAACAACATTAAGGGTGGGAGTCACAATATTTTGGACCAAGCACACCAGTGATGTCGTAATTTAACATGTGGAGGCATGGAAAATTGGGTGAAGGGCAAGAGCTTGTGATGGGAGTTCCACCGAAGTACCCATTCCCTACATCGTAACCTTTGTTGAAGTGAAAGAAAGTGGCTAGGAAGATTACTCAATCAAATTTTTGTTGCAGAGGAGATCATGTGAGTTGTGAAATAAACGATGGAATTCTAAGGTGATGAACACTGATGAGGCTAATACCAAGGTAAAAGGATAAAATAGTCTAATATTGGTTGGGGTGAGAATATTAGCATGTGTGAACCATTGTATTGAGTTGCTGTGAAGGAATATTGTAAACTAAGTTCACGAAAACTCAAAGTGATATAGATCATTAAACCATAATGGTGGAGTTGAGGTCACAAGCAACCATGATGAATGAGCATGAAGTGTCAAACGCCCTAAAATACCACCCAAGGGATGATTGAGAAATGAAATAATTAGTGAAATGATGTCTTCGAGTAATAGATTATGAGAGAGGCATTTGTAGACGTGTATGCCATATGTTTTACATTTTCAAAGATAACAAGATCAACCTTTGAAGATTTCATTCTCTTTCCTTTTTTTTCACTTCTATTTTTTATCATAGAATTTAGTTTTATATTATAATAAATATAAAATATATTTTAAAGAAATCATTTAAATATTATTTTTCTGGATTTTTTAATCCAACATTACCAAATACAAATTATTATAATAATGAGCTAATTAGCATAATATATAATTATTATTTAAGTTGTATAGCAATAATATTTTTAAATACTTTGGTTGACTAGGTTTTGGTTATTGTTTAAAAATGAATACATATGAATAAAATTTGGATGATAAAGTAACTAAAAAAACATTTTTTTAGTTAGAATTGATTATCAAAATCAACTCTCTTCCATCCCAAATTATCTCATGATTCTAGTGATGTTAATAAATATTGTTTCGTTGATTCAACACTTTGGTTTATAACATATCTAAATTTATAAAACAGTAAAAACAAAAAAATGGAAATAGTTCACATTTTGAATATGGCTAGGAAAACTTGAAGTCTATGTAACTTGTTTAGTTTTTATAAACATAGCATGAAGAACACTGAAACTTTTAGAAGGTTGTAAAAGCACATCTGATAAGTGAATTGAACATTGCCAAGTAGAGATTGTTGTGCACAAAATCGCAAGAGATATCATTCATGCCTCTCCCTGCCGTTGTGTGTTACCATTCACTGAACTCTGCTTTGAAATATCAATGCAACATTTATTATAAAAATGAAGAAGAGGTTTTCCCGTTAAGAGTTGTAGTTGGCGTGCTCAAGAGTGAAAAATTAAAAGTGAAAATGAAATTTCCTTCAAAAATGCTAAATAAAACAGAGGTTAGAGTTGAAAAAGGAATTTTCCTTCCAAAATACAAAACATGTATCTGTACATTCATAGTACCTAAATTATACATTTTGGTTCCTATATAGCCTCACACTTCCTATGCCTATCACCATAATATGGAAAATAGCCTATCAGCCATAGTATGGAAAACAAATTCCTATTGCAGCTTTTTGTATACTGCGACGTCAAAAGAGACATTGTTTTACAAATCTTGCTTCAAATACTTGAAATATGATCTGATTGAGTATCTGTCTGCCACATATCTGTAATATAGTTATTGAAAAACAAATAATGTGAAAATATTTTAGCTAGCTCAATGCCATCTTCTTCCTTAAACCTTGTCCTTGGTTGAATTACAACTACTGCAGCAACTCTCACAGCTAAATTACACATACATTTCAAATTCAATAAACTTCTCAAATTTTCATATAAAATTCCAGCCATATTAGCATCACCTGCTTCACAAGTATATAGAGGGACGCTCAATTATAAAATCCCTGCACAAAATAACATGTGGGCATGATGTTATTATTCTCCTAAATTAAATCATCATTAATATAAATTATGTCAAATAGTTTAAATACGTCAACAAGTGTAATTGCAAAAAATCTGTGAGTTTTCATTATAAATAGGAAATTAGACTTTAGAATAAAAAAATTCTTTTGGAGGAAGACTATTATCACAGGTAGCTTGGAAGAGACTATTTGGCCTTGGTTGACATCCACCCCTTCTCAGAATATTTTTTAGATTCTATGTGCTGAGGATTTTTGAGCGATTGTGTGTTGTTACTAACTGTTACCGTGTTTTACTAAGATATTTTGACCAACTCAGGCATTTTAAGGAAAACATGAAGGGAAAAAAAAAATCTTAAAAAATTATTTAAAATAATAAAAATATAAATTAACCATAAATAAATAGTTGTGTATCTTACTTTCCAAACCCTTAAAGCAACCAACTCATAGTCTTGTTTGAGAAGAGTTCTCAGTTAAGTTTTAACATCTATAGGAGAGTGTATTAATTTAAAATTTTCTAAAAATGGAAGTGTTTAGTGGATGTTTATAATTTTACATATTTTAATTATATTTGTTATATATATATATATATATATGAGTGATAATTTAAAATTTTAAGAATATGTATTTAAATATATTTATAGATATTAATTTGTGGTAATTTTTAATTGGATATGGATAAAGTTACATGGGAGGCTTGATTTTTTTTGGGTTCTTTGTGCACCTTCTTGGTTACAAAAATAGTTTTAATTGTCTCATGATGATTGAATTCAATGAGCTTGTAAAAAGTGATACTAAGTGTTCAAATTAGTATGGGAGTGAATGACAACATGAACGGACATTGCTACACAATCAGGATAATAAAAAGATTTAGTTATGAATGGAGAATAACTGATATGCCTCACTTTTGTGTGCCTAGATATTGAGTTTGCAATTATAAGATTTATCACTTTAAAACTTACTTTTATATTAAAGATGTTATCTTATTTTTTATTTTTTAAATTTAGCCAAGTTTAATAATTCCATAAATATCTTATCTGATTATTTTATGCTTTAGATAAATTTATAAAAAAAAGTTAACTCTCAAAAGATTAAGTGTATTAATCATTTCCTTCATATTGTATTAAATATTAGAATGCGAAATAATAATTAAATACATTATTTTTAGTCAAATGTAAAACACACATATGAATTGCAATTTTTTTATATATATTTTAATAATATTCAACCTGATTTATTATTTATCTTCATTTTTAATTAATTAATTTTTAATTTAAAAATACATATTTATATATTTATAATATTTTAATAATATACACTAAACCACTTAAATCTAAACTAAAATACAAATTTTATATTCATTCACATTTCAGTTTTACATCGCCCAGCCTAAAAACACATCTATTATCTCCGCTCGTACTCCAATTCAACATAGACATTCAATATGTGGAAGATCCAAATGGTCTCTATGAGTTCCTTATGAACAAAGCTGAATCAGATATCGCAACCCCGGTCATATACTCACTCCCATTTCTAGCGCTCGCCAATAGACTCTGTTACATGCATGGTGTTTGAAACGATCTATTCTGAAGTGGCAACATTGAACGCTAAAATATATTTGAGCCTCACCTACCTTTCCCTTTTTCCCTTTATTTATAAAGTATGTTTTTTTGTGTAAGTATTGAATATTTATGTAATATATTTTAATAATTGTTTTATTTTTTGATAAAATTTTTGTATTTATTAATTTTTTTTTTATTAAACTATATTTAAACTGAACTTCAAATATTAATTATTATGTAACTCTTAATATATTTAAATTTGAGTCCAAATGAAAACATATAATCTCCGTCAAAATAATATGAAAAATTAAAAAATTGACTAACTTTAAGAAAACACAAATTCATTATTTTAAAATTGAAAGAATGTATTCAACCACATTTCCATCCTTGTATTCCAGCATTGAGTAAGTACTACATCCAATTGCAAACCTTCCTCGAAGAGAGCATCCCTTTCAACATTAATTTAATATGATAATACAAATTGTAATTAAAATAATTTTTATCTTCAAAAATAAATTATGAGAGTTGATTGCTTTGATAACTAACAAGAATGTTCAAAAACATGGATATTGAAACCCCTTTTAGTTTCAATTCAACGAACTCCAGATGATTACTTATGTGTAATTTTTTAAAACCTTTTTAAGTTTAAAAATTCCCAAAACATAGTTATCCGTGTGTACAATCTATATAAATTATAATCATATTGCTTTTACGTAAAAATAAATTATTACATTTAAATGCTTCATCAAATATTTAACTACGTCTCACATTAATGAATCATTAAATATCAGTACGGCATTATTTTGATAAAAAATTTAGCTTACGTGAAATTAATAAATATGCTCAATTGTTCGAAAAAGTGTAAAAAAAGGTTGATAGCTTTGTGAATTTGGAAAATTTGTATAAGAGAGGCATTTGTAAACGTGTATGACATATATTTTACATTTACAAATATAGCAACGTCAATTTTTGAAGATGAGATGTCGTGCATTAGCTCTCACTTATAATTAAGACTAACTATTACCCACACCCTAATTGAAAACTATAAAATTGTATTTATGTTTGTTTTAATGTTTATATATTTTAATTTAAAATAAAACTATTGTTTGGTAGTGTTATAAATTATTTTATTTTATGTAAAATAGTATACCTTGTCCATTCACTTCATTTTTTTTCACTTCTAATTTTTATGATAGAATTTAAGTTTTATATTATAATAAATATAAAATATATTTTAAAGAAATCATTTAAATATTATTTTTCTAAAAAAAATTATCCAACTTTTATCATTTTTGTATTATTATACTAATTAGCTAACTAACGTAATATATAATTATTATGTAAGTTGTATAGCAATAATATTTTTGAATACTTTCATTGATTATGTTTTGGTTATTGTTTAAATATGTATAGATATGAATACAATTTGGATGATAAACTAACTAAAAAAATATTTTTCAATTAAAATCGATAAACATAGGCAACTCTCCTCCATCCGAGATTATCTCATACTTCTACGGATGCTAATAAAGATTGTTTCATTGATTCACCACTTTGGTTTATAACATATCTAAGTTTATAAAACAGTATAAACTAAAAAATAGAAATAGTTCACATTCTGAATATGACTAGGAAAACTTGAAGTCTCAGTAACTTGTTTAGCTTTTATAAACATAGCATGAAGAACACTAAAATTTTCAAAATGTTGTAAAAGCACATCTAATAGGTTCATGCCTCTCCCTGCCCTTGTGTGCGTTACTATTGGCTGAACTCTGCTTTGAATTATTAATGCAACTTTTATTATAAAAACGGAAGAAGATGTTCTCCCACTAAGAGTTGCAGTTGGCATGATGAAGAGTGAAAACAGAGAAATCAAATATGAAAATGAATTTTCCTTCCAAAATGCAAAATTCTCGCAGTTGGCATGCTCAAGAGTGAAAACAAAGAAATCAAAGGTGAAAATGAAATTTTTTTCCAAAATGAAAAATGCTATATATAAAAAAAAAAAATATTGAGAAATTGGAGGTGAAAAATGAACTTTCCTTTGAAAATGACGAAAATCTATCTGTAGATTAACAGTACCTAAATTATACATTTCCATTCCTATATAACCTCACATTGCCTATTAGCTATAATATGGAAAAAAAAATTCCTATCACTACTTTCTGGATACTACCTCTCAAATTCTAGATCAGAAGAGACATTGTTGTACAAATTTTGCTTAAATACTTGAAATTTGACCTAATTGAATATCAGTCTATATACATATTTGTAATATAGTTATTAAAAAAAAAAATAATGTGAAAATATTTTAGGTGGCTGAGTATCATCTTCTTCCTTAAGCCTTGTCCCTAGTTGAATTACAACTACTGCAACAACTCTCTCTTAGATAAATTACACATACCTTTCAAATTCAATAAACTTCTCAAATTTGCATATAAAATTACAGCCACAATACCATCACTTCCTCTGCAAGTATATATAGGGAAACTCAATTATAACATCCCTCCAAAAAATAACATTATAGGCATGATGTTATTATTCTCCTAAATTAAATCATCATTAATATAAATTATGTCAAAGAGTTTAAATATATCAACAAGTCTAATTGAGGAAAATGTGTGAGTTTTCGTTATAAAGAGGAAATTACACTTTAGAATAAAAAAAGACTTTGGAGGAAGACTATTATGGTAGTAGCCTAGAAGAGACTATTTGGCCTTAGTTGCCACTAGCCTGGATGAGACTATTTGGCCTTAGTTGCCATCCTGCTTGTCAAGATATTTTTTTAGATTGTATGTGTTGAAGATTTTTGAGGAATTGCGTGTTGTTACTAACCGTCACTATGTTTTACTCAAGTATTTTGACAAATTCACACATCTTAAAATTCTAAAGAAAATATGAGAGGAAAAACAAATATTTAAAAAATTATTTAAAATAATAAAAATATAAATTACCACTAAATAAATAGTTTTAAATCTTATTCTCTAAACCCCTAAAGCAACCAACTCATAGTCTTGTTTGAGAAGAGTTCCTAGTTAAGTTTTAACATGTATAGGAGAGTGTATTAATTTAAAAATTTATAAACATGGAAGTGTTGAGTGGATGTTTTTACTTTTATATGTTTTAATTATATTTATGGTATAAATGTGCTAATTTAAAAATTTAAAATGTGTATTTAAATATATATATATACTCATTAATTTGTGTTAATTTTTAATTAGATATAGATAAAGTTACAAAGGAGGCTTGATTTTTGTTGGGTTTTTCATATGCTCTCTTAGATTTAAATATGGTTTCAAAAACGGTTGTCATTGTGGGTGGATCAGTCTCGTGAGTATTGACTCAATAAGCTTGTAAAAAGTTGTACTAAGTCATCAAATTAGTATGGGAGTGAATGACAACATGAACTGACATTGTTACGCAATCATGATAATAAAATGTTTTAGTTATGAACTGAGAATAATGGATGTGCCTCTTTTGTGTGTGTCTAGATATTGAGTTTTCAATTATAAGATTTATCACTCTTAAACTTACCTATATATTAAAGATATTATCTTATTTTTTATTATTTAAATTTAGCAAATTACCTTTAATAATTTCATAAAGATCTTATGTGATTATTTTATGCTTCATATATATATTTCAAAAAAAAATTAACTCTCAAAAAATTAAGTGTATTAGTCATTCTCTTCATATTATATTAAATATTAAAGCGAGAAATAATAATGGGTGAATTGTATTTTTCTTATATATATTTTAGTAATATTAAAGATGATTTATTATTCATCTTTATTTTTTAACTTTTTAATTTAGAAAAATATATTTGTTAATTTATAATATTTTAATAATATACACTAAACAACCCAAATCTAATACAACAATTATTATTTCAAACTACAATTTTATTTTATTCACATTTCAGTTTTACATCACATTTCGGTTTTTCATCGCCTAGCCTGGAAACAAATTTATTATCTCCTCTCGCACTCCTCTACGATAAAATCGGGGTAGTTAACACGCGAAAAGAGTCGAATGGTCTCAGCGGATTACGCGGAAGCGATTCCGAGTCAAACATTCCTATTCCTTCAGTAGATCCCCTACGCTCATCGATTCAACATAATCATTCAATAAGTGGAAGAACCAAATGGTCTCTATGATTTCCCCGTGAAGAAAGTTGAATCAGATATCGCAACCCCGGTCATATACTTCCATTCCTAGCGCTCTCCAATAGACACTGTTGGACTCTGTTACATGCATGATGTTTGAAACGATCTATTCTGAGGTCGCAAGATTGAACGCTAAAATATCTTTGAGCCACGGCAATTTCTATGAACAAAGATTCCCTTCCGTCTGCTCTAGGAACAAAGACTCCCTTCATAGTACATACTACAGTTAATTTGAAATCAATTCCATATTCAGATTTATTCACCACATCACATCTTGAAATTCGGATCCTCATTCAATAGGTGGAAGATCCAATTGGTCTGTATGAGTTCCCCATGAACAAAGTTGAATCAGATATCGCAACGTAGGTCCTATACTCCCATTTCTATCGCTCTCCAACAGACTCTGTTACATGGATGATGTTTAAAACGATCTATTCTGAAGTCGCAACATTGAACGCTAAAATATCTTTGAGCACGCCAACTTCTATGAAATAAGTAGATATATGGGTTTACTTCTTTTTTAGGTTCAGGATTTGTTTTTTTAGTGTTGGGATTTTTTTCTTAATTAGTTTTCAAATGTTCTTTTCGTTAAGCAACTAATTAAGCTTTTTACTTAGAGCCAATAATAGCTCCAAGTATGGGTTTTAGTTTAACATCTAATTTTACTTTCGTTTTAGGGCCACATTATACTTTCGTTTTAACAACTCATGATGCTTCCTTTATATTTACCATTTATTATTTAATATTTTTTATTTCAATTAAATTAGTTAACTATATCATGCCTATTAAATAGGTTTTATGATTATAAAGTAAGTCATATTACACTTGAAATATTTTATAACATACAATTTATAAGTATTTTTTAAGAGGAATGGACATCCAAAAAACAAACAATACTTTTTTTTTTAATTATAACCTATATTTTTATATTGTTAATAAACAAAATAGTTGGTCGTGACTAGCTACACATAATGCAACCACATATAATATAAGTAAAAATGATATAATTCAAAATGATACAACTCAATATGGTAATGTAGGTGAAAATGATACATATGATAATAAACATTAAAAGAGAAACCAAAACTATTTATGAACGATGATCCATGATGAGGTCTTTATGATAAATGTCTCTAGCTGTGATAAATTTCACTAGCTACTACCAACTTATTGCTCATCATCATCATCATGTCTATCATGATCGTCACCATCATAATCATCGTCAATGTCATCATCGTCGTCGTCCACCTCGATGTCCTCTCCATCTACATCATCATCATTGTTTCGAATGTTTGAAACATACCCAACATAATCTAGAATGATCTCAAGATCAACCAATATTCAAAATGAAAATATAATTATTTCATCTAATATTTAATATATATTTTTTATATTTCTAATATTACAACATATAAAGCAAAACCATAATCATATTGTATCATATCAAAGTGCAAATATATACCATAATAAAATTTCAATTAGTTTACAACTAATATATCATTACAATGATGTAAAACATGCAAAAAAAATCTAATTAAAGTTAGTGAATCATGGAGGAGGATAGAGGATCGAAATCTAGCCACTACTTTCGAGAGGAATGAGCAGGTGTAGCAACAAGAAGGGGACAAGTGTCAATGGTAGACATAGAAATTCACCCTGGAGCAATAATGCTTGGAAGGATTCTTTTTCTGAGGATGCCGCTATGGAGAGGGGGGGTGTAGCACTCCACTCCTAGGCTATTTTAAGAGCTCTGGAGCATCTAGGCCCCCTAACTGCCTCTACAACTTGTGTACCAAAGGCTTGAAGACAACATAAATATGGAAAAAGGTTACCAAATACATGGGGATAGAAGGAGGATCGAGCGGCTCAAGGATGAGTGACATTTTTGTGTTGGGCGCGTGTTGGAGCTCAATTTTTTTCTGTGAATATTTGGTGAAACAATTAGGGTTTAATATTGATAACTAATGTAATTTCGAAAACTTGTTATGGAATTTTCATAACCTTATAAATTTTTAATATGCATTCTTAAATTATATCCCATGAGAATCGAGAGATTCTTGTTATGATCTTATCATTGTAATATGAAATTATAAAGCGGTGTGCTTTCTACACGCGTAGATAGACGTATAGAAACAAATAGATAATGATAAAGGGGGAGAGCATCGAAATTGTAAATGAGTATCTATCATTAAATCTCAATTATTCATGGCGCCATACCTTTCTATTCACTAGCTTCTGTGTTGTGTAGTGTACTAGCCCTTGCTAGGAAGATAGGGCCCTCCTTCTTAGCAGGGTTCATTGGTTAGGAAAGTATTGTGTCTCTTTTTTTTTATTTCCTCTCAGTTATAATTAATATGTGATTGTCGTTACCGTTATTATTAGACTATTTGATTCTTTAGTGATTGGAAAATCCTAACCTCTATATTGTGTGACAACATATGTCTTTTACTAGTCCCTTTGTTAGTGTGACAATTATTTAATTCCCATTATAGTTTGATGGTGTATTAATTTCATTTGAATGTGTGTTCCAACATTTGCTAAGAGAATGATTTTCAAGAGTGACGTTCTTTCTGAATAAGAGTGACTCTGTAACAAAGTGGTTTTATTTTGCGTTGTGTGTTTATTTCTTGAGAGTGTGAGCAAGGTTTGAGAGTGTAACAACCAGAGTGTTCACTTGTTGAGAGTGTGATTACAATGATTGAGCTTGAGATTCATTAGAACTAGTCATCATTTTAACTTGCAAATATTTTGCGTAATATTATTGTAATAACAAAATGTACCCATATTGACAACTAATGTGAAGAGTTTGAATTATTTCTTTGAATTAGAAGGACAAGTGTTCTACACAATGACAAGAAGAGGAAAAACATATACACAAATGTCACATAATTAAAGTTGAAGTAAAACATGGAATTTCCTATGAAATTTGAATGAATTATTTAAGGGTGAAAGTAAACATATAATAATTCAAAAGTGTGTAAAATAATTAAATCAATAATCTACAATTTGAATCAATTAAATTTCTCAATAAATGAAGTATGGGTGTCAATTCTAGTGAAAATTGCAATTTTAGCCTACTTCAAAAAAATGCATTCCCAACATTAATTTCTAGGGAAAATTTAATGATTGAACTTGGAGAGTACTTTTTTACTCATAATTAACGTTAATTTTGCACATAGAATTTTTTTTTGTGCTAAAAAAATATGCCAAATTGGATCGATTTTGTAGGGTTCTAGTCAAGGCTTGTGTGCCTCAAATAAATGCATACAAGGGCATATTCTTATTTAAACATGAGATAATTATCATTTCAAACTAGATATAAAATCATTTTATGCAACATGCCATCGTCATTTTCATTAAGGAAATGTTATACAGTGAAATCCAATTTTGTTTGAATAGCAATTGATCATATGTGCCAATGATCACAGTCAGAACAAATATGCACTCCTAGGAAATACCAATTACACTCTTGGTAACAAAATTCAAAATCGGACATGATTGGACAATTCCTAACCTTAGGATATAACCTTGCAACATGTCTTACAAATATTGTGCATAACTATGTTTCCCACTTATACGCAAGTTTCACAAAAGACAAGTCAATGCAAAACTTAGAATGGTGTGTGAAATCTATAGTATACATATTTAAGCTAAAGTAAAGATAAAATGATGTAAAAGTGTTTAAAATCATTAAATAAATAATTTACAATTTTAATCAATAATATTGGCCAATAAATGAATCATGGTCATGCATTTTAGTGAAGAAAGATAATTTTAGCCTACCTCAAAAAGATGCAGGCCCAACCTTCATTTGAAGACCAATATTTTTTCCTATGAGGATATTTTCTCGTGAATTTGTAAGGCATGGTCTTAGTGTCGACAAAGTACATTTTGTTCCTACAGAAAAAGGGTATATTTTAAGTTAGAGAGGACTTTAGGTCCATTTATTGTAAACAATAGAAAATCCCTTACACAGGTGGAAGTCATCATCAAGGAGTTTGGCTTTGAGAAAGGAGAAAAGTGGTAATATGAACCTCACCTATAATTTCTCATAAAACGCTGGAAATTAGTTTTGCACCTTATATTCATGAAAGTATACCAGAAATTGAGAAAATGGAAAATCAAGATACTTGGCCATATTGTTGGGTGCAACAGTTAAAGGATATTGATACCCCTATGGTAAACAAGAATACTTTGTATGGGACTCATCCTGAATAGATAAATGTTGAGATGGAGTACTCAAAGTGACAAAAGAGGACTAAAATCCCAATGGAGAATGAAGAAGAAATACAAATAAAATCAACAGAATGACCTTTAAAAGACCCTGGGTTTCAAATGTAGGTGGGAAATCCATGTCATACTACTTCCTCTTCTATCTCCACTCATTTGGCAAAATTCACTATAGAAGTGATTCCTTTTTCGTTTGAAAATTTTCTAATGAATTATCAACAAATTATAGAAAGAAGTTATAAACTAAGAATTAATATGGCAACAGAGCATCAAGACCTTGTTGGAAATCATAGAATATGAGGTGAAATCATTACGAAAGAACTTAAAAATGCCTAGGACTGAGAATACTCAAAAAAACTAAGCTGGATCAAATTGAAAAAAAGGAACTGCTAATAGGATAATTAGTTGATAGAAATAAAGACATATTTATTTTGAAGGAATAAGTGCAGAGCTTACAACAGTAAATTAAAAATCATGTCTGCACCATTATGGCTCGAATTGAATTAGATGAACCCTAAGAGAAATTAACAAAGGCCATGGAATAGCCTAGAATTTCATAACTTGAACTAAAGAAAACCCAAGATGATTTGGTTGTGGTAAGGGAGTAGTTGAATGTAAAGGAGAGGAAATAGCACATATTATATGAAAATAACAATCAGCTTCCGAGTAAGTATAAGGAAACTCAAGATGAAATCAAAGAGTTGAAAACCAAGTTTGAAGGTAATATTTCTTTAATTGAGGATACACAAATTTTTTGGGATGAAATTGTTCAAGAAGTTCATTCTATATCGGAGTATATTCTTATAATTCCAGAACAAAATATTATGATAAGAGGATCATAAATGAGCACTGATTTATGCAAGAAATAAGTAGAAAAAGAAGCACTCAAGTTCAAGGAGATAATTAATTATTTGAATGAAAAATATTCAACAACATTAAGGGTGAGAGTCACAATATTTTGGACCAATCACACCAGTGATGTCATACTTTAACATGTGGAGGCATGGAAACTTGGGTGAAGGTCAAGACCGTGTGATGGGATTTCCACTGAACTTTTGATTCCCTGCATCGTAATCTTTGTTGAAGTGAAAGAAAGTGGCTAGGCGGATTACTGAAACAAATTTTTGTTGAGAAGGAGATCATGTGAGTTGTCAAATAAATGATGGAATTAAAGCTAATGAACACTGATGAGGCTAATACAGAGGTAAAAGGATAAGAGAGGGTAATACTTTTTGGGGCAAGACAATTAGCATGTGTGAACCATCATATTGAGTTGATGTGAAGGAGTATTGTAATCTAAGTTCATGTTGATTCAAAGTGATACAGATTAGAAAACCATAATGGTGGAGCTAAGGTCACAAGCAACCATGATGACTGAGCACGAAGTGTCGAACACCATAAAATACCACCCAAAGGATGATTGATGAATAGAATAATTAGTGAAAGGAAATCTTCGAGTAATAGAATATGAGAGAGGCATTTGTAGACTTGTATGCTATATGTTTTATATTTTCAAAGATAGCAATATCAACCTTTGAAGATGAAAATTCATGTATTAGCTCCCAGCTATAATTAAAACTAGATATTACCCTTACCCCAATTGAAAACTATAAAAAATATATTTATATTTGTTTTGATGTTTATATATTTTAATTTAAAATAAAACTATTGTTTGGTGGTGTTATAAATTATTTTATTTTATGTAAAATAGTATACGCTGTTCATTCTCTTTTTTTTTTCACTTGTAATTTTTATCATAGAATTTAATTTTTTATCATTCAAATATTTTTTTCTCAAATTTTAATCCAAATTTTACTAATTTTTTGTTACTATAATAATTAGCTAATTAACACAATGTATAACTATTATTTAAGTTGTATAGCAATAGTATTTTTAAATACATTCATTGACTAGGTTTTGGTTATTGTTTAAATATGAATACGTATAAATAAAATTTGGATGACAAAGTAACTAAAAAAACATTTTTTTAATTAAAATCGATTAACACAGGCAACTCTCCTCCATCCCAGATTATCTCATGCTTCTAGTGATGCTAATAAAGATTGTTTCATTGGTTCACCATTTTGGTTTATAACATATCTAACTTTATAAAACAATAAAAACTAAAAAATGGAAATAGTTCACATTTTGAATATGGCTAAGAAAACTTGAAGTGTAAGTAACCAGTTTATTTTTTATAAAAATAGAATGAAGAACACTAATACTTTCAGAAGGTTGTAAAAGTACAGGTGAATTCAACGTTGCCAAGTAGAGATTGTTGTGCACACAATCGCAGGAGATATCATTCATGCCTCTCCCTGCCCTTGTGTGTGTTACTATTAGCTGAACTCTGCTTTGAAATACAAATGAAACTTTTGTTATTAAAAAAAGAAGAAGAAGAGGTTTTCCCACTAAGAGTTGCAGTTGGCATGCTGAAGAGTGAAAACAGAGAAATCAGAGATGAAAATGAACTTTCCTTCCAAAATGCAGAATGCTAAAAGAAAACCAAAGAAATTAGAGGTGAAAAAGGAACTTTCCTTTCAAAATGGGGAAAATGTACCTGTACTTTCACAGTACCAAAATTATACATTTCGGTTACTATATAGCCTCACACTGCCTATCAGCCATAATATGGAAAACAAATTCTCCTCAAATCTAGACCTTGTTGTACAAATCTTGCTTCAAATACTTGAAATCTGATATGATTATTGAAAAAAAAATAATGTGAAAATATTTTCACTAGCTCAGTGCCATCTTCTTGCTTAAACCTTCTCCCTGGTTGAATTACAACTACTGCAACAACTCTAGCAACTAAATTACACATACCTTTCAAATTCAATGAACTTCACAAAATTTCATATAAAATTCAAGCCGAATTAGAATCATGGGCTCCTACAGGGACACTCAATTATAACATCCCTACACAAAATAAAATCATGGGCATGACGTTATTATTCTCCTAAATTAAATCAACATTAATATAAATTATGTCAAATAGTTTAAATACACGAGCAAATCTAATTGAGAAAAATGTGTGACTTTTAGTTATAAAGAAGTAATTAGACTTTAGAATAAAAAAAAAAGACTTTTGGAGGACAACTATTATGGCAAGTAGCCTCGAAGAGACTATTTAGCCTTAGTTGTGATCCACCCCTTCCCGGGATATTTTTTAGATTGTATGTGCTAAGGATTTTTGAGCAATCACTTGTTGTTACTAACGTCATTGTATTTTACTAAGATATTTTGACTAGCTCGTACATTTGTTGTTGTTACTAATGGTCACTATATTTTACTAAGATATTTTGATTAGCTCACACATTTTAAAGAAAATATGAGGGAAAAATAAACTCTTCAAAAATTATTTAAAATGATAAAAATATAAATTACCTATAAATAAATATTTCTATATCTTACTCTCCAAACCCTAAAGCAACCAGCTCATAGTCTTGTTTGAAAAGACTTCTCAGTTAAGTTCTAACTTGTATAGGAGAGAGTGCATGAGGATACTAAATGAGAAGAGTTCTCAGTTAAGTTTTAACATGTGCAAGAGAGTGCATTAATTTAAAAACTTATAAACATAGAAGTGTTGAGTGGATGTTTTAATTTTATATGTTTTAATTATATTTGTTTTTTAAATGTGTTAATTTATAAATTTATAAATATGTTTTTAAATATATTTATAGATATTAATTTGTGTTAATT
Source organism: Pinus tabuliformis (assembly GCA_031772625.1). Classification (NCBI taxonomy): domain Eukaryota; kingdom Viridiplantae; phylum Streptophyta; class Pinopsida; order Pinales; family Pinaceae; genus Pinus; species Pinus tabuliformis. The sequence goes on along the minus strand of CM062811.1, from coordinate 834,787,541 downwards.
TTTAATTAGATATGGATAAAGTTATATAAGAGGCTTGACCTTTCTTGGGTTTTTAGTGGGTTCTTTTTCGGTTTCAAAAATGGTTGTCATTGTGGGTGGATCGACGATTGACTTCAATAAGCTTGTAAAAAGTGGTACTAAGTCTTCAAATTAGTAAGGGAGTGAATGCCATGAGCTTGCAAAAAGTGGTACTAAGTCTTCAAATTAGTATGGGAGTGAATGACAACATGGACCAACATTGCTACACAATCATGATAATAAAAGGTTTTAGTTATGAGCGAAGAAAAATGGATGTGGCTCTTTTGTGTGTGTCTAGATATTGAATTTTCAATTATAAGATTTATCACTTTTAAAGTTACCTTTATATTAAAGATATTATCTTATTTTTTATTATTTAAATTTAGCAAGTTACTTTTAGTAATTTCATAAAGATGTTATCTGATTATTTTATGCTTTAGATAAATTTCAAAAAGAAAATTAACTCTCAAACGATTAAGTGTATTAGTCATTTCCATCATATTATTTTAGATATTAGAATGAGAAATAATGATTAAATACATTGTTTTTGGCCAAATATAAAACACACATGTGAATTGTAATTTTCTTATATATATTTTAGTAATATTAAACATGATTTATTATTCATTTTTATTTTTAATTAATTAATTTTTTAATTTAAAAATATATATTTCTTTATTTATAATATTTTAATAATATATACTAAACAATCTAAATCCAATAAAACCATTATTATTTCACACTAAAATACAAATTTTATATTCATTCACATTTCAGTTTTACATCGCCCAGCTTGCAAACACATTCTCCTCTCGCACTCCTCTACGATGAAATCGGGGTAGTTAACACGCGAAAATAGTCGAGTGGTCTCCTCGGATTACCCAGAAGCGATGCTGAGTCAAACATTCCTATTCCTTCATGAGATCCCCTACGCTCATCGATTCAACATAATCATTCAATATTTGGAAGATCCAAATGGTCTCTATGAGTTCCCCATGAACAAAGTTGAATCAGACATCGCAACCCCGGTCATATACTCCCATTCCTAGCTCTACGACCAAAGACTCCCTTCATACTATATACTACAATTAATTTGAATTCAATTCCACATTCATATTTATTCACCACTTCAGATCTTGAAATTCGGATCCGCCTCCCCTCCCCTTCTCCGTCATGTATTTATAGACTATGCCCCTTTGTGAGTACTGTATATTCATGAAATAGTTTATGTGCAATTTCAAATCAGCCCTACAGCGAAATGTATTTATAGACTATGCCCCTTTGTGAGTATTGTACATACATGAAATAGTTTATGTGCAATTGCAAATCAGCCCTACACAGCATTTCTTCCATAATTTTTGTTATGTCCAACCAATAGCTAGGAACCATCTATCGTTATTCAGCATCCGATCTTTTCGGCGATATCCGATTAAGGGCATAAAAGTTGTCATTCCTGACACATCGTTTTTAATACAGAAGTAAACTGATAATCTCATTGCCCATGCAGATGAAAATCAGTATGTCTGTTATTGTAAATGCTGCTCTCCTCTTATTTGTGATGACGTTGTTGTTAAATGAAGTCTCCGCCACTTGCAGGCAAATGCATGGGATTACTGATAAAATAATGAATGTTCATTCCTCTGTTGAAGCAGCAGTAGCAGTAGAAGGTTTAGCTCTATGGCAATGACTTGCAGACGGTCAACCCGAGAACAAACTTCCAAAACCGCCACCACCGCCTCAAAGCAGTATTGTTGGCTTGTCGTTCGAAGCTGGGTTAAAGGAAAACCTTGCGGGCCTCATCACGACAAAAATGTTCGATGTCCACCAAGTCTACGAACAGAGAAGTACAAGATGGACGTGAATGGCAAGGCAGAGATAGCAAGGAATCATCAGACAGAGAAGAACAAATCAGCAGATACGCCCGGTTTAATGATTTAATTCTATTATAAAACCCAGGGCACTAGTATATACTATATAGTATATACTATATATTGTGATCTTTTGCATGTTCTAGTTCGTCCTATGATATATTTTGATCTTTGTAGTATTTTCTTTCATGTTCCGATACATCTGTTACCCACTCCGCAACAAAATATAATTTTGTTTTCTTTTGATTATAATGGATTATTTGCTGGAATAATCTAGGCACATATCATTCCTTTTAAATATGAGTTGAAAGAGGCTTGAGTTGCAAACAATTTTTTTTTGGCTAACACAACGCATATTTGTTTTACGAAACTGATCTCTACTTCTATGTCTTATACTAAAAATTTAGAGATCGACCTTATTAGGTTAGCTAGGCATATATTAATATTAAATATTTTTTCCCTCATGTTTATAAAAGTTATTTAAGTTATATTATAATAATACTATTTTAATATAATAATATTAAATATTCTCTCGACCTGATGTTTATAAAAGTTACGTGGGTGCTATCATAATTATTAAGGTGAATAGTTCAAAAATTAAATATTTTTGTAATTTTCCTCTATTAATAAAGTCAAATATATACAACATTTTGTATATTAATTTTTAAAAATTGAAGGTTATATATTTTAGCTTAACTTTGCCATAAAGTGAGTTATTTTTGTGTGAAAAAACAATTACCATGAATTTTATTAGAAACAACATTGGTCTTTTGGTTGAATATTATTAGAAAGTTTGAAGTAGAGATTATCAAATATTGTTGATGTGATTTATACAAAAATTTTGTTACAGAAGTTATAAAAGTTTTGACTGATAAGTTTATATTATTATGTTTAAATTTGAAAGGAAAATATTGTTTTATAAAGATTGAATGAAAAGTAAAATTAGGATATTTTTAATTTAGAAAGTTTAAAGTGTTTCTTTGTTTTGATCCATGTAAAAAGAAAATAGTGTTGGTAAAATAAGAACAAATTGTTATGAGGATTAAAGTGAAACATGATACTGAACTACGAACTTTGTATGTCATCAAAATTTTAAATATAATTCCTTAACTTTGGTATGATATATCACATATAGTTTAAGTGAATGTTAATCGTTATTATGAATGATGAGTTCAACTCTTTTATTTAAAAATGAAAATAAATAAAAATAATGTAAAAGTCCACATGGTTAAAGAAAAATAATCATTTCAATGCTGATTCTTTTGGGTACTTAGAAATTTGTTTTTCTATATATTTATGTCAAAAGACCTACTTATTTTGGAGTGGGAGGTAAAAGATTTATTGTTTGTTCAATAATAAATGATACATCGACCACTCCAAATTAAAAATATCAAATATTCTTTTTTTTGTAAAAATAAAAATAAAGGATGGACATCAAACTAGAAACATAGTGTTGATCATTATTTTTATCATTGTTCCATTTTTTTATTTTCTATTTTTAATATGATTTTAAATATTATTGGCTGTGACACGTCTCTAGATAGTTTCTAGTAATAAACTATATATACATGCATGATATTCCATATTTAAAATGCCCACCACATCTTCTCTAAAAACAGTACATCAAAATAGGCAAAACACTACAAGAAAATAGGTTATTAGTGCCAGAAATAGAGTCATAATTGAGTGTTTTTCAGCATGTCACTACTACATAAAGGACTTTTTTAAGACAATATTTGAGACAATTTTTGGGTAAATTGTCTTAAGACAAAAAAAACCTTGTGTATTGTCTTAAATATTGTCCTCAAGGGGTGTCTCAAAAATTATTGTCTTAAAGATTATTGTCTTAAAAAATATTGTATTACAAATTATTGTCTTAAAAAATATTGTCTTGATTATTGTCTTAAAAAAATTATTGTCTCACAGATTATTGTCTTAAAAAATATTGCCTTGATTTGCCTTAAAAAATATTGTCTCTATAAAGACAATATATAACACAAGCATTATTGTCTCTTAGGAGAAAATTTCATTTTTGTCTCTCTAGAGACCACACTGGCATTAGAGACAATATGTAGTTAATACTAGCTATTGACTCTCTAGAGACAATAATTTTTTTATTTAAATATTTCTTTTGTCTCCTTAGAGATAATATAAAACAATGAATCCAGAAATATCTCACCATTGAAATAAATCGATATAAGAAACATTTAATTAAAAATAAACTACAGAATTATTGATTAATTCATGTTAGTGCACAGTGGAATCAAACTACCAACCTCCTTATTGTAACGCAGACACTCTTCCATTGAGCCAACACACTTTAAAGAATGATTAATTATTAAATATCTAGTGCTTAAGCTGGTACATATGTCATGAAAGCATGTAATGATGGATGTAGTGAATCAGTCATCGTAAATGTCCATCCTACTTATGATTTGTTGATGTCACGTAGCTAGGGTACTCCTTTGGGGGAAAATATTAAGTTTGACTTGTAATATGCTACAGTCCCTATGTTCATAGGGAAAACCTGTAGATTATAGAGGGAATCCTAACAATTACACAAATTCTCTCATGTATACAACTAATGAGATGGGTGAATATGTAATGAGTCTTAATGCTGAGCCTGTGGAAATTTCTAAGGATATGATGAACGAGGATGAGAGACCTGAGCCTGCTAGTCTATGGAATATTAGTTTTTATATGGCTTCTTCTAAAGATTGTTTTTCAATAGGTGTTTCTCCGGTTTCTCCTGCGGGCACTCATCATCCTTTTTCCTTAAGATTGGAGTTTTAATGTAACAACATTGTGGTTAAGTATGAATCCATGGTTTTGCGTCTTAAGACTGCTAGGAAGATAGGAATTAAAACGTTGACGATTGTGGGTGATTCTAAGCTATATATCAATCTGGTGAAAAAACAATGTCAAGCTAAGCATCCAATACTGAGGTAGTATGGAAAAAAAATATAGGATCTATTTTATTTCTGCATCAGTATATATATCTATGCCATCAGTCATGAGTAGACAGTATCAGTGTATGACTACTCACCCACGTCCCCCATGCTAGTTGCATAAAAAATATGATGGTTGAGTGAAAACATCTCACGAAATACATCATAGGTATGTCATGGATACATCATGTATACACAGTACATCAAGAGAGGAGTATAACTTTGACTCTAGCCCTCTCCCTCAAGAGGATCATTTGTCAGTATCTACTGCAAGCCCTATCTGCATCTATATCCCATGCCTCGTAGGGTCATCTGTGAGGCAGTGGTCCTCACTCTCATAACTCTAGCACTGCTCACTGTCTGTGATGTCCCTGACCTATTCCTACCTTACATGCTAGCCTCCTTATATCACTTTATATCGGTCTATAGGTTCTCCTTATCTCTCCTTAGCTAGATAATATTCATGTCCTTAGCTACTAGCATTGTACCCAATATAACTATATTTGTGCCATAGTGTTTCATGGCCTAAACTAGTTGTATCTCTACTACACCTATGCCACAGTCATAAGATCTATGGCCACCTGTGTGGGTGTGTATCCATGTGATCTCAATCACCATCTAAATAATTTATCTTTGATGCATCCTGTTTTACCAACTTGGCAAAAATATCTTCAACTGTGTCGTCTAATTCCACTTGTCAGAAGTAGGGTGCAGCATTGAAATCCTTTAACTAGACTGGTAATAACAATTGACCTTGACTGATCAACATTAGGCACACAAGTATTTTTTTTCAACTATTTAAAGCTTGATTCATTACTCTGTTGTGGCCAATCCATAGACCTGGTAGATCATCAACAGAGAAATATGTTGTCTATGACCCGTGAGAAATTTTCCTCCCAGGTATAAGATAGTAAGACATTTAGGGAAGGGAAACTAATATAGAATATAAAAAAATTACAACCCACATCTACAATTTACGTCCTTAGCTATTTTCACACCATAATTGTTAATCTTCGAAGAACCATACTTTCTTTCCGAAACAACATTTTTTCCCTTTGGTCCAAGGGTGACTCTGACAAGATCAGCAAGCTTGTTAACACTTGAATGTAAGACAATTTGAAAATGTTTTCAATAGATGCACAATGAAATGCTATAATATATGTCATACCAAACCTACATACAAACCACACATTACCATCAAATTTATATGGACAAAGAAAGATCTACCACAGTAAAGTTTTATGTGAAAAGAACCTTCCTTTAAATGGACTCTTTTTCTCTAACCTGCAATTTTTTTGTTGCTGACCCATCTTGGTTGAAGTACAAATCCTTTGCCATAGCTCTTGGATTGACTACCCACTCTCTCCTATGTAATCTTGTGGTCTGCCTTTTGCTTAATAAATTGAAGGAGATGGGTGAAAAAGCAACAAGAGAATACAATTACCTAGCATTTTTATCAGATATTGCACCCAACTTCCTCTCCTTTCCAATGTTACCCAGGGAGATAAAAGTGGCAATTGTTGTCATACTACCCATAGAATACAACATCTTCCCTTTTTCTGAATAGAGAATTACAATATCTTCACATTAGCTATTATTTCACAAACATGAACACCAAAGTAACAAAAAACACCTGTAACTAACAAATGAAATAGCTATTAAGGCTTCTAGAAAAATCTGTAGCATCACGATAGACATAGCCTAACAGAAACCCACCCACCATCCTCATCTTAAACAATACAACTTTCTATAGTTGCACTCTTATTTTACCAAAATAGACAAAATATGGCTAAATTAATACTATAGTAGAACAATATCAACCCAGTTCTGATATGCACCACAAGATTTCCCAGTGAGCCTGATATGCACCTTCAAGGTTTCGAAGCTAAAGTGTAGTCACCAGGCTTGAGCTTGCATATTTTTTAATTTCAATATTTTACCTCTAGTCAATACCACCTACAACTCTTTTGGCATACTATAGAGAACAAATTCAAGGTTTGATTACATTTTCAAGTGAACCTCCTCCTTAGGGAGAATTCCATACAAAGCCCAATGAAGATGCTACTGAAGGGATGTGTCCTACCTAGCCTCCTATTGTTGGTGACATGTTTGTGATAGTAAATTTATGGCAAACCCAGTAAGTGTTGTTTATTATATGCCAGTACATGATCAAGCCCAAGGGATCTACTCTTCACAGCAGCCTACTTCTAAGCATTTTCATGATTCATTCATACAAACTCTACACTCATAGACTTGCTCGAGGCCTCAGCATCATCCAACTGGAGGGATTCAACCAGGGCATCCTTCTTCTAGGCCATATTTTCCAAACTCTACTAGAGGTGTTCACCAAGTCAAAGCCCTTGTTCTTGGTGCAGTTATTCTTACTGGGAGCTAGATGAACTCCAACCTCATGAGTTTGTCTTACAGGCCAATGCATTCTGCTTTTATGAGATAATCAACAGAATATAGTAATATTCATCCTATCTTACCTAGTAGAACACAATATAATTTACAAATTCACCCCCATAGTTTTAAATATGAATGACTATTCACGAGTGCCAATGCTCATACCTTGGCCTTTCATTGCAAAAGTTCTCAATGGTGTCTTTCTTATTAACATCAGAAATAGAGCATAAGATTTTCCCACAACAGCAAATCCCACAAGCATATATATGAATTGTAGGTATAATATTCTAGTGAATTTATAGGTATGATATCATTGAAATGATGCTTGCACTAGTCAGCGAACCAACTGGAAGCTTTTAGTGCTGTAGTATGATTTACAATTATTACTCAGAGGAATATACCATAACTATCATACCACGAATGGACGAAACACTGGGAGTGTGATGGCATTAAGCCAAGCAATAAAACAATTACTTAAAGCCCAATGTGGATGACTGCTGCTAATGGAAATGGTCTAAAGTTTCGTTATAAACTCACCAACGTTTTGAGGGCTAGTTGACTCTCATCACTTAACGAATTAATAAGTAGAATGCCCATTCAAATAACGAGGCTGGTTGTGCATTCACTTAATCTTAGCGATATTATTAATTGACGATAACATTGTGATTCAACATTGCATCGAATTAACTAACAAGAGAATGCTGGACATGGAATCCAATGTTGTGGGTGTTAGGATAATATATGGCTGTAGGTAATTTAATGCAAAATTATTATCCGATGTAGTTTTATATAGCAAAATTCACATCAAATTGAAGCTATTGCACAAGCAAGCTCATTTAGATAGCTATTAACATAGAGACAATAGATTTTTACTGCAAGAACCCAAACTGAAAAGAAAAAATTTGTTGGAAACTTTATTTTTCTTTGGAAATGCTTACAAAGAATAATATGTACATTGAGATTTCATGTATTGTTACTCATTGATAACAACTGCAACTCCGCATGCATCGATAGGCTCAATTGTCACTTCCTCCTCCAATCTTCAAGTAGGATTTTCTTCCTGAGTTTTTTCTTGCTATTGCCCTTTTTCTTCATTTCCTCTCCATCTCTGTCTTCATTGTTTTTGGATAAAGAAACATTCTCTACTAATGAGCTACCTTGGAAATGTAATCGTAAAGAGGATTCATTTTATTGAGGCCTTTTGGCCTTTGAACTTCAAGTTGGTTGACATTCAATCCCCAAATCAACCGCAACAACATGCCACATTGTGGCAGATGGAAACACAAAAATAATTTGACAACAAGTTTTGACCCTTAATCTGGAAATCAACCTTAATAATATGGAATCTGGAAATGGAAAAAAATTCATAACAATTTTATTTTGACCTTTACATGAAACATATGAGATTATTATTATTGTAATTTCTAGCATTTTGTCTAGAATAAATTTCCCTGTGCATGCTATGAAAAGCGAAACGAAAACAGGAACTGCTTTTATATCTCAAGAAACAATGAATAGCTCCCGTCATTCTCTAGGATGTAATACAATCACATCAGGGGATTAAACCCCAAGCAACTACTTTGATACATAAATCTATTATGCACTTAGAATGGTACAAAGAAGCAATTTGTTAGTAAACGTGTTGAAGTTACAAGCCCCTCAAGGTATTGTCCATAATCATGCTTTCTAATGTATGGACACCCATTAACCATTATTGTGGGTGTCTTGTATCGCTCATTATATGGACTTTTAAGAAACACTTTCTGATAATTAAAATTAGATAAAAAATGATGAATCCTATGAACTCAAAGTACCAAATCCACACTCTCCAAAATATGCATATCTGAAGGTCAAACTATGCAATTAGTATTTCTTATGAATGTTTGAAATGGCGATTCTATGGAGTTTTAATTTTAGTTATCACCCAACTTGAATGAGAAATATCTATTCTAGGGAAAATCCAATTGGTAGTTATCGATATATATGAACTTGATGAGTTGCACATGTTGAATGTAATTCTGAAGGGGAATCTCCAGGTGTATTATGGAATCTGATGATAGACTTTAAGATGCACACTAACATGGCTCACAAGGTGCATTCTAATGCTAACCTTAATGATCTTGGGGATGAAATCAAGTCATATAAAGTGAAGTTAGACACTAAAGGAAAGGGAACCAAGAGCTCTATTTGATTCTGCATTTTTATACAATTAGAAGTAGTTTAAGTTTGATTTTCGATATGTTTTTATATGTGACTCTCCAAACTATGCATATCTGAAGGTACATGTCACCAAATTTTGGTTCTGGTTCATTAGATTTCAACAACACAATATTTTTTTGCCTTGTACAAAATTTCACCCTTTTAAAGAAACAAGAAGAGAAGTAGCCAATGTACACAACCATGCTAAGAAAAAAATGCTACAGTATGAAAGGCACTATAAATTTAAATCTCGAAGACTTATATTCTTTACAATGCCCAGAAGTCCTGATTGATACAATGGCTAGAAAACACAATGTGTCCCTATCCATTGTGGTGGTGTCTATCAATAAAATCTGCAACACAATGTAATCTGGGAAAAAACTGAATGCATCACAAGAGCACTATATCTTGGTACAGTTGTACATTGATTTGGAAAAGGTTTGCAGTGACCTTAGATATTCAGTGAATATGTAAAAATGTAAAATGAATCACACAAACATAATGAAAACAACCTCTTCTTTCGTTCAGGTGCTCAATAGTGGAAATAGAAGGGCGTGGATCGATTCAAAATGATTGAAGAATTTGTAGGAAAGTAAAAATAGTTTTGAAAATTTTATTAGTGGTTTCAAATGTAAAAAACATTCAAACATTTTTCATTTCAAGGAGAAACACATGATGGAATCAGAGTGGTACCATGTTGTTTTCAGCATAGATTCATTGAGCTCATAATTATTTCTAAGAATCTCTACTACCAAATGGAATCTGGCAGAATGATATCTTGCCAATGAAAAATATTGATAAATCTTGAAGAAAAGTCATCTTACATATTAGCCTTTTACTTTACATGTAACTCTGAGAAACCCAACGTTCAAGGGTAAGTGCTTCTTGGGTGCCAGGAGGTAGCCTCAGCCCAAGATGGGAACCCAGTCAAGAAGGGGCTAGGGCCATAGTAACCCTCTGCACAGATGCTACAACATCACGCATGTATTGACGAGCCATGGATGTGATATTTTCTCATAAATGGTTCTCAAAAGTTAACTAGAAAGCAATTGTCAATACTAATCTGAGTTTTCCAAAGTTTCCACCATAATCAATAGATGTTCGAGCTCTTACTGATCTAGTTTCAAGGGAAGTTGTGAGGTCCAATGTGACGTTTGGACTAGAGACATCCTGTATTATGCATAACACAATTTGTAAAGTGACACGGGCCACCATCCCAATCACTCAAAGGAGAAAGTGAACGGTCAAATTTTCATCCGAGCGACTAGCATCCTTACATCGGCATAGACGTCTCCGCTTCCAGTTTATTGCCACTACTTCACCATTATTTATGAGTTTCTTTAAGAATAACCTGAGCTATCTGGTGTATGTAGTAAAATCGGGGAATACCGACAATGTCCCAGAAAATCAATCGAATGAAAAGTGTAAATTGTAAATGGGGACTATCTTATTCTTGAAGGGCAACGTGGACACCTGACCTCAAGAGACTCAGATCGGTGTCGTAGCTCAAACCGGAGAGAATAATGAGGACGTTGGGATTGGTGATTTTAGATGTTCACTGGGATTGGTGGATTTCGATGTTTTGGATTGGCGGTTTTGAATTAAAGGAAACACATAAATCATATCTCATAATATCCTGAACCAACATATCATTGTCCCCAATAGTGACCTTGCAAAGGATTATCATGCAATAAGAATCATGGGCAACACCCACACTATTTGTCAAAGCAAAAAGAGAAAATATAGACAGAGGCATACCACTACTACATATGTACAATATATAAATTCCATATATAAAACCCCACCTCCATACTTGTCTCCTTCACACTCAAACATGATTAGATCCTCCTTAAAGATGAATTAAGTTTTCAACAAAGAAGAAGCCATCCAATTCAACAAATATGCTTGCTCAAAGCTAATGATAGGGGCATACAAAACAAAAAAATGTATCACGATGTCCTAAATCAAGAGCATGACCCAAACACACATTCCTATTGAATCCAAACCACAAGCAATCACATGATTATGCAAAGACAAAGAAAGAGAAAGCACTATGCCTCCACTCCCTTGAAAATGCTCAAAATTCCTAAAATAGGTTATTGCAACAGTTGCTTATTTTCTTCTGAAGCTCCAAACCAAATCCCCCTAGGTTAAAAAAACAAGTCTATGTTAACAAGTTTACAAGGGATATCATCCACAAATGTGGGGAAATATCCCTTGGATTTCCCATGATATTTTCCTTCAAAAAAATAATAGTAATGACTATATTTATGGGGTTTGTAATAGTTTCAAGTCTCATTACCAAAGTGGCACATTCCCATGTCGGGGTTCCATTCCTTTGGAGTGTCGGTTCCCAATGTTATAACATCCTCCTTCACTTTGTCACTAACATCACTAAGTGGTTTTGGTGTCATGCCTTGTGGGCCCTCTTTGGTTTGTGTTTGTTATCTATGTTCATATTTCAATATTTTTGTCTTATTAGAAAATGTGAGAGTTCCATCATGTAACTTTATGATATCCATGAAAACCATTGCCAACCTCACATCATTAATTAAGAATCCTATTTCTCCATCCAATATAATATATGTCAAGTCAACTTCAATTGTAGAAACCTTGCTTGAGTTTTCTTGATATTTATCCCTAAGTGTAAACATATATTTCTTCTCATGACCTTTTTCACATCTTCATCTATTATTCCTTCGAAAATAACAAGTTGGTCCACCTGAGCTTCCACCATCTTATTGGTAGATTATGGCCTTCATATTCACTCAACAATCATTTCAAAGCATTTTGACCATCTTTGTCCAGTGTCAGATGACCTAGAAAGGTTCGAGGCAAATCCTTCTCAATATAGATTTTCCATTTCTTAGCAACACATTTTTCAAAAATAGCATTCATGGTGGTACTGCTTAGAATATTGCCAGCTCTTGTTCTCTCAAACACTTGATCGCCTCCTAGAATAAGAATTTTTTTATAACATTTATCTGTCCTTTATGTTCGAGTTCCAACAAAATCTTTCCAATGCTCTTTTCTAAGATCCATGGAGACACCTCGACAAACAAGGCTCTCTAATTCTTCTTTCCAGACACATGACTCTGCATATGAGCCCTGTGCATAATTTGTAGCAAAATCACCCACTATGATATCATTTGTGGATGCATCCTAGATTGGATCGCTCTACACCATAGAACACTTCTTATGAATCCTCTAAAGAGACAATATTTCCATCTTTTAATTTCCTGGTCTCCCACAAAGAAAGATGTTTTCTTCCACTATGGGGTTCCTTGTTAATGACTTAAGCAATTTTCCTCTTCCTAACATGGAAACTTAGATTGTATTCTATGACATCTAGAGATGGTCTTATTTCAGACCATGTTTTAGTTTTATGGTTTTCCATATCCTACTTCACATCATGTATTTTGGATAGCTTGTTGATCTGGATTTAAATAGGAATGCAACAAATTACAGAGATGACCATAAATACAGAGATGCAGAAGAAACAATACTTCATTTCATTAATGGAAAATACTAAAATATGCTTACAAACAGAAATGGAAATAAACTAGCTCGGGTAATGGTAGCTTATCCCTAAGAAGAGATGTGGCAGCTACATGTCTCTGAACTATGTTACAATGAGGCTCAAAGGCCTATTTATTATTGAGAAACAATGGAAAATTGTAAACATCCAAAATTCTAACCCTAGGAGATGAAGCGTGAAACTATGGGCCCCGTTTGGGTAAATTGGTACATCAACTTCCAGGGTAGTAACTTTGGCATACGATCTCTGTTTGATGCGAACAATACCTCATCAGAAATATCTATCCGAGGACTAGAACTTTTGAGTAATAAACATTTGTAAAAGACCCATGTTTCTACCGGTTTTCCCAAAAAAAAATCGTTTCGGGCCTCAAAACGACTCCGGAAGTTAAGGACCCAAAAAAATACCAAAAATAGTAAATTGTGCTACCATTAAGGAAACTAAGAAACTAAAAGAGATAGTTGTGGGGGTCCCTATTGGTCCCCTTAGGATGTAATGGTCCCCATTGCATTGAGTGCCTCCATGAGATGGGGAAACTTCTGCTGAACTTGGTCCCTAGTGAGTTGTTCTACAATCTTTGATGTGTTTAGTAATGGTGGGAAGCATGGTCGAGGGTGGTCCACTTTGAACGCTCGATGCAACCCAACGAATGGTGGAATGTTGTTCTCCAAAGCATTATTTCCCACAACCTTGGTAATGTTGTAAGGACCATATCAGAGTGGCTTGAGCTTTCGATGGGCTCTTGTAAGACATTATTTCTAAAAATGAAACTAGACTTTGCTGCCCACCTGAAACTTGTGTGGCACCCAATGTTGATCATGTCACTGCTTGTACTTGGCATTTTATACAGTGGAGCGACAATATATCAGCCCCGTTGGTAGAGGTCCTCTGGGAGTCAGATTGAACGAATGATTGACCTCACAATGCAACAGTACCCTTGTGGGTGACGAGCAGATGTTCCTGTCTTCTTTCATGAGCGTATCGACCTTGTTTTGCTACGTGGAGTAACCCTTCCCGGGGGCCATGGAAGTGGCTATGACCTTCCACTTACTTTGAGAGCGAACCAGAAAGAAAATAAATTTCCTCGTCTGGAAGATGATCTTACTGCCTTTCTTAGTAGAGAACAAATAAGTGGTGGTAGGTGGGGCTACATTCGGTATCCCATATAATGAATTACCCAAAGAAATAATAACAATGCATGGCCCTGACTCATACAAAACTTGTCTCTTCCTTAAGTATGGTTGGCCTAATAATACATCACAAACATCAAGAGGTGCAACCTCACACAATACCTCATTTTTGAAGGGCTTGATGCTGTAGGGAAGGTGACACTGCTAGCGGACTCGGAGATCTCGTCCTTGGTGAAGCCACCCGATGCTGTACGGTTGTGGGTGTGGTGTGGTTGGTAGGCCTAGCTGCTTCATGAGCTATGCTAAAATGAGGTTGTTTTTTCTTCCACTTTCAACAATCAATTGCAGTGGCAAACCCTTAACCCACATTTGTGAGTGGAAAAGACGCTCCCCCTCCTTTGGATCTTCGGGCTCATTCTTCTGGATATTGGTAGTGGCAACAATGGTGTTGGGCTCTGCATCGATGATCTACTTCCCTTTGTCATTCCTCTTGTCGGGTTTTGACTCACGGTCGGAACATTCATCTAATTCTGAAGCCTTCAACTCGGCCACCAAAGACTACTTGGTTCGACACTCACTTATGTTGTGAGTGGGGATCTTGTGTAACTCACACCACTTTCCTGTGTCCTTCTTTGAATTCATGGTATTGCTCTTTTATTGTAGCTTTGATGGGTTTTCTTGGGTCACCCAGCCTTGGATTTGTCCTTTCTTCTTCAGATTCGTAGATCCAAATTTTCGCTTCTTCTGTTTAAACTTCTGCTCGATGTTGACAGCATATAGATATGTTGCGCTGATAAAGGAGATGTCCAGGAACTCCATCTCATTCTGGATGTACCTGTGTAGGCATCTGTGGTACTTGAGTACCAAATGTTTCTCAGAATCCTTGATGCGCAACTTCATGTGCAAGGTATGAAAAACATTGGTAGACTCTGGCACATCTTGGTCCCTTCCCTGTCACGACGTGGCCCACTTTATTTATTTGTCCTCATAGCTCCCGACAGGGTAGTACCACTCTGTAATGGCATCTTGGAATGAATTCCAAGTGGGAGCAGCTGGAAACAGTGAGCTTGTACTTTCATCCTTCTACTCGCAGTAGGTCTCCCACCAGTCCTTGATGTGAGGGGCTACTTTAAGAAGAGTAAAAGTAATATTTTCTTAGTTGGAAAAATCATGAACAAAAAAATATCCTTCTAGCAGATTTAATTATTTATCTATGACATCTGCATCTATTTGGCCCTCAAATATGGGAATGTCAAAGTTTACTTATACTTTAAAAGGAGTGGTTCCTCCAGAGTGGCTGCTAGATGTGGATGCATGGACAGTGGGAAACCGTTGAAGGATCTTGGAAAAGTTATCCATCATCGCATTCCTTTGCTTCTTAAGGGCCTCCTCGAGCAATATTTGATAGGATCTCCTACCCTCTCGTCTATCTTTTCTTCCCCCATGGGCGGCCGTCGGGTTTGCGAGGCTGATGTTGCAAAGGTTCAACCAGATTGAGCCCTAGCTCCTTATATACGGACCTCATTGGGGACATGCAAAGAAAAACAGAGAAAGAATAGACCGCTCTGTTACCACTGATCTAGATTTAAATAGGAGCACAACAAATTACAGATATGACCATAAATATAGAGATGCAACAAAAATAATACTTCATTTCATTAATGTAAAATACTGAAATATGCTTACTAACAGAAATGGAAACAAGCTAGCTCCGGTGATGGTAGCTTATCTCTGAGAAGAGATGTGGCAGCTACATGCATCTCAACTGTGTTACAATGAGGCTCAAAGGCCTATTTATTATTGAGAAAAAATGGAAAACCCTAAATATCCAAAAACCTAACCCTAGGAGATGAAGCTCCAAACTATGGGCCCTGTTTGGGTAAATTGGTACATCAACTTCTCGGGGTCGTAACTTTGGCATATGATCTCGGTTTGACGCGTACAATACCTTGTTAGGAATATCTATCTGAGGACTACAACTTTTAAGTGAGAAACATTAGTCCATGGCCCATGTTGCTACCAGTTTTCCCAAAAAACTTCGGTTAGGCCTGCAAAATGGCTCCAGAAGTTCAGGACCTGAAAAACTGCCAAAAATAGTAAATTGTGCTACAATTACGGAAATTGATAAACTGAAAGAGACAGCTGTTGGGGTCTAAGTGCGATAGGTAGGTGGCCTCCAAAATCAACATGAATCATTCCTCCCCCCTTAGGAAGCAATCGTCCCCATTGCGTTCAGTGCCTCCATGAGATCGGGAAACTTCTATTGAACTTTGTCCCTGGTGAGCTGTTCTACAATCTCTGATGTGTCCAGTAATGGTGGGAAGCATCATCGAGGGTGGTCCACATTTAACACTCGATGAAAGCCAAGGAATGGGGGAATGCTGTGCTCTAAATAATTTTTTCCCATAACCTTGGTAATGGTGTAAGGACCATATCGGAATGGTCTGAGCCTCTGCTGGGCTCTTGTAAGGCATTCTTTCTAAAAATGAAACCAAACTTTGCTTCCCACCTGAAACCTGTGTGGCACCCGATGTTGATCATGTCGCTACTTGTACTTGGCATTTTATATAATGGAGTGACAATATATCGGCCCATTGGGTAGAAGTGCTCTAGGAGTCAGATCGAACGAATGCTTGACCTCACAGTCCAATGGTACCCCTATGGGTGAGGAGAAGATGTTCTTGTATTCTTTCATAACTGTATTGACCTGCTTTTGCTAATTGTATGAACCCTTCCTGGGGGAAATGGATGTGGCTATGATTTTCCCCTTAATTTGAGAGCAAACCAAAAAGAAAATAAATTTCCTTGTCTGGGATATGATCTTACTGACTTTCTTAGTAGAGATCAAAGAAGTGGCGGTAGGTGGGGCCACCTCTAGTATCGTATATAATGAATTGCCGAAAGAAATAATAACATCACGAGTCCTTGACTCATACACAACATGTCTCTTCCACAAGTATGGTTGGCCTAATAATACATCACAAACATCAAAAGGTGCAACCTCACACAATACTTCATTTATGAAGGGCTTGATGTTGTTGGGAAGGCTACACTCATAGCAGACCCGAAGATCTTGTACTTGGTGAAGCTACCCGATGTTGTACGACTGCGGGTGTGGTGTGGTTGGTAGGCCTAGCCATTTCACGACCTCTGCTGAAACGAGGTTCTTTTGGTTTCCAGTTTCAACAATCAATTGCAGTGGCGAACCCTCCACCCACATTTGTGATTGGAAAATATGCTCCCCCTCCTCTGGATCTTCGGTCTCATTCTTTTGGATCTTGGAAGTGAAAATAGTGGCGCTAGGAACCACTTCAATAATTCGCTTCCCTTTGTCATTCCTCTTGTTAGGTTCTGACTCATGGTCAGAACATGCATCTGATTGTGAAGCCTTCAACTCGGCCACCAACAAGTAAGGATCTTATGGAACTCACAACACTTTCCTGTGTCCTTCTTTGACTTCATGGTGTTGTTCTTTTCTCGTGACTTCGACAGGTTTTCTTGGGTCGCCACTTCTTGGCTTTGTCCTTTGTTCTTCGGATTCACAGATCTAAAGCCTCTCTTCTTCTGTTTAAACTTCTGCTTGACCTTGATAGCGTATTGGTATGTCGTGCCGAGCAAGGAGATGTCCAGGAACTCTGTCATTCTCGATGTACCTTTGTAGGAAGTTAGGGTACTTGAGTACCAAATGTTTCTCAGAATCCTTGATGCCCAATTTCGTGTGTAGGGTATGAAAAACATTGGTAAACTCTCGCACATCTTGGTCCCTTCACTGCCGCAGCATGATCCATTTTATGTATTTGTCCTCATAGCTCCTGATAGGGTAGCACTGCTCCTTGATGGCATCCCAAAATGAATTCCAAGTGGGAGCAGTTGAAAACAGTGTTTTCGTACTTTCATCCTTCTGCTCACAGTAGGTTTCCCACCAGTCCTTGACGTGGGGGGCTGCTTTGAGAAGAGAAAAAGTAATATTTTCTCGGCTGGAAAAGTCATGAACATAAAAATATTCTTCTAGTAGATTTAACCATTTATCTATGGCGTTTGAATCTATTTGGCCCTCAAATATGGGAATGTCAAAGTTTACTTGTACCTTAAAAGGATTAGAGCCTCCTGAGTGGCTGCTGGATGTGGATGCACTGCCGGTGGGAAACCGTTGAAGGATTGAGGCAAAGTCATCCATCATCGCATTCCTTTGTTTCTCGAGGGCCTCCTCGAGCAATATTTTGATAGGATCTCCTGCCCCCTCATCTTTCTTTTCTGCCCCCATGAGCGGTCATGACAGTTTGCGAGGCTGATCTTGCAAAGGTTCAACCACATCGAGCTCTAACGCCTTATATCTTGACCTCATTGGGAAAATGCAAAGAAAAACAGAGAAAGAGTAAACCGCTCTGATACAACTGATCTAGATTTAAACAGGAATGCAACAAATTATAGAGATGACCATAAATACGGAGATGCAGCAAAAATAATACTTCATTTCATTAATTTAAAGTACTGAAATATGCTTACAAAGAGAAATGTAAATAAACTAGTTCGGGCGATGGCAGCTTATCTCTGAGAAGAGATGTGGCAGCTACATACCTCTCAATTGGGTTACAATGAGGCTCAAAGGCCTATTTATTGTTGAGAAAATTTAGAAAACCCTAAACATCCAAAAACCTAACCCTAGGAGATGAGCGTCACACTATGGGCCCCGTTTGGGTAAATTGGTACATCAACTTCCCAGGGTCGTAACTTCGGCATACGATCTGTGTTTGACACGCACAATACCTCGTTAGAAAGATCTATATGAGGACTACAACTTTTGAGTGAGCGACATTGGTCCATGCCCCATGATGCTCTTGGTTTTCCCAAAAAGTATCGTTTAGGGCCTCAAAATGGCTTCGGAAGTTCAGGACCCGAAAAACTGCCAAAAATAGTAAATTGGGCTACAATTAAGGAAACTCAGAAATTGAAAGAGATAGTTGTGGGGTCCAATTGTGATAGGTGGATGGCCTTCCACCTGGATCACTTATCAGGAGAACTTCTCTCCATGCTAGTAGTACCATTAGGACTTGTATTGTAAAATTATTAAACAAATGATTGAAACTTTCACATGATAGTGAATCTGAGGTAGATATTTGTGTAGAATTCACATATGTTTCTAGAGATAACTCTCATCTTTTTTATCTTTACTAATATTACCAACTCGGGAACTCTAGAACCATTCCATGTTGTAGAAAATAGCTACTGTGTAAGCAAAAAAAATAAATTTCCAGAATTAAAACCAGCATCTTTTGAGGTAAAGGAAAAAGGAATCCACATGGCCTCATGTCCATCAGCTCAGAAAAGCTCCTGCCCTTAAACATGTCACTGGACAAGTGTCAAGGGTATCTATAGCTAGATATGGGGCACTAATGACTATGTTATTTTCTATGACGAAGATGGAGGTAAAAACCTTCAGTTGCATCAGTTTTTTGATGCTAATTCGGCAGATGACATGCATAGTGGAAATTATACCTATGCTTATCTATTTATCTTGTTTTGAAGGAGTTTTGATTTGGAGTAAGAGGAAATTAGTGGTTTCCCAATCAAGTATTGAGGAAAAGAACATTGTAGTTTCTTAAACAACCAAGGAAGTCATTTGATTGAAGAAATTATGCAGATATAGTGGGTATGAATAGGGGACCATGCCTATTTGTTATGAGAAAAAATGACAAAAAATGCATCAAATGACAACAATTGTATGCCATAGGATGTGTTGCTAAGGAATGAGAAACCATTTAGTACTTAGACAATTAAATAAAAGTTAAAATCATTTAGGTTCTCATGCAATGTGAGAAAACAAACTCACAATCATCTTCATCATACAATATGCCACTGTCAAATTTATGGTTCATATTTCAATATTTTTTCCTTATTAGAAAGTGCCATAGAGTTCCATCATGTAACTTTATGATATCCATGAAAACCATTTCCAACCTCACATCATTACTTGAGAATCCTATTTCTCCATCCAATATAATATAGTTCACGTCAACTTCAATTGTAGAAACCTTGCTTGGGACCTCTTGATACATATCCCAAAACGTAAACATATATTTCTTCTTACAACTTTTGTCACATATTCATCTGTTATTGCTTTGAAAATAACAAGTTGGTCCACCTAATCTTCCACCATCTTATTGGTACATTATGGCCTGCATATTCAGTCAATAGAAATATCAAATCATTTTGACCATCTTTGCCGAGTGCCAGATGACCTGGAAAGGTTAGAGGCAAATCCTTCTCAATATAGCTTTTCCATTTCTTATCAACACGTTTCAAAAATGACATTCATGGTGGTACTGCTTAGAATACCACTGGATTTTGTTCTCTGAAACCCTTGATCACCTCATAGAATAAGTAACTTCTTAAAACATTTCTCTATCCTTTATGTTCGAGTTCCAACAAAATATTGTCAAGGCTCTTTTATAAGATCCAATGGGATAGCTCCACAAATAAGGCTCTCTAATTTTTTTTTCCAAACACATGACTCTCCATATGAGCTCTAAGTAGAATTTTCAAAAGAACCAAACACTATGTGATGCAGGAGCATGAGGCTTGAAGGCAAAGGGCTTCATTTTATTCCAAAAATCCAAAAAATGTTTACAAGCAAAGGAGTGGATCCTTTAGCTGTGAATTTAAAAAGTTTTCTAGGTAGGAATTGATCTAGAATATAGGTATTTGAATGTTTTTGTAATTAATTCAAGTAGTTCATACTTAGTTGAGATTCTCGAGGATAATATGAAGCAGTTTAAGTATTTATCTAGGATTAGATAGATTTGATCCATTGACTGAGGATCGGATTGTTGGAGGTAAAGTATTTATGTAAGTTTTGAACTATCATAAGAGGAACTGGCTGGACTTGGTTATGGAGAATTAGGCTGTAAAAGAATTAAAATATCTGTATCTTTGTGTATTTATGCATAAAAGGTTAAATCTCAGAGGTTGAATTCCTTTGAAATATCTTTGTGTATTGTTGAATTCCAGTTTGGCCAGTAAACTTAGAGTTTTGTATGATTTGGTGTTCTCATATTTAAATTTCTCATTAACTATGTATTAAGTTAAGTCAAATGTGTTTCGACCCCTGGAACTTTAATTAGCTAAACTATCAATTCATTAGTGAAGAGCTAAACCTGGTGGAAGCGCTAAAATCATAGCGAAAGGATGATAAAGTCTGATAAAAATGCGAGGAAAACCGAAGAAGCCTACAACCGTCTGATCGATAGAACCGTTAGATCTAAGGTAGTCGTGTGCAAATCAGCGTCGAGGTTTAACCCAAAACTGGAAGTGATATTTTATCAAACTGGGTTAATAGTGTACCTGATTTGGGCCGTCCGATTAGAGGAGTGAGACGGATATCGCGTGGAAAAGTGAAAGGTGGTTAATAAAATTTTCAGACCCAATGAGCAATTCAACTATGGCTTAACTCCGTTGAAGTCTAGATGATCATAACTATCCATTGTGGAGGTCGTGATCCAACGCTGATTGCATGGTGAAAGTATACTCGAGTTGATCCAGATTTTGGACCCAAGAAATTATAAGTTGGAGCTTTGTTTTCTTTCGGTTCCAGATAAGTGAAGTTCTGTTATTTTCTAGGTAATATTAGCAATTCAGTTGTTTTAGTAGAATATCTAAGTTTGGAGGTGGATGACCTAGGTTTGGAGGCAGATGACTGAAACTCCAAGAGAAATAGGAGAAGAACTTCCACTTGTACTTGAGGAGATCATTTCAGGTTTTAAATGATTATCCCTTACATCTGCAACCAGACCACCATTTGTGGTATCAAAGCAGCCTACTAACACTGAACAAGATCTCAACGATCAGAAAAAGAAATCCAACATGGTGTTCAAAGTTGGAGGAAGAGGTGGTGGTCAAAGAAAAGGAAGACCAATTACAAATGCTGAAGTGTTGGAAACTATGCAACAGATGCAAGCTACATTGGAAGCAATGGAAATGCGAAGAGATGCAGATGCTAGAGATGTCAGTGAACCTAAAGTTGGAGCTACAAAAGATGAGGAACCTGCAGATGTAACTCCTGAAATGAGATTCTTTAAGTCAGTATTGAGATCCACATCTAAGACCAGACTTGAAGTTTCAATCTATACAGGAAGCTTAAGCCATGAAGAATTGATAGACTGGATTAATGACATGGAGAAATTCTTCATTATGAAGAAACAAAAGAAGGAAAGAAAGTGAAGTTTGCGGTCACAAAAATGAAAGGACATGTAGCACTTTGGTTGGATGGAGTGCAGGCAGAAAGAAGAAGGCTTGGTAAACATCCAATTACAAATTGGAACAGAATGGTGGCAAAGCCAAAAAGTAAGTTTTTTCCAGGTGATTATCAGTAAAAATTATTTAGACAGATGCAAAATCTTAGACAGAGGTCTATGACAGTAAAGGAATATACAGAGGAATTCTACAAAGTGAGTATAAGAGCAGGACAAATCCAAGATACAGATGAGAAGGTTGCAACTTATGTGAATGGTCTCAGAATGGAGATCGAAGATGAGATAAGTGTATTGTCTCCTAAATTAGTAGAAGAGGCTTATCAGATGGTATTGAAGGCTGAAGAAAAACTCATGAGGAAGTAGCCTGCTAGAAATAGAGGTACTTTCCACGTAAGAGGAAGTCAAGGTGGTGGAGGAAGGTCTACAACACCTAGAGATGGATCTAGCAGCAGCTCAAGTCAACATGCACACACAGGAGGTGATGCAAGTGGCTGAGGGAGTTTTTGTAGAGGAAGAGGAGGGAGAGGAAGAGAAGTCAGATGTTACAAATGTAACAAGCTGGGACAAAGAGCCTATGAGTGCCCAGAAAACATAGGAATCAATCAAAGGAATGCAATTTTTTCTAAGACTAAAGAGGAAGCAACAACAATAATAGATGAAGAAAATGTAGTAGAGAAAGGAGAGTCTTTGGTAGTTAACAAAGTTTTACTAAAGCCAACTAAGGAAATTGTTGAACCAACACAGAGAAAAACCTGGTTCAAGACTGTGCTTGGTTCAAGGGAAGTGTTTTGGGATGCTAATTGATAGTGGTATTGTTATCGCTCATAATTTTATTAAGGTTAAAGAAATAAATTTCCAAGGTAACCACAAACCAATCTTTTAGACTCGGGTTCTAGCCAACCTGAGTCCGGAGAGGGCTCTCTCTTTGTAATTTAACTTTGTTTTGGGTGGGATTTTAGGCTAGTTCTTAGTGTTCATAAGGTTTTGAATTTGGTTGGGTGGTGCAATTCTAGGAAAAGATGGATAGAGATAGCTTCTTCAAGCCATTGGGATATGGAGTCAAGAAAAGGATAACTTAATTGGACCAAATCACTAAAGGGAGTGTTCACAGGGCAGGCTAGCAAAGCAAAAGGCAAATCTTCAGGTTCAATGGATGAGATAGTCCTAACTAGGGTGAAAGGGCAATGATGAATCCTTAGACCAGGATCAAGTTGAAGAGCAGGAAGTGATCATGAGCAAAGGGCAACTAAGAATCCTTTACTATAGACTAAGGGGGTAACTACTTAAGTAAGGGAGCATTTATGAATTCCCTAACTAAGATAGTTTAGCAGAAAACATTAAGAATGTAAACAGTCAAGACAGAGTGCATTAAAGAAAGTTCTAAAATAACATTCCTAGTTTACCATTCAGATTTGATAGAAACAAATATGATTATTAATAAACATAAAGAAAAACAATAATACACATGAGAGAAAATACTTATTTGATTTCCGCTTTACACAAAAATCTTGTGAAATATATTTACTTTATTCCTTGATCCAGCAAGCCAATCCAGTCTTGATACAATAGCACTTTAACTTGATAGGAAAATGTCTACAGAAATGTCTTTGAATCCACCCAAAATACTTCAAATGAAGAAGTATTTATACAAATTCTAAATTGAAATATCTTGAAAAATATCAAGATTGTTTTTACAAATATCTCAAATTCGTTTACACTAATAGAACTTAAATAAAGGACATTAAAAACTAATCAATCTATTTGGCACTATTTTTAAGGATTTAGAGTGACAAAGAAGAGAAAGTCGAATTTTATAGAATCTCTTAATTGATGATGAGGCATCCCAGTCACTAACTGCATCCTTTGTTTGTGCATTCTCCTCTAGCAATTTTGCAATATTAGGGTCCATTGATACCTTTGTATATCTCAATTCGTGATAGATACATAAAAAGTGAAAGAGATTTTGTAGATAATTATGTTCTTGAGATAAACCTCTGTCAGTTTCCCAAAATTCAGCTCCAGCTGTTCACAATATTCTCTACACAAAGATGTCAAAAACAAGACTTTACACAGTCTGAAAAATACGCTGTGAAGACATGTAATTATATCACTTTTGGTAATACCTATGTAACAATTGAGATAGGTTTTTGTAGATTAGCCTTTTAGGAACACAAACATCCTCCACTTTCTCAAAATCCATCTTGGATTGGCCACAATAGTTTCTGAAACATTATGACTTAAACAAGAAATTTTTGAAGAATGTACCATTTCTGCTCGGATTTCATCTTTTAACCTTAAAATTCTTTTAAATATTTTTTACTTTTACTTTGGATAAAATTCATTTTTGCTGGTGAAAGTATTTTCATCTCTGTTTAACCCTTACTGCCTCCATGCTTACTTTTACTGTTTACTTTTACCGCTCTATTTTTTCATCTATCTTCACTTTGACATGAATCTGTGTGCTTTAAAACTGTCTTCCCTGCTATTTGTCTTCATGCTAGCTGCTTTACTTGACTTGGTCTTTAGTCTGATACTCTTTAACCCTGATACACTTTGACTATTCTTTACTGCGTCTTGTTACCTACACTGTATATTTTAGGTTTTTACTGTTTATTTCAACAGTAAGTCATTTAATTTCATGTTTCCTCTACTTGTCTTTTAACTGTACGTTTTATTTTGCATCTCTATTTGAATAGATTTGATAACAATATTGGAGTAGGCAGGTCTTATGACTAGTATTAAGATTGTTTATCCAAGGCTGCGGTCTTTTGATTGCCTGTAAAGCAAAACAAACTGTTAGCAAAATGTTGGGTTGATAGGGAGGGTCATAATTGATTTATTGAGCTTTATAGGTCTATGGGGTGAGTCCAAAGTGATTACGGGAGGTAAACCATGTCTGAATTGGTTATTAAAGGCTTCAAGTGGCGCGGAAGGGTTACACATGGTTTTACTGCACAAACAGGTGAAAACGAGCAACATTGGGGTTTTTGTGTTTAAACGGGTAAACGTTTGATTTGTTTGAATTTTGGCACAAAGTGAACAGTAGATGGTTTGTCGTGTAGCGGGTGATGGTATGCAGTTTTTCTTACACCACTTTTGGGCGCTGGGTGGTTTTGTGGGGAGGCTGCCTGATTCCATACATCGAGCGCCACATTGCATCAGGGGCCCAGCGAAAAACAACCCATTTTGGGTGGGTAATGTTCAGGTTTCGGGCCCTTCCGAAATGAATGTGGGTCATTGGATGGAGAGGGGGGAGATCGTGTGGTGGTTGGGTGCGGGAGTTGCATTGAGGGTAATGAAGGGGCCCGACGGGTGATTAATCATGGTGGTTTTAGTTTAATGAGGGATTAATGCATCGGGTGTGATTTTATTGGTTTGAATTTAAATAACCACGGATTGATTAATTATGTTCTTTGTCAAGGTTTAGGTATAGTATAGTTTATATTTCAAACTAGGTCTATGGATATTTAAATTAAAGGGATTTAATAAATACATAAGGGAGTGGGTATGTTATAGGAATTACTATATATAAAGTTAGAAATTAATATGAAAATGGCAGAGAAAAAATTGCGCTAAGCATAATGTGTTTTCGTGTTTTGTTTTCTTTTCACATACATACATTATAACGTAGGCTAAAAAGTGTTTTTTTTGGGTTTTTTTAGAAAAAGCGGTTTACATGGGGGTAATTGTTGTTCCAAAGAAAATAGAGTTTTATCCTTTAGGAAAGGGGGTTTATTTAGGGAAAATGAGGGGAAATGAAGGGGGGGTAATGTTTATCAGGGTCTTTTTAGTACTTAAGATCTATAAGTCATTAGGCGAAGGGTCCAGTCCCTTCAGAAGTCAAAGAAAGGCTCTGAGCCCCGTTGACTTAAGATTTTGGGTACTTAAAACTTATTGTGGGAAATTAGTTAAGTAAAAAGTGAAGTGAATGAGGGAAGTTAATTAATAGCCTTTGTAAGTTTTACACATGCTCAATTTCCCATTTACATTTGGAACTTTCATGATGAGAATGATTAATATGCTTTTTTGTGTAACAATCATCATAATTTTTGCACCCTTTCTTCTACTTACCCGTCTACTCACCCTACCATTTTTACTTCTCTTTATTAGGGTGCACTTAAGTTGGCAAACCCTTATGAGAACATTTTTCTTTTCTTTTACAATAGTAATCTAACTATGTCTACCCTTATTACATCGAAGGGCTCAGATTAAACAATTGAGCTCCTTTTATTCACTCTACCTAATCTAATCATCTGCCAAGATTACACTGTTTGGTCAGATCTTTATTCTCTATTTATAGACATGAAATTGAAAACATGAAATATCCAAGCTTAAAATTTTTGACTATCATGGATTGTGGCAAAGATTACAAGCTGCAGACAATCATTTATTCTGCATAAAAGTAACTAGGAGTGGCATTATGACTTGCTTACTTTCATGGTCTTTTCTTTTCATGGGGTTCATATTTTTTATCTTTTTGGACCTTTTTATTCTTTTTGTCCTTTGATTTTTCTTTTAGGACATACCCTCTTTACATTTTTCATTTTATGAATATGGAAAACATTTGCAAAAAAACAAAGGTATGTACATATTACATGTTTAATCTCAACCATTCAAAAATTATGACTCCTATTGGTATAGGAACCTAACAGGTACTACAGATAATTTGGTCTCCAAAGAAGTGGTGGAGAAGTTGAAATTCAAGATAAAGAAACACCCAATGCCTTACAAGGTGTCATGGCTTCAAAAGTGGTATCAGTTGATAGTGAATGAGCAGTGTGAAGTGGAGTTCCAGTTGGGCAAACACAGAGACAAAATTCTGTGTGATGTGATGCCTATGCATGTGTGTCACATATTGCTGGGAAGCCCTTGGCAGTATGACAGAGGAGCTATGCATGATGGAAAGAAGAACACATGCAAATTTAGCAAAGATGGTGTCAATCATACATTGCTTCCTATGGAAGAAGAGGATGCATCGAAGAAACCTGATCCAAAGACCCGTTTGTTGAGTGGAAAGGAGTACTTGCAATAGAAGGAAGAAGAAGATTTAAGTTTTGCATTGGTTTGTAAACCCAAGTTAATAATAAATTCCACTAAAGTTTCTGATTTACAGATTGAAATTCAAGAGATGCTAGACAGTTATTGTGATATCATTGTAGATGATTTGCCTGATGAGTTACCACCCATTAGAAAAATCAGCCATCATATATAATTGATTCTAGGAGCAAATCTACCTTATAAAGCATCTTACAGGATGACTCCCACAGAGTGAAGAAATCAGGAAACAGGTTAAGGAACTGTTAGACAAGGGTCTGATTAGAGAGATTTTGAGTCCTTGTGCAGTGCCAATAGTGTTGAACCCAAAGAAAGATGGAGGCTGGAGAATGTGCACTGATTCAAGAGCAATCAATAAGATAACGTTCAAGTACAAATTTCCTTTACCTAGGATTCAAGATTTGAAGGATTGTTTGAGTGGAGCAAGATATTTTACAAAGTTAGATTTAAAAAGTGGTTATCATCAAATCAGAGTTAGAGAGGGAGATGAGTGGAAAACTACTTTTAAAACAAATGAAGGATTGTATGAATGGATGGTAATTCCTTTTGGTTTTTCAAATGCTCCCAATAGATTTACGAGACTCATGAATGAAGTTTTGAAAGAATTTATAGGTAAATTTATAATAGTATATTTGGATGATATATTAGTTTACAACAGATCAAAACAGGAACATGTGAGACATCTGAATTGTCTTACAAAGGATACAACAAGAGAAATTACTGTTAAATTCAAAAAAATGTTCATTCATGAAGGAGGAGTTGGTGTATTTTGGTTTTTTTGTTTTGGCTCAGGGGTTAAAGATGGATCCTAAGAAGATCAAGGCAATCATGGAGTGGCCTTCACCAAAAAGTGTCTTTGAGGTAAGAAGTTTTCACGGTCTTGCTAGTTTTTATAGGAAATTCATAAGGAATTTTAGTAAGATCAATGCTTCTATTATTAATACTATAAAGAAGGATAGACAACCATTTAAATGGATTATTGAAGCAGAAAGGAACTTTGAGTTGTTGAAGAGAAATATTACTGAGAAACCTATTATGACTTTGCCTGATTTTGATAAACCTTTTGAAGTGAAGTCTGATGCCAGTGGAGAAGCCATTTGAGCTGTTTTACATCAAGAGGATAGACCTGTAGCTTATTTTAGTGAAAAGTTGAATGTGTCAAAGAAGAAATATTCTTCTTATGACAAGGAATTTTATGCAGTGGTGCAATATTTGAAGAAGTGGAGACATTACTTGATGTCTAAGGATTTCATACTGTATTCAGATAACCATGCATTACAGTACATTTTGCAACAGCCAAAGCTTAACTAGAAGTGTGAAAAATGGGTAGAATAGCTTCAGAGTTTTAATTTTGTGTTAAAACATATAACTGGTCAATCAAAGAAAGTAGTAGATGCCTTAAGTAGAAAAAGAATTTTAGTGCAACAAAGTCAAATTCAAGTGTTGGGTTTTGATTTCCTTAAGGAATTATATGAGGAAGATCTAGATTTTAAAGAGGCATTTGAAGCTTGTAGAAATCATGTTTTGTTAGATTGAAGTAAGTGGATGGATTGTTTCCTGCAAGAGGGATTGTTGTTTAAAAGAAATCAGCTGTGCATACCAAATTGCTCTATGAGAGAAAATTTGATCAAGGAGAAAATTCAAGAAGATTGGACCATGCAGAGTTTTAAGGAAATTTTCTGCAAATGCATATGAAAATGAGTTACCCCCTAGTATTGGAATATCTCAAATTTTCACTGTTGTTGATTTGTACAGGTATGAAAAGGGACAAGAAGATGACATAGCAGAAGACAAGGAAGAACAAGAGGTGGATTGGGTAAAACAATTACCTACAGCAAAGACATTGTAGCCAGAGAAGTTATTTGATAAGTGATTGTTTAAGAAAACAAGGGGATAGGAGTATTTTCAATACTTGGTCAAGTGGAAAGATCAACCAGTTGTTGATGCTACATGGATGACAGATACCATGCTATAGAAGTTCGTCTATTCTGTAGAAGAGCTCATGGACATGAGCCCATGAAGAATTTTGTCCTCAGGAGTCTGATGCAGGAGCATGAGGCTTGAAGGCAAAAGGCTTCATTTTATTCCAAAAATCCAAAAATAGTTTACAAGCAGTTTAGACTTAGACTTAGTTGAGATTCTCAAGGAGAATATGAAGCAGTTTAGGTATTTACCTAGGATTATATAGATTTGATCCATTGATTGAGGACCAGATTATTGGATGTAAAGTATTTATGTAAGTTTTGAACTATTGTAAGAGGATTTGGCTGGACTTGGTTATGGAGAATTAGACTACAAAATAATTGAAATATCGTTGTACATTTGTGTATTTATGCATGAAAGGTTAAATCCCGAAGGATGAATTCCTTTGAAATATCTTTGTGTATTGTTGAATTCCAGTTTGGACTGTAAACTTAGAGTTTTGTATGATTTGGTGTTCTCATGTTTAAATTTCTCATTCATTATGTATTAAGTTAAGTCGAATGTGTTTCGACCCCTAGAACTTTAATTAGCTAAACTCTGAATTCATTAGTGAAGAGATAAACTTGGCGAAAGCACTAAAATCATAACAGAAGGAGGAAAAAGTCTAATAAACTTGTGAGGAAAACCAAAGAAGCCTAGAACCATTAGATCTATTATAGTTGCATGAAAATCATCGTCGAGGTTTAACCCAAAATTGGATGTGATACTTTATCAAACTGGGTTAATAGTGCAGCTGATTTGGGTCATCCTATTAGAGGGGCGAGATCCAATAGATATCGCGTGGAAAAGTGAACGATGGTTAATAAAAATTTTGGACCCGATGAGCAATTTAACTGTGGCTTAATTTTGTTGAAGTTTGGATGATCACCATTCGTTGTGGAGGTCGTGATCCAATGGTGATCATGTGGTGCAAGTATAGGTGGATTAATCCAAATTTTGGACCTGAGAAATTATAATCTGGAGCTTTCTTTCTTTCGGTTCTGGGTAAGTGAAGTTCTGCTATTTTCTGGTAATTAGTAATTCAATTGTTTTAGTAGAATATCTACGTTTGGAGGCAGATGACCTAAGTTTGGAGACAGATTACTGAAACTCCAAGAGAAATAGGAGAAGAACTTCCACCTACGCTTGAGGTGATCATTTGAGGATTTGAATGATTATACCTTACACCTGCAACCAGACCACCAATATGCTATCATTGGTGGATGCATCCTAGATTGCATCACTCCATATCATATAAATCTTCCTACGAATCCTCTAAAGGGACAATATTGCCATATTTTAATAGCCTGAACTCCCACAAAGAAATACTTTCACTTTCCCTGTTGGGTTCCTTGTTAAAGACTTAAGAAATTTTCTTCTTCCTAACATGGAAAATCAAATTCTATTCCATGGCATATAGACATGGTCTTATTTGTGACCATGTTTTAGTTTTATGGTTTTCCATATCCTAATTCACATCATCTATTTTGGATAGATTATTAGGAGAACTTCTCTCCATGCCAGTAGTAGCATTAGGACTTGTATCAGAAAGTGATTAAACAAATGATTGCAACTTTCACTTCATTCTGAGTCTAAGGTAGATATTTGGGCAAAATTCACATAAGTTTCTAGAAAGAACTTTCATCTTTCTGATCTATCCTCTTATTATTCCTTGTAAATTGTTTCATATTCATAATACCACTAGAAAATTTGGTGGCACATTGAAAATCCATATATATCAGGGCTGAGTTCCAAACTTAACTATTTGAATAGCCTCCCACCCTCTGCCCTTTATCTCGATAGTGTATTTCTCTATCAACCATTACATGATCACTCGAGAACACTTGAGCAAGGGATAAGCTACAAGAAGACTCTCTTTCACCTCATTATTAATCCCATAGCACTGATAAGAGGATTTTTCCATAGGGAATATTAATGCATAATGAAAATCAACCGTTTGACCTCACTGTTTCATCGTTTTGTCCAGTTTCTTGTTCTCTCACAATTTGTTGTGCAATGAAGGCCTTGAGAACTTGAATATCCGGTGATTACATCATTATTGATCTTTCATTCTTGATAACACTGTCATCCCTTAACAACACATCTCATGTCATGCATTTTTTGTCATTTCTTGTGTATTCTTGCATATTCTGAAATTTTCCTTCACACTAATTATGACACATGAATAATTTCTTAATTACATCTTCTTCATCTTATCAAACCCTTTCGTTCAGTGGAGACACTTTCCCCCAAAATGGATGAATGTCCCAATCCACATTTTCACTTGTATGGCATAATGTGACAAACTTTTGACCCATCCCACTCCTTTTGTTCGAGTACCCTTTGGATGTTTTACTCAAACATGGCTTGGATTTGACTGAAGAATAATATGAATAAACAAAGGATGGTTTTATTATAGAAGAATCATATGAATTGGAGTCTCTTATAGAAGGAGGTGGTAAACACTTTTCCTTCTTGGTACCACTAGCCATAAAGAGAGAACTTAGAATTTTTTTGATCTTTTTGCCTAGAGAGATTGACCTCTTGGGATTCTTGGAATCCTTACCAGTTTTGAATTTTCACTTAATGTTATCATGATGATTTGTAGGGTTGAAAGGCCTCTTTGTAGAAAGAAAAGTGTTAGCCCTAACCAATGATTTTCCATGTGAATATTGGAAGAATTATCCACCAACAACGCATTTTCATGCTTTGTCTCTACTACTAGCCGTGTGATGATAATTTTCCATTGGTTTAGTAGTAGGAATGGAAGAAATATTTCAGTAGAGGGACTCCTATGATAAGGTTGGAGTCAAGTTTAAGCCTTAACCTTTGACATCTAAATTAAAAAATGTGGTATCTTCCCATGTATAGGCAGATATCAGGGTACCATTTTGGGAGGCTAATTTTCTCCCAAGGAAATATAATGAAACCATGTTGTAGGTGCCTGTTTAATGTACATCGATAAAATTCCTTTTTTGATCCCACAACCAGGGTGAAACCATGAAATTCCAAATTCAACAATGATATTCACCTTGTGGTAGTTGTTTTCCTAATTGAAGTAATCCAAAAATTATTAATTTTGCAAAGTGTGTGTTCAAACTTTAGTGTCTCATTATTTCCATACAGTATTGTTTTGTTTCGAAAGCCAATATACATGAATTTCATAGGAACAAGATGCTTATGGCTAAGAATTAATATGAAGAGAGAAGATATAGTACTTACAAGCTACATCCACATTCATTGTTCTAGTGAAGTAGCAGTTGCCTCACTTGTTAATCCCAACCAGTGTGCTATGGTGTAACCAACCCATGATCCTTGATACAAATTTTGCCATGGCTTCTTTATGCTCTCTACATCATACTACTTGTCAGGGGTACTTTGGAGCTCCACCTCGTAAGGAATACACATCCAGTACATGTCTGCAACCCAAAGAGTTGTAAAAATCAATACCATGAACTTTTTGTTTAAAAAACAAAGGATTCCCACATGGGAACTAGGGCTATGAAGTTTCTCTCCTACCCACTTCTCCATCTTATCAAACCCTTCCTTTATGTGGAGACACTTCTCCCCAAATGGATGAAAGTCCTAATCCATATTTGCACTTGTCTAGCAGAACGTGACAGACTTTTGACAGATCCCACTCCTTTTGTTCGAGTACCCTTTGGATGTTTTACTCAAACATGGCTTGGATTGGACTGAGGAATAATATGAATAAAAAAAGGATGGTTTTATTGTATAAGAATCATATGAATTGGAGTCGCTTACAAAAGGAGGTGATGAACACTTTTGCTTCTTGGTACCACCAGCCATAAAGAGAGAACCTAGAAATTTTTTGAGCTTTTTGCCTAGAGAGATTGACTGCTTGGGCTTCTTGGAATCCTTACTAGTTTTGTCGTTTCACTTAATATTAGCATGATGATTTGTAGGGTTGAAAGGCTTATTTGTTGAATGAAAAGTGTCAACCCTAACAGATGATTTTCCATGTGAATCTGAGGAGAATTATCCACCAACAACCCATTTGCATGCTTTGTCTCTCCTACTGGTCACGTGATGATAATTTTCCTTTATTTTAGCAGTAGGAATGGAAGAAATGTTTTAGTAGAGGGACTACTATGCTAAGGTTGGAGTCAAGTTTAAGCCTTAACCTTTGACATCTAAATAAAAAAATGTGGTATTTTCCCATGTATAGAAAGATATCAGGGTACCATTTTGGGAGGCTAAGTTGCTCCCAAGGAAATATAAAGAAACCCTATTGTAGGTGCCTGTTCAATGTACATCGATAAAATTCCTTTTCTGATCCAGCAACCAGGGTGAAACCATGAAAGTTCAAATTCAACAATGATATTCACCTTATATCAGTTTTTTTCCTAATTGAAGTAATCCAACAAATATTAATTTTGCAAAGCGTGTGTTCAAACTTTAGTCTCTCACTATTTCCATACAGTACTATTTTGTTTCCAAAGCCAATATACATGAATTTCATTCGAACAAGATTCTTATAACTAAGAATTAATACGAAGAGAGAAGATATAGTACTTACAAGCTCCATCCACATTCATTGTTCTGGTGAAGTAGCAGTTGCCTCACTTGTTAATCCCAACCAGTTTGTTGTGGTGTAACCAACCCACGATCCTTGATACAAATTTTGCCATGGCTTCTTTATGATCCCTACATCATACTACTTATCAAGGGTACCCTGGAGCTCCAACCTGAAGGAATACATATCCAGTACATGTCTGCAGCCCAAAGAGTTGTAAAAATCAATACCCTAAATTTTTTGTTTAAAAAACAAAGGATTTCGACATGGGCAACAGGGCTATGAAGTTTCTCTCCTACCCACTTCCCCTAATCTAGAGAGGGCATTGAACATACCCAGGTAGTAGAATCACTTGAGTCATGGTTATGTTGCAGAGTGCTTAGGGGTGACTCAAAGCAGAGCTTCCTCTTTCCCCACACCTCTCAAATAATGCATCAGAATGTGTAAGCATGGCTCCATGTGGAGCATTTTCATTGCAGAGAGCTCTTTCCATAGCACCTCTTGGTTGCTGCATCATAGTGCTCAGGGGTGGCTCGATGTGGGGACTTTTCATTGCAGAGTGGTAGGCTTGATGCAGAGCTTCCTCTTGCTGCGACGCCTCAAGACCCTAGACCACACATAGAATAGAGAAGAGGAACCCAAAATTTATTAGGGCCCCACACCACACAGAATAGAAGACATGAACTTGCATGGGCATGCCAAAGGCAAACAGAACCAGGACATGATAAAAAATTTAAGAAAAAAAGGCTTTGAAAAGCGTCAAACATAGGTGGCTTTGAGAAAAGGGCTTAACCTAAAATAATTTTATGAAAAAAAATACTTAAGACAAAATTGATAATTTTAATACAAAATTATTATTCTATCTTAAATTAATGTTTTAAATATCGCAGCATCATTGGTTAGCATCACCTCCACTGTTGAAATCAAGGTTTTAGATAGGGTTTGGGTTTTCTTGCACATGATGAAAATAGACCTATTTATGCATATAAATAAATTGGTATGTTGTCTTCTCTAGTGGATTTCGAGGTATTCTGGCATGCTTCACCATGACTACAACCACAACGAGAATAAGATAAGTGTTGGAATTATGTCGGACAACTTCACGCGGTTGCATCTAGAAGCCCTGGTCGGTGATCCTCCCTAATGGATCAAGGAGTTAATGTCATGCAT
Organism: Pinus tabuliformis; assembly: GCA_031772625.1. Classification (NCBI taxonomy): domain Eukaryota; kingdom Viridiplantae; phylum Streptophyta; class Pinopsida; order Pinales; family Pinaceae; genus Pinus; species Pinus tabuliformis. Next base: position 834,752,461 of record CM062811.1, on the reverse strand, counting down.
TGCAGCTAGGTGGGGGTTAGGGTTTGCATTGTGTCCACAGGTTAAGGTATTTTTCTATGAAGGTTTTATTTTTTACTCCCTTGAAAGGCTTGATAGTGTCTAACATATATAGTTATGGAGGAGGAATTGATAGATTACTTGGAAGACCTGACAGAGAATATCTCCATCTGGACAAACCCTCCACCTCAGTAGCTTGGAATGGAGGCAAAAGCGACAACAAACTAAAAAAATTTTGAATAACTTGAAAATATCATTGAAGGGATTCCCTATTCGCCATGTGTTTCTAGAACCAATGAGTCTGCCTCCTCCCTGCAAAATAAGGAGGCACCATCTGAGATCTTGACAGCAATATCAACGGATTTGACCAAACAACTATCTCTTTCACCAGGTTTCTTGATTGAGGCCCTAAATTTTTTCGAGGCCTTCTTAAACCATAGCAGGCCATTACAAACTTTCAAACCTGTCAGCATCAGCTCTAATGTTGAGAGCCTTCAAGAAAATATAGTGGTCTTCGCCCAAGAACTGTAGATTTTGGGGGCATTTTTAGGGGCTCTCATGGGGAACATGGATGGTCATGCAAAAGACCTATCGACAATTCAACAAGGAAAGGCTCAAATCTCTCCCAATTCCATTGTTGGCTTATTAGGGTTTCCCTCATGTTTCGGTCATGGAGTAGGGCATGAAAGCAGATCATTTTTTAACTATGATATCAAATTAAAACTATCAATTTAATCCATGTGTTAATCAAATCATAACATTTTACTTATACCATCAACCTCATTACGTCATTCCATTGGGTAATGTGTCGCTTGGAGAATGGGAAGAGAGCCAAGGGAAACCTTCCAATCAGTTCAAGACATTCCATTTGTGCACTAACGAGCATACATTTTTTTTATCTTATATAATTTGATCATTGTGATATCAAATTAAAACTAGCAAATCAATTCATGAGTTAATCACATCATAACATTTTGTATATACCAGCGACCTCATTACATCAGTCCATTGGGTAATGTGTCCCTTGGTTAGTGGGAAGAGAGCGAAGGCATGTTTCCAATCATTCCAAGAGATTACATCCATGCACTAATGAGAAAGGCATTGTGGAAATGGAAACCATTCTAGTAATGTAAATATTCAATACAAAGAACCTGTAAGGATACATATGAACTATTGCATAGGTAAATATATATGAATCACCATATGCAACAATTCTTAGAACCAAAGTTGAAAGTAATTAATAAATGAAATCTAAATTGAACAACAAATTAACTCGTGAAAGCTCAATGAATTGCTGTGGATACTAATTAAACATGTCAACATTCAAACTTGATCCTTGAAATATATCAAACAAAGCGACTTAAGCTATGAAGGGACCTCATGTGGAGCGCATGTACCATGAGTAAGGAGCAACCTACATCCTCTCCAACATGTCCACACTACTCTCAATAATCCCAAGGTTTGGGAGGCTAACCATATCTTTAGGCTAGAAAAGCTATTAAAGAAAAGGTGCAGGAAACCACTGGATCACTAACAAGGAACCATTTGGGTAAAACATTGATGACTAGGGGTTAATCATTCTTAACCCAAATATTGATGTTACAAACTAAGGCGAACTTATAGAAACCATGATGATCCACCATACAATGTTGTCCTCTACTCATTGCTGCCAAATTCCCTCCCCCATGTGTTTATTCTTATGTCACTACATTTGTGTTACACTATTTTTTGTATTAAATATATATACATGAGGGATTAGCTCAACGAATTGTTGCCAATGTTATTGATTATTTGGCTATGCAAGAAAGTCCCTAATTTGACTCCCCCTAGGTAAGCTGCACTAGTATGTCAACAGGTTTACTATGGATGTCATCCGTAAGTGTTGCGAAGCATCCTGTGGGTTTCCTCATGACATTTTCCTTGAAAAGAAGGAAAAAATAATATATATATATATATGGAATCAAAACTTAGAAATTTCACTTTATACCCACTCCATGATGATGTAAAACAAAAAATGACAGCCTTCCCACACACTTTTTGGTCTCACATATACAGGGATAGGAACAAGGTAGTTGATGGCCTTTCAAAGAGGCACTGGGACAAGAGTGAGGTGTTTGGACCATTTCAGCTTCTTAGAATGGGCAGACATATTTCATTCATGAACCTTAGCTCTTAAATACTCTACAAACAGATACTTTGACTTTTACAATGATGTATTTTTGTTTTTTAAAGCCATGAAAAGTATGTTTTCTACTATTGATATAGCTCATAGATTTTGTGATAGTCAACAGCTTTCAGAGCCTACTTTTGGAAGGTCTAATATATGTCCTTTTAATTCAAGAAACGACTTTGCTTTCTTTTTTAATTAGCTCACTAATATGTAGGCCATGTATAAAAAGTTGTCATGAGCCAAATGTGAGACCTCTCACCTAAAGTTAGGGAGGTTACAGATTCAACTATATTGATCTCGTAGCAGTTAAGTACCCAAATTAGAGCCATTTCTTTACCAAATATACCATCCATGGATTGTGGAAAATTACTTGAATAGTTTTCCACTAGGTGTTCTCCTAATAAAAAAATACTCATGAGGTTTATTTGGAAACAATGGTTGAACCTAGGTGGTTGTATAATATGAAGCATCTGGCTGACAAGAGCAGATAGAAGTACAATGCCAGATTCATTAGCTGAAGATTCTCAGAAAGAGAGGCTACCTCCAGTATTTGGTGAATAACCAACCTCAAATTTAATTTTTCCTTTGTATAAATACATTGAGCCAGTTCAAGGCAAATTCACTCAACCACTCCAAAGCATTTGCTTCACTATTTGGAGGGCACATTTAATTATCGGTTAAGGTATGTTGAGGATGGAAAATTGATGTTACATAGCTTTTTGGATTCAAAATAGCAAGGTGAAGCTAGTCCTAGGAATAGCACCTCCAGGGTTTGTTTCAGCTTGGGGTCCCAAGTATGATATCCTAGATTAATTGGAAGCAAGCAACAATGGCATTCATGTGTTGGAGCTGATGGTTTTAAGTATTATGACAACCAAATTTGCTCAACTCCCTACAAATCTAATACTTCATGATCACTCCAAGCATATCGACATTTGGTACCATTTTCTGGAAGATAATTTCAAGAAGGGAGCAGTGGTTCTTGAGTATATTCCCTTGAATTTGCAAATTTTTACACATTTTAATTGAGCCCCTCTCAAAGGGGAAGATTGAGATGTTGAGGGAGAGAGTAGGCTTAGTGGAGAACACCTTCTCACAAAGATGTAGCGTTACACATTTTTACCTTGTTTGCTCAGTAGTTAATTCTCCTTTCTCATAGCATAATAATGATAGTATGTCCATACCTCAGAGCAGCAAATTCTTACCATTAGATGTGAGCGGAGCATTGATAGCCGATGGAGTTAGGCACAACACTAGTTTACTTTGGGACAAGTGTTGTTGTCTAAGTTTCATGGACACAAACACACACACAGATATATATATATATCTATATATATATATATACGTGTGTGTGTGTATGTGTGTCCATGCAAATTAGACAACAACACTTGTCCCAAATTAAACTAGTGTTGTGCCCAAAATAAACTAGTGTATTGAAAGTATTTAGAATATAGATAAAGATTCATAAATAATTTATCATGTGATAAGACCCAAGGCCCAACAAAAATATGCTACATCAAATACCTACATATCATTGAAATCATCAATATCACACTCGAAGCATATTTCAATTACCTATAGGGAAGTTTCTTTCAATTACTAATACTGTTTAATTATATTCGTATACTACAATTAGCAGTCTACCTTTGAGAGGAACTCATCTCCAACCATCTTAGACTTCACTAATTTCTATAAATATGAGGGCTTTCCACCAGGTAACCTTAACAAAAAATATCTTCCAGAAGTATCTGATGAAATCCCTTCAATAACGACACTTGAGTTCTCATTACCAGGACTCAAAATAGCCAACCTCTCCACAACACCATCATCTCCAACAAATGAAAGGCGTAGATCAGAAGAATGTAGCAAAGTGAGGCTCAAAGAACCTCTGCAATAGAGTAAAACATGAAGGAAACCCTATGTACATGCTATTGAATATATCATTTATTGCACATCACAATTGAAATGCTCAAAAACAAAAGTTCTATGCATTGAGACTCTTACAAAACATGAATTGGTCTAACAATGTAATAAATATCATCCTCTCTTTAACCATCATGATTTTAATATAAGGCTAGATTTCCTGATTATAAGAGTGCTTGTTCCAGTTTGTTTCTTCTTAACATACTTTTCAGCTGCATGACAGGTAGTACATATACCAACAAGCAGAATGAATAGGATGTGAATATATCCATGCATCAGAATCAGCATGGAAAACATGGACTTGGCATCTGTGAACCAAAGATTTAGTTGGTACGAAATGTTCTCAACCTCTATGGTGTTCTTAGATGCCACAGAGGCAAACAAATAAAAATGTAAAAGAAAGTGTGCATATGAAAGCACATTGAAATTTAGCTCTGGAAATTGATTTTAGTCAGTTAACAGATTTTTTTTTTTAAATGCAATGATTTTGTAACATGAAAGAAGTCCTACAATAGAAGTAAAATCATATCCTATAAATAGTTATAAGACCATGATTAATGAAATTGTGGGATTTTTGAAAGAATATACAAGTTACAAACTTACAGTATCACATAATGCCAACTTATCATATATCCCATTTGTATTGGAATGAACTCTAACAAGATGCAAGATGCAACATTTCATGATTGCCAATATGTGATACCATAAAAAATCTATCTACCACTACTTAGTCAAGAACTTCATACTTCCAGGGTAAGTTCTGTATGGATTTAATTGTCTTAGATATTAAGATAAATTCATTCCATTTAATAGAAGTGATGTGGAGATGCAATAAGCACATCTACTTCTATCCTTATAGAATTTCAATAAAGAAGAATATACTAAGAACAATCATTTTACCTTAAATAGCATCTCCAGGATCATTCACCTCTGTACAATTTTGTGGAAGCCAAACTTCAAAGCTAAAGTTGAAATTATCAACTATAACCTCATTACATACATAACATGGAAAGCGACGAATAATCATTCCAGAGAGTCTCTAAACAAAGTCGCATGCTAAGCCCTTAATAGATATTCATTCAAAGTTGGTCTATACTTCCCCACTTCCCTCAAGTCTGAGCTAGAAGCAAGCCACTCATAGATGTTGTCAGAGAAGGAGGATCAAGGATGGAATGAATTCTATGAAGCTATATATAGATGTGTTTCACTGTCTTCCTTCCTTTCCATCCTAGCATACTGACAGTAACAAACAGACCGGATGGAATATCACTATGGGAAGGCTAGAAAATAAAATAAAATAAAAAGATAAAAATGAGTGCCTAAAATGAGACGTTTGTAGTTTTCCTTTGATTTTAACAGGCAATTTATAAACATACCAACCATTTTACACACATCTACACCCAAACCCCATCTTTATCCCCCTGCCAAAATCTAAATAAGAATTAGAATAAGAATTACATGGGGGAAGTGGGAGGCTAAGGTTTTCAACTCGGAGGAACACCCTCTGTTCAATTTTGTGAAGCCATGTCATTGCTGAAGCTGTGCATCCGTGAGATGAGGAAGACGTAGTTGTGGAGTCCACATCATGCACCCTGATGTCAAGCGACATCCAGAGGCATGACAAAGAGTGTAAAACTTCCATCACCTGCAAATGGTGGCGAGGCTAGCCCTATCTCTATAATTCAAGAGTGAAAACAATACAACAACTCAACAATTTATTTTTTTCACTAGTAATTATAACAATTGTTAATATGGCATTGATACTAATAATTGTGTAGTGAGGGTCCTCTAGATGCAACTCCATATTGAAATTGCATTATGTATTACTATTTCACTGAAACATCAAAAACTCTCAAAATCAAAAATCTATTTTATACCTGCATGGTGTAACCCATTCATTTTTGACTTCGACTGGGTATTAGTTTGTCTTTGACAAAAAAGTTATGACGCTTATCCATAGTTTAACATTATGAATTCAACTTTTATTAATTTTTAACATTATTGAAATTTAATTATTTGTAAGATGATTGGTTGATGTCTTATTATGGGTTGTTTAGTAACTTCCATTTCTATTAGTTACTATATTTTTGTTTTTAGTTTTATTTCCTTTTCATTTAACTTTTTTATTTATTTTTTCTATTATTTCTATTTTCATGAATTATATTTTTTTCACAATATTTTCAATTTAAGTGACTTATTATTATATTAAAAAATAATTTAATAAATTAAATAATACAATTATATATATTAATAAAAATAAAACACACACATATAGTTATATATGTTTTAATACAAACAATATTAGTTAATCATATTTCTTAATTTTTGTTGATGGCATTTAACAATATAATATTTTAAGTATTAAGGGGTTTTAGCAGTGCATTATATTAGACATCATTTTTTTGGAATTCAGTCGCTTTAAGTAATTCATTCAAGTATGACCATTTCCATGAGAAATGGTAATACTTGAATGGCTTACTTAATGCACTTGAATCCCAACAAATTATATCTAATATAATATTTTATTAGTTGTTTTATTTTTGTGATGAAACCTTTGTCTTTGTTATTTTTTTGTTTCATTAAACTATATTTAAGCTAAACCGCAAGTACTAGCTATTATATAACCCTTATTATATTTAAATTTGAGTCCAAATCAAAACATATATTAAAACTTCCATCAGAATGATATAAAAAATTAAAAGATTAGCTAACTTAAAAAAACACAAATTCATTAATTTAAAATTGAATAAATATATTCAACAACATTTCCATCCTTGTATTCCAGCATTGAGTAAGTACTACATGCAATTGCAAAACTTCCTCAAAGAGAGCATCCCTTTCAAGATTAATTTAACTTCCTCAAAGAGAGCATCCCTTTCAAGATTAATTTAATATGATAATACAAAATGTAATTAAAATAATTTTTATCTTTAGAAAAAATTAGGAGAGTTGAGTCTTTCTATTATTTATTTAATTGATAACTAACAAGAATGTTCAAAAACATCGATATTGAAACCCCTTTTAGTTTCAATTCAACGAACTCCACATGATCCGTTTAAGTTTAAATATTCCCCCAACATAGTTGATACGTTTGTACAATCTATATAAATTATAATCATATTGGTTTTACGCAAAAATAAATTATTATATTTAAATGATTCATCAAATATTTAAGTACGTATCACATTAATGAATCATTAAATATAAGTACGACATTATTTTGATCGAAAATTTAGTGTACGTGTAATTGTTCTAAAAAGAAAAAGAAGTTGATAAGTTTGTTAATTTGGAAATGTTGTATGAGAGAGGTATTTGTAAACTTGTATGCTATATGTTTTACAATTTCAAAGATAGCAATGTCAATCTTTCAACATGAAAAGTTATGCATTAGTTTTTAGTTATAATTAAAACTAATTATTACCCACCCCTGAATTGAAAAGTATAAAAATTGTATTTATGTTTGTTTTAATGTTTATATATTTTAATTTAAAATAAAATTATTGTTTGGTGGTGTTATAAATTATTTTATTTTATGTAAAATAGTATACCTTATTCATTCATTTTGTTTCTTTTCACTTCTAATTTTTATCATAGAATTTAAGTTTTATATTATAATAAACATAAAATATATTTTAAATAAATCATTTAAATATAGCAATAATATTTTTAAATACTTTTATTGACTAGGTTTTGGTTATTGTTTAAATTTGTATACGTATGAATAAAATTTGGATGATAAACTAACTAAAAAAACTTTTTTTTAATTAAAATTGATTAACATAGGCAACTCTCCTCCATCCCAGATTATCTCATACTTCTAGGGATGCTAATAAAGATTGTTTCATTGATTCACCACTTTGGTTTATAACATATCTAATTTTATAAAACAATAAAAACTAAAAAATAGAAATAGTTCACATTCTGAATATGGCTAGGAAAACTTGAAGTCTTAAGTAAATTGTTTAGTTTTTATAAACATAGCATGAAGAACACTAAAAATTTCAGAAGGTTTTAAAAGCACATCTGATAGATGAATTCAACATTGCTAGGTAGAGATTGTTGTGCACACAATCACAAGAGATATCATTCATGCCTCTCCCTGCCCTTGTGTGTGTTACTATTGATATCATTTATGCCTCTCCCCTCCCTTCAGTGTGTTACTATTCACTGAACTCTGCTTTGAAATATCAATGCAACTTTTATTATAAAAAAATGAAGAAGAGATTTTCCCACTAATAGTTATAGTTGGCACGATCAAGAGTGAAGACGGAGAAATCAAAGATGAAAATGAACTTTCCTTGTGAAATGCAGAATGCTTGCAGTTGGCATGCTAAAAAGTTCCTTCCAAAATGAAAAATGCTTTAGAAATAAAATAAAATAAAAATAGAGAAACTAGAGTTGAAAAAGGAACTTTCCTTCCAAAATGACGAAAATGTATCTGTACATTCAGAATACTTAAATTACATGTTTTGGTTCCTACATAGCCTCACATTTCCTATCAGCCATAATATGGAAAACAAATTCCTATTGCAACTTTCTGGATACTGCCTCTCAAATTCTAGGTCACGAGAGACATTGTTGTACAGATCTTGCTTAAATACTTGAAATCTGATGTAATATGGTTAGTGAGAAGCAAATAATGGGAAACTATTTTCGGTAGCTCAGTGCGATATTCTTCCTTAAGCCTTATCCCTGGTTTAATTACAACTACCGCAATAACTCTCACAGTGAAACTACACATACCTTTCAAATTCAATGAACTTCTCAAAATTTCATATAAAATTCCAGTCACATTAGAAACACTTGCTTGACAAGTATATAAACAGATGCTCAATTATAACATCCCTACACAAAATAACATCATGGGCATGATGTTATTATTCTCCTAAATTAAAACATTATTCATATAAATTATGTCAAAATGTTTAAATACATCAGCAAGTCTAATTGAGGAAAATGTGTGAGTTTTCTTTATAAAGAGGCACATAGACTTTATAATAAAAAAATATTTTTGGAGGAAGACTATTATGCCATGTAGCTGGAATAGACTACTTGCCCTTAGTTGCCATCCACCCTCTGTTAGGATATTCTTTTAACACTGTATGTGCTGAAGATGTTTTAGCAATTGCGTGTCGTTACTAACCGTCACTATGTTTTACTAAGATATTTTGACTAGTTCACACATTTTAACGAAAATATAAGGGGAAAAACAAATGCTTAAAAAATTATTTAAAATAATAAAAATATAAATCCCATAAATAAATAGTTCTATATCTTACTCTCAAAACCCCTAAAGAAACCAACTCATAGTCTTGTTTGAGAAGAGTTCCAAGTTTTAACATGTATAGGAGAGAGTGCATGAGGATTCTAAATGGGAAGAGTTCTAAGTTAAGTTTTATCATATATAGGAGAGTGCATTAATTTAAAAATTTATAAAAATGGAAGTGTTGAGTGGTTGTTTTTAACTTTATATGTTTTAATTATATTTGATGTATAAATGATGTAATTTAAAAGTTTAAAAATATCTATTTAAATATATATATAAACAGTAATTTGTGTTATTTTTTAATTAGATATGGATAAAGTTACACAGGAGACTTGAATTTTGTTGGGTTTTCTGTGTGCTCTCCTTTGGATTCAAAAATGGTTATCATTGTGGGTGGATCAATCTCGTGACGATTGATTTCAATAAGTTCGTAAAAAGTCTTACTAAGTCTTCAAATTAGTATCAGAGTTAATGACAACAAGAATCGGCATTGCTACACAATCATGATAATAAAAGGTTTTAGTTATGAACGGAGAATAATCGATGTGCCTCTTTTGTGTGTGTCTCGATATTGAGTTTTCAATTATAAGATTTATCACTTTTAAACTTACCTTTATATTAAATATATTATCTTAGTTTTTATTATTTAAATTTAGCAAATTACCTTTAATAATTTCATAAAGATCTTATCTGGTTATTTTATGCTTTAGATAAATTTCAAAAAGAAAGTTTACTCTCAAAAGATTAACTGTATTAGTCATTTCCTTCATATTATATTAGATATTAGAACGTGAAATAATGATTGAATACATTATTTTTGGCCAAATGTAAAACACACATGTGGATTGTAATTTTATTATATATATTTTAGTAATATTGATCATTATTTATTATTCATCTTTATTTTTAATTAAATAATTTTTTAAATTCGAAATATATATTTTTTAATTTATAATATATTAATAATATACACTAAGCAACCTAAATCTAATACAACAATTATTATTTCAAACTAAAATACAAATTTTATATTCATTCACATTTCACTTTTACATGGCCCAACCTAAAAACACATTTATTATATCCTCTCGCACTCCTCTACGATGAAATCTGGCTAGTTAACACGCGAAAAGAGTCGAATGGTCTCCTCGGATTATGCAGAAACGATGCCGAGTCAAACATTCCTATTCCTTCAGGAGATCCCCTACGCTCATTGATTCAACATAGTCATTCAATAAGTGGAAGATCCAATTGGTCTCTATGAGTTCCCCATGGACAAAGTTGAATCAGCTATCGCAACCCCGGTCATATACTCCCATTCCTAGCAATCTCCAATAGACTCTGTTACATGGATGATGTTTAAAATGATCTATTCTGAGTTGCAACATTGAATGCTAAAATATCTTTGAGCCATGCTAACTTATATGAAATAAATAGATATATTGGTTTACTTCTCTTTTAGGTTTAGGGTTTTCTTCCTTTTAGTGTTGGGATTTTCTTCTTAATTAGCCTCCAAATGCTCTTCTTCTTAAGCAACCAATTTAGCTTCCTATTTAGAGCCAATAATAGCTCCATGTATGGCTTCCAATTTAACATTTAATTTTATTTTCATTTTAGTGCCACATTATACTTCCATTTTAAGAACTCATGATGCTTCCTTTATACTTTTATTTTAAGAACACATGATGCTTCATTTATAGCTACCATTTCTTATTTAATAATTTTTATTTCAATTAAATTAGTTAAGTATATCATGCCTATTAAATAGGTTTTATGATTATAAAGTAAGTCATATTGCACTTGAAATATTTTATTGCATACAATTTATAAATATTTTTTAGAGAAATGGACATCCATACAAACCAACAACATTTTTTTTTAACTATGACCCATATTTTTATATTGTTAACAAACAAAATAGTTGGTCCTGACTAGATACACATAATGTAGGCCCAGATTCACATCATAGAGATTTCCATATCATAGCCCTTTCAGGTTTCATATAGTTACAAACCACACCACAACATTGGCATGAAATAAAAATATATATATTTTTAAACTATAACCAATATTTTTATATTTTTAATGAAAAAAATTGTTGCTCTGTCACTAGCTACACATAATGCAGCCCTATATAATATATGTAAAAATGGTATAATTCAAAATGATACATGTTAAAATGATACAACTCAATATGGTAATATAGGTGAAAATGATACATATGATAATAAAAATTAAAGGAGACATCACAACGATTTATGAATGAAGATCCATGATGGAGTCTATATGATAAATGTCTGTAGCAATGATAAATTTCACTAGCTACTACCAACTTATTGCTCATCATCATCCCCATGATGTCTATCATGATCATCACCATCATAATCATCATCAATGTCTCGAATGCTTGGACCATACCCAACATAATCTGGAACAATCTCAAGATCAACTCAATCTTCTCGAAGACTCGTGTTCTACAAAAAAAACATTCAAAGTGAAAATTTAATCATTTCGTCTAATATTTCATATATATTTGTTATATTTCTAATATTTCTAATATTACAACATATGAAGCGAAACAATAATCATATTGTATCATATCAAAGTGAAAATATATGCCATAAGAAAATTTCAATTAAGTTACAACTAATATGTCATTACAATGATGTAAAAGATGCAAAAAAATATAATTAAAGTTAGTAAATCATGGAGGAGGATAGAGGATCGAAGACTAGCCACTACTTTCCTGAGGAATGAGTAGGTGTAGCAACAAGAAGTGAGCAAGTGTCAATGATAGACATAAATTGGCCCTAGAGCAACTATGCTTCAAAGGATTCTTTTTCTGACCATGCCACTATGGAGAGGGGGGATGTAGCACTCCCCTCCTAGGATATTTTAAGAGATTTGGAGCAACTAAGCTCCCTAACCGCCCTACAACTAGCTTACCAATGTCTTGATGACAATATATATATGGAAAAAGGTTACCAAATTCATGGGGATAGAAGGAGGATCGAGTGGCTCATGGATGAGAAACATTTTTGTGTTGGGCACCTATTGGAGCTCAATTTTTTGTTGTGAAATTTTGCTGAAACGATTAAGGTTTCCTATTGATAATTAATGTAGATTGGGAAACTTGTTACATAGTTTTTCTAGCCTTATAAATTTTTAATATGCATTCTCAAATTATATCACATGAGAATCGAGATATTCTCATTTTGAACTCATCACTGTAATATGAAATTATAAAGCGGCGTGCTTTCTACGCGTGGAGATAGACATATAAAAACAAATAGAGAATGATAGAAAGGGAGAGCATTGAAATTGTAAATCAATATCTATCATTAAATCTAATCATTCATTGCACCATACCTTTCTATTCACTAACTTGTGCATTGTGTAGTGTACTAGCCCTTGCTAGGAAGATAGGGCCCTTCTTCTTGGCAGGGTTCATTGGCTAGGAAAGTATTGTGTCTTTTCGATTTATTTCCTCTCAATTATAATTAATATGTTATTGTTGTTACCATTATTATTAGACTTTTTGATGCTTTAGTGATTGCAGAATCCTAACCTCTGTATTGTGTAACAACATATGTCTTGCATTGGTCCCTTTGCTAGTGTGACAATTATTTAATTACCATTATAGTTTGATGGTGTGTTAATTTCATTTGAATGTGTGTTCCAACAGTTGTTAAGAGAATTATTTTCACAAGTGACTTTCTTTTCTGAGTAAGAGTGACTCTGTAACAAAGTGGTTTTATTCTGCATTGTGTGTTTATTTCTTGAGAGTTTGATGAAGGTTTGATAGTGTAACAACCAGAGTGTTCACTTGTTGAGAGTGTGATTACAATGATTGAGCTTGAGATTCATTAGAGCTAGTCATCATTTTAACTTGCATATATTTTGCATGATATTATTGCAATCACAAAACATATCGAGATTGACAATTAATGTGAAGAGTTTGAATTATTTCTTTGAATTATAAGGAATAGTGTTCTACACAAGGACAAGCCGAGGAAAAACATATACACAAATTTCACATTATTAAAGTTGAAGTAAAACATGGAATTTCATATGAAATTTGAATAAGAATTATTTAAGGGACAAAGTAAACATATAATAACTCAAAAGTGTGTAAAATAATTAAATAAATAATCTACAATTTGAATCAATTAAATTTCTCAATAAATGAAGTGTGGGTGTCAATTTTAGTTAAGCAATGCAATTTTAGCCTACTTCACAAAAATGCATGCCCAACCATCATTTCAAGACCAAATTGAATGATCTGACTTGGAGAGAACTTTTTTACTCATAACTAACATTAATTTTGCACATAGAAATTTTTGTTGTGCTAAAAAGATATGCCAAACTGGATCGATTTCATAGGGTTAAAGTCAAGGTTTGTGTGCCTGAAATAAATGCATACTAGGACATATACTTAATTAACAATGAGATAATTATCATTCTGATCTAAATATAAAATCATTTTATGCAACACGCCATAGTCATTTTCATTAAGGAAATGCTATACACTAAAATCCTATTTTGTTCGAGTAGAAATTGATCATATGTGCCAATGGTCATAGTCGGAACAAATATGCACCCCTAGGCCAAAGCAATTACACTCTTGGTAACAAAAACCGAAATGGGAAATGACTGGACAATTCCTAACCTTATGATATAACGTTGCAGCATGTATTACAAATACCCTACATAACTAGATTTCCCACTTATACACAAGTTTCACATAATGCAAGTTAAAGCAAAAATTAGAATGTTGTATGAAATCTGTAGTATACATATTTAAGCTAAAGTAAAGATAAAATGATGTAAAAGTGTGTAAAATCATTAAATAAATAATCTACAATTTTAATCAATCATATTGGCCAATAAATGAATTATGGTCATGCCTTTTAGTGAAGAAAAATAATTTTGGCTTGCTTCACATAGATGCAGGCGCAACCTTCATTTCAAGGCTAGTACCTTTTCCTATGAGGATATTTTCTTTTGAATTTGTAAGGAATGTTCTTAGTGTCGACCAAGTGCATTTTGTTCATACAAAAAAAATGGTATACTTTTAATATAGAGAGGACTTTAGGTCCATTTATTGTACACAATAGAAAATCCCTTACACAAGTGGAAGTGATGATGAAGGAGTTCGGCTTTGATAAAGGAGAAAAGTCGTAATATGAACCTCACCGTATGATTTTTCATAAAAAGGCAGTAATTAGTTTTGCACCTTATATACATGAAAGTAGACAAGAAATTGAGAAAATGGAAAATCAACATACTTGGCCATGTTGTTGGGTGCAACGGTTAAAGGATGTTGAAACCTGATGCAGGAGCATCTGGTCGACAGGGCACAGACCGAGAAGTGGCAGAACAGGTTTCCGAAGAAGATTGGGGAAAGTGATTAATTCTACAGAAGGACAGCAAGACTGTCTTAGTTTTTTCATTATTATCATTTTTGCTCTTTAAGGATTAGACTACAGCATTTAGTGATTAGCTTAAATGACTTGTTAACTTGTTCCTGTTACAATTGTAATAACCGGTCCTAACTATAAATGTTAAGGGCTTGTAGTATAGATTTTGAATTAAGATTATTAGACTAATTAGGCAAAAGACCATAAATTACTGTAGGCATCAAACTATTGCGAGACAGCAAGCACAGGTAAACCAAAAATAGCCAAACCATGTAACTGGAGTAACTGCCAGGTAACTGTAATCTGGAACTAGCTAACAGTTACCTAACCACTGAGTTATGGTATAAGAAGAGAGGGAAAATACATGTAAAAGGTTCGGGAGTACGATATTGAAATAAGAGAAACAACAAAATATTATTTTTCCTTCATATATATTATTCAGTGCATCCTAACCAATTTACAGATTGTGATTCTATGTCCTCAAAACATATTTTGCATCTACAGAAATTCTTGTCAATGCATCTATTCTGAATGTGAACCGTGACAGCATTCCACACAGCATCCACGCACAAAACATTCTATTTCCAATTACTGTTTATATCCATCCATTGCAAAGTAACTTTGTAACCAAATTTCATTAAGTCGAGAGGCCAATGCATGCATACATACAGTTCTGTTCATTATAATAATTTGCAGGTCAAACAGTGACAGGGTAACTCCAAATACAAACGTCCCATAACCAGCCGAAGCGAAGTCAAGCGAAGAACAAAAGGAGTCGAGCAGTCGAGCCAGAAAAAGCCATGGCCTCAAACCACAGGTAAGCAACCACGCCGAAACCCAAAAAAGGAATTATTACAGTTGCTGTGTAAACAAAAGTTTTATCCAGACATAACATTGCCAACGCCCGAGGGAGCGAGAGCTCATAAGGCTAACCAAGCACGACTGTGGAAAGAACTATAGACGAAGAGCAAAGGGCTGAAACAGTTATCTACAAATACCACAGAAACCCTCTGAAGATTACAGAGTGGGTCGAGCCCCTTAAATACTTGACTCATTAACAAAATACAGACACCCATGGCAAACAAATCTCGTGCAGACCAAAAGACACAGAGAAAGGTGAAATAGAAACAGAGCTACCCGAAAAGATAAGCGGTCGAATCCCCTGCAAGGCCACGGAGCCGGTTACCTGCAACCACCGTGACAAACAATGTTAGGTCGCGGACATAAACAAGCTTATGCAAAGGTGAATAAGCCACGAGAGCCGAATAGACAGAACAGAAGAAAGAAATAGGACCTTACCAGTTGTAACCAGGTCCATAAACCGCTGAGTGCTCAGTGACAACCTAACCACAGAGGAGCTGTGAAGGGTTAGGCGAGTGTTCAAGTTGGAAACATAAATATATAGCATGCAACAATTTCTTACCTGAATCGACGGAGTTGGGCGATGGTTTGGAGCCAGAGACGAAGCTGCAACTGTGAGTTCCCCACCGAGACGGAGCCGAAGTGTTGAACAGAACCCATAAGCAGAACCGAACACCATAACAGAGCCACAGAGGGCGGAGTGTTGCAGATAAAACCAAGCTCATGCACAGAGCCGAACACCAGCATAACCACAGAGCCCAACAAACAGTGAAAATGACCGAATGACCGCGAACAATCCGGAGTAAAGGCAAGTGAGATTAGGGTTTTGTCAAATCCCAAGGCGGACAGGTGGAGCGTGGAGAGGCGGAGAGGTACATGCGGGTTGATTAAATATCAACTAACCATTAATTACACAATCACAAAATATCCCATTGCAATACAATCACACAAGGTCCACGTAAGGAGTGGAGGAGAAGGCCACGTGGGCTGGGTCCCCATCAAAACCCCTAAGGTAAATGAGAATACTTTGAATGGGACTGGTCTTAAACGGATATATGTTTAGATGGAATACTCGAAGTCACAAAAGAGGACTAAAATCCCAATGAAGGATGAAGAAGAAATACAAATAAAATTAACAGAAGGACCTTTAAAAGAGCCTAGGTTTCAAATGTAGTTGGGAAATCCATGGCATACTACTTACTCTTCTGTATCCATTGATTTGGCAGCATTCACAATAGAAGTGATTCCTTTTTCATTTGAAAATTTGCAAATGAATTATCAACAAATTAAAGAAAGAAGTTATAAAATGAGAATTGAGATGGCAACAGAGAATCAAGACCCTGTTGCAAATCATAGAATATGAGATGCAATCATTGTGGAAGAACTTAAAAATGCCTGCAACTAAGAACTCTTAAACAACTAAGTTGGCTCAAGTTGAAAAAAAAGAGCTATTAATAGGATAATTAGTTGATAGAAATAAAGACATATTTATTTTGCAGGAATAAGTGTAAAGCTTACAATAGTAAATTAAAAATCATTTTTGCACCATTATGGTTTGAACTGAATTAGATGAACCCTCGAAGAAATTAACAAAGGTCATGGAAGAGCTTAGAATTTCATAGTTTGAACTAGAGAAAACCTAATATGATTTGGTCGTGGTAAGGTGATGCAACAAGGTTGCGACTTTTCATATCCATGAACTTGTGGGCTATTAGCCCACAACAATTTGTTAATTTTTCTATTGTGCAATGATCTCATTCCTCTAGCCAAAGTTTCCTTCGCAGATGTCCATCACAATATCATGGATCACACCAACATGTGACTCTTCATCGCATTCCTAAGACTCCTCTTCTCGCATGCGATATGCGATAAGCACAACTGGATGCCAAATATGGTAAACCCACGTCCATAACTTCTCAGGTCCGCTTAGTCCCAAGCCTTATTGGCTTTAATCTTCACCGTTGATTGCACCTCTCAATCCAACAGTTGATGATCCCCCTGAGCGTCGGACATCGCAAATCACATTTTCTTAAGGCCAAGGTTCATCCACTGATGAAATATTGCGATGTGAAATTAATCGGTGATCCTCCACTGTTTGATCAGGGCACACTTGATCTAATGGTTAGTTGCGATATCCCACGGGAATGTTGCACGATGATTACTCACCCTTACGGAGCCGATAAGGATTATAAATCCTTAATCTATAAATGTTCGAGTCTGTTCTGAGATTAATGTCCGATCACTTTATGACCCGATATCTGTTGGATATACGAGGTCATCAAATCTATGGCCTACAGGTCTTCAACTAGCACATGGATTACCAAATAGCTTAACCACTGTAGTTGACTATGCCGTAAGTGTTTGAAAATGAGATCGACGGTTAGCATTTAGTGCGGGGCTTCAACCACGATCAAGACATTTGTACACTCATATCCCCCGCAGTTGTTGATCATCATCAATCTAACAAATCTATCGATCTAATGATCCAGATCCATTCCTCCGCTCAAGATTCCACTCACTCTGAAATCCACGTAATCACAATTGATTTCACTTCATCGTGGTTCCACTCTTCAACCAAACTTGGCAGTTCCACTAAATTTCCTTCTCACCTCCAGATCGACTTGTTACCAAGTTCAACTCTGCCAACTACTTTCTCTACTTAAAAATAGCATGCCGAGACTTCTCTGATTTCTTTACTCTACCTTGCAACTATACCTATGTTTCTTCAACACCACTTTGAATTGGAATACATAATACTCTCTATATTATTTCTCTTCTTCCAGATTTCATAATTCATTTTTTACTTGACTTGTACATACATCTATTAAATCCAAACTGGAATCACACGGATTCTACCCAGATGGTAAGTATTTTGTCACTCAGAAAGACTTTCAGAAATTCGACTTGAATTCATTCATCATGGTTTATCACACAGAAACCATAAATTCAAAATTACAGATCACTCAACACATAGAAAGAATGACACACATAGTCACAATGAATTCAATTTCCTCATTCATCAAAAAAATGTACAGATACAAATAAAAATATGTTTTAAAATCTAGCTTTGCCATGATCTGCCTTTACATGGTCTGTATTAGTGGCCCTTTCTCATTTCAATGCCTGTAGGCTCACAATCCAACCCTCATGTCTCTAACTCTCTCACTAACTAACTCTTTTAAGCCTTCGAGGCTTACAAATTATACCCAAAAGGATTCTATTAATCAATTTTGGTTGAAATCCTAAAATAATTTCACCTGAATCCTAAATATCCTAATATAATCCCTAAAATAATGAAACTAACTCCTAGTTCCTCTAACTCACACACTATTGTTGAAATCTCTCTTAGCAAGAAGAATTCATTACAATATCCTGACTATTATACAACCCTCATAAAAACATAGGAAAATAAATAATTAATCAGTCTTTAGGGAATCAGGTCCCTTGAAACACAAGACCCTATGCTTACTAAAATGCAATGGATTTTCTAGGCAGGATGCTTCTACATTAGACTCTCCAGGTATGAAAATTTATGACCCCCTGGTCATAAGTCTGGATAATTGATTCCTCCCAGATCACGGACATTATTTTGTAATCTGTCTTTGCTTGTCAATTGTTCTATTGCTGCTATTGTCTATTGTTGTTCTCCAGGTCTCCATACCTTATGCTGCAATGCTCCACTTACCATGCTTTCATAGTCTGCTTTTGTCTTCCTCTTGTTGTTGCTTCTTTTCTTTCTTTTTGTTGTCTTCTTCTGAGACACTTTCATCATTAACCTTCTTAACAACTCAATTTCTTTGTCTAGTATATCCTTTTTTTG
Organism: Pinus tabuliformis; assembly: GCA_031772625.1. Lineage (NCBI taxonomy): Eukaryota > Viridiplantae > Streptophyta > Pinopsida > Pinales > Pinaceae > Pinus > Pinus tabuliformis. Next base: position 834,733,004 of record CM062811.1, on the reverse strand, counting down.
TTGATTGCCTTCAACTCTTAATTGTTGAATTTTCATTTTTACTTCCACCCTTACATCCTTACCCTATTGTCCACTATTGTCTTGCACCTTTTCAGTTGCTTCCATATTGTCTTCCAAGGCAATTTTATGCTTCTGTTTATTGTACCTGTCAACTTCTTCTTTACTGTCATTTATGACAATTTCTTTGTCATCCTTCATTAGAAATTTATTCTGGATATTTATCCTCTATTGTTCTAGCTTTCTCCTTTGAAGGTCTAACTCTCTATATAACTCAACAATTTCATTTGGAGTAAAATCTAGAAATTTTACACAATCTGCCATTTCTTCGTTTGCTATTCGCCAATCATCAGATGGTCCTTCTTCCTCTACTAAATTTTCCTTACATATTTCAGTAGATGTTCTTTCTCTTCTTCTCTCATTTGGTTGTCCACCTGTGCAAAATATGTTCTTGTTTCTGCAACAAAATTTGCAATCATAAGACAATTATCAAAATAAAAAATATAAGGCATTTGTGTCTCTTCTTCCTCTGGCAACCTTTCAGTATGTTGCTCTGATCTTTCCTTTAACTCCTCTATCAACACATTAGTAGGCTGATTCGAACTCAAAGAATTCTTGAGGATGTCAGCAAGTCTCTTCTCCACACCATCTATTTTGATGCTGCCTCTCTGCACTTGTTCACTGTAGTGAACTGTTTCTTCTCTAGTTCCATTGTCATAATATTCCTCAAAACTTTCATCTTTTGGAAGGTATTCTTCCATGTTTTTGACAACTTTAAAAGACTGCCTATATTCTTTCAATCCTGCAACCATACACAAATTATCAGTTTTAAAAACACAAGACCTTATGGTCTCATTTGATGCTTCAGCCATCAAGTCTTCTAGCTGCTCTGAATCATTGATATGATTCAACTCCTCTATCTCTTCGTTACTTTCAGAAAGTAATGGTCCATGTTCTGGTTCACATTCCAAAACTTCAACACCTTCTCCAACATTTCCCTTTTTCTATAGCTCAACTCCTTTGAGCTTCTCTGTCTTCAATTTGACATCTATAATCTGTTCAAGCTCCCTCATCTCCTTTAGTAACTCCATATTTTCTTACTGATTCCTCTTCTCTTGTAGCCTCTGCCACTTCATTTTCTTTCTCATGACATAACCATATTTCTGGTCCTTCTCATTTCTCTGCATCATCTCCATTAATACTTCAAGTTGAACTTCCATCTCAGCCATTTCTTTATCATATTTTTCGTCACTCATTCTCAGGCCATCAGATTTAGAATCTGATTCTTTCTTTCAATCTCCTAGCTTTATCTTGGTGAAGCCCTAACTGTGAGCAACAATTACTCCTTCGTTGATTTTTCCTTCACTGTTTCGTTCTTACCTTGAGTTTCTTCAAAAAATTTACCTATTACTACTTTGATACCACTTTGATGCAGTAAAGTTGTAGCTTTTCATATCCCTGAAACTATGGATTATGAGCCCATAACAATTTGTTAATTTTTCTATTGTGCAATGATCTCATTCCTCTAGCCGAAGTTTCCTTTGAAAATGTCCATCATAATATCACGAATCACACCAACATGTGACTCTTCATCACATTCCTAAGACTCCTCTTCTCGCATGCGATATGCGATAATCACAACTAGAACCGAAATAAAGTAAACCTGCGTCCATAACTTCTCAGGTCCGCTCAGTCCCAAGCCTTATTGAATTCAATCTTTGCTATTGATCAGACCTTTCGATCCGATGGTTGATGATATCCCCGAGCATCACACATCGCAAATCACATGAAATATTATGATGTGAAATCAATCGGTGATCCTCCACCATTTGATCAAGGAACGTTTGATCTAACGGTCAGTAGCAATATTGCGCGGCAATCTTGCACGACGTTTACCCACCCTTGTGGAGCCGATAAGGATTATAAATCCTTAATCTATAAATTTTTGGGTCCATTCTGAGATTGACGTCCAATCACTTTATGAACCGATATCCATTGGAAATACGAGGTCATCAAATCTATGGCCTGTGGGTCTTCAACTAGCACACAGATTAGCAAACAACTTAACCCCCACAGTTGACTATGACATAAGCGTTTGAAAATGAGATTGATGGCTACGATTTAATGCAGGGCTTTAACCATGATCAAGACATTCCTACACTCCTATCCCCTGCAGTTGTTGATCATCGTCGATCTAATAGATCTGTCGATCTAATGATCTAGATCTATTCCTCCCCTCAGGATTCCGCTCACTCTAAAATCCGCTTAATGATAGGTTCACTTCGTCATGGTTCGATTGTTCCACCAAACTTGACACTTCCACTAAATTTGCTTCTCACCTCCAAATTGACTTATTACCAAGTTCAACTCTATCAACTGCCTTCTCCACTTAGAAACAATGTGCCGAGACTTCTTTGATTTCTTTACTCTACCTTGCAACTATACCTCTATTTCTTTAACACCACTTCGAATTGTAATATATAATACTCTCTGTATTATTTCCCTTCTTCCAGATTTCGTAATTCATTCTTTACTTGACCTATACATACATCTATTAAATCCAAACTGGAATCACACAGCTTCTACCCAAATCGTAAGTCTTTTGTCACTCAGAAAGACTTTCAGAAATTCAACTTGAATTCATTCATCATGGTTTATCACATAGAAACCATAAATCCACAATTAGGGATCACTTAGCACATAAATGGAATGACGCACATAGTCACAATGAATTCAATTTCATCATTCATTAAATGAATGTACAGATACAAATAAAAAGCTCTTTTGCAATCTAGCTCTGGCATGATCTGCCTTTACATGGTCTATACCAGTGGCCCTTTCTTGTTTCAATGCCCGTAGGCTCACAATCCAACCCTCCTGTCTCTAACTCTCTCACTAACTAACTCTTTTAAGCCTTTAAGGCTTACAAATTATACCCAAAAGGATTTTGTTAACCAATTTTGGTTAGGATCCTGAATAATTTCACCCGAATCCTAAATATCCTAATCTAATCCCTAAAATCATGAAACTAACTCCTAGTTCCTCTAACTCACACACTATTCTTGAAATCTCTATTAACGAGAAAATTTCATTACAATATCCTCACCATTATACAACCCTCATAAAAACATAGGAAAATAAATAATTAATCACTCTTTAGGGAATCAGGTCCCTTGAAACACAAGACCCTATGCTTACTAAAATGCAATGGTTTTTCTGCTCAGGATGCTCCTGCATCATAAGGGAGTAGTTGAATCTAAAAGAGAGGCAATATCGCATATTATATGAAAATAACAATGAGCTTGCAAGTAAGTATAAGGAAACTCAAGATGAAATCAAAGAGTTTAAAACCAAGTTTCAAGGTAATATTTCTTTAATTGAAGATACATAAATGTTTTGGGATGACATTACTCGAGAAGTTCATTCTATATGGGAGTATATTCTTATAATTCCACAACAAAATATTATGATAAGAGGATAATAAATGAGCATTGATTTATGCAAGAAATAAGTATAAAAAGAAGCACTCAAGTCCAAGGAGATAATTAAGTGTTTGAATGAAAAATATTGAACAAAAGTAAGGGCGAGAGTCAGAATATTTTGGACCAAGCACAGTAGTGATGTCGTACCTTAACATGTGGAGGCATGGAAACTTGGGTTATTTTCAAGACTGTGTGATGGGAGTTCCACCAAAGTAATCATTCCATGCATCGTAATCTTTTTTGAAGTGAAAGAAACTAGATAGGTGGATTACTTAATCTAATTTTTGTTGCAGAGGAGATCATGTGAGTTGTCAAATAAATGATGGAACTCCAAGGTGATGAACATTTATGAGGCTAATACGAAGGTAAAATGATAAAATGGGGTATTATTGGCTGGGGCGACACAATTAGCATGTGTGAACCATCGTATTGAGTTGATGTGAAGGAATATTTTAAAGTAAGTTCATGCAGACTCAAAGTGATACAGATCAGAAAACCATAATGGTGGAGTTGAGGTCACAAGCAACCATGATGAATGAGCATGAAGGGTCAAACACCATAAAATACCACCCAAGGGATGATTGATAAACAAAATAATTAGTGAAAGCAAGTATTCAAGTAATAGAGTATGAGATAGGCATTTGTAGAGGTGTATGCCATATGTTTTACATTTTCAAAGATAGCGAGATCAACCTTTGAAGATGAAAAGTCATGCATTAGCTCCCAACTATAATTAAAACTAACTATTACCCACACCCGAATTGAAAACTATAAAAAATGTATTTATGTTTGTTTTAATGTTTATATGTTTTAATTTAAAATAAAACAATTGTTTGATGGTGTTATAAATTATTTTATTTTATGTAAAATAGTGTACCCTGTTCATTCTCTTTGTTCTTCTCACTTCTAATTTTTATCATAGAATTTAAGGTTTATATTATGATAAATATAAAATATATTTTAAATACATCATTTAAATATTATTTTTGTAAATTTTTTTATCGAACTTTAACCTTTTTATTATTATTATAATAATTAGCTAATTAACATAATATATAATTATTATTACATTGTATAGCAATAATATTTTTAAATGCTTTCACTAACTAGGTTTTGGTTATTGTTTAAATATGAATACATCTGAATAAAATTTGGATGATAGTGTAACTAAAAAAATATATTTTTAATTAAAATTGATTAACATGGACAACCCTTTCCATCCTAGATTATCTCACGCTTCTAGTGACACTAATAAATATTGTTTCATTGATTCACCACTTTGGTTTATAACATATCTAAGTTTATAAAATAGTAAAAACTAAAAAATGTAAATAGTTCACATTTTGAATATGGCTAGGAAAACTTGAAGTCTAAGTAACCTGTTCAGTTTTTATAAACATAACATGAAGAAAACCAAAACTTTCAGAAGGTTGTAAAAGAACATTTGATAGGTGAATTCAACATTGCCAAGTAGAGATTGTTGTGCACACAATCGCAAGAGGCATCATTCATGCCTCTCCCAACCCTTGTGTGTGTTACTATTCGCCGAACTCCGCTTTGAAATATCAATGCAACTTTTATTATAAAAAGAAGAAGAACAGGTTTTCCCACTAAGAGTTGCAATTGGCATGCTCAAGAGTGAAAACAAAGAAATTAGTGATGAAAATAAATTTTCCTTCTATAATGCAAAATGCTTGCAGTTGGCATGCTCAAGAGTGAAAACAAAAAAATTAGAGGTGAAAATCAATTCTATTTCCAAAATGCAAAATGCTAAAAAAAAAATAGAGAAATTAGAGGCGAAAAAGGAACTTTCCTTCCAAAATGCCGAAAATGTATTTGTACATTCACAGTACATAAATTATATATTTTGGCTCCTATATAGCCTCACATTGCCTATTATCCATAATATGGAAAACAAATTCCTATTGCAGCTTTATACTGCTCCTCAAATTCTAGGCCAGAAGAGACATTGTTGTACAAATCTTGCTTCAAATACTTCAAATCTTATCTGATTGAACATCGGTCTGTACACATATCTGTAATATGGTTATTGAAAAACGGATAATATGAAAATAGTTTACCTAGCTCAATACGATCTTCTTCCTTAAGCCTTGTCCCTGGTTGAATTACAACTACTCCTACAACTCTCGCAGCTAAATTGCACCTACCTTTCAAATTCCATGAACTTCTCAAAATTTCATATAAAATTCTAGCTGCATTACCATCACCTGCTCCAGAAGTATATTTAGGGACGCTCAATTTTAACATCCCTACACAAAATAACATCATGAGCATGATGTTATTATTCTCCTAAATTAAAGCGTCATTAATACAAATTATGTCAAGTAGTTTAAATATTTGATATAAAACTCCAGCCTCATTAGCATCACTTGCTCCACAAGTATATTCAGGGGCACTCAACTAGAACATCCCTACACAAATTAACATCATGGGCATGATGTTATTATTCTCTTAAATTAAATCATCATTAATAGAAATTATGTCAAATAGTTTAAATACATCAACAAATCTAATTGAGGAAAATGTGTGAGTTTTGGTTATCAAGAGGCAATTAGACTTTAGAATAATAAAAGACTTGTGGAGGAAGGCTATTATGGGAGGTAGCCTGGAAGAGACTCTTTGGCCTTAGTTGCCATCCACCCCTTCTCAGATATTTTTTAGATTGTATGTGCTCAGGATTTTTGAGCAATTGCTTGTTGTTACTAACCGTCACTTTGTTTTACTAAGATATTTTGACTAGCTCACACAATTTAAGGAAAATGTGAGGGGAAAAATAAAATTTTAAAAAATTATTTAAAATAATAAAAATATAAATTACTCATAAATAAATAGTTCTATATCTTACTCTCCAAACCCCTAAAGCAACCAACTCATAGTCTTGTTTGAGAAGACTTCTCATTTAAGTTTTAACATGTATAAGAGAAAGTGCATGAGGACACTAAATGAGAAGAGTTCTCAATTAAGTTTTAACATATACCTCAGAGTGCATTAATTTAAAAATTTATAAACATGGAAGATTCGAGTGGATGTTTTTAACTTTATATGTTTTAATTTTATTTGTAAAATAAATGTGTTAATTTATAAATTTATAAATATGTATTTAAACATATCCATAAATATTAATTTGTGTTAAGTTTTAATTAGATATGGATAAAGTTATATAGGAGGCTTGAGATTTCTTGGGTTTTTCATGGGCTCCCTCTTGGTTTCAAAAATGGTTGTCATTGTGGGTGGATCAATATCATGATGATTGAGTTTAATGAGCTTGTAAAAAGTGGTACTAAGTCTTCAAATTAGTATGGGGTGAATGACATGAGCTTGTAAAAATTGGTACTAAGTCTTCAAATTAGTATGGGAGTGAATGACAGCATGAACCGACATTGCTACACAATCATCATAATAAAAGGTTTTAGTTATGAACGGAGAGTAATGGATGTGACTTTTTTGTTTGTGACTAGATATTGAGTTTTCAATTATAAGATTTATCACTTTTAAACTTACCTTTATATTAAAGATATTATCTTGTTTTTTATTATTTAAATTTAACAAATTACCTTTAATAATTTCATAAAGATGTTATCTGATTATTTTATTCTTTCAATAAATTTCAAGAAAAAAAAAATAACTCTCAAAAAATTATGTGTATTAGTCATTTACTTCATATTATATTAAATATTAGAATAAAAAATAATGATTAAATACACTGTTTTTAGCCAAATATAAAACACACATATAAATTGTAATTTTTTATATATATTTTAATAATATTAAACATGATTTATTATTCATCTTTATTTTTAATTAATTAATTTTATAATTTAAAAATATATATTTATTTATAATATTTTAATAATATTCACTAAACAACTTAAATCTAATACAATAATTATTATTTCAAACTAAAATACAAATTTTTATATTCTTTTGCATCGCGCAGCCCGGAAACACATTTATTATCTCCTCTCGCACTCATCTACATATTTGCTTTAGTTAACACGCGAAAAGAATGGTCTCCTCGCACATTTGCTTTAGGAAACTGATCTCTACACCTATGTCTTATACTGAGAATTTGAAGATCGACCTTATTAGGTTAGCTGGACATATAATAATATAAATATTCTCTTTACCTGATGTTTATAAAAGTTATGTGGGGTATTTAAGTAATATTATAATAATTTTATTTTAATGATTAAGCTGAATAGTTCAACGATTAAATATTTTTGTAATTTTCGTGTATTAATAAAGTCAAATATATACAACATTTTGTATATTAAATTTTCAATGTTGAAGGTTATATATTTTAGCTTGATTTTGTTGTAAAGTGAGTTATTTTTATGTGAACAAATAATTACGATGAATTTTATTAGAAACAATATTGGTCTTTAGGATGAATATTATTAAAAAATTTGAAGTATAGATTATCAAATATTGTTGACGTGATTTATACGATTTTTTTTATAAAAATTATAAAAGTTTTGAGTGATAAGTTTATATTATTATGTTTAAATTTGAAAAGAAATTATTGATTTATAAAAAAAGAATGAAAAGGTGAAATTAGGGTATATTTAATTTAGAAAGTTAAAAGTGTCTTTTTGTTTTAATCCATGTAAAAAAAATAAGGTTGCTAAAATATGAACAAATTGTTATGAGGTTGAAAGTGAAACATGGTATTGAAGTAGGGATGTTTGGTAAAATAAGAACAAATTGTTATGAGGTTTAAAGTGAAACATGATATTGAACCACAGTTTTATGTCATCAAACTTTCAAATATAGTTCCTTAAGTTTGGTATGATATATCACATATAGTTTAAGTGAATGCTACCCGTTATTATGAATGATGAGATCAACTATTTTATTTAAAGATGAAAATAAACAAAAATAATATAAAAATGCACAAGATTAAAGAAAAACCATCATTTCAATGTTGATTCTTTTGGGTATATAGAAATTTGTTTTTCTATATATTTATGCCAAAAGAACTACCTATTTTGGAGTGGGAGGTAAACAAGTTATTGTTTCTTCAATAATAAATGATGTATTGAGGACTCAGAATTAAAAATATCAAATATGCTTCTTTTTTCTTGTAAAAACAAAAATAAAGGATGGACATCAAACTAGAAACATAGTGTTGATCATTATTTTTATCATTGTTTCATTTTTTTTATTTTCTATTTTTAATATGATTTTAAATATTTTTTGCTCTGACAAGCCTCTAGATAGTTTCTAGTGATAAACTGTATATACATGTGTGATATTCCATACTGAAAATGCCGACCACATCTTCTCTAAAAACACTACAAAAAAATAGGCAATTAGTGCCAGAAATAGCGTCATAATAGAGTGTGTTTAAGCATGTGAATTGGCTTCAATTGGCATCGAGAAACCTGGCGTAAACTAGAATCTTGACCTGGGCAATGTGAATAGAACAAGAACCTTCAAATGGGCAGTGTGAATAGCTCAAATAGTACAGGGAACAATTTTTCTATTCTTCTTTCCATTGTTGTGTCCATTTTTACTTCTAATTTTTCTCCTAATTGTGATTCTTGTTTTTCTTCTAGTATGGCATGGAAAATCGACTATTTTATGGCTTCCTAATTAACACCAAGTTATATTTTCATTATAACATCCTTTGTTGCATTAAGTTTTTCTTCCAATATAGAATCACTTGTTGCATCTATATTTGATTCCTTTATGGTATCTTCTTTAGCTTCTAATGTGGCTTCCATTCTAGTGTCTTTTATTTCTTTTAATATTGCTTCTTGGTTTTACACCTGAATGGCTTCTTTGTTTATAACTTTAGGAAGCCCAAGATTCGCTTCTAATATTGCGTCCATTATTGCATCTTTGTTTGTTACCTGAATTGCTTCTATTTTCGCTTCACAGCTAATGCAATGTTTGGCTACTAGTATTTCTTGAGTTATTACTTCTTCATTTTCTACCTGAATGACTTATTTATTTTGCTTCTCAAGGAATGCCAAGTCTGGATTTTGATATTGCTTCCAATATTACTTGTTTATTTGCTACCTAAATTTCTTTAGTTTTTTCATCTGAGGTTAAGCCATGTTTGGCTACTAGTATTGCTTCCATTGTTACTTCTTTGTTTACTACCTAATTTCCTCTTTTTTACCTTCCTAGGTAACGCCAAGTTTTACTTCCCAGATTGCTTCTAGTGTGCTTCTAGTTTAACATCAATTGTTGCTAACTTTCTTGCTTCTAAAATTGGTTCCATGTTATCCCTATTATTTGCTTCCTTTTAGTTGGAGGGTTTCCTTCATGTTTAGTGAATGGGTTTGCTTCTCTTTTAGGTTCAGGGTTTCCTTCCTTTTAGTGTTGGGATTTTCTTCTTAATTAGCCTCCAATTTTTCTTCTTGTTAAGAAACCAATTTCGCTTCCTATTTAGAGCCAATAATAGCTCCAAGTATGGCTTCCAGTTTAACATCTAATTTTGCTTTCATTTTAGCGCCACATTCTACTTTCATTTTAGAAACTGTTGATGCTTCCTTTATAGCTACTAACAACATTTTTTTTAACTATAACTGATATTTTTATATTTTTAATAAACATAATAGTTGGTCATGACTAGCTACACATAATGTAGCCACATATAATATATGTGAAAATGATATAATTCAAGATGATACATGTCAAAATGATACAATTCAATATGGTAATGTAGGTGAAAATGATACATATGATAGTAAATGTTAAAGGAGACATCATAATGATTTATCAATGATGATCAATGACGGAGTCTATATGATAAATGTCACTAGATATAATAAATTTCACTAGCTACTACCTACTTATTGCTCATCATCATCATCATGTCTATCATGATCATGACCATCATAATCATCATCAATGTCATCATCGTCATCATCTAGCTCGGTGTCCTCTCCATCTACCTCATCATCATTGTCTTGAATGTTTGAACCATACCCAACATAATCTAGAATGATATCATGATCAACTCAATATTCTGGAAGGCTCATGTTCTACTAAAAAACATTCAAAATGAAAAGTTATTTATTTCATCTAATATTTAATATATATTTTTTATATTTCTAATATTGCAACATATGAAGTGAAAACATAATCATATTGCATCATATCAAAGTGAAAATATATACCATAATAAAATTTCAATTACGTTACAACTAATATGTCATTACAATGATGTAAAATAGGCAAAAAAGTATAATTAAAGTTAGTAAATCATGGAGGAGGATAGAGGGTCGAAATCTAGCCACTACTTTCCAGAGGAATGAGCATGTGTAGCAACAAGAAAGGGACAACGGTTAATGATAGAAATAGAAATTTTCCCTGGAGCAACAATTCTTGCAAGGATTTTTTTTTTTTGAGCATGCCACCTTGGAGAGGGGGGATGTAGCACTCCCCTCCTGGGCTATTATAAGAGCTCTGGAGAAATTAGGCTCCCTAACCGCCCCTACAACTAGTGTACCAAAGGCTTGAAGACAACCTAAATATGGAAAAAGGTTACCAAATACATGGGGATAGAAGGAGGGTGGAGAGGCTCAAGGATGAGAAACATTTTTGTTTTGGGCACCTATTGGAGCTCAATTTTGTTTTTGTTTGTCAAATTTTAGGGTTTCCTATTGATAATTAATGTAGTTTGGAAAATTTGCTATACAATTTTCCTAAACTTGTAAATTTTTAATATGTATTTTCAAATTAGATCACATGGGAATCAAGAGATTCATGTTATGATCTTATCATTGTAATATGAAATCATAAAGGGGTGTGCTTTCTACGCGCGCAGATAGACATATAGAAACAAATAGAGAATGATAGAGAGGAGATCACTGAAATTGTAAACTTATATGTATCATTAAATCTGAAGCATTCATGCCACCATACCATTCTATTGACTAGCTTGTGTGTTGTGTAGTGTACTAGCCCCTCTATGCTATCTAGTGTACTAGCCCTTGTATGATGTGTAGTGTATTCTATTGAATATGAGGTGCAATCGTTATGGAAGAACTTAAAAATTCCTAGAACTGAGAACACTCAAACAACTGAGTTGGCTCGAGTTAAAAAAGAGAGCTATTAATAGCATAATTAGTTGATAGAAATAAAGACATATTTATTTTAGAGGAATAAGTGCAGAGATTACAACAAGAAAATAAAAATCATGTTTTCCCCATTATGGTTCGAAATAGATTAGATGAACCCTCAAAGAAATTAACAAAGGTCATGGACAAGCTCAAAATTTCATAATTTGAACTAAAGAAAAACCAAGATGATTTGGTCATGATACGGGAGTAGTTGAATGTAAAGGAGAGGCAATAGCACATATTATATGAAAATAAAAATCATCTTCTATGTAAGTATAAGGAAACTCGAGATGAAATAAAAGAGTTGAAAACCAAGTTTAAAGGTAATATTTCTTTAATTGAAGATACACAAATGTTTTGGGATGACATTATTGAAGAAGTTCATTTTATATATGAGTATATTGTTATAATTCCACAACAAAATATTATGATAAGAGCATCATAAATGAGTATTTATTTCTACAAGAAATAAGTACAAAAAGAAGCACTCAAGTCCAAGGAGATAATTAAGTATTTGAATGAAAAATATTCAACAAAATTAAGGGTGATAGTCACAATATTTTGGACCAAGCACACCAGCGATGTCGTACTTTAACATGTGGAGGCATGGAAACTTGGGTGAAGGTCAAGACCGTGTGATGGGAGTTCCACCAAAGTATTCATTCCGTGCATCATAATCTTTGTTGAATTTAAAGAAAGTGGCTAAGCGGATTACTAAATAAAATTCTTGTTGCAGAGGAGATCATGTGAGTTGTCAAATAAACGATGGAATTCCAAGCTGGTGAACACTGATGAGACTAATACGAAGGTAAAACAATAAAATAGGGTAATATTGGTTGGGGCAAGATAATTAGCATGTGTCAACCATCCTATTGAGTTGATGTGAAGGAATATTGTAAACTAATATCATCCACACTCAAAGTGATACCATAATGGTGGTGTTGAGGTTACAAAAAACTATGATGAGTGTGCACAAAGAGTCGAACACCGTAAAGTACCACCCAAGGTATAATAGAGGAATGAAATAATTAGTGAAAGGAACTCTTTGAGTAATAGAGTATGAGAGAGGCATTTGTAGACGTGTATGCCATATGTTTTACATTTTCAAAGATAGGAAGTTCAACCTTTGAAGATGAAAAGTCATACATTAGCTTCCAGCTATAATTAAAACTAACTATTACCCACAGCCCAATTGAAAACTATAAAAATTATATTTATGTTTATTTTAATGTTTATATATTTTAATTTAAAATAAAACTATTGTTTGGTGGTGTTATAAATTATTTTATTTTATGTAAAATAGTATACCTTGTTCATTCTCTTTCTTTTTTTTCACTTCTAATTTTTATCATAGAATTTAAGTTTTATATCATAATAAATATAAAATACAATTTAAAGAAATCATTTAAATATTATTTTTCTAAATTTTTTTATCCGACTTTTACCACTTTTTTATTATTATAATAATTATCTAATTAACATAATATATAATTATTATTTAAGATGTATAGCAATAAGGTTTTTAAATACTTTGATTGATTAGGTTTTGGTTATTGTTTAAATATGTATACATATGAATAAAATTTAGATGATAAAGTAACTAAAAAAATATTTTTTAATTAAAATTGATAAATACGCGCAACTCTCCTCCATCCTAGATTATCTCGTTTTTCTAGTGATAATAATAAAGATTAATTCATTGATTCCCCACTTTGGTTTATAACATATCTACTTTTATAAAACAGTAAAAACTAAAAAATGGAAATAGTTCACATTCTGAATATGGCAAGGAAAACTTGAAGTGTAAGTAACTTGTTTAGTTTTTATAAACATAGCATGAAGAACACTAAAACTTTCAAAAGGTTGTAAAAAAGCACATCACATTGCAAAGTAGAGATTGTTGTACACACAATTGCAAGAGTTATCATTCATGCCTCTCCCCACCCTTGTGTGTGTTACTATTCTCTGAACTCCATTTTGAAATATCAGTGCAACTTTTATTATAAAAGAAGAAGAAGAAGAGGTTTTCCCACTAAGAGTTGCAGTTGGCATGCTCAAGAGTGAAAATAGAGAAATCATAGATGAAATGAACTTTCCTTCCAAAATGAAAAATGTTTGCAGTTGCCATGCTCAAGAGTGAAAATAGGGAAATCAGAAATGAAAATGAACTTTCTTTCCAAAATTAAAAAATGCTTTATTACAAAAAAAAAATAGAAAAATTAGAGGTGAAAAAGGAACTTTCCTTCCAAAATGCCAAAAATGTATCTAGACATTCAAAATACCTAAATTATACATTTCGGTCTCTATATAGCCTCACACTACCTATTAGCCATAATATGGAAAACAAATTACTATTGCAGTTTTATGGATATTGCCTTTCAAATTCTAGGTCACAAGAGATGTTCTTGTACAAATCTTGCGTCAACTAATTGAAATCTAATCTAATTGAATAGTATGGTTATTGAAAAACAAATAATGTGAAAATATTTTAGGTTTCTCAGTGCCATATTCTTCCTTACAACTACTGCAACAACTCTTGCAGCTAAATTACACATACCTTTCAAATTCAATTAACTTCTCAAATTTTCATATACTATTCCAGCAGCATTAGCATCACCTCCTCCAAAAGTGTATACAGGGACACTCAATTATAACATCCCTCTACAAAATAACATCATCGGCATGAGGTTCTTATTCTCCTAAATTAAATCATTATTAATATAAATTATGTCAAATAGTTTAGATACATCAGCAAGTCTAATTGAGGAAAATGTGTGAGTTTCGGTTATAAAGAGGCAATTAGACTTTAGAATAAAAAAGGAGTTTTGGAAGAAGACTATTATGGCAAGTAGCCCGCAAGAGACTATTTCACCTTAATTGCCATCCAAGGAAAACTATTATGGTAGGTATCCTATAAGAGACTATTTGGCCATAGTTGCCATCCACCCCTTCCCAAGATATTTTTTAGATTGTATGTGCTAACGATTTTTGAGCAATTGCTTGTTGTTACTAGCCATCACTGTATTTTACTAACATAATTTGACCAGCTCACACATTTTAAGGAAAATATGAGGGGAAAAACAAAATCTTAAAATATTATTTAAAATTATTAAATATAAATTATCCATAAATAAATAATTGTATATCCTACTCTCCAAACCCCTAAAGCAACCAACTCATAATCTTGTTTGAGAAGACTTCTCAGTTAAGTTTTAAGAAGTATAGGAGAGAGTGCATGAAGATACTAAATGAGAACGGTGGCAAGATTGAACGCTAAAATATCTTTGAGCCACGGCAATTTCTATGAACAAAGACTCCCTTCCGCGTGCTCTACGAACAAAGACTCCCTTCATAGTATATACTACAATTAATTTGAATTCAATTCCATATTCAGATTTATTCACCTCTTCAGATCAAGAAATTCGGATCCGCCTCCCATCCCCTTCTCCGTCTTGTATTTATGGACTATGCCCCTTTGTGAGTATTCTATATTGATGAAATAGTTTACGTGCAATTGGAAAAAAAAAATATAATTTTGTTTTCTTTTGATTATAATGGATTATTTGTTCGAATAATCTAGGCACATATCATTCCTTTTAAATATAAGTGGAAAGAGGCTTGAGTTGCAAATAATTTTTTGTGCTAACACAACGCATATTTGTTTTAGGAAACTGATCTCTATTTCTATCTCTTATACTCAAAATTTAGAGATCGACATTATTAGTTTTGCTAGGCGTATAATAATATTAAATATCTTTTCCCTAATGTTTATAAAGGTTATGTGGAGGTATTTAAGTTATGTTATAATAATACTATTTTAATATAATAATTTTAAATATTCTCTTTCCCTGATGTTTATAAAAGTTACGTGGGAGATATTTAAGTTATATTATAATAATGTTATGTTAATTATTAAGCTGAATAGTTCAAAAATTAAATATTTTTGTAATTTTCCATAAAGTCAAATATATGCAACATTTTGTATATTTAATTTTCAAAGTCGAAGGTTATATATTTTAGCTTAATTCTGTCATAAAGTGAGTTATTTTTATGTGAAAAAACAATTACAATGAATTTTATTAGAAACAACATTGGTCTTCGGTTGAATATTCTTGTGAAAAAACAATTACCATGAATTTTGTTAGAAACAACATTGGTCTTTCGGTTGAATATTATTAGAAAGTTTGAAGTATAGATTAGCAAATATTGTTGATGTGATTTATAGGAAAATTTTGTTACAAAAATTATAAAAGTTTTGATTGATAAGTTTATATTGTTGTGTTTAAATTTGAAAGGAAGATATTGTTTTATAAAATTTGAATGAAAAGTAAAATTAGGATACTTTTAATTTAGAAAGTTAAAAGTGTTTCTTTGTTTTGATCCATGTAAAAAAATAGTGTTGGTAAAATAAGAACAAATTGTTATGAGGTTGAAACTGAAACACCCTATTGAAGTACTAACGTTTGGTAAAATAAGAACAAATTTTTATGAGCTTTAAAGCAAAACATGATACATCACAATTTTAAATATAATTCCTTAACTTTGGTATGATATATCACATATAGTTTAAGTGAATGTTAATCATTATTATGAATGATGATTTCAACTCTTTTATTTAAAAATGAAAATAAATAAAAATAAAGTAAAAATGCACATGGTCAAAGAAAAATAATTATTTCAATGTTGATTCTTTTGGGTATTTAGAAATTTGTTTTTCTATATATTTATGCCAAAAGACCTACTTATTTTGGAGTGGGAAGTAAAAAATTTATTGTTTGTTCAATAATAAATGATACATTGACCACTCCAAATTAAAAATATAAAATATGCTTTTTTTTTTCGTAAAAATAAAAATAAAGGACGGAAAAACTCCCAACCTAGTTGGGGACATGCAAAGAAAAACAGAGAAAGAGCAGACCTCTCTGATACCACTGATCTAGATTTAAATAGGAATGCAACAAACTACAGAGATGACCATAAATATAGAGATGCAACAAAAATAATACGTCATTTCATTAATGTAAAATACTGAAATATGCACAGAAATGGAAATAGACTAGCTAGGGCGAATGTAGCTTATCTCTGAGAAGAGATGTGGTAGCTACATGAATCTCAACTGTGTTACAATGAGGTTCGAAAACCTATTTATTGTTGAGGAACAATGGAAAACCCTAAATATCCAAAAACCTAACCCTAGGAGATGAAGTGCCAAACTATGGGCCCCGTTTGAGTAAATTGGTACATCAACTTCTCTAGGTCCTAACTTTGGCATATGATCTCCGTTTGACAGGCACAATACCTCGTTAGAAAGATCTATCCAAGGAATACAACTTTTGTGTGAGAAACATTGGTCCATGACCCATTTTACTACTAGTTTTCCCAAAAAACCTTCGGTTAGGGCCGCAAAATGGCTCTAGAAGTTCAGGACTCGAAAAAATACCAAAAATAGTAAATTGTGCTAAAATTAAGGAAATTGGTAAATTGAAAGAGACAGTTGTGGTGTCGATGTGCGATAGGCGGGTGGCCTCCAAAATCGACCTAAATAATTACCCCCTTTCTTAAGAAGCAATCGTCCCCATTGCGTTGAGTACCTCCATGAGATGGGGAATCTTTTGTTGAACTTGGTCCTGGTGAGCTATTCTGCAATCTCTGATGTGTCAAGTAATGGTGGGAAACATCATCGAGGGTGGTCTACATTAATCATTTAGTGCAAGCCAAGGAATGGGGGAATGTTGTGCTCCAAAGAATTGTTTCCCACGACCTTGGTAATGGTGTAAAGACCATATCGGAATGGTCTGAGCTTCTGATGGGTTCTTGTAAGGCATTCTTTCTGTAAATGTGACCGGACTTTTTTGCCCACCTGAAACTTGTGTGGCACCTGATGTTGATCATGTCACTGCTTTTAATTGGACTTTATATAATGGAGCGATGATATATCATCCTGTTGGGTAGAGGTGCTCTAGGAGTCAGATCGAATGAATGCTTGACCTGACAGTGCAATGGTACCCCTATTGGTGAGGAGAAGATGTTCCTATCTTCTTTCATGATCGTATCGACCTACTTTTGTTACTTGTAGGAACCCTTCCCGAGGGCCATGGATGTGGGTATGATCTTCCCCTTAATTTGAGAGTGAACCAGAAAGAAAATAAATTTCCTTGTCTGGGAGATGATATTACTGACTTTCTTAGCAGAGATTAAAGAACTGGCGGTAGGTGGGGCCACCTCCGGTATCATATATAATGAATTACCAAAAGAAATAATAACAACACGAGGCCTTGACTCATACAAAACATGTCTCTTCCACAAGTATGGTTGGACTAATAATACATCACAATCATCAAGAGGTGCAACCCCACAGAATACTTCATCTGTGAAGGGCTTGATGTTGTAGGGAAGGCTACATTGCTGGCAGACTCAGAGATCTCGTACTTGGTGAAGCCACCCTATGTTGTATGACTACAGGTGTGGTGTGGTCGGTAGGTCCAGCCATTTCATGACCTCTGCTGAAATGAGGTTCTTTTGGCTTCCACTTTCGACAATCAATTGCAGTGGTGAACCCTTGACCCACATTTGTGAGTGGAAAAGACGCTCCCCCTCCTCTGGATCTTCAGTCTCATTCTTCTCGATCTTGGCAGTGGAAATAGTGGCACTAGGAACCACATCAATTATTCGCTTACCTTTGTCATTCCTCTTGTCAGGTTCTGACTCAAGGTCGAAACCATCATCTAATTATGAAGCCTTCAACTCAGCCAACAATGAGTGCTTGGTCTGACACTCACTTGTGTTGTGAGTAAGGATCTTGTGGAACTCACACCACTTTCCTATGTCATTCTTTGACATTGTGGTGTTTTTCTTTTCTTGCGGCTTCGACAGGTTTTCTTGGGTCACCGCATCTTGGCTTTGTCCTTTCTTCTTCGGATTCATAAATCCAAAGCCTCATTTCTTCTGTTTAAACTTCTGCTCAATCTTGACAGCATATTGGTATGTTGTACTGAGCGAGGAGATGTCCAAGAACTCCATCATCCTCAATGTACCTGTGTAGGAAGCCTTGGTACTTGAGTACCAAATGTTTCTTAGAATACTGGATGCCCAACTTTGTGCGCAGGGTATGAAAAACGTTGGTAAGCTCCCGTACATCTTGGTCCCTTCCCTATCGCAACATGGTCCACTTTATGTATTTGTCCCCATAGCTCCAGACGAGGTAGTACTACTCCTTGATGGCATCCCGGAATGAATACCAAGTGGGAGCGGCTAAAAGAAGTGCATTCGTACTTTCATCCTTTTGCTCACAGTAGGTTTCCCACCAGTCCTTGTCATGGGGGGTTACTTCGAGAAGAGAAAAATTAATATTTTCTCGGCTGGAAAAATCATGAATAGAAAAATATCCTTCTAGCAGATTTCACCATTTATCTATGGCGTCTTCATCTATTTGGCCCTCAAATATGGGAATGTCAAAGTTTACTTGTACCTTAAAAGGAGTAGAGCCTTCTGAATGGTTGTTGGATGTGGATGCACTGTGGGTGGGCAACCGTTGAATGATCTAGGCAATGTTATCCATCATCGCGTTCCTTTGTTTCTCGAGGGCCTCCTTGACCAATATTTTGATAGGATCTCCTGCCCCCTCATCTTTATTTTCTTCCCCCATGGGCGGCCATCACGGTTTGTGAGGATGATCTTACAAATGTTTAACCAGATCGAGCCCTATCTCGTTATATCCCGACCTCGTTGGGGACATGCAAAGAAAAACAGAGAAAGAGAAAACCACTCTGATACCACTGATCGAGATTTAAACAGGAATGCAACAAATTATAGAGATGACCATAAATACAAAGATGCAACAAAAATAATACTTCATCTCATTAATGTAAAATACTGAAATATGCTTACAGATAGAAATGAAAATAAACTAGCTCGGGTGATGGTAGCTTATCTTTGAGAAGAGATGTGGCAACTACATGCCTCTCAATTATGTTACAATGAGGCTCGAAGGCATATTTATTGTTGAGAAAAATTGGAAAACCCTAAACATCGAAAAACCTAACCCTAGGAGATGATGCGCCACACTATGGGCCTCGTTTGGGTAAATTGGTACATCAACTTCTCAGGGTTGTAACTTTGGCATATGATCTGTGTTTGACGTGCACAATACCTTGTTAGAAATATCTATCCAAGGACTACAACTTTTGAGGGAGAAACATCGGTCCATGCCCTATGATGCTCTCGATTTCCCAAAAAATATCGTTTAGGGCCTCAAATCGGCTTCGGAAGTTCACGACCTGAAAAACTACCAAAAATAGTAAATTGTGCTACAATTAAGGAGACTGAGAAACTAAAAGAGACAATTTTGGGGGTCCAATTGGGATAAGCGGGTGGCCTCCAACATCCACCTTGATCACTTGTTAGGAGAACTTCTCTCCATGCTAGTAGTAGCATTAGGACTTGTATCATAAAATGATTAAACAAATGATTGAAACTTTCATATGATAGTGAATTTGAGGTAGATATTTGGGTAGAATTCACATATGTTTCGACAAAGAACTGTCATCTTTTTATCTCTCCTCAGACTAGCGACTCGGGAACTCTAGAACCATTCCATGTTGTAGAAAATAGCTATTGTGTAAGTAAAAAAATAAAATGCAAGAATTAAAACTAGCATCTTTTGAGGTAAAGGAAAAGGGAATCCACATGGCCTCATGTCCATCAGCTCAAAAAAGCTCTTGCTCTCAAACATATCACTGGACAGGTGTCAAGGGGATCTATAGGTACATATGGGGCACTAATGACTATGTTATTTTCTATGAGGAAGATGGAGGTAAAAACCTTCAGTTGCATGGGTTTGTTGATGCTGACTGGGCAGATGATATGCACAATGGAAATTCTACCTATGCTTATCTATTTATCTTGTTTTGAAGGAGTTTTGAGTTGGAGTAAGAGGAAATGAGTGGTTGCCCAATCAAGTATTGAGGCAAAGAACATTGAAGTTTCTTAAACAACCAAGGAAGTCATTTGATTGAAGAAATTATGTAGAGATATTGGGTATGAATAGGGGACCATACCTATTTGTTATGATAAAAAATGACAAAAAATGCATCCAATGACAACAATTGCATGGCATATGATGTGTTGATAAGGAATGACATTGGTATCAAGAATGAAAGATCAATAATGATGTATTCACCAGATAGTCAAGTTCCCAAGGCCTTGATGGCACAATGAATCATGAGACAACAACAAACTGGACAAAACGTTGAAACCGTGAGGTCACACAGTTGATTTTCATGATGCATTAATATTCCCTATGACAAAATCCTCCTATCAGTACTATGGGATTAATAACTTGCCTCATCAACTCAATGTCGCAACAGAGTAAATAACAAAACCATTTCTCCTTTTGAGAATATGAGAAACCGTTTAGTACTGAGACATTTAAATAAAAATTAAAATCATTGAGGTTCTCATGCAATGTGAAAAAACAAACTCACAATCATCTTCAACATACTGTATGCCACTGTCAAATTTATGGTTCAGATTTCAATATTTTTTCCTTGTTAGAAAATGCCATAGAGATCCATCATGTAACTTTATGATATCCATGAAAACCATTTCTGACCTCACATCATTAATTGAGAATCCTATTTCTCCATCCAATATAATATAGTTCACGTCAACTTCAATTGTAGAAACCTTGCTTGTGTCCTCTTGATATATATCCCAAAACGTAAACATATATTTCTTCTTACAACTTTTGTCACATACAATTTGTTATTCCTTTGAAAATAACAAGTTGGTCCACCTGAGCTTCCACCATCTTATTGGTAGATTATGGCCTACATATTCAGTCAATAGACATATCAAAGCATTTTGACCATCTTCGCCCAGTGCCATATGACCTAGAAAGGTTCGAGGCAAATCCTTCTCAATATAGCTTTTCCATTTCTTAGCAACACATGTTTCAAAAATAACATTCATGGTGGTACTGCTTAGAATACCACCAGCTTTTGTTCTCTCAAACCCTTGATCACCTCCTAGAATAAGTAACTTCTTATAACATTTCTCTATCCTTTGTGTTCGAGTTCCAACAAAATATTGTCAAGGCTTTTTTCTAATATCTATGGGGATACCTCCACAAACAAGGCTCTCTAATTTTTCTTTCCAAACACATGACTCTCCATATGAGCTCTGAGCAAAATTTGCAAAAGAACCAAACACTATGTGATGCAGGAGCATGAGGCTTGAAGGCAAAAGGCATCATTTTATTCCAAAAATCCAAAAAAAGTTTACAAGCAAAGGAGTGGGATCCTTTAGCTATGAATTTACAAAGTTTTCTAGGTAGGAATTGAGCTAGAATATAGGTATTTGAATGATTTTGTAATTAATTCAAGTAGTTCAGACTTAGTTGAGATTCTTGAGGAGAATATCAAGCAGTTTAGGTATTTATCTAGGATTAGATAGATTCGATCCATTCTTTGAGGATCGGATTGTTGGATGTAAAGTATTTATGTAAGTTTTGAACTATTGTAAGAGGATTTGGCTAGACTTGGTTATGGAGAACTAGACTGTAAAAGAATTGAAATATCTCTGTATCTTTTTGTATTTATGCATGAAAGGTTAAATCCTGGAAGTTGAATTCCTTTGAAATATCTCTGTGTATTGTTGAATTCTAGTTTGTCCTGTAAACTTAGAGTTTTGTATGATTTGGTGTTCTCGTGTTTAAATTCCCCATTCACTACGTATTAAGCTAAGTCGAATGTGTTTGGACCCCTCGAACTCTAATTAGCTAAACTATGAATTCATTAGTGAAGAGCTAAACTTGGCGGAAGTGCTAAAATCATAGCGGAAGGATAAAGTCTGATAAACATGTGAGGAAAACCGAAGAAGCCTAGAACCGTTCGATCGACAGAACCGTTAGATCTACGGTAGTCACGTGCAAATCAGCATTGAGGTTTAACCCAAAACCAAACGTGATATTTTATCAAATTGGGTTAATAGTGCAATTGATTTGGGCCATCTGATTAGAGGAGCAAGATACAACGATATCGCGTTGAAAAGTGAACATGGTTAATAAAATTTTCGGACCCAATCAGCAATTCAACTGTGGCTTAATTCCGTTGAAGGCTGGGTGATCATAACCATCTGTTGTGGAGGCAGCGATCCAATGTTGATCGCGTGGTGAAATTATATGCGGGTTAATCCATATTTTGGACTCGAGAAATTATAAGCTGGAGCTTTGTTTTCTTTCGGTTCTGGGTAAGTGAAGTTATGTTATTTTCTGGGTAATATTAGCAATTTGGCTGTTTTAGTAGAATATGTAAGTTTGGAGGCAGATGACCTAAGTTTGGAGGTAGATGACTAAAACTCCAAGAGAAATAGGAGAAGAACTTCCACCTATGCTTGAGGAGATCGTTTCAAGATTTGAATGATTATCCCTTACACTTGCAACCAGACCACCATTTGTGATATCAGAGCAGCCTACTGACACTGAACATGATCTCAAGGATCAGAAAAAGAAATCCAACATGGATTTTAAAGTTGGATGAAGAGGTAGTGGTCAAAGAAGAGGAAGACCAGTTGCAAATGCTGAAGTGTTGGAAGCTATGCAATAGATGCAAGCTAGATTGGAAGCAATGGAAATGGGAAGAGATGCAGATGCTGGTGATGTCAGTGAACCTGAAGTTGGAGCTGCAGAAGATGAGGAACCTCTAGGTGTAAGTCCTAAAATGAGATTCTTTAAGCCAGTATTGAGATACACATCTAAGCCCAGACTTGAAGTTTCAATGTACACAGGAAGCTTAATCCCTGAAGAATTGATAGACTGGATTAATGACATGGAGAAATTCTTTGATTATGAAGAAACAGAAGAAGGAAAGAAAGTGAAGTTTGCAGTCAGAAAACTAAAAGGACATGCAACACTTTGGTGGGATGGAGTGCAGGCAGAAAGAAGAAGACTTGGTAAACATCAAATTAGGAATTGGAACAGAATGGTGGCAAAGCTGAAAAGTAAGTTTTTGCCAAGTTATTATCATGAAACATTATTTAGACAGATGCAGAATCTTAGACAGAGGTCTATGACAGTAAATGAATACACAGAGGAATTCTACAAAGTGAGTATAAGAGTAGGACAAATCCAAGATATAGATGAGAAGGTTGCAAGATATGTGAAAGGTCTCATAATGGAGATCCAAGATGAGATAAGTGTATTGTCTCCTAAAATAGTAGAAGAGGCTTATCAGATGGTACTGAAGGTTGAATAAAAACTCATGAGGAAGCAGTCTGCTAGAAATAGAGGTACTTTTCGAGTAAGTGGAAGTCAAGGTGGTAGAGGAAGGTCTACAACACCTAGAGATGGAGCTAGAAACAACTCAATTCAGCATGCACACACAGCAGGTGATGCAAGTGGCAGAGGGAGTTTTTCTAGAGGAACAAGAGGGAGAGGAAGAGAAGTCAGATGTTACAGATGTAACAAGCTGGGACATAGAGCCTATGAGTGCCCAGAAAACATAGGAATCAATCAGAGGAATGCAATTGTTTCTAAGACTGAAGAGGAAGAAACAATGATAATAGAAGAAGAAAGTGTACCAGAGAAAGGAGAGTCTTTGGTAGTTAACAAAGTTTTACTAAAGCCATCTAAGGAAATTGTTGAACCAGCACAAAGAAAAACCTTGTTCAGTACTGTGTGTAAGGTTCAAAGGAAGTGTTGTCAGATGATAATTGATAATGGTACTACAGATAATTTGGTATCCAAAGAAGTGGTGGAGAAGTTGAAATTGAAGATAAAGAAACACCCAATGCCTTGCAAGGTGTCATGGCTTCAAAAGGGGTATCAGTTGATAGTGAATGAGTAGTGTGAAGTGGAGTTGCAGTTGGGAAAATATAGAGACAAAATTTTGTGTGATGTGATGCCTATGAATGTGTGTCAAATATTGTTGGGAAGGCCTTGGCAGTATGAAAGAGGATCTATGCATGATAGAAAGAAGAACACATACAAATTTAGCAAAGATGGTGTCAATCATACATTGCTTCATATGGAAGAAGAGGATGCATCGAAGAAACTTGATCCAAAGACCCTTTTGCTAAGTAGAAAGGAGTACTTGCAACATATTGAAGAAGATGAGTTAAGTTTTGCATTGGTTTGCGAACCCAAGGTAATAATAAATTCCACTAAAGTTTCTGATTTACCAATTGAAATTCAAGAGATGTTGGACAGTTATTGTGATATTATTGTAGATGATTTGCCTAATGAGTTACCACCCATTAGAAAAATCAGCCATGATATAAATTTGATTTGAGGAGAAAATCTACCTAATAAATAAGCTTACAGGATCGTGCTCCGAAATAGAATGAAGAAATCAGGAAACAGGTTCAGGAACTGTTAGACAAGGAACTGATTAGAGAGAGTTTGAGTCCTTGTGTAGTGCCAACAGTGTTGAGCCCAAACAAAGATGGAGGCTAGAGAATGTGCACTGATTCAAGAGCAATCAATAAGATAACAATCAAGTACATATTTCGTTTACCTAGAATTGAAGACATGATGATTGTTTGAGTGGAGCAAGATATTTTACAAAGTTAGATTTAAAAAGTGGTCATCATCAAATCAGAATTAGAGAGCGAGATGAGTGGAAAACCACATTTAAAACAAATGAATGATTGTATGAATGGATGGTAATGCCTTTTGGTTTGTCAAATTCCCCTAGTACATTTATGAGACTCATGAATGAAGTTTTGAAAGAATTTATAGGTAAATTTGTAATAGTATATCTGGATGATATATTAGTTTACAATAGATCAAAAGAGGAGCATGTGAGACATCTAAGTTATGTCTTACAAAGGCTACAACAAGAGAAATTACTGTTAAATTTAAAGAAATGTTCTTTCATGAAGGAGGAGTTGGTGTATTTGCATTTTTTTGTTTCTACTAAGGGGTTAAAGATGGATCCTGAGAAGATCAAGGCAATCATGGAGTGGCTTTCACCAAAAAGTGTCTTTGAGGTAAGAAGTTTTCATGGTCTTGCTAGTTTTTATAGGAAATTCATAAGGAATTTTAGTAAGATCAATGCTTCTATTATTCATACTATAAACAAGGACAGACAAACATTTAAATGCACTGTTGAAGCAGAAAGGAACTTCCAGCTGTTGAAGAGAAATATTACTGAGAAACCTATTATGATTTTGCCTGATTTTAATAAACCTTTTCAAGTGAAGTCTGATGCCAGTGGAGAAGCCATTTGAGCCATTTTAAGTCAAGAGGATAGACCTGTAGCTTATTTTAGTGAAAATTTGAATGAGTCAAAGAAGAAATATTCTTCTTATGACAATGAATTTTATGTAGTGGTGCAGTATTTGAAGAAGTGGAGACATTACTTGATGTCTACGGAGTTCACACTGTATTCAAATAACCATGCATTACAGTACATTATGCAACAACCAAAGCTTAACCAGAAGCATGAAAAATGGGTAGAATAGCTTAAGAGTTTTAATTTTGTGTTAGAGCATATAACTGGTCAATCAAACAAAGTAGTAGATGCCTTAAGTAGAAAAAGAATTTCAGTGCAACAAAGTCAAATTCAAGTGTTGGGTTTTGATTTTCTTAAGGAATTATATGAGCAAGATCTAGATTTTGAAGAGGCATTTGAAGCTTGTAGAAATCATTTTTTGTTAGATTGAAGTAAGTGGCTAGATTATTTCCTGCAAGACGGACTGTTGTTTAAAATAAATCAGTTGTGCATACCAAATTTCTCTATGAGAGAAAATTTGATCAGGGAGAAAATTCAAGAAGATTGGACCATGTAGAGTTTAAGGAAATTTTCTGCAAATGCATATGAAATTGAGTTACCCCCTGGTATTGGAATATCTCCAATTTTCAATGTTGTTTATTTGTACATGTATGAAAAGGGATAGGAAGATGACACAACATAAGATAAGGAAGAACAAGAGGTGGATTGGGTAAAACAATTACCTACAGCAAAGACATTGCAGCTAGAGAAGGTATTGGATAAACGAGTGTTTAAGAAAACAATGGCACAAGAGTATTTTCAGTACTTGGTAAAGTGGAAAGATCAACCAATTGCTGATACTACCTAGATGACAGATACCATGCTACAGAAGTTGGGCAGTTCTGTAGAAGAGCTCATGGACAAAAGCCCATGAAGAATTTTGTCCTAAGGAGTCTCATGCAGAAGCATGAGGTTTGAAGGCAAAAGGCTTCATTTTATGCCAAAAAATCCAAAAAAAGTTTACAAGCAAATGAGTGGGATCCTTTAGTTGTGAATTTACAAAGTTTTCTAGATAGGAATTGATCTAGAATATAGGTATTTGAATGATTTTGTAATTAATTCAAGTAGTCTAGACTTAGTTGAGATTCTCAAGGAGAATATGAAGCAATTTAGGTATTTATCTAGGATTAGATAGATTTCATCCATTGATTGAGGATCAGATTATTGGATGTAAAGTATTTATGTAAGTTTTGAACTATTGTAAGAGGATTTGGCTGGACATGGTTATGGATAATTAGACTATAATAGAAATGAAATATCTATGTGTCTTTGTGTATTTATACATGAAAGGTTAAATCCTGAAGGTTTAATTCCTTCGAAATATCTCTGTGTATTGTTGAATTCCAGTTTGGCCTATAAACTTAGAGTTGTGTATGATCTGGTGTTCTCGTGCTCAAATTCCTCATTCATTGTGTACTAAGTTAAGTCGAATGTGTTTCGACCCCTAGAAATTTTATTAGCTAAACTCTGAATTCATTAGTGAAGAGCTAAACCTAGCGGAAGCGCTAAAATCATAGCGGAAGGAGGAGAAAGTCTAATAAACTTGTGAGGAAAACTGAAGAAGCTTAGAACCATCAGATCGATAGAACCGTTTGATCTATAGTTGTCGTGTGCAAATCAACGTCGAGGTTTAACCAAAAACTGGATGTGATATTTTATCATACTGGGTTAATAGTGCAGTTGATTTGGGCCGTTCAATTAGAGGAGCGAGATCCAATGGATATCGCGTGGAAAAGTGAACGGTGGTTATTAAAATTTTCAGACCCGATGAGTAATTAAACTGTGGGTTAATTCCTTTAAAGTCTGGATGATCGTAACCATCTATTGTGGAGGCCGTGATCCAATGGTGATCACATGGTGAAAGTATACGCGGGTTAATCCAAATTTCAGACCCAAGAAATTATAAGTTGGAGCTTTATTTTCTTTTGGTTCTGGATAAGTGAAGTTCTGGTATTTTCTGGGTAATATTAGCAATTTGGCTATTTTAGTAGAATATCTAAGTTTGGAGGTGGATTACTGAAACTCTAAGAGAAATAGGAGAGGAACTTCCACCTACGCTTGAGGAGATCATTTCAGGATTTGAAAAATTATCCCTTACACCTTCGACCAGACCACCACTATGCTATCATTTGTAGATGCATCCTAGATTGCATCACTCCACATCATATAACTCTTCCTACGAATCCTCTAAAGAGACAAGATTGCCATATTTTAATAGCCTGAACTCCTGCAAAGAAAGACTTTTTCTTCCCCTGTTGGGTTCCTTGTTAATGACTTAAGAAATTTTCTTCTTCCTAACATGGAAAATCAAATTCTATTCTATGCCATCTAGAGATGGTCTTATTTGTGAAAATGTTTTAGTTTTATGGTTTTCCATATCCTACTTCACATCATCTATTTTGGATATCTTGTCAGGAGAACTTTTCTCCATGCTAGTAGTAGCATTAAGACTTGTATCAGAAAGCGATTAAACAAATGATTGTAACTTTCACTTGATTGTGACTCTGAGGTAGATATTTGGGCAGAATTCACATAATTTTCTAGAAAGAACTTTCATCTTTCTGATCTATCATCTTATTATTCCTTGTAAATTGTTTCAAATTCATAATACCACTACAAAATTTGGTGGCACATTTCGAATCCATATATATCAGGGTCGAGTTCCAAACTTAACTATTTGCATAGCCTCCCACCCTCTACCCTTTATCTCGATAGTGTATTTCTATATCAACCATTACATGATCATCCGAGAACCCTTGGTCAAGGGATAAGCTACAAAAATACTCTCTTTCACCTGATTATTAATCCCACAGCACTGATAAGAGGATTTTTCCATAGGTAATATTAATGCATAATGAAAATCAACCATGTGACCTCACAGTTTCACTGTTTTGTCAAGTGTGTTGTTCTCTCAGATTCACTATGCCATAAAGGCCTTGGGAACTTGGCTATCTGGTGAATACATAATTATTGATCTTTATTTCTTGATAGCACTGTAATCCCTTAACAACACATCCCATGTCATGTATTTTTGTCGTTTCTTGTCTATTCTTGCATATTCTGAAATTTTCCTTCACAGTAATTATGACACATGAATAATGGATTAATTACATCTTCTCCATCTTATCAAACCCTTTCATTTTGTGGAGACACTTCACTCCAAATGGCTGAAAGTCCCAATCCACATTTTCACTTGTCTAGCAGAATGTGACGGACTTTTGACCCATCCCACTCCTTTTGTTCGAGTACCCTTTGGATGTTTTACTCGAACTTGGCTTGTATTGGACGGAAGAATAATATGAATAAACAAAGGATGGTTTTATTGTAGAAGAATCATATGATTTGGAGTCGCTTACAAAAGGAGGTGATGAACACTTTTCCTTCTTGGTACCACCAGCCATAAAGAGAGAACTTAGAAATTTTTTGAGCTTTTTGCCTAGAGAGATTGACTGCTTGGGATTCTTGGAATCCTTACCAGTTTTTTCCTTTCACTTAATCTTAGAATGATGATTTGTAGGGTTTAAAGGCTTCTTTGTAGAATGAATAGTGTCAACCCTAACCGATGATTTTCCATCTGAATCTTGGAAGAATTATCCACCAACAACCCATTTGCATGATTTGTCTCTGCTACCGGCCACGTGATGATAATTTTCCTTTGTTTTAGTAGTAGGAATGGAAGAAATATTTCAACAGAGGACTCCTCTGCCAATGTTGGAGTCAAGTTTAAGCCTTAACCTTTGACATCTAAATAAAAGAATGTGGTATTTTCCCATGTATAGCCATATATCAGGGTACCATTTTGGGAGGCTAAGTTACTCCCAAGGAAATATAATGAAACCCTATGTTAGGTGCCTGTTTAATGTACATCGATAAAATTCCTTTTCTGATCCAACAACTAGGGTGAAACCATGAAAGTCAAAATTCAACAATGATATTCACCTTGTGGCAGTTGGTTTCCTAATTGAAGTAATCCAACAAATATTAATTTTGCAAAGCGTGTGTTCAAACTTTAGTGTCTCATTATTTCCATACGGTACTGTTTTGTTTCCGAAGCCAATATACATGAATTTCATACGAACTTATAGCTAAGAATTAATATGAAGAGAGAATACATAGTACTTACAAGCTCCATCCACATTCATTGTTCTGGTGAAGTAGCAGTTGCCTCACTTGTTAATCCCAACTAGTGTGTTGTGGTGTAACCAACCCACGATCCTTGATACACATTTCTCCATGGCTTCTTTATGCTCTCTACATCATACTACTTGTCAGGAGTACTCTGGAGCTCCACCTCCTAAGGAATACACATCCACTACATGTCTGTAGCCCAAAGAGTTGTAAAAATCAATACCCTGAATTTTTTGTTTAAAAAACAAAGGATTCCCACATCGGTACTAGGGCTATGAAGTTTCTCCCCTACCCACTTCTCCATCTTATCAAACCCTTCTATTCTGTGGAGACACTTCTCCCCAAATGGATGAAAATCCCAATCCACATTTGCACTTGTCTGGCAGAATGTGACAGACTTTTGACCCATCCCACTCCTTTTGTTCGAGTACGCTTTGGATGTTTTACTCAAACATGGCTATGATTGGACTGAAGAATAACATGAATAAACAAAGGATGGTTTTATTATAGAATAATCATATGAATTGGAGTCGCTTATAGAAGGAGGTGATGAACACTTTTTCTTCTTGGTACCACCAGCCATAAAGAGAGAACTTAGAAATTTTTTGAGCTTTTTGCCTAGAGAGATTAACTGCTTCGGCCCCTTCGAATCCTTACCAGTTTTGTCCTTTCACTTAATCTTAGCATGATGATTTGCAGGGTTGAAAGGCTTCTTTTTAGAATGAAAAGTGTCAACCCTAACCGATGATTTTGCATGTGAATCTTAGGAGAATTATCCACCAACAACCCATTTACATTCTTTGTCTCTGCTACCGGTCGCGTGATGATAATTTTCCTTCGTTTTAGCAGTGGTAATGGAAGAAATATTTCAATAGAGGGACTACTGTACCAAGGTTGGAGTCAAGTTTAAGCCTTAACCTTTGACATCTAAATAAAAAAATGTGGTGTTTTCCCATGTATAGGAAGATATCATGGTACCATTTTGGGAGGCTAAGTTGCTTCCAAGGAAATATAAAGAAACCCTATTTTAGGTGCCTGTTCAATGTATATTGATAAAATTCCTTTTCTGATCCAACAACCAGGGTGAAACCATGAAAATTCAAATTCAACAATGATATTCACCTTATATCAGTTGTTTTCCTAATTGAAGTAATCCAACAAATATTAATTTTGCAAAGTGTGTGTTCAAACTTTAGTCTCTCCTACGCACTTCCCCATGGCCACCAGGGCTATGAAGTTTCTCTCCTACCCACTTCCCCTAATCCAGAGAGGGCGTTGAACATACCGAGGTAGTAGAATCACTTGAGTCATGGTTACGTTGCAGAGTGCTTAGGGTGACTCAAAGGAAAGGTTCCTCTTTCCATGCACCTCTCAGATGCTGCATCAGAGTGGTCAAGCATGGCTCCATGTGGAGCATTTTCATTGCAGAGTGCTCTTGCCATAGTGCCTCTCAACTGCTGCATCATAGTGCTCAGCGGTGGCTCGATGTGGAGCATTTTCATTGCAGAGTGTTTGGCTTGATGCAGAGCTTCCTCTTTCCGAGGTGCCTCAAGATGCTAGACCACACAGAGGATAGAGAAGAGGAACCCAAAATTTCTCAGGGCCCTACCCCACACAGAATAGAAGACCCGAACTTTAAAGGGCTTACCAAAGGTAAGAAGAGCCAAGATATGATAAAATTTTAAGAAAAAAGGCTTTGAAAAGCGTCAAACATAGGTGGATTTGAAAAAGGGCTTAACCTAAAATAATTTTATGAAAAAAAAGGCTTAAGACAAAAATGATAATTTTAATACAAAATTATTATTTCTTCTTAAATTAATGTTTTAAATATCTCAGGTTCATTGGTTAGCATCACTCCCACTATTGAAATCAAAGGTTTTACATAGGGTTTAGGTTTTCTTGCACATGATGAAAATAGACCTATTTATGCATACAAATCAATTAGTATGTTGTCTTCTCTAGTGGATTTCAAGGTACTCTGGTGTGATTCACCATGACTACAACCACAACGAGAATAAGATAAGTGTTGGAATTATGTCGGACCACTTCACGCGGTTGCATCTACAAGCCCTGGTCGGTGGTCCTCCCTAATGGATCAAGGAGTTAATGTCATGGATTGCAGCTAGGTGGGGGTTAGGGTTTGCATTGTGTCCATGGGTTAATGTATTTTTCTATGAAGGTTATATTTTTTACTCCCTTGAAAGGCTCGATAGCATCTAGCATATATAGTTATGGAGGAGGAATTGATAGATTACTTGGAAGACCCGACAAAGAATATCTCCATCTGGACAAACCCTCCACCTCAGTAGCTTGGAATGGAGGAAAAAGCGACACCAAGCTCAAAAAATTTTGAATCAATAGAAAATATCATGGAAAGGATTCCCTATTTCCCGTGCGTTTCTAGAACCAATGAGTTTGCCTCCTCCTTACAACATAAGGAGGCGCCATCTAAGATCCTTATAGAAATATCAACAGATTTGATCGAACAACTATCTCTTTCACTAGGTTTCTCGATTGAGGCCCTAAATTTTGTCAAGGCATTCTTAAACCCTAGCAGGCCCTTACAAGATTTTGAACCTGTCAGTATCGGCTCTAATGTTGAGAGCCTTTAGGCAAACATAGTGGTGTTCTCCCATGAACTACAGATCTCAGGGGCATTTTCGGGGGCTCTCGTGGGGAACGTGGATGGTCATCCAGAAGACCTGTCAATAGTTCAGCAGGGAAAGGCTCAAATCTTTCCCAATTCCATTATTGGCTCATTAGGGTTTCCCTCTTGTTTCGGTCATGGAGTGGGGAATGAAGCCAGATCATTTTGTAACTATGATATCAAATTAAAACTATCAAATTAATCCATGTGTTAATCACCTCATAACATTTTAAATATACAAGCAACCTCATTACATCATTCCATTGGGTAATGTGTCACTTGGAGAGTGGGAAGAGAGCCAAAGGAAACTTTGTAATCAGTCCAAGACATTCCATTCATGCACTAACAGGCATAAATTCTTTTTATCTTATATAATTTGATAACTATGATATCAAATTAAAACTAGCAAATCAATTCATGAGTTAATCACATCATAACATTTTGCATATACCAGCAACCTCATTACCTCAGTCCATTGGGTAATGTGTCCCTTGGCTAGTGGGAAGAGAGGCAAGGCATGTTTCCAATCATTCCAAGAGATTCCATCCATGCACTAATGAGCAGGGCATTGTGGAAATGGAAACCATTCTAGTAATGTAAATATTCAATACAGAGAAACTGTATGGATACATATGAACTATTGCATAGGTAAATATATATGAATCACCATATGCAACAATTCTTAGAACCAAATTTGAAAGTAATTAATAAATTAAAACTGCATTGAACAAAAAATTAACTGGCGAAAGCTCAATGAATTGGTGTGGATACTAATTAAACACGTTAATTTTCAAACTTGATCCTTGAAATATATCAAACACAGTGACTTAATCTATGAAGGGACCGCATGTGGACCCCATGTACCATGAGTAAGGAGCAACCTACATCCTCTCCAACATGTCCACGCTACTCTCAAGAATCCGAAGGTTTGGGAGGCTAACCATATCTCTAGGCTAGAAAAGCTATTAAAGAAAAGGGGCAGGAAACCACTGGCTCCCTAATAAGAAACCATTTGGGTAAAACATTGATGGCTAGGGGTTAATCATTATTAACCCAAATCTTGATGTTACTAACTAGGGCCAACTTATAGAAACCATGATGATCCACCATATAATGTTGTACTCTACTCATCGCTGCCAAATTCCCTCCCCCGCGTGTTTACTCTTATGCCACTACATTTGTGTTGCACTATTTTTTGTATTAAACATACAGACACAAGGGATTAGCTCAACCAATTGCTGCCAATGTTATTGATTATTTGGCTATGCAAGCAAGTCCTTAATTTGACTCCCCCTAGGTAAGTTGCACTAGTCTGTCAATAGGTTTACTATGGATGTCACCCATAAGTGTTGTGAAGCATCCTGTGGGTTTCCTCATGACATTTTCCTTGAAAAGAAGGAAAAAATAATATATATATGGAATCAACACTCAAAAATTTCACTTTATAGCCACTCCATGATGATATACAACAGTAAATGACAACCTTCCCACACACTTTTTTGTCTCACATATACAGGGATAGGAACAAGGTATTTGATGGCCTTTCAAAGATGCATTGGGATTGGAGTGAGGTGTTTGGACCATTTTAGTTTCTCAGAATGAGCATACAAATGATTTCATTCATGAACCTTAGCTATAAAATACTGTACAGACCGATACTCTAACTTCTACAATGATGTATTTTTGTTTTTTAAAGCCATGAAAAGTCTATCTTATGTTGTTGATATAGCTCATAGGTTTTGTGATAGTCAGCAGCTTTCAGAGCCTACTTTTGGAAGGTATAATATATGTCCTTTTAATTCAAGAGACAATTTTTTTTTTTTTTAATTAGCTCACTAATATGTAAGCCCTCTATAAAAAGTTGTCATGAGCCAAATGTGAGACCTCTCACCTAAAGTTAGGGAGTTTACAGATTCAACTATCTTGATCTCGTAGTAGTTAAGTACACTAATTAGAGCCATTTCTTTACCGAATATACCATCCATGGATCATGGAAAAGTAGTTGAATAGTTTTGCACTAGGTTTTCTCCTAAGAAAAAAATACTCATGAGGTTTCTTTGGAAACAATTGTTAAAACCAGGTGGTTGTATAAGATGAAGCATGTGGCTAATAAGAGCAGATATAAGTACAATGCCAGATTCATTGGCTAAAGATTCTCAGAAAGGGAGGTTACCTCCAGTATTTGGTGAATAACCAACCTCATGTTTAATTTTTCCTTTGTATAAATACATTGAGCCAGTTCAAGGCAAATTCAATCTACCACTGCAAAGCATTTGCTTCACTATTTGGAGGGCACATTTCATTCTCGGTTAAGGTATGTTGAGGATGGAAAATTTATGTTGCATAGCTTTGTGGATTCAAAATAGCAAGGTGAGGTTAGTTCTAGGAATAACACTGTTTTCGGGAAAACTAGTGTCTTTTCGATCTGCTAGCCCCACTAGGATTGGCAGCTATCCTAGAAACAAACAATCAAAGAAATTTGTGATTTCCTCTATGTATGATAGATAAGAGAGAAGCAAAGGGACCAACCTAGATCTTCCGCTTGACTCCTTGCTTGATTTCTCTCCCCCTTGATAGAGCTTGCAACTCCTCTCCTACTTGTCCCGCTTAGAGAATACCTGTAGAAACAAAGTAACAAAACACCATCAAAGCATCTCGATCTATTATATCATAAACAATGCAGAATCAGAAATACATTGAACATACAATAGCATTCACAAATAACAAGATTCACAAATACACGATTGTATGGAGGAAAACTCAAAGAACTTTATTAAAATAGAAGGGAGAATTACAACCCAGCTGTTTGATCCAGCATCATCCTCCCAGCATCAAAGCCCTTTTCACCTCCTAAAAAGAAAAATCACCCAACAATACAATGCTCTTTCTCAAAGACAAACTATCAGCACTTCCTTACAAATTACAAAATTTCAGCATTCAGATCTCTTAGATGAGGGATCCATTTATAGATATCTGCAAGGGTATGCGTCATCTTCGGGATTTTGATTAGTGTCATGCCACTTGTTGTTCTTGGTTCCACTTGGAGATTTCTTGGATCTCTTACTCATCCCTGGTCGAATTCAGAGAGGCAAGTGTCATAGGAGAAGTTTCCAGAAGATTCCATGAGCATCTACTTAGCAAATAGTCTCAGAAATTTGTCCATTCTCACTCATCACACCGCACAGAAGGCTTATTCAGTATGCATCACACCTGGCTAGTGTAGGAGTCAGTATGCATCGCACCCTGACAGTGGAGCAGTCAGTATGGTCCAGTTTTGGCCAGTTCTGAGTGGTTTTTCAGGTGGAACTTTTGGGGAATGATGTAATCAGTTGACCATGATCCTTTCGGGTATGAAACAACACTTTTAGGGGTTAAAGAGCCCTTGGTTTATTGA
Organism: Pinus tabuliformis; assembly: GCA_031772625.1. NCBI lineage: Eukaryota > Viridiplantae > Streptophyta > Pinopsida > Pinales > Pinaceae > Pinus > Pinus tabuliformis. The sequence continues at coordinate 834,696,990 of CM062811.1, read as the reverse complement.
CATATAAGATTCAGGTTGTAGTGCCCAAATATGTCTATAACAGTTGCCACCTAAAGCATGAAGTCATAAATCTTTTGATGTCGGGTGAAATGCTTTATCATGAGGATCCGAGGTATTTGAACTGGAAGGTGACCTGTATAATATACAATACAATACATCATCATCATATTATTTTCATGATCTAGCTGAGGCGGGCATTCCCGTGCTCAGCTTTATAAATTCATTTTGATGTACATAGGACAGATAATCGTCTGCAATTGCAGACTCATGATTCTTTATATGTAGAGTCATCATCCCTAGCTTGGATGATCATTTGTGCAGCTTCTATGTACATTTGATGTCTCTATATTCCTGAATATATCGCAGCATGGATGGATGAAACTAGATTTGGGGTCTTCAAACTCGTTCAATCTTCACCCTATGTACAAGTCGGTCGATGTGAAAAGATGTCCTGAAGTCGAACATGGAAAGACATCACCTGATTACCACCCAATAATGTAACCTGTTAACAGGCGCGAGAGGAATCACCGTTAATGATAATGAACCTCAAGGTACTACAATACAATTCACGTGGTGTGAATATATGATCCGATGTCGAACACCACGCAAAATCTTTCGGTCGAATGCCATTGATGTAAACCTATCGCCGGAAGTGAGAAACCTTCCATTCAGGCATGCAAGCTTCAAAGTATTGAAAGAGTTGTTTCTGAGTCAACTTCTTAGATAATGAGCTGATGTCGACAAGAAGTGACCCGTTGTAGGAGGGCCTTAATGTATCCTGCATCTACGACACGAAATGAAGCAAATGATTTTCTGGAGGTGAAAACGATCTGATGATACAAGGTTCAGGAATGATGATCATGAAAAATGGAGGGTGAAGATATTGTAGTGGATGAGGCATTAGCTAGATGGTGAATTATCTGAATGACTTCTCTTGAACATATCGGCGACACGGAGATGGATTGGTAGCATTAAACCCAAAATATGGATGGTATGGAGGACCAATGGTGATATGACTAGTGAATGAAATAGCCCAGCCCGACTCAATCATGGTGATGGAGTAAAAGTGTCATGTTCAAGAGAAACCTGCTACCAGTAAAATTCTTCAAGTTTTCTTTCCCTTTTCCCTAGTCATTGCTGACCAGTACCTCTTTATTTTTGTCAAGCTTGAGGAGGATAACATATGCTTTTTCTATAATTTGCCCTTCGGGCAAACCTGTCACTATGTTTTAGTGAGCCTAGCGACAGTGAAACTCATTCTTATTTGGGTGGATAAGTTTGTCGCTATTGTTTTTAACGAGTTTAATGACAAGGATAACTCGGTCATTTTCATGTTTAGAGAGTTTGAAAAGGGATGAAAAGGAAACTCTAGTAGTTATTTTTCGTAGCATAATCCCTTATGTCCAAAAAAGGATAAAATAATACGAAAGGGATCAGTTTTCAATAACTTTAGCGAGCCAAAAAAGACAAGCACTCAAAATTTTTCATGAGATAATCCCTCAGGTCCGAAAAGTTTAAAATATACAGGGGGGACGACACTTCCAATCACTTTAGCGAGCTGAAAAGGCCAATAGCTCGACAATCTTTTCATATTGAACGAGTCTGAAAAGAGTTTAAAGGAGACTCATTTTTGAGGAATGAGTGGCGTTTCAGGGTAGCAACTGCTTCCGGGTAAGCTTAGAACTTCTCAAAACATGGTGATGTGAAGAGGCTGGCTAACAGGACCACTCATTGTAGCTATTCCTGAAAATGGTAAATAATCAAGTGGATGTGTATGATCAGCGAAAAGGATGGAGGTGATGGAAGGAACACAACCTTCAAAAGGCTGATATAATTGCGATCAAAAGGGTTATTTACCGAAGGTGGGTTCATTTTTTAACGAGCTTGAACTCTGGGGGAACATATGCCCAGAGGTAGGTTTATTTTTTAACGAGCTTGAACCATACGATAACATTGCTCATAGCCTGGTTCATTTTTTAATGAGATTGAACCATGCGACAACATATGCTCAGCTTTTCTTTTTATGTAAGCTAGAAACACCAAAACTAAAAAAGCTAGAAAGCTAGAAAAACTAGAAAGCTAAGGAACTACTAAGGTTAGGTAGGATGGTTTCATCAGGAGCTGGAAAAAACACTTCCTTTGCTTCGTCTATGGTGCAGACAAAGGTGAATGGTGGATCAGACCAATCACTGATCCACATTTCACCTAACCTAAGAAGTTGAAATACTGAAAAACTAAAAAGCTAAAAAGCTAAAAAGTGAAATTGGTCATTTTTAGCTTGCATAAAAAGGTTTGCATGCCCCCAAGCATCGAGAAAAGGAGAGTTTCCAGTAACCATATGGAAATCACTGTGGTTAAGCATGATGGTTTTAGTTAGCAGTTAGACAAAGCACTTCCTTGGCTTTGTCCACCAAATAGACAAAGGTGAGTGGTGTGTCAGACTAATCACTTAACTTTCAAGGAAATTCATATCTTTTCAGCTAGGTTCATCTGGCAAATGGACAAGGGTGCATGCCCCCTAAGCTTCGTTACATTCACCAAACTACTCGTGGTAATTAGGTGGATGAAATGAAGGTTGAAGAGACATTATCGATGCAAAAGGACCATTTAGGGATGATGTTTGACTTGAAGATGTGTTTGAACCGGGAAATGAAAGCTGGTCAACAGTGACAATTTTGCATTCATGCGGGAAACACATCAATCGAAAGAGTGTTGAAACAATAGCTTCTATGTTGTAAACATAGTCATGTATGAGGAGTAGATTGTAATCTAATGGTCCTTGGACTACCATCACATTCAAGTGAATGGTTTTCCTTCTCAAAGTTATCAGCAACTTAGGAAGGATCCCTAACAATTGAGTGGTTCCTTTGTTAAAGCTTGAAAAATTCTATGTAACAGGCATAAGTGATGGCGAACCAAGCGCTTTCCAAGCAGTTGAGGAAAGGATACTCACTGAAGCCCCTTCATCTATGATAGTGCCAGACATGATCATTTTGTAAACTTGTACTATGATCCGGAATGGTACATTAGAAGGAAGGCGGGATCTTGCTAGTCGATTCCAATCAAAGGAAGTAACTAGACTGCTTGGAGGGGGTACCGAATAAATGGTTGAATTAACCCCTTGAGTCGCAGGAACTGGGAGATTCTCTTCCTATTGTGAAGGAACGGGTGGATTGCCCCCAAGTTCATCGGACTCTGAAGTAACAAAAAGAATTTGAACAGTATCGTTCTTATTCTATTTGGGAATGGTATCATATGAAGGTGGACCTTCTAAAGGCAAAACTGGGCTGACTGCCATCTCGACCTATTTACTTTGGTTCAGTATTGACTCAGAAGATTCACTCTCAATGATAGGTGTTTCAACTGACGAATGAGTTATGTCAGTCATATTTTCAACTGGTAAAGGACTTGGGGAGAGTTTCTTGTATCGAGATGGATGTCGTTGTGGTGAAGGAGGACAGTTATGTAAGACTCTCTTGGCCTCATCCAAAAAAGGACAACGAGAAAGGGTATGGTCCCCTTCACGTAGTTTACATGGAGTTTTGACCTTTCCTTTCTATCTGTGAACTTCACTATTACTACTTGATGGTGTGCTATCAACATGATCACCAGAGGTTGATGACACCGGATGGTGCGAATGGGGGGACCATTATCTCAAGACTCAAGGGATGCACAGACATTCTCGATGAAAATGGTCTCCCCTACAAATTATGCAAGGAAATCTCGGAAATTTAGTGTGCAGATTTTCACCAGATGATTCATGGTTGTCCCCTTGCTTAACTAATTTCTTCTTCTTCTTCTCATTCCCTTTATTCTTCTTCTCATCTACTTGGTTACTAGTATCACTATTTTCACCAAGAGAAGAGGAATAACGAGAGGAAGAAACAAAGGAAGAAGAAGGTGAAGGGTCAATTTCAATATCAACTGGTTGCTGATTTGATTGCTGAGGAATCACGGTATTTTTAATGACAGAGGTTGAGAATTGCCATACCGGAAGACCAATTGTGATTCCTGGAAGGGACAATATGGCCATATATGGAGCACCAATACTTCCCCAAGAAGAAAATGGACTAGGATTCCCCTCAAGAGGGAGTCCATGATTGGTGGACTCCATTATATTAACCTAAGATCAATGAAGGAACATGGATGTTATTCTGAATTAAATAAATTTTAAGGACGCTTTGACAAAACTTTTCTTTTTCAATTTTTAAGAGTTGAGAAAAAGCTAAAGATGACTCTAGTCCCCTTCGATTTTTAATGAGCCTGAAGTGACAAGTGCTCAGATGGACCTTTTCTTTTAAAGAGTCAAAAAGGAACGAAAGTGACTACTCTGGAAATCTAGACAGAGGGATTACCAAACCAATCGCAAAATTGCAAAATAAACCTTGGTGATAAATTAAAGAGAAATTACGAAGGACTTATGTATGGCAATCAATCTTCCCGAATGTTGTGTTCAGTGCATTGCGATCGATAGGGCAACAGATATGGCTTCCTATGGATAAAGGATATAAGCCTATTGTGGTCTCCCAATATATACGTGACGGTACGGGGAGCACAAGTCCATGCTAGCACTTGTCGTATCAAAGAGGAGGAATCACCCAACCTTTGATGAAAATGATAGTTACTAGATTTTACAATGCCAGAACAGATCTCTAGCCTAGACCTCTAGATGTGTTGCGTTAGGTTCCAAAGCATTGTTAAGTTCATTGAAATTTATTTTAGAGTTGATCTTGTTTAGAATTTTTCCTTTCAATTGTTCACCACGTGATGTATATGTCAAATTCCTAAAAATGCAATCTACAATGATAAACAATCGTTGTTTATTTTTAGCAATGAAAATCCTAGCTACTAAGGAAAGTAGATTACGATTCTTTCAAACAAAGAGCAAAGAGCACACACTAAATGAACTTTTCCTAAATCATTTTTCGCACACAATCTAAATGCAAATGCAAATGCATTTATTTGTTTTTCATTCCCCTTAATGTGAAAAATGCCAAAAAGGAAAACTAAGTATAGATCTGAAATATTTTCTTCAAAGCGACATTTCGACAATTTCTTTTCAAAATAGAAAAGAAGACTAAAACGAAACTTTTCAATTTTGAATAGAAGATGCTTTCGACACTTAAAATATGAACAAATCAAATCAAATACATGGCAAAAAAAGTTCAATCGACTATCTATAGGAGGAACACTTTACCACACTCCTCTTTCTGACACAAAACGACAGTTACGACACTTTTTGTACCAAAACGACAGATCGATTTAAGCAACTTTTCGACAAAGGATTGTAAATGATGGAAAAATACACAAAAAACATCTATTAGTCCTAATCAATGGAGGCTGGTCTATGTAATGCAAGCAGGCTTCAGTAACGAGACACTGTTCATGAGCAGCAAAACAACTAAACAGAGCTGAGAACAAGGACAAAAACCCCAAATTTCAAGGAGAGAAATAGGTTCAGTCAGTTATCACACCTATGCTTCACAGAAACAAGTATTAATCACACCTGCTACACTCGGGAACTGCGATGCATACTGGTTGACAGTGACAGATAGTGCGATGGGCCAGAGAGCCCAACTGAGGTGGCCTTTGGTTCAAATTTGCAGCTGAATTCAACGAGTCAAGCTGAGCTATTATGGAAAATAAAGAGAAAATTACAGAGGATTGATCTTGAGAAGTTACTGATCTACCAAAAGGACATCTAGAATGCTTGTAAGCTAGATGTTCAAATCATAAACTAAACCGGAGATTGACTGAAGCAGCATTCATCTACTTTGCAATTGTAGAGAAAGAGCAGTTCGAAGGCTATCTGGCTAACTTCAAGCTTCATCTATAGTTTATAAAACAAACAATCAACAACAAACAAATAAACTATTCGGTCCCCAGTGGAGTCGCCATTTTGTTTCTGGGAAAACTAGTATCTTTTCAATCTGCTAGCCCCACTAGGGTTGGCAGCTATCCTAGAAACAAACAATCAAAGAAATTTGCGATTTCCTCTTTGTATGATAGATAAGAGAGAAGAAAAGGGACCAACCTAGATCTTCCGCTTGACTCCTTACTTGATTTCTCTCTCCCTTGATAGAGCTTGCAACTCCTCTTCTACTTGTCCCGCTTAGAGAATACCTGTAGAAACAAAGTAACAAAACACCATCAAAGCATCTCGATCTATTATATCATAAACAATACAGAATCAGAAATACATTGAACATACAATAGCATTCACAAATAACAAGATTCACAAATACACGATTGTATGGAGGAAAACTCAAAGAACTTTATTAAAATAGAAGGGAAAATTACAACCCAGCTGTCTGATCCAGCATCATCCTCCCAGCATCAAAGCCCTCTTCACCTCATGAAAAGCAAAATCACCCAACAATACAATGCTCTTTCTCAAAGACAAACTATCAGCACTTCCTTACAAATTACAAAATTTCAGCCTTCAGATCTCTTAGATGAGGGATCCATTTATAGACGTCTGCAAGGGTGTGAGTCATCTCTGGGATTTTGATTAGTGTCATTCCACTTGTTGTTCTTGGTTCCACTTGGAGATTTCTTGGATCTCTTACTCATCCCTGGGCGAATTCAGAGAGGCAAGTGTCATAGGAGAAGTTTCTATAAGATTCCATGAGCATCCACTTAGCAAACTATCTCAGACATTTGTCCATTTTTGCTCATCGCACCCCACAGAAGGCTTCTTCAGTATGCATTGCACCTGGCTAGTGTAGGATTTAGTATGCATCGCACCCTAACAGTGGAGAAGTCAGTATGGTCCAATTTTGGCCAGTTCTGAGTGGCTTTTCAAGTGGAACTTTTGGGGAATGATGTAATAAGTTGACCATGATCCTTTAGGGTATGAAACAACACTCTTAGGGGTTAAAGAGACCTTGGTTTATTGACATATAAGATTGGGGTTGTAGTGCCCAAATATGTCTATAACAAGCATTTCCAGGTTTTGTTTCAACTTGGGGTCTGGTCCCAAGTATGATATCCTAGATCAGTTGGAAGCAAGCAACAATGACATTCATGTGTTGGAGCCAGTGGTTTTAAGAATTATGACAACCAAATTTTCTCAACTCCCTACAAATGTAGTACTTCACGATCACTCCAATCATATCAAGATTTGGTACCATTTCCTGGAAGATAAGTTCAAGAAGGGAGTAGTGGTTCTTGAGTATGTTCCCTTGAATTTGCAATTTTTACACATTTGGACTAAGCCCCCCTCAAAGGGGAAGATTGAGATGTTGAGGGAGAGACTAGACTTAGTGGAGAACACCTTCTCACAAAGAGGTAGAGTTACACATTTTTACCTTGTTTTCTCAGTAGTTAATCATCCTTCCTCATAGCATAATAAAGATAGTATGTCCATACCTCGGAGCAGCAAATACTTACCATTAGATGTGACCGGAGCATTGATGGCCGATGGAGTTAGGCACAACACTAGTTTACTTTGGGACAAGTTTTGTTGTCTAAGTTGCACACACGTGCACACACACACACATATATGTTTGTATGCATTCCTGTTTCACTATACCATGCAACTTAGACAACAACACTTGTCCCAAAGTAAACTAGTGTTGTGCCCAAAGTAAACTAGTGTATTGAAATTATTTAGAATACAGATAAAGATTCATAAATAATTTATCATGTGATAAGACCCAAGGTCCAAAAGAAACATGCTACACCAAATACCTACATATCATTGAAATCATCAATATCACACTCGAAGCATATTTCAATTACCTATATGGCATTTTCTTTCAATTACTAATATTGTTTAATTATATTCGTATAGTACAGTTAGTAATATACCTTTGAGAGGAACTCATCTCCAAACAAATTAGACTTCTCTAATTGCTATAAATATGATGGCTTTCCACCAGGTAACCTTAACAAAAAAGTTCTTCCAGAAGTATCTAATGAAATCCCTTCAATAATGACACTTGAGTTCTCATTACCAAGACTTGAAATAGCCAACCTCTCCACAAAACCATCATATCCAACAAATAAAAGGTGTAGATAAAAAGAATGTAGGAAAGTCATGCTCAAATAACCTCTGCAGCAGAGTAAAATAGGAAGGAAACCATTAGTACATGCTATTGAAGATATAATTTATTGTACATCACAATTCATATGCTCCAAAACAAAAGTTCAATGCATTGAGCCTCTTACAAACAACGAACTGGACTGACAACCTAATAAATATCATCCTCTCTTTAACCATCATGATTTTCATATAAGGCTATATTTTCTTATTATACGAGTGCTTGTTCTAGTTTGTTTCTTCTTAACATACTTTTCAACTGCATGACATGCAGTACATATTCCAGTAAGTAGAATGAATAGGATATGAATATATCCATGCATTAGAATCAACATGGAAAACGTGGACTTGGCATCTATGAACCAAAGATTCAATTGGCATGAAATGTTCTCAACGTGATCTTAGATGCCGCACAGGGAAACAAATAAAAATGTACAAGCAAGTGCACATATGAAAGGGCATTGAAATTTTAGCTCTGGAAATTGATTTTAGTTAGTTAAAAGACATTTTTTTTAAGTGCAATGATTTTATAACATGAAAGAAGTCCTAGAATAGAAGTAAAATCATATCCTATAAATAGTTATAAGACCATGATTAATGAAATTGTGGGATTTTTCAAAGAATATACAAGTTACAAACTTACAGTATCACATAATGCCAACATATCATATATCCCATTTGTATTGGAATGAACTCTAACAAGATGCAAGATGCAACATTTCATGATTGCCAATATGTGATACCATAAAAAATCTATCTACCACTACTTAGTCAAGAACTTCATATTTCCAGGGTAAGTTCTGTATGGATTTAATTGTCTTATATATTAAGATAAACTCATTCTATTTAATAGAAGTGATGTGGAGATGCAATGAGCACATCTACTTCTATCCTTATAGAATTTCAATAAAGAATAATATACTAAGAAGAATCATTGTACCTTAAATAGCATCTCCCAGATCATTCACCTTTGTACAATTTTGTGGAAGCCAAACTTCAAAGTTGAAGCTGAGATTATCAACCGAAGCCTCATAACATACATAATGTGGAATGCGAGGAATAATCATTCAAGAGAGTCTCTAAACATAGTAGCATGTTAAGCCCTTAATAGATATTCATTCAAAGTTGGCCTATACTTCCCTAGTTCTCTCAAGCCCGAGCTAGAAGCAAGCCACTCATAGATGATGTCAGAGAGGGAGGATCAAGGATGGAATGAATGCTATGAAGCTATATATAGATGTGTTTCACTGTCTTCCTTCATTTCCATCCTAGCATACTGATAGTAGCAAACAAAAGAGATTGAATATCACTATGGGAAGGCTAGAAAATAAAATAAAATAAAAAGATAAAAATGAGTGCCTAAAATAAGACCTTTGAAGTTTTCTTTTGATTTTAATAGGCAACTTATAAACATATCAACCATTTTACACACATCTATAGCCAAACGCCATCTTTATCCCCCTTCCAAAATCTAAATAAGAATTAGAATAAGAATTACATGGGGGAATTGGGAGGCTAAGGATTTCAACTCTGAGGAACACCCTCTGTTCAATTTTGTGAAGCCATGTCGTTCTTGAAGCCACGCATCTGTGAGATGAGGAAGACACAGTTGTAGAGTCTAGATCATGCACCCTTATTTCAAGCGACATCCAGAGGCATGAAAAAGAGGCTAAAACTTCCATGACCTGCAAATGGTGGCGAGGCTAGCCCTATCCCTATAATTCAAGAGTGAAAACAATACAACAACTCAACAATTTTTTTTTTTACTAGTAATTATAACCATTATTAATATGGCATTGATACTAATAATTATGTAGTGAGGGGCCTTTACATGCAACTCCATATTGAAATTGGATTATGTATTAGTATTTCACTGAAACATCAAAAAGTCCTTTCAAAACCAAAAATCTATTATTATACCTGCATAGTATAACCCATTCAGTTTTGGCTTTGACTGGGTATTAGTTTGTCTTTGACAAAAAAGTTATGATGCTTATCCATAGTTTAACATTATGAATTCGACTTATATTATTTTTTAACATTATTGAAATTTAATTATTTCTAAGATGATTGGTTGAGATCTTATTATGGGTTGTTTAGTAACTTCTATTTCTATTAGTTACTATATTTTTGTTTCTAGTTTTATTTCCTTTTCATTTAACTTTTTGATTTTTGTTTTCTATTATTTCTATTTTCATGAATTTTTTTTTTTTCACAATATTTTGAATTTAAGTGACTTATTATTATATCAAAATTCTAGACAATTATATATATTAATAAAAATAAAACACACGCATATAGTTATGTGTTTGATACAAACAATATTAGTTAATCATATTTCTTTATTTTTGGTAATGGCATTTAACAATATAATATTTTAAGTATTAAGGGGTTTTAGCAGTGCATTATATTAGACATCATTTTTTTGGAATTCAACTGCGTTAAGAACTTCATTCAAGTATGAATATTTCCATGAAAGATGGTAATACTTGAATGACTTACTTAATGCATTTGAATCCTAGAAAATGATATCTAATATGATATTTTATTAGTTGTTTTATTTTTGTAATGAAATCTTTGTCTTTGTGACTTTTTTATTTTATTAAACTATATTTAAGCGAAACCACAAGTACTAACTATTATATAGCTCTTATTATATTTATATTTGAATCCAAATCAAAACATATATTAAAACTTCAATCAAAATAATATGAAAAATTAAAAATTAACTAATTTAAAAAAAACACAAATTCATTAATTTAAAATTGAATGAATGTTTCAACAACATTTCCATCCTTGTATTTCAGCATTGAATAAGTACTACATCCAATTGCAAACCTTCCTAAAAACAGCATCCCCTTCAACATTAATTTAATATGATATTAAAAAATGTAATTAAAATAATTTTTATTTTAAAAAAAATTTATGAGAGTTGATTATTTAAAAAAAAAATTATGAGAGTTGAGTATTTCTATTATTTATTTAATTGATAACTAACAAGAATGTTCAAACACATCGATATTGAAACCCCTTTTAGCTTCAATTCAACGAACTCCCCATGATCCGTTTAAGTTCAAATATTCCCAAAACATAGTTTATCCGTTTGTACAATCTATATAAATTATAATCATATTGGTTTTACGCAAAAATAAATAATTATATTCAAATTATTCATCAAATATTTAAGTACGTCTCACATTAATGAATAATTGAATAGAAGTGCGACATTATTTTGATAAGAAATGTAGTGTCCATGAAATTAACAAATATTAGTAATGGCTTTGAATGCTTAAAAAAAAGGTTGATAAGTTTGTTAATAAGGTTGATAAGTTTGTTAATTTGGAAAAGTAACAAATATTAGTAATTGTTTTAAAAAAAGGTCGATAAGTTTGTTAATTTGGAAAAGTAGTATGAGGGAGGTATTTGTAAACGTATATGTCATATGTTTTACATTTTCAAAGATAGAAATGTCAATCTTTGAAAAGTCATGCATGAGCTCCTAATTATAATTATAATTAATTATTATCCACATCCAAATTAAAAAGTATAAAAATTGTATTTACGTTTGTTTTAATGTTTATATATTTTAATTTAAAATAAACTATTGTTTGGTGATGTTATAAATTATTTTATTTTATGTAGAATAGTACACCTTATTCATTCAATTCGTTTTTTTTCACTTCTAATTTTTATTATAGAATTTAAGTTTTATATTATAATAAACATAAAATATATTTTAAATAAATCATTTAAATATAGCAATAATATTTTTAAATATTTTTATTGACTAGGATTTGGCTATTGTTTAAAAATGTATATATATGAATAAAATTTGGATGATAAACTAATTAGAAAATATTTTTTAATTAAAATTGATTAACATAGGCAACTATCCTCCATCCCAGATTATGTCATACTTCTAGGGATGCTAATAAAGATTGTTTCGTTGATTCACCATTTTGGTTTCTAACATATCTAAGTTTATAAAACATTAAAAACTAAAAAATAGAAATAGTTCACATTCTGAATATGACTAGGAAAACTTGAAGTCTTAAGTAACTTGTATAGTTTTTATAAACATATCATGAAGTACACTAAAAATTTCAGAAGGTTGTAAAAGCTCATCTGATAGATGAATTCAACATTTCCAGGTAGAGATTGTTGTGCACACCATCACAAGAGATATCATTCATGCCTCTCCCTGCCCTTGTGTGTGTTACTATTCACTGAACTCTTCTTTGAAATATCAATGCAACTTTTAATATAAAAAAAATGAAGAAGAGGTTTTCCCACTAAGAGTTGCAGTTGGCATGATCAAGAGTGAAAACAGACAAATCATAGATGAAAATGAACTTTCCTTTCAAAATGCTTGCAGCTGGCATGCTCAAGAGTTCCTTCCAAAATTAAAAAATGCTAAAACAATAAAATAGAGAAATTAGAGTTAAAAAAAGGAACTTTCTTCCAAAATGACGAAAATGTATCTGTACATTAAAAATACCTAAATTATACATTTGGGTTCCTAGATAGCCTCACATTTCCTATCAGCCATAATATGGAAAACAAATTGCTATTGCACCTTTCTGGATACTGTCTCTCAAATTCTAGGTCACAAGAGATGTTGTTGTACAAATATTGCTTAAATACTTGAAATCTAATCTAAATGAATATCAGTCTGTAAACATATTTGTAATATGGTTATTGAAAAAAAATAATGTGAAAATATTTTCAGTAGCTCAATGCGATCTTCTTCCTTAAGCCTTGTCCCTAGTTAAATTACAACTACTGCAACAACTCTCGTAGCTAAACAACACATACCCTTCAAATTCAATGAACGTCTCAAAATTTCATATAAAATTCTAGCTGCATTAGAATCACCTGCTCCACGAGTATATACATGGATGCTCAATTATAACATCCCTACACAAAATAACATCATGGGAATGATGTTATTATTCTCTAAAATTAGATCATCATTAATATAAATTATGTGAAAAAGTTTAAATACATCAGCAAGTCTAATTGAGGAAAATGCGTGAGTTTTCGTTATAAAGGGGCAATTAGACTTTAGAATAAAAAAATACTTTTGGAGGAAGACTATTATGGCAGGTAGCTGGAAGAGATTATTTGCCCTTAGTTGCCATCCACCCTTTGTCAAGATATTTTTTTAAGACTGTATGTGCTGAAGAATTTTGAGCAATTGCTTGTTGTTACTAACCGTCACTATGTTTTACTAAGATATTTTCATCGGTTCACATATTTTAAGGAAAATATGAGGGGAAAAACAAATACTTAAAAAATTATTTAAAATAATAAAAATGTAAATTACCCATAAATATATAGTTCTATATCTTACTCTCCATACCCCTAAAGCAACCAACTCATAGTCTTGTTTGAGAAGAGTTCCAAGTTTTAACATGTATAGGAGAGTGCATTAATTTAAAAATTTATAAGAATGGAAGTGTTGAGTGGATGTTTTTAACTTTATATGTTTTAATTATATTTGTTGTATAGATGCTTTAATTAAAAAATTAAAAAATATGTATATATATATATATATATATATATAGATATAGATATAGATATAGATATAGATATAGATATAGATATAGATATATATTTTCCCGTAGAAAAAGTCGTAATTTCTATTAGCATAGGAAATTACATTCTGTAGATGCAATGCATATCCATATGAGGCTGACTGCCTCCCGGATAGTAACAAAATAAACACAGTTTGTTTACAACCATGTACAAATAGCACAAAAAAATCAACAGTTTTTGTCTCCACGCAGGGAGTGGTAGAGGCAGAAAAACTGGATTCCGGTAGTAAGTGGAGGACTCACCCTTCAAGTTTTTCTCCCTTTTTTTTTTCAACCTTGCGCCACTCTCCTTGAGTGGGCTCAATCATGGCTATGACTAACTGTGTTTCTGATTTCTGCGAGGCTGTTTCCTTGTCTGAGTCTGAAGTATCTGAGTGGTGATGTCGTTTGGTCCCTCCCATATTTAGATCCTCGCTTCGCTTTTCTACCTGATTTGAGTGGGACTGTGAAGCCTTGTTTTCTGGTGAGGTTTCCTTCTGGGTCTCCATTTCTTGAGAAACCTCGGCAGTTGCTGCATGGGTATCTTCCTCTTCTGCTTCTGATTCTTCGTCCTCTGAGTCAGGGGGGGGAAATTGCCATCCTCTCCTTGGCTTCCCTTTCTGCTTCTTTTTACTGTTTACTTTCTTGGCTTCTGGACATGTGCTTTGTAAGTGTCCTGTCAGCCTACAGAGCCTACATCTGAAAGCAGTGTTTTCATAGTCTAGTGCTTGCAGCCAATTTTGTTGTTTGTAAATCAGCCTTATGTTGTCCGGCAGCCCTTTGCTTAGATCTACTTCCACACAAATGCGTGCAAAAGTGTAGACCTTTTCATCAATCCTTTCCAGATCTGTTTTGATGTATTTCCCTATGTTGTTCCCAATGCCTTCCAATACTCGTTCACTCCAAAAGTGAAGGGGGAAGTTGTGTAGGCGGACCCAGACCGGCACTTTGGAGACGGTCATTTTGTTTGGATCGAAATCTGGAAACCATGGGGTCATAAACAACCCCGATGTTCCCCAAAACCAAGGCCCTGTACTGATCATTGTATCTCTGACTTCCTGGGATGCAAATCTAACTATAAGAAACCCCTTGGAGCATAAATGTATATCCCATTCCAAAGTCCAACTGGTGAAGATCCAGTGAAATAGATCCATTGTTTTTGGCCAAAAACTATTAAAACGACAGATTAGGGCCTGCGTTTCATAATCCTTGACGAAATCATCAAGCCCTGTAGAATCCAGGTTAAGGGCTGGAGTTTTCCCTAGCTGATCTACTATGTATGGCCTAGGTGTATATCTTTCTTGATCTGGAGAGGACCTTGAGTCTCTGTTGCCCTGTAAAATGTTTTTGTAGGAGGAACCTCCCTTGGGTTGAGGCTGAGGTGATGTCCTTTTCCCCTTGTCTCCTCCCGAGGAGCTTGGCTATCCCTGAGACAGAGCCCCTCCTCTTAGCCTAAGGTTTAAAACAATGATTGTTCCAGGACTCATCTCATAGCTTTTCAAGGTTCTACAATCCTGGAGGGACCACCTACCACTGACCAAATGTTGGATCTGGACTGGGTATCCCATCACTGCCCATATTTGCTGTTTCAGCTGCAAGATGGTGCTTTCTGCATGTACCCATACTAAATAGGTTTTCCCCTCAGGGGTTTTTACAAAAATCTGAAAACGAGTTGTTGTTACTTGTAGCTGGGGCTTTGACTGAGTTCCTGATCCACCTAACCCGGTGTCGCAGCTAATTTCCATGTGCTCTGGCTGTGGAATATCTTCCAGATCTAGCCTCGTATTGGGTCATTTTTCCTTATGCATGTCGAGGTCTTCAGACCCTCTGCTCGATCTGTGCTTATTGCGGACTCGCCTATGGCCCTTCTGCTGTCGATTTGCCTTTGGAGTCGGGTCTGTGTGCTCTGGCTTTGTCCTTCCAAGCGCTGTTCGCCCTTTCGACCATTTGTTGTCGCCCCTCGTTGGATCGGTGGGAGGCAGAGGATCAGCGTCCCTGTGGAGGCTTCCCTTTCGCTTATTGGCTAGATTGATTAGATCCAGGCCATATCTGCAATATTTGTGGATAGGGGAGAGCGGATCTACACCATGCAGCCCCCCTTTCTTCTCTTCGACAACAAATCCGATGAGAATGCCTGCATGTCCAAATACGGTTGTCGTCCAAATCATGCATCTGACAGAGTCGATTTTGCAAGGGTCGATAGGAAAGGTTGAAATAGCTGATCCCCTACCAGTCGATCTATCAATCCCCTTTCCATCACATCTTCCAAATATCATAAGACAAAATTCATTGCTGGGCCACTTGGTCGTAGAGGCAAGGGCCGTTGCTGCATACCTGTAGGTTTCATGGCCTACGGATTCAATAGACGGAGAGATGTCGGCCCACTCAGTCTGATCGCCAGCCAGTAGAGAGGTTATGCAGTTGGCTTCCTGCTCGGCCATGGCTTTTCCGCAACGCCTCTCTTCCATATATATATATATATATATATATATATATATATATATATAATCGTTCATTTGTGTTATTTTTTAATTAGATATGGATAAAGTTACACAGGAGGATTGATTTTTGTTGGGTTTTTCATGTGCTCTCTCTTGGACTAAAAAATGGTTGTAATTGTGGGTGGATCAGTCTCGTGACGATTTATTTCAATAAGCTTGTAAAAAGTGGTACTAAGTCTTCAAATTAGTATGGGTGTTAATGATAGCAAGAACCAAGATTGCTACACAATCATGATAATAAAAGGTTTTAGTTATGAACGGAGAATAATCGACGTGCCTCTTTTGTGTCTGTCTAGATATTGAGTTTTCAATTATAAGATTTATCACTTCTAAAGTTACCTTTATATTAAAGATATTATCTTATTTTTTATTATTTAAATTTAGAAAATTACCTTTAATAATTGCATAAAGATCTTATCTAATTATTTTATGCTTTAGATAAATTTCAGAAAGAAAGTTAACTCTCAAAAGATTAAGTGTATTAGTCATTTCCTTCGTATTATATTATATATTAGAACGAGAAATAATGATTGAATACATTATTTTTGGCCAAACGTAAAACACAAATTTGGATTGTAATTTTATTATATATATTTTAGTAATATTGAACATGATTTATTATTCATCTTTATTTTTAATTAAATAATTTTTTAATTTAGAAATATATACTTTTTAATTTATAATATTTTAATAATATAGACTAAACAACCTAAATCTAAAACAACAATTATTATTTCAAACTAAAATAAAAATTTTATATTCATTCACATTTCAGTTTTACATCGCCTAGCTTGAAAACACATTTATTATCTCCTCTCACACTCCTCTATGATGAAATAGGGGTGGTTAACATGCGAAAAGAGTCGAATGATCTCCTCGGATTACATGAAAGCAATGTCGAGTCAAACATTCATATTCCTTTAGGAGATCCCCTACTCTCATTGATTCAACATAGCCATTTAATAAGTGGAAGATATAATTGGTCTCTATCACTTCCCCATGAACAAAGTTGAATCAGATATCACAACTCAGTGATATACTCCCATTCCTAGCGATCTCCAACAGACTCTATTACATGGATGATGTTTAAAATGATCTATTCTAAAGTCGCAACATTGAACGCTAAGATATTTTTGAGCCATGCCAACTTCTATGAAATAAATAGATATATGGGTTTACTTCTCTTTTAGGTTTAGGGTTTTCTTCCTTTTAGTGTTGGGATTTTCTTCTTAATTAGCCTCCAAATGCTCTTCTTGTTAAGCAACCAATTTAGCTTCCTATTTAGAGCCAATAATAGCTCCAAGTATGGCTTCCAATTTAACATCTAATTTTACTTTCATTTTAGCGCCACATTATACTTTCATTTTAAGAACTCATGATGCTTCCTTTATACTTTCATTTTAAGAAATCATGATGCTTCCTTTATAGCTACCATTTATTATTTAATAATTTGTATTTCAGTTAAATTAGTTAAGTATATCATGCCTATTAAATATGTTTTATGATTATAAAGTAATTCATATTGCACTTGAAATATTTTATAGCATACAATTTATAAATATTTTTTAGAGAAATGGACATCCATACAAACCAACAACATTTTTTTAAACTATAACCCATATTTTTATATTGTTAATAAATAAAATAGTTGGTCGTGACTAGCTACACATAATGTAGGCCCCAATTCACATCATAGAGATTTCCATAGCGTAGCCCTTTCAGGTTTCATATACTTAGAAACAACACCACAATGTTGGCATGAAATATATATATATATATATATAGATATATATATATATATAAACTATAACGAATATTTTTATATTATTAATAAAAAATATTGTTTCTATGTCACTAGCTTCACATAATGCATCCCCATATAATATATGTAAAAATGGTATCATTCAAAATGATACATGTCAAAATGATACAACTCAATATGGTAATGTAGGTGAAAATGATACATATGACAATAAACATTAAAGGGGACATCACAACGATTTATGAACGATGATCCATGATTAAGTCTATATGATAAATGTCTATAGCTATGATAAATTTCACTAGCTACTACCAACTTATTGCTCATCATCATCACCATCATGTGTATCATGATCATCACTGTCATAATCATCATCAATGTCATCATCATTGTCGTCTACCTCGGTGTCCTCTCCATCTACCTCATCATCATTATCTTGAATGTTTGAACCATACCCAACATAATCTGGAATGATCTTAAGATTAACTCAATCTTCTCGAAGACTCGTGTTCTACAAGAAAAACATTCAAAATGAAAATTTAATTATTTCATCTAATATTTAATATATATTTGTTATATTTCTAATATTACAACATATGAAGCGAAACCATAGTCATATTGTACCATATCAAAGTGCAAATATATACCATAATAAAATTTCAGTTAAGTTATAACTAATATGCCATTACAATAATGTAAGACATGCAAAAAATCTAATTAGAGTTAGTAAATCATGGAGGAGGATAGAGGATCGAAGTGTAGGCACTACTTTCCAGAGGAATGAGCAGGTGTAGCAACAAGAAGGGGGCAAGTGTCAATGATAGATATAGAAATTGGCCCTGGAGAAACAATGCTTGGAAGGATTATTTTTCTGACCATGTCGCTATGGAGAGGGGGGATGTAGCACTCCTCTCCTAGGCTATTTTAAGAGATCTGGAGCAACTAAGCTGCCTAACTACCCCTACAACTAGTGTACCAAAGTCTTGATGACCACATAAAGATGGAAAATGGTTACCAAATACATGGGTATAGAAGGAGGATCGAGTGGCTCATGGATGAGAAACATTTTTGTATTGGGCGCCTGTTGGAGCTCAATTTTTCTTTTTGTGAAATTTTGCTGAAACGGTTAAGGTTTCCTATTGATAATTAATGTAATTTGGGAAACTTATTACAGAATTTTCCTAACCTTATAAATTTTTAAGATGCATTCTCAAATTATATCACATGAGAATCGAGAGATTCTCGTTATGAACTTATCATTGTAATATGAAATTATAAAGCGATGTGCTTTCTATGCACGGAGATAGACATATAGAAACAAATAGAGAATGATAGAAAGGGAGAGCATTGAAATTGTAAATTAGTATCTATCATTAAATCTCAATCATTCATGGTGACATACCTTTCTATTCACTAGATTGTGTGTTGTGCAGTGTACTAGCCCTTGCTAGGAGGATAGGGCCCTTCTTCTTAGCAGGGTTCATTGGTTAGGAAAGTATTGTGTCTTTTTTATTTATTTCCTCTCAATTATAACTAATATGTGATTGTTGTTACGGTTATTATTAGACTTTTTGATGCTTTAGTGATTGCAGAATCCTAACCTTTGTATTATGTGACAACATATGTCTTGCACTGGTCCCTTTGTTAGTGTGAAAATTATTTAATTACCATTATATTTTGATGGTGTGTTAATTTCATTTGAATGTGTGTTCCAATATTTGTTAAGAGAACGATTTTCACGAGTGACGTTCATTTCTTAATAAGAGTGACTCTGTAACAAAGTTGTTTTATTCTGCATTGTGTGTCTACTTCTTGAGATTCTGAGAAAGGTTTGATAATGTAACAACCAAAGCATTAACTTGTTGAGAGTGTGATTACAATGATTGAGCTTGAGATTCATCAGAACTAGTCATCATTTTAACTTTCATATATATATATATATATATATATATATATATATTGTAAGCTACGGTATGACCTTTTCTATTATATACAGCAAAAATAAAATATACATTCGCAGGTGACCTCAACCCTCCTTGTAGGGAAACCGGGTCTGTTGGTCACCCATAGTTTGACAATGTCCACTTGCCATCTTAGCTTGAAAAATAACATGTTTAAAACTATAGCAGCATCCTATCTACATTCTGTCTCTTAATGCCTAGTCGCGAATACATATAAAAAAACTGCCATACTGGCTGGTTCTGTAATGCTTATCAAAAAATTCAAAAAACAACAGAGCAAAACATTCATTCTACCATGATTTCTTGCTTAATTTCCTCCTCAAGCTTCGCCTTGGTTAATTCCTTCAGCATGCCGCGAATTTCCTCCATGTTGTTGTCCTGCTTCCTAACTTCCATATATTTTGAATAATATTATCGCAATAATAAAACATACCGAGATTGACAATTAATGTGAAGAGTTTGAATTACTTCTTTGAATTAGAAGGACAAGTGTTCTACAAAAGGACAAGCTGAGGAAAAACATATACACAAATTTCACATAATTAAACTTGAAGTAAAACATGGAATTTCATATGAAATTTGAATAAGAATTCTTTAAGGGTCAAAGTAAACGTATAATATCTCAAAAGTGTTTAGAATAATTAAATAAATAATCTACAATTTGAATCAAAGAAATTTCTCAATAAATGAAGTCTGGGTGTCAATTTTAGTGAAGCAATGCAATTTTAGCCTACTTCACAAAAATGCATGCCCAACTGAAATTTTAAGGCTAAATTGAATGATTTGACTTGGAGAGTACTTTTTTACTCATAACTAACGTTAATTTTGCACATATAAGTTTTTGTTTTGCTAAAAAAATATGCCTAATTGGTCGATTTCGTAGGGTTAAAGTCAAGGTTTGTGTGCCTCAAATAAATGATACTAGGACATATACTTAGTTAACCATGAGATAATGATCATTACGATCTAAATATAAAATCATTTTATGCAACATGCCATAGTCATTTTCATTAAGGAAATGCTGTACACTGAAATCCTATTTTATTTGAGTAGAAATTGATCATATGTGCCAATGGTCATAAACGGAACAAATATGCACTCGTAGGCCAAACCAATTACAGTATTAGTAACAAAAATCAAAATGGGACATGATTGGACAATTCCTAACCTTATGATATAACATTGCAACATGTCTTACAAATACCCTACGTAACTAGGTTTCCCACTTATACACAAGTTTCAGATAATGCAAGTTAAAGTAAGAATTAGAATGTTGTATAAAATCTGTAGTATACATATTTAAGATAAGTTAAAGAAAAAACGATGTAAAAGTGTGTAAAATCACTAATTAAATAATCTACAATTTTAATCAATCATATTGGCCAATAAATGAATTATGGTCATGCCTTTTAGTGACGAAAAATAATTTTGGCTTGCTTCACAAAGATGCAGGCCCAACCTTCATTTCAAGGCCAACATTTTTTGCTATGAGGATATTTTCTCTTGAATTTGTAAGGCATGTTCTTAGTGTCGACCAAGTACATTTTGTTCCTATAGAAAAATGGTATATTTTTAAGATAGAGAGGACTTTAGGTCCATTTATTGTAAACAATAGAAAATCCATTCCACAGGTGGAAGTGATGATGAAGGAGTTTGGCTTTGATAAAGGAGAAAGGTGGTAATATGAACATCACCATATGATTTCTCATAAGAAGATGGAAATTAGTTTTGCACCTTATATACATGAAAGTAGACAAGAAATTGAGAAAATGGAAAATCAAGATACTTGGCCATGTTGTTGGGTGCAACAGTTAAAGGATGTTGAAACCCCTATGGTAAACGAGAATACTTTGAATGGGACTGGTCCTAAACAGATAGATGTTGAGATGGAATACTTGAAGTCACAAAAGAGGACCAAAATCCCAATGGAGGATGAAGAAGAAATACAAATAAAATTAACAGAATGACCTCTAAAAGAGCCTGGGTTTCAAATGTAGTTGGGAAATCCATGGAATACTACTTCCTCTTCTATCTCCATTCATTTGGAAACATTCACAATAGAAGTGATTCCTTTTTCATTTGAAAATTTGCAAATGAATTATCAACAAATTAAAGAAAGAAGTTATAAAATGAGAATTAATATGGCAACAGAGCATCAAGACCCTGTTGCAAGTCATATAATATGAGATGCGATCATTACGGAAGAACATAAAAATTCCTACAACTGAGAACACTCAAACAATTGAGTTGTCTCAAGTTGAAGAAAAGGAGTTATTAATAGGATAATTAGTTGACAGAAATAAAGACATATTTATTTCGTAGGAATAAGTACAAAGCTTACAATAGTAAATTTAATATCGTGTTTGCACCATTATGGTTCGAACTGAATTAGATGAATCCTCGAAGTAATTAACAAAGGTCATGGAAGAGCTTAGAATTGCATAATTTGAACTAGAGAAAACCCAAGATGATTTGTTCGTGGTAAGGTGATGCAGGAAAATTGTAACTTTTCATATTCCCTAACCCGTGGGTTATGATCCCACAACAATTTGTTAATTTTTCTATTGTGCAATGATCTCGTTCGTCTTGTCGAAGTTTCCTTCGCAGATGTCGATCGCAATATCACAGATCACACCAACATGTGACTCTTCATCGCATTCCTAAGACTCCTCTTCCCATATGCGATATGCGATAAGCACAACCGGAACCCAAATAAAGTAAACCAGCATCCATAACTTCTTGGGTTCGCTCAGTCCCAAGCCTTATCGGCTTCAATCTCCGTCATTGATTGCACCTTTCAATTTGATGGTTGATGATACCCCCAAGCATCGCACATCGCAAATCACATTTTCTTAAGGCCAAGGTTCATCCACTCATGAAATATTGTGATGTGAAATTAATCAGTGATCCTCCACCACTTGATCAAGGCACACTTGATCTAGCTGTCAGTAGCGATATCGCATAGGAATCTTACACGATGTTTACCCACCCTTACAAAGCTGATAAGGATTATAAATCCTTAATCTATAAATGTTCGGGTCTATTATGAGATTATTGTCCAATCACTTTATGACCTGATATCCGTTGGATATACGTGGTCATCAAATCTACGGCCTGCGGGTCTTCAACTAGTACATGGATTACCAAACAGCTTAACCCCCGCAGTTTACTGTGACATAACCATTTGAAAATGAGATCGACGGCTAGGATTTAGTGTGGGGCTTCAACCATGATCAAGACATTCGTACACTCCTATGCCTTGCAGTTGTTGATCACCATCGATCTAACATATCTATCGATCTGATGATCCATATCTATTCCTTCGCTCAACATTCTTCTCACTCTGAAATCCGCTTAATCACAATTTCACTTCGTCATGGTTCCACTCTTCCACTAAACTTGGTGCTTCCACTAAATTTCCTTCTCACCTCCAGATCGACTTGTTACCATGTCTAACTCTGCCAACTCCTTTCTCCACTTAGAAACAGTGTGCCAAGACTTCTCTGATTTATTTACTCTGCCTTGAACTCGAATACATAATACTCTCTGTGTTATTTCCCTTCTAGATTTCATAATTCGTTCTTTACTTGAACTGTACATACATCTATTAAATTCAAACTAGAATCACATGGATTCTACCCAGATGGTAAGTCTTTTATCACTCAGAAAGACTTTCGGAAATTCAACTTGAATTCATTCATCATGGTTTATCACATAGAAACAATAAATTTACAATTACAGATCACTCAGCACATAAAAGGAATGACACACACAGTCACGATGAATTCAATTTCCTCATTCGTTAAACAAATGTAAAGATAGAAATAAAAAAATCTGTTTTACAATCTATCTTTGGCCTGATCTACCTTTACGTGGTCTGCATCAGTGGCCCTTTCTCATTTCAATGCCGGTAGGCTCACAATCCAACCATCCAATCCCTAAATCTCTCACTAACTAACTCTTTTAAGCCTTCGATACTTACAAATTATACCCAAAATTATTCTGTTAACAAATTTTGGTTCAAATCCTGAATAATTTCACCTGAATCATCAATATCCTAATCTAATCCCTAAAATCATGAAACTAACTCCTAGTTCCTCTAACTCACACACTATTCTTGAAATCTCTCTTAATGAGAAGATTTAATTACAATATCCTCACTATTATACAACCCTCATAAAAACATAGGAAAATAAGTAATTAATCACTCTTTAGGGAATCAGGTCCGTTGGAACACAAGACCCCATGCTTACTAAAATGCAATGGTTTTTCTGACCTCCTGGTCATAAGTTTGGATAATTGATTCCTCCTAGATCCTAGACTTTATATTATAATCTATCTTTGCTTGTCATCCATTCTATTGATGTTGTTGTCTGCTATTGTTCTCCAGGTCTCCATACCTTATGCCATAATGCTCCACTTGCCATGTTGTCATAGTTTGCTTCTATCTTCCTCTTGTTGTTGCTTCTTTTCTTTCTTGCTCTTGTCTTCTTCTGAGATACTTTCATCATTAACCTTCTGGCCAACTCAAATTATTTGTCCAGTATATCCTCTGTCTGTTGGTTACCTTCAACTCTTAATTTCTGAATTTTCATTTTTACTGTCACCCTTGCATCCCTACCCTCTTGTCCACTATTGCCTTGCACCTTTTCAGCTACTGCTATATTGTCCTTCAAGACAATTTTCTACTTCTATTTACTGTACCTGTCAACTTATTCTTGACTGTCATTTATGACAATTTCTTTGTCATCCTTCATCAACAATTTATTCTGAATATTTATCGTCTATTGTTCTAGCTTTCTCCTTTCAGAGTCTAACTCTCTATATAACTCAATGATTTTACTTGGAGTAAAATTTGGAAATTTTACACAATCTCCCATTTCTTCATTTGCTATTGACCAATCATCAGATGGTCCTTCTTCCTCTGCTAAATTTTCCTTAACATCTTTCAGTAGATGTTCTTTCTCTTCTTCTTTCATTTGGTTGTCCACCTGTGCCAAATATGTTCTAGTTTCTGCAACAAAATCTGCAATCATAAGACAGTTGTCAAAATAAAAAATATAAGGCCTTTGTGCCTCTTCTTCCTTTGGAAACCTTTCAGTATGTTGCTATGATATTTCCTTTAACTCCTTTGTCAACACATTAGTAGGCTGATTCAAACTCAAAGAATTCTTGACACTGTCAACAACTCTCTTTTCCACACCATCTATTTTAAAGATGCCTGTCTGCACTTGTTCACTGTAGTGAGCTATTTCTTCTCGAGTCCCATTGTCATGCTCTTCTTCAAAACATTCATCTTCTGGAAGGTATTCTTCCATGTTTTTGATAGCTTTAAAAGACTACCTATCTTCTTCCAAACCTGCAGCCCTACACAAGTTATCAGTTTTAAAAACACAAGAACTTATGGTATCATTTGATGCTTCAGCCATCAAGTCTTCTGGGTGCTCTGAATCATTGATATCATTCAACTCCTCTGTCTCTTCGTTACTTTCAAAATGTTATGGTCCATGTTCTAGTTCACATACCAAAACTTCAAAACCTTCTCCAACATTTTCCTTTTGTTGTAGCTCAACTCCTTTGAGCTTCTTTGTCTTAAATTTGACATCTACAATTTGTTCAAGCTCCCTCAGCTCCTTTATTAACTGCATATTTTCTTGCTGATTCCTCTTCTCTTGTAGCCTCTGCCACTTCACTTTCATTCTCATGACATAACCATATTTCTGGTCCTTCTCATTTCTCTACAACATTTCCATTAATACTTCAAGTTGAACCGCCATCTCAACCATTTTTTTATCATATTTTTCGTGACTCATTCTTGTGCCATTTTCCTTGGAATCTTTGTTCTTTTTTCGTCCGCTGTGGTCTCTTTCAGAACCTCTACTATGACTATCACTAGTCATCATCCTTTCCATCTCTATGAGTTCCTCACTCACTTCACTATGAGCTATGCAAGCCTCTACAACAGCAAGTATTCCTTACAGCCACTTACCTCACCAAGCTTTCCTCTATACTTGGTCTTTTGGAAAGTATTGGTCCTCTGTCTGGAGCCTCGTTGAGCATTTTCCTCTGCTCCTTCTAGGCTTCAACTCATATGCACTTCTAAGAACACAATTGTCCTCTTCTATTTCAATCACAATGAAATACTTGGTTCTAACCACCTCTTCTTTCACTTAGAAAGTCTTATCAGCTTACTTCATTACCAAGAAATTCTACCCACATCCTCTGTGGAATTTCCCTTATGATCTTCTTGTGAGTTGCAACAATACCTCTGTAGTAACAAGTCTCCTTCTTGCTAAATATGTCTCACTAAGCTTCTCTCCTCTCAGCTCAGCCTGTTAGCATTTCTCTAGTTCTTTCCTATGGAACCAATTGAACACTCTTTTCTCTAGGTTGGTGAAATCTTCTCACCTTCTTATGATGCTACTTGTGCATTAATATAGAGACCACAAACTATTCAATCTTCAAATCAGATTAAAATAAAAACATATCATCTCTCCTTCAAGATCTTTGTTTGATCTTGTCCCCCCATTCACCTGCACTTTGAATGGACTAATTCTTTATCCAGCTCTCAACTGTATCTTCAAACTCTGGCACTCTTCAAGAACTTGCAAAAGTTCCTCTTACAGTTTAACTACTATAATCCTCCTCCAAATTTTCACTCATTCAATTTCTGCTAATCATTAAACAAACTTGCATACCATCACTCGTCATCAGGATCTCACCACTCGTGCAAATCTATTTCAGCAGATCTTCATATTTCCACCGTGTAAATTTCAACATTCAGCTACTGTCAATCAGATTTAGAATCTGATTCTTTCTTTCAATCTCCCAGCTTTATCTTGGTGAAGTGCTAACTGTCTACAATAATTACTCCTTCGCTGAGTTTTCTTTCATTGTTTCATTCTTGCCCTGAGTTTCTTCAAAAAATTTACCTATTCCTACTTTGATACCAATTTAATGCAGCAAAGTTGCAACTTTTCATATCCCGAACCTGTGGGTTATGAGCCCACAAAAATTTATTAACTTTTCTATTGTGCAATGATCTTGTTCCTCTGGCTGAAGTTTCCTTTGTAGATGTCCATCACAATATCGTGGATCACACCAACATGTGACTCTTCATTGCATTCCTAAGACTCCTCTTCTCGCATGCGATATGCGATAAGTACAACCGGACCCCAAATAAAGTAAACCTATGTCCATAACTTCTTGTGTCTGCTCAGTCCTAAGCCTTATTGGCTTCAATCTTCGCCGTTGATCGCAACTTTCAATCCGATGGTTGATGATACCCTCGAGCATCGCACATTGCAAATCGCATTTTCTTAAGGCCGATGTTCATCCACTCATGAAATATTGCGATGTGAAATTAGTCAGTGATTCTCCACCGTTTGATCAAGGCACACATAATCTAACAGTGAGTAGCGATATCACATGGGAATCTTGCACGACATTTGCCAGCCCTTAAAGAGAGGATAAGGATTATAGATCCTTAAGCTATAAATGTTTGGGTCCATTCTGAGATTAAGGTCCGATCACTTTGTGACATGATATTTGTTGGAAATACGAGGTCATCAAATCTACAGTCTAGGGGTCTTCAACAAGCACACGGATTACCAAACAACTTAACCCCCACAATTGACTGAGATGTAAGCGTTTTAAAATGAGATCGACGGCTAGGATTTAGTGCGGGGCTTCAACCATGATCAAGACATACACACACTCCTATCCCCCTAGTTTTTGATCACCATTGATCTAACAGATATGTCGATCTGATGATCCAGATCTATTCCTCCTCTCAAGATTTTGCTCACTTTGAAATCTGCTTAATCACAATTTCACTTCGTCGTGGTTCCACTCTTCCACCAAACTTGGCGCTTCCACTAAATTTCCTTCTCACCTCCAGATTGAATTGTTATGAATTTCAACTCTGCCAACTCCTTTCTCCGCTTAGAAATAGTGTGCCGAGACTTCTCTGATTTCTTTACTCTTCCTTCCAACTATACCTCTATTTCTTTAACACCACTTAGAACTGGAATACATAATACTCTCTATATTATTTCCCTTATTCCAGATTGCATAATTCGTACTTTACTTGACCTGTACATACATCTATTAAATATAAACTGGAATCACATAGATTCTACCCAGACGGTAAGTCTTTTGTCCCTCAGAAAGACTTTTAGAAATTCAGCTTGAATTCATTCATCATGGTTTATCACACAGGGTCCATAAATTCACAATTACAGATCACTAAGCACATAAAATAAATGACACACACAGTCACAATGAATTCAATTTCCTCATGCATTAGACAAATGTATAGATACAAATAAAAATTTGTTTTACAATCTAGCTTTGGCCTGATCTGTCTTTACATGGTTTGTACCAATGGCCCTTTCTCATTTCAATGCCCGTAGGCTCACAATCCAACCTCATGTCTCTAAATCTCTCACTAACTAACTCTTTTAAGCCTTCAAGGCTTACAAATTATACCCAAAAGGATTCTGTTAACCAATTTTGGTTCAGATCCTAAATAATTTCACCTGAATCCTAAATATCCTAATCTAATCCATAAAATCATGAAACTAACTCCTAGTTCCTACAACTCACACATTATTCTTGAAATCTCTCTTAACGAGAAGATTTCATTAGATTATCCTCACTATTATACAACCTTCATAAAAACATATGAAAATAAATAATTAATCACTCTTTAGGGAATCAGGTCCCTTGAAACACAAGACCCTATGCTTACTAAAATATAATGGTTTTTCTGAGTAGGATGCTCCTGCATCATAAGGGAGTAGTTGAATGCAAAGGAGACACAATATCACATATTATATGAAAATAACGATGAGCTTCCTAGTAAGCATAAGGAAACTCAAGATGAAATCAAAGAGTTTAAAACGTTTAATTAAAGATACATAAATGTTTTGGGATGAAATTATTTAAGAAGTTCATTATATATGGGAGTATATTCTTATAATTCCACAACAAAATATTATGATAAGAGGATCATAAATGAGCATTGATTTATGCAAGACATAAGTATAAAAAGAAGCACTCAAGTCCAAGGAGATAATTAAGTATTTGAATGAAAAATATTGAACAACAGTAAGGGTGAGAGTCAGAATATTTTGGACCAAGCACATGAGTGATGTCGTACCTTAACATGTGGAGGCATGGAAACTTGGGTGAAGGTCAAGACCGTGTGATGGGAGTTCCACCAAAGTATTCATTCCATGAATCGTAATCTTTTATGAAGTGAAAGAAGCTGGCTTGGCAGATTACTGAATCAAAATTTTGTTGCAGAGGAGATCATGTGAGTTGTCAAATAAACAATGGAATTCGAAGTGATGAACACTTATGAGGCTAATACCAAGGTAAAAGGATAAAATTGGGTATTATTGGCTGGGGTGAGACAATTATCATGTGTGAACCATCATATTGAGTTTATGTGAAGGAATATTGTAAACTAAGTTCATGCAGACCCAAAGTGATATAGATTAGAAAACCATAATGGTGGAGTTGAGGTCACAAGCAACCATGATGAATGAGCACGAAGTGTCGAACACCATAAAATACCACCCAAGGGATGATTGAATAACAGAATAATTAGTGAAAGCAAGTCTTCGAGTAATAGAGTATGAGATAAGCATTTGTAGAGGTGTATGTCATATCTTTTACATTTTCAAAGATAGCAAGATAAACCTTTGAATATGAAAAGTCATGCATTAGCTCCCAACTATAATTAAAACTAACTATTACCCACAACCCAATTGAAAACTATAAAAAATATATTTATGTTTGTTTTAATGTTTAAATATTTTAATTTAAAATAAAACTATTGTTTGATGTTGTTATAAGTTATTTTATTTTATGTAAAATAGTATACCTTTTTCATTCTCTTTTTTTTCTTTGACTTCTAATTTTTATCATATAATTTAAGTTTTATATTATAATAAATATAAAATATATTTTAAATAAATCATTTAAATATTATTTTTCTAAAAAAAATTATCGAACTTTTACTTTCTTTTATTACTATAATAATTAGCTAATTAACATAATATATAATTATTATTTAAATTATATAGCAATAATATTTTTAAATACTTTCACTCACTAGGTTTTGGTTATTGTTTAAATATGAATACATATAAATAAAATTTGGATGATAATATAACTAATTTTTTATTTTTTTAATTAAAATTGATTAACACAGACAACACTTTCCATCCCATATTATCTCATGCTTCTAGTGACCCTAATAAAGATTGTTTCATTGATTCACCACTTTGGTTTATAACATATCTAAGTTTATAAAACAATAAAAACTAAAAATTTTAAATAGTTCACATCCTTAATATCGCTAGGAAAACTTGGAGTCTAAGTAACTTGTTAAGTTTTTATAAACATAACAAGAAGAACACCAAAAATTTTAGAAGGTTGTAAAAGAACATCTGATAGGTGAATTCAACATTGCCAATTAGAGACTGTTGTGCACACAATCGCAAGAGACATCATTCATGCCTCTCCCAACCCTTGTGTGTGTTACTATTCGCCGAACTCTGTTTTGAAATATCAATGCAAATGTTATTATAAAAAGAAGAAGAAGAGGTTTTCCCACTAAGACTTGCAGTTGGCATCCTCAACAGTGAAAACAAAGAAATCGGAGATGAGAATGAATTTTTCTTCTAAAATGAAAAATGCTTGTAGTTGGCATGCTCAAGAGTGAAAAAAGAGAAATGAGAGGTGAAAATGAACTTTCCTTCCAAAAAGCAAAATGCTAAAAAAAAAATAGAGAAATTAGAGGGGAAGAAGGAACTCTGCTTCCAAAATGCCGAAAATGTATCTGTACATTCACAGTACATAAATTATAGATTTTGGCTGTCGTATAGCTTCACGCTGCCTATCAGCCCTAACATGGAAAACAAATTCCTATTGCAACTTTATACTGCTCCTCAAATTCTAGGCCAGAAGAGACATTGTTGTACAAATCTTGCTTCAAATACTTGAAATCTGATCTGATTGAATATCAGTCTGTACACATATCTGCAATATGGTGATTGAAAAACAGATAATATGAAAATATTTTACGTAGCTTAATACCATATTTTTCCTTAAGGCTTGTCCCTGGTTGAATTACAACTACTTCAGCAACTCTCGCAACTAAATTACACCTACCTTTCAAATTCAATGAACTTCTCAAAATTTCATATAAAATTCCAACCGCATTACCATCACCTGCTCCACAAGTGTATTTAGGGACACTCAATTACAAAATCCCTACAAAAAATAACATCATGAGCATGATGTTATTATTCTCCTAAACTAAATCATCATTAATACAAATTATGTCAAAGAGTTTAAATATTTGATATAAAACTCTAGCTGCATTAGCATCACCTGCTCCACAAGTATATTCATGGATGCTCAATTATAACATCCCTGCACAAAATAACATCATGGGCATGATGTTATTATTCTCCTAAATTAAATCATCATTAATAGACATTATGTCAAATAGTTTAAATACATCCGCAAATCTAATTGAGGAAAATGTGTGAGTTTTTGTTTTAAAATGGCAATTATACTTTAGAATAAAAAAAGACTTAACGGAAGATGGCCATCCACCCCTTCTCAAATAGTTTTTAGATTGTATTTGCTGAGGATTTTTGAGAAATTGTTTGTTGTTACTGATGCGGGAGCATCAACTCAAAGGGAAATTATTGTAAATAATAGACATAGGGGTCATGCATTTAGGCTTTTATTAGATATTCTCAAATAAAACTAGGAGAGCTTTTAGGCATAAAACTGATGGATGTGGATCAGTAAGGGATAAGGATAGCTTTTCTATTTTAGAATAGGAAAAAGACAGAATAAAGCTAAAAAGATGCTTTTGCCATATGTATGCATTGCATGAGCTTTAGTTGAGTGAGTTTTAGATCATGCTAAGTTAATAAATTAAGAAGCCTCAAAGGCATTGAGCAAGTGTGAGGAGTGAGTGTGAGAAGTAAGGAAGGGTTCTCCTTGGAAGCCTTCGGGCAGTTTATAAAGGGCCATAGATGTGCATATCTGGCCATGAATATAACTGATTGGTTGTTTATGTAATTATGGGTAATTGAATTCAAGTGATATGGATATGTTTGCATATATCTGATTCTAAGATTACACTGAATTTGCATGAAGTGATAATGGGTTTTGTTTTCCTATGCGCAATTATGCATTGTCCGGGTTGTATATCCATCGACGAAATTTGTATGCATGTTATATAATGGTTAAATTGCACATATATATGCCTGTTATATACTGTTGAAACTGCACGCTTCAGGTGATAGACATTAAACTCCTCTACGGATATAGCTGAGAGCGTTGTCCCCACAAAAATTGTGCGTCCCATTTCTATTTACAATTGCAGTTGTCCCATATTTGGGTATCAGTATATGTTTGAGACTATCGGCGTCAGAGACTTGGAAGGTTCGTATGATAGTTTACATCATGGCGGAAGAAAGCAAAGGGACCACGGGTTACCTCTGTAGCCATCAAGTAGCCAGCGCAGAAGGTGAATGTATGTGACAGATATCCCTTGAATAGCTGCGCCATATGAAGATGAGCAAGTTCTGAAATTGGCAGCGGAAATTATATAACCAGTTTCAATTAAAGCGCTGCATAATTAAAGGCTGTTGTCAAGTGTATCTAATTAAGAGATACCGATTTGTATCTGCGTCAATTGGAGATAGCGAAGGTATGTATGTTTAATTTTCGAAGAAGTGTTGTGCATGCGCTCTAATTATTGTTGAAGAAGTGTTGTTACAAACCTTGGTTGTCCAAGTTGGTTATTAATCGGTGGAACTGTATTGAAAGGTGGATATATATATGGTAGCATGTTTATGTTCATTATGTTGCGTAAGACCAATTGATTGTTGTCCGTTATAATATATGCATCGAGTATGAGTTTGCTGGTAGGCCGCATGTATAATGATAGTGGCTGTTCAGTTGAATCTCCATATATACACCACGATTATGCCTTGAAGCACTGCGCCTTATGCAGTTAAGATATGGAACGATTACGCCTTGAAGCGCATGCGTTATTGCATTATTGGCATTTGAATGCGGGTCAAATTAGAACGGTAAGGGTACATTCATGAACCAAACATATGTGAAGGAAAGTATTAAAATTGCTTGTGGAAGCAGTTGTTTGAGGATCCTGGTAGAAGTGGCCTGGGAGAGGCCTGGGCTGCATCAGGTGGTATCAGAGCGGGAATATTTTGTTGAAGAAAGTTTGTTTTTTTTTCATGAGTACAGTCGAAAACTGAAGTATGTTTCTCTGAATGTGTGATGAATGATTTTTTAATCTGATATGAAAACTACACAAGTGAACAGGACTGCAGAAGAGGAAGGAAGACAAGATCATGCAAGGTCTTAAGAGGTGAGATTATTTCTGATTTGAAATTTATGAATTGAAGTTTATGGTTGAAGAGAGAAGGTGGCAGTGAACCTGAAGAATCCAATAAGGAATTGGATAGAGAAGACGACTGAAGTGTTCTCAGGAGAAGATTGCAAAATCCTAGAGGGAGCAAAGGTGTTGCTCAGAGGAAGGTTCTAGACAAAGGACCGTGCTTACCAAAAGACTAAGTAAGGAGAGCTTAGTGAGGTAATATTGCAGCCAGGAGGACTAGCTGTTGCAGAGGCTTGTTGCAAAGGAGAATCAACAGA
Organism: Pinus tabuliformis; assembly: GCA_031772625.1. Taxonomy (NCBI): domain Eukaryota; kingdom Viridiplantae; phylum Streptophyta; class Pinopsida; order Pinales; family Pinaceae; genus Pinus; species Pinus tabuliformis. The sequence goes on along the minus strand of CM062811.1, from coordinate 834,663,430 downwards.
GGTTGAAGAAAGTTGCAGATAAGAGAAGCCTGAAAGAGCAGTGGAGAATGCTCGAAAGGTTCCAGCAGAGGACCAATGATTACCAAAAGACCAGATTCGGAGGGAAGGATTGGTGAGGTAAGTGGCAGCAAGAGAGTTTGCTATGGTAGAGGCTTCATGCAACTCATAGGTAAGGAACTCATGGCGAAGGAGAAGATGACTACTGATAGTCATAGCAGAGGTTCAGGAAAAAGCCACGGTAGAGGACATAAGAAAGAGGATGCCAAGGTAAATGGCAAGAAGATAAGTCCAGAGGAAGTTGAAGAATACATTTGTGAACCAGAACAAGGAGAATTTCTGGGAGATAGTGAAGATGAAGGCTTGAAGACTGAAACTTCAAGTAAGACCAAAGGGTCATATATTTTTAAATCTGACAATTTGTGGATGTTTGCAGGTGAAAGACAAAGAAATGGGATGACTGCAGGAGTTCGAGAAAGAGAGATTGCAGTAATGAAGGCACAATTGCAGGTACTGGAAGAATGGCTACAAGAGCAGAAAAGGAAATGGATCTTTCCACTGAAGGGAAAGAGAGTGATTTGGCGACAGTTGCAGAGGAGGTTGAGGCAAATTGAGATTGCCTTACTAAACAAGAGGCTTAGAGTTCTTGTACCAGAGATGAGAACTGAAGATTCCAAATGCAGATTTGTTCGAAAAGAAGCCATGGAAAAAGCAGTAAAGACTGAAAAGTCTCATGATTCAAAAAATAATGAGTTGCACATGTTTGCAGGTACAGAAAAGGAAGATAAACAAGCTTTAGAATTTGTGCAAGAAAATTTGAACCTGAAGGCTGTTCAGATCGATAATGAGTTAGCAAGATCTCAGAAGCAGGTGGAGAAGAAGGAGCTTCCGTTTTATGTTGATGGAGAAAGAGAAGGACCAACTGATCGCTGTCCGTTATAATATATGCATAGAGTATGATTTTGCTGGTAGGCCGCATGTATAATGATAGTGGCTGTTCAGTTGAATCTCCATATATACACCACGATTATGCCTTGAAGCACTCCGCCTTACGCAGTTAAGATATGGAACGATTACGCCTTGAAGTGCATGCGTTATTCCATTATTGGCATTTGAATGCGGGTCAAATTAGAACGGTAAGGGTACATTCTTGAACCAAACATATGTGAAGGAAAGTATTAAAATTTCTTGTGGAAGCAGTTGTTCGAGGATCCTGGTAGAAGTGGCCTGGGAGAGGCCTGGGCTGCATCAGTTACTAACCGTCACTTCATTTTACTAAGATATGTTTTACTAAGATATTTTGACTAGCTCACACATTTTAAGGAAAATATGAGGGGAAAAACAAAATTTTAAAAAATTATTTAAGATAATAAAAATATAGATTACTCATAAATAAATAGTTCTATATCTTACTCTCCAAACCCCTAAAGCAACCAACTCATAGTCTTGTTTGAGAAGACTTCTCAGTTAAGTTTTAACATGTATAGGAGAGAGTGCATGACGACACTAAATGAGAAGAGTTCTCAGTTATGTTTTAACATATACCTGAGAGTGCATTAATTTAAAAATTTATAAACATGGAAGTTTTGAGTGGATGTTTTTAACTTTATATGTCTTAATTATATTTGTAAAATAAATGTGTTAATTTATAAATTTATAAATATATATTTAAACATATCTATAAATATTAATTTTTGTTAATTTTTAATTAGATATGGATAAAGTTATATAGGAGGTTTGAGATTTCTTGGGTTTTTCATGGCCTCTCTCTTGGTTTAAAAAATGGCTGTCATTGTGGGTGGATCAATCTCGTGACGATTGAGTTTAATGAACTTGTAAAAAGTGGTACTAAGTCTTCAAATTAGTATGGGCTGAATGACATGAGCTTGTAAAAATTGGTACTAAGTCTTCAAATTAGTATGGGAGTGAATGACAGCATGAACCGACATTGCTACACAATCATGATAATAAAAAGTTTTAGTTATGAACTGAGAATAATGGATGTGGCTCTTTTGTGTTTGTTTAGATATTGAGTTTTCAATTATGAGATTTATCACTTTTAAACTTACCTTTATATTAAAGATATTATCTTATTTTTTATTATTTAAATTTAGCAAATTACCTTTAATATTTTCATAAAGATGTTATCTGATTATTTTATGCTTTAGATAAATTAAAAAAAAACAATAACTCTCAAAAAAATTATGTGTATTAGTCCTTTCTTTCTTATTATATTAAATATTAAAATAAAAAATAATAATTAAATACATTGTTTTTAACAAAATATAAAACAAACATATAAATTGTAATTTTCTTTTATATATTAGTAATATTAAACCTAATTTATTATTCATATTTATTTTTAATTAATTAATTTTTTTAATTTAAAAATATATATTTATTTATTTATAATATTTTAATAATATACGCTAAACAACTTAAATCTAATATAACAATCATTATTTCAAACTAAAATACAAAATTTTATATTCGTACACATTTCAGTTTTACATCGTACAACTTGGAAACACATTTATTATCTCCTCTCGCACTCCTCTACAATGATCCGGGTAGTTAACACGCGAAAAGAGTCGAATGGTCTCCTCGCATATTTGCTTTACGAAACTGATCTCTACACTTATGTCTTATACTAAAAATTTAAAGATCGACCTTATTAGGTTAGCTGGACATATAATAATATTAAATATCCTCTTTCCCTGATGTTTATAAAAGTTATGTGGAGTATTTAAGTTATATTATTATAATGTTATTTTAATGATTAAGCTGAATATTTCAACAATTAAATATTTTTGTAATTTTCGTGTATTAATAAAGTCAAATATATACAACATTTTGTATATTAAATTTTCAATGTTGAAGGTTATATATTATAGCTTGATTTTGCCGTAAAGTGAGTTATTTTTATGTGAACAAATAATGACGATGAATTTTATTAGAAACAACATTGCATGAATATTATTAAAAAGTTTGAAGCATAGATTATCAAATATTGTTGATGTGATTTATACAATTTTTTTTTATAAAAATTATAAAAGTTTTGAGTGATAAAGTTTATATTATTATGTTTATATTTGGAAAGAAATTATTGTTTTATAAAAATTGGATGAAAAAGTAAAATTAGGATATTTTTAATTAAGAAAGTTAAAAGTATATCTTTGTTTTGATCCATGTAAAAGAAAAATAGCTTTGGTAAAATAAGAATAAATTGTTATGAGGGTGAAACTGAAACATGGTATTGAAGTAGAGACGTTTGCTAAAATAAGAACAAATTGTTATGAGGTTTAAAGTGAAACATGATATTGAACTATTGTTTTATGTCATCAAACTTTCAAATATAGTTTCTTAATTTTGGTATGATATATTCACATATAGTTTAAGTGAATGCTAATTATTATTATGAATGATGAGTTTAACTATTTTATTTAAAGATGAAAATAAATAAAAATAATGTAAAAATGCACAAGATTAAAGAAAAATCATCATTTCAATGTTCATTCTTTTGGGTATTTAGAATTTTTTTTTTTCTATATATTTATGCCAAAAGAACTACCTATTTTGGAGTGGGAGGTAAAAAAATTATCGTTTCTTCAATAATAAATGATGCATCCAGAACTCAGAATTAATAATATCATATATGTTTCTTTTTTAAGAAAAAAGAAAAATAAAGGAAGGACATCAAACTCGAAACATAGTGTTGATCATTATTTTTATCATTGTTTCATTTTTTTTTTTATTTTCTATTTTTAATATGATTTTAAATATTTTTGGCTGTGACATGTCTCTAGATAGTTTCTAGTAATAAACTATATATACATGTGTGATATTCCATATGAAAATGCTGACCACATCTTCTCTAAAAACACTACAACAAAATAGCCAATTAGAGCCAGAAATAGCATCATAATAGAGTGTGTTTGAGCATGTGAATTAGCTCCAATTGGTGTCGAGAACCCTGGCATAAACTAGAATCTTCACCTAGGGAGCGTGAATAGAACTAGAATCTTCAAATGTGCAGTGTGAATAATTCAAATAGTGTGGGAAATGATTTTTTCTGTTCTTGTTTCCATTGATGTGTCCATTTTTACTTCTAGTTTTGCTCCCAATTTTGCTTCTTGTTTTGCTTCTAGTATGGCATGGAAAATTGACTATCTTATGGTTTCCCAATTAACAACAAGTTATACTTTCATTATAACATCGTTTGTTGCATCAAGTTTTGCTTCCAATATAGAATCACTTGTTGCATCTAGATTTGATTCCATTATGGCATCTTCTTTAGCTTCTAATATGGCTTCCATTGTAGTGTCTTTTATTTCTTTTAATATTGCTTCTTGGTTTTCTACTTGAATGGCTTCTTTGTTTGTAACTTTAGGAATACCAAGATTGGCTTCTAATATTTGAATATCCTGTGTCCGAAAACTAGCAGTTCGCCCTGTTAAGCCCCTAGGACCTAAATGGCTCAATTTTCGCCCATGAGCTATTTCCGTCAATGGATTAGTTTGATCCAAAAATTGGGATAAGGGGTGTGAACCAAAAAAATCATGAAAAGTGTTTTTTAATAGAGTTGAAGTGACCAAGTTCTGAGGAGTTGATCTGCGCTTTGTCCATTATTACTTCTTTGTTTGTTACCTGAATTTCTTCTATTTTTGCTTCACAGCTAATGCAAAGTTTGGCTACTAGTATTGCTTCAGTTATTACTTCTTGATTTTCTACCTGAATGACTTATTTATCTTGCTTCTCAGGGAATGCGAAGTCTGGCTTTTGATATTGCTTCCAATATTACTTGTTTATTTGCCACCTAAATTTCTTTAGTTTTTTCTTCTGAGGTTAAGCAATGTTTGGCTACTAGTATTGCTTCCATTATTACTTCTTTGTTTACTACCTAATTGCCTCTTTTTTACCTTCCTAGGTAATGCAAAGTTTTACTTCCCAGATTGCTTCTAGTGTGCTTCTAGTTTAACATCCATTGTTGCTAACTTTCTTGCTTCTAGAATTGGTTCCATGTTAGCTATATTATTTGCTTCTTTTTAGTTGGAGGGTTTCCTTCATGTTTAGTGAATGGGTTTGCTTCTCTTTTACGTTTAGGGTTTTCTTCCTCTTACTGTTGGGATTTTCTTCTTAATTAGCCTCCAATTTTTCTTCTTGTTAAGCAACCAATTTAGCTTCCCATTTAGAGCCAATAATAGCTCCAAGTATGGCTTCCAATTTAACATGTAATTTTACTTTCATTTCAGTGCCACATTCTACTTTCATTTTAAGAACTCATGATGCTTCCTTTATAGCTACTAACAACAATTTTTTCAACTATAACCGATATTTTTATATTTTTAATAAACATAATAGCTGGTTGTGACTAGCTACACATAATGTCTATCTAGATTCACATCATAGAAATTTCCATACCACAACCCTTTCAGGTTTCTTATAGTTACAAACCACACCAAAACATTGGCATGAAATAAAAATATATTTTTTTAAACTATAACCAATATTATTATATTATTAAGAAATAAAAACTTGGTCTGTCACCAGCTACACATAATGTAGCCCCATATAATATATGTAAAAATGATATAATTCAAAATGATACATGTCAAAATTATACAATTCAAGATGATAATGTAGGTGAAAATGATACATATGATAATAAAAATTAAAGGAGACATCATAACGATTTGTCAACAATGATGCACGATGGAGTCTATATGATAAATGTCACTAGCTATAATAAATTTCACTAGCTACTACCAACTTATTGCTCATCATCATCATCATGTCTGTCATGATCATGACCATCATAATCATCATCAATGTCATCATCGTCATCGTCTACCTCGGTGTCCTCTCCATCTACCTCATCATCATTGTCTTGAATATTTGAACCATACCTGACATAATTTGGAACGATATTAAGATCAACTCAATCTTCTGGAAGGCTCGTGTTCTACCAAAAAACATTCAAAATGAAAAGTTATTTATTTCATCTAATATTTTTTATATATTTTTTATATTTCTAATATTACAACATATGAAGTGAACCATAATCATATTGCATCATATCAAAGTGAAAATATATACCATAATAAAATTTCAATAAAGTTACAACTAATATGTCACTACAATGATGTAAAAAATGCAAAAAAAAATCTAATTAAAGATAGTAAATCATGGAGGAGGATAGAGGATCGAAATCTAGCCACTACATTCCAGAGGAATGAGTAGGTGTAGCAATAAGAAAGGGACAAGGGTCAATGATAGACATAGAAATTGGCCCTGGAACAAGAATTCTTGCAAGGATTTTTTTTTTGAGCATGCCACTTTGGAGACGAGGGATGTAGCACTCCCCTCCTATGCTCTTATAAGAGCTCTAGAGCAACTATGCTCCCTAACCGCCCCTACAACTAGTGTACCAAAGGCTTGAAGACAACCTAAATATGGAAAAAGGTTACCAAATAAATGGGGATAGAAGGAGGGTGGAGTGGCTCAAGGATGAGAAACATTGTGGTTTTGCACACTTGTTGAAGCTCAATTCTTTTTTGTGAAATTTTAGGGTTTCCTATTGATAATTAATGTAATTTCGAAAATTTTCTATACAATTTTCCTAACCTTGTAAATTTTTAATATGTATTTTCAAATTAGATCACATGAGAATCAAGAGATTCACGTTATGATCTTATCATTGTAATATGAAATCATAAAGGGGTGCGCTTTCTACGTGCATATATATACATATAGAAAAAAATAGAGAATGATAGAGAGGGAGATCACCGAAATTGTAAACTTATATGTATCATTAAATCTCAAGCATTCATTGCGCCATATGTTTCTATTGACTAGCTTGTGCATTGTGTAGTGTTCTAGCCCCTCTATGCTATGTAGTTTAATAGCCCCTCTGTGATGTGTAGTGTATTCTATTGAATATGAGGTGCAATCATTATGGAATAACTTAAAAATGCCCAGAATTGAGAACACTCAAACAACTGAGTTGGCTCGAGTTGAAAAAAATGAATTATCAATAGCATAATTAGTTGATAGAAATAAGGACATTTATTTTAGAGGAATAAGTGCAAAGCTTACAACAGTAAATTAAAATTGATGTTTTCACCATTATTGTTCGAACTAAATTAGATGAACCCTCAAAGAAATTAACAAAGGTCATGGAAGATCTCAGAATTTCATAAGTTGAACTAAAGAAAACCCAAGATGATTTGGTCATGGTAAGGGAGTAGTTGAATGTAAAGGAGAGGCAATAGCACATATTATATGAAAATAAAAATCATCTTCTGAGTAAGTATAAGGAAACTCAAGATGAAATAAAAGAGTTGAAACCCATGTTTGAAGGTAATATTTCTTTAATTGAAGATAGACAAATGCTTTGGGATAACATTATTGAAGAAGTTAATTTTATATGGGAGTATATTGTTGTAATTCCGCAACAAAATATTATGATAAGAGTATCATAAATGAGTATTGATTTATACAAGAAATAAGTACAAAAAATAAGCAGTCAAGTCCAAGGAGATAATTAAGTATTTGATTGTAAAATATTCAACAAAATTAAGGGTGATAGTCACAATATTTTGGACGAAGCACACCAGTGATGTCTTACTTTAACATGTGGAGGCATGGAAACTTCGGTGAAGGTCAAGACCGTGTGATGGGATTTCCACCAAAGTATTCATTCCGTGCATCATAATCTTTGTTGAAGTTAAAAAACGTGGATAAGCGGATTACTGAATCAAATTTTTGTTGCAGAGGAGATAATCTAACTTGTCAAATAAACGATGGAATTCCAAGTTGATGAACACCGATGAGGCTAATACCAAGGTAAAAGGATAAAATAGGGTAATATTGGCTGGGGTGAGACAATTAGCATGTGTCAACCATCGTATTGAGTTGATGTGAAGGAATAATGTAAACTAATATCATGCACACTCAAAGTGATACCATAATGGTGGCGTTGAGGTCACAAACAACCATGATGAATGTGCATGAAGAGTCGAACACCATAAAATACCACCCAAGATATGATTGAGTAATGAAATAATTAGTGAATGGAACTTTTCGAGTAATAGAGTATGAGAGAGGTATTTGTAGATGTGTATGCCATATGTTTTACATTTTCATGATTAGGAAAGTCAGCCTTTGAGGATGAAAAGTCGTACAATAGCTCCCAGCTATAATTAAACTAACTATTACTCACACCCCAATTGAAAACTATAAAAATTACATTTATGTTTATTTTAATGTTTATATATTTTAATTTAAAATAAAATTATTGATTGGTGGTGTTATAAATTATTTTATTTTATGTAAAATAGTATAACTTGTTCATTCTCTTTTTTTTTTCTTCTAATTTTTGTCATAGAATTTAAGTTTTATATTATAATAAATAAAAAATACATTTTAAAGAAATCATCTAAATATTATCTTTCTAAATTGTTTTATCCCAATTTTACCATTTTTTATTATTATAATAATTATCTAATTAACATAATATATAATTATTATTTAAGATGTATAACAATGATCTTTTTAAATACTTTGATTGACTAGCTTTTGGTTATTGTTTAAATATTTATACATATGAATAAACTTTGGATGATAAAGTAACTAAAAAAATATTTTTTTAATTAAAATTGATAAACACATGCAACTCTCCTCCATCCTAGATTATCTCATTTTTCCAGTGATACTAATCAAATTTATTTCATTGATTCCACACTTTGGTTTATAACATATCTAAGTTTATAAAACAGTAAAAACTAAAAAATGGAAATAGTTCACATTCTGAATATGGCTAGGAAAACTTGAAGTCTAAGTAACTTGTTTAGTTTGTATAAACATAGCATGAAGAACATTATAACTTTCAGAAGGTTGAAAAAAGCACATGTCAATTCAACATTGCAAAGTATAGATTGTTGTGCACACAATTGCAAGAGATGTCATTCATGCCTCTCCCCGCCCTTGTGTGTGTTACTATTCGCTAAACTCCATTTTGAAATATCAATGCAACTTTTATTATAGGAAAAAAGAAGAGGTTTTCCCACTAGGAGTTGCAGTTGGCATGCTCAAGAGTGGAAATAGAGAAATCATAGATGAAAATGAATTTTCCTTCCAAAATGAAAAATGTTTGTAGGTGGAATGCTCAAGAGTGAAAATAGACAAATAAGAAGTGAAAATCAACTTTCTTTCCAAAATGAAAAATTCTTACAAAAAAAAAAAAAAAAAAATTAGAGGTGAAAAAGGAACTTTCCTTCCAAAATGCCGAAAATGTATCTATACATTCACAGTACCTAAATTATACATTTTGGTTCCTATATAGCCTCACACTACCTATCAACCATAATATGGAAAACAAATTCCTATTGTAGTTTTTTGGATACTGCCTTTCAAATTCTAGGTCACAAGAGACATTGTTGTACAAATCTTGCTTCAAATACTTGAAATCTGATCTAATTGAATATCGGTTTGTACACTGTAGTATGGTTATTGAAAAACAAACAATTTGAAAATATTTTAGGTTTCTCAGTGCCATTTTCTTCCTTAAGCTTTGTCCCTAGTTGAATTACAACTACTGCAACAACTCTCGCAACAACTCTCATAGCTAAATTACACATACCTTTCAAATTCAATGAACTTCTCAAATTTTCATATAATATTCCAACCGCAATAGCATCCCCTGCTCCACAAGTGTATACGGGGATGCTCAATTATAATATCCATGTACAAAATAACATCATGGGCATGAGGTTCTTAGTCTCTTAAATTAAATAATCATTAATATAAATTATGTCAAATAGTTTATATACATCAGCAAGTCCAATTGAGGAAAATGTGTGAGTTTTCATTATAAGGAGGCAATTAGACTTTAGAATTAAAAAGGACTTTTGGAAGAAGACTATTATGGTAGGTAGCCTACAAAAGACTATTTGGCCTTAGTTTCCATTGAAGGAAAACTATATGGTAGGTTGCCTGGAAAGGACTTTTTGGCCTTAGTTGCCATCCACCCCTTCTCAAAATATTTTTTAGATTGCTTGTGAGGATTTTTGAGCAATTGCTTGTTGTCACTAACCGCCACTGTATTTTAATAACATATTTTGACCACCTCACACATTTAAGGAAAATATGAGGGGAAAAGCAAAATCTTAAAATATTATTTAAAATAATAAAATATAAATTACCCATAAATAAATAGTTGTATATCCTACTCTCCAAACCCCTAAAGCAACAAACTCATAGTCTTGTTTCAGAAGACTTCTTAGTTAACTTTTAAGATGCATACGAGAGAGTGCAGGAGGATACTAAATAAGAGTTCTCAGTTAAGTTTTAACATGTACACGAGAGTGTATTAATTTAAAATTTTATAAACATGGAAGTGTTGAGTGGATGATTTTAACTTGATACGTTTTAATTATATTTGTTATATAAATGTGTTAATTTATAAATTTATAAATATGCATTGGAATATATCTATAGATATTAATTTGTGTTAATTTTTAATTAGATATGGATAAAGTTACATAAGAGGCTTGACTTTTTTCGCTTTCTCCTTCACACTCTCTTGGTTTCAAAAATGGTTGTCATTGTGGGTGGATCAATCTGGTGACGATTGACTTCGATGAGCTTGTAAAAACTGGTACTAAGTCTTAAAATTAGTATGAGACTGAATGACAACATGAACCAACATTGCTACACAGTCATGATAATAAAAGGTTTTAGTTAGGAAAGAAGAATAATGGATGTGGCACTTTTGTGTGTGTCTAGATATTTAGTTTTCAATTATAAAATTTATCACTTTTAAACTTACCTTTATATTAAAGATATTATCTTATTTTTTATTATTCAAACTTAGCAAATTACCTTTAATAATTAATTAAAGATCTTATATGATTATTTTATGCTTTAGATAAATTTCAAAAATAAGTTCTCAAAAAATTAAGTGTATTAGTCGTTTCCTCCATATTATATTAAATATTAGAGTGAGAAATAATGATTAAATACATTGTTTTTGGCCAAATATAAAACACACATGTGAATTGTAATTTTCTTATATATATTTTAATAATATTAAACATTATTTATTCTTCATCTTTATTTTTAATTAATTTTTTAATTTAGAAATATATATATATTTATTTATAATATTTTATGTTCATTCACATTTTAGTTTTACATCGCCCAACCTAGAAACGCATCTATTATCTCCTCTCGCACTACTGTACGATGAAATCGGGGTAGTTAACAAGCGAAAAGAGTTGAATGGTCTCCTCGGATTAACGGGAAGCGATGCTGAGTCAAACATTCCTATATCTTCAGGATATCCACTACGCTCATCGATTCAACATAATCATTCAATAAGTGGAAGATCCAAATGCTCTCTATGAGTTCCCCATGAACAAAGTTGAGTCAGATATCACAACCCCGGTCATATACTCCCATTCCTAGCTCTATAAACAAAGATTGTCTTCATAGTATATACTACAATTAATTTGAATTCAATTCCATATTCAGATTTATTCACCACTACAGATCTTGAAATTGGGATCCGACTCCCCTCCCCTTCTCCGTCATGTATTTGTAGACTGTGCCCCTTTGTGAGTATTGTATATTCATGAAATAGTTTATGTGCAATTTCAAATCAGCCCTAATGCATAATGTATTTATAGACTATGCCCCTTTGTGAGTATTGTATATGGATGAAATAGTTTATGTGGAATTGCAAATCATACCTACCCAGCATTTCTGCCATAATTTTTGTTATGTCCAACCAATAGGTAGGAAACATCTATCGTATCGTTATTCAACATCCGATCTTTTCGGCCATATCCGATTAAGGGCATAAAAGTTGTCATTCCCGACCTGGGTTGAAATTTGGATTTCTCTTTACCTGGCATACAATTTTTTTTGACGTTTTGGGTCTTTATGCTACCTGTCAAGAAACGTTATATTAAAAATTTTGCCCTTCAAGAGTGATGTTCTCATAATAAATTAACCCTTCACTAATAAAGTTTTGATTAAAAAATTACCATTCAACAAATAATTATGTTGAAAAATTTCATATATTTATCGTAAGGAAAAAAAACCAAAATAAGTTTAAAAACCCAGAAGCTTTTTGAAAACCAAAAGAAACTTTCAATGGAATGTCAATTTCTAGGCCAGGAAACCATATTCTGCATAATGATAAAGCCTTGTTTTAAAGAGATGTGAGCAGTTACACATACAAATCTCTTGTGAAATAAAAAATTAAATTACTTATTAAATAAAAAATTAAAACGTAGCAGCAATCGGACCCACAGTGTTCGAAGAAAAAAAAAAATCAATCACTAACCTGAAGCGCAAATTTGCAGTTTCCTTGCAGTTTCCTTGGAGTCAATCTTGAACTTTTCTTGGAGTCAATAATGAACTGGGCGTGGAAGGTAAGTCTGAATGGGCATATGCCTTGAGAGAGAGTGTCAGGGAAGTAGACAGCGCAAAGCTCTTGTGGGCATGTGCAATTTAAGGATGAAGCCAACCACCAGCAATATTAACAAGGCTTTCACATTGGCTTTGATTTGCAAATTTTCTATAAAAGCAAGGTGGTGTACATTCTGTAAAAGTAGCAGAAAGCAAGGTGGATTGTGATTCTATATACTATCTGGAAAGTTACCATTCCTACTCTACTCTGATTCCAGATAATGCGGATCTATAATTTAATATGTTTAGTGCTTACCGAGCCACCGACGCTGATTAGAATTTAGCATATTTTCAATTAAAAAAACTTGCCCAAAAAATACCCTGTTATATGAAAAATAAAGGGGCGTAAGTTGTAACTATACCAATGCTGATTAGAATTTAGCATATTTTCTTTTGAAAAACCTTGCCCAAAAAATACCCTGTTATATGAAAAAACTTGCCGCGTAAGAATGTTTGGTGCGTAAGAACGTTTTGGAAAAAGTTCCAAACGTCAAAAATCCGTCTTTTACTCTTCCAGGCACGTCACTCAAAATGGGCAATGACAAATTCCAGCCATCAAATACGTGCAAAAAGCCTTATGACGGGCAAAATGCGTGTCAAATTCCATCCCTGTTCCTGACACATTGTTTTTAATACAGAAGTAAACTGATAATGTCATTGCCCATGCAGATGAAAATCAATATGTCTGTTATTGTAGATGCTTCTCTCCTCTTATTAGTCCCCGCGTGGGGACTATAGCGATCTATTGATCGTTGACTAACCATTAATCTATGATTTAACTTAATTTTTCAGTTCACTTAAATTTTAACCAAACTTTAGCAGTCGACCTCTTATTGCAAAAGCCACTTAACCCAATGTTATTTTAGGCATGATATTTTTGGCATTTTAGGGATAGCCAAGATATTAAACATGAGCAAAGATGTTTTAACCAAAGTTGTTTTAAGCCAATTTTTTTTTTAAAGATGAGCAAAGTTGTTTTAAGCCAATCATTTGAATAATTTTACACATGATATTTTTGGCATTTTAGGGATAACAAAGATATTAAGGATGAGCAAAGTTGTTTTAACTAAGCCAAAAAAAAATTAAGAGAAAAACTGGAATAAGTTTTTGTATCAAGTTTATGTATAAGTTTAGGTGTTAGATAGTACTTGACAGTGCGTTGACAATGTCTACCACTCTTTACCCACTTTCCCATGATTACCACTCTTTACCCACCTACCAGTATAACAACCTTCAAATATCACTTCCTTCACCCGTTCAAAGAGCGCTTCATGTATCACTTCCTTCACCTCTTCAAAGAGCGTTGCACAGCCTGAGGTACCTAAGTACTCAGTTGTCATTTTTAGCCTCTTGGCGAAGGGTGTGAAGCATTGGTGAAATGCGTGTGAAGATATTTCACCATGAGGCCTGCAAAAAAATAGAAAAAGAATAGGAAAAACATAGTTAATAGTAATGTTGCTCAGTCTGGATAACAGAGATGCAAAGATGGGTTTTTTCTACAGTTCTAGTCTTTTTTACTCATGTTGGTAGTATTACTCTAACGCATCCCATAAGTAAGTAATAACAATGTTTCTAATCACAACATTCAACAACATAAATAGCATAGTCAGAGTGAACGAGCTTGCCATAGCAACCCACATTTGAAAAATAGTTTCCATGACTCTCCTGCATTATACAAATTGCAAGAAACCTTTCTCACTTCAAGTTCCTACAGCTTCCATTCTCATTCCTCTGAGGAAGTGGCTTCAAGCAGCTCCCCTTTTGAGTCCTCTAAGAGAGAAAGCAGCCTCACGCAGAAGTTCTGAGGAGGTACAAACAACGAAGGTTAAAAGTTCTAACGAGGTAGAGACAATGAAGATTAGAAACAACATGGGAATGGACAAGCATAAGAGATTCAACTATGACTACATCACACCATATTGTGGGAACCTGAAGAAACTGAACAAGCAAGAGAGGGGTCAATCACGATCAATCAAAAGGTATAAAAGTGGTGAGAGAGAGTCTACCTTACTGTTTGTTGACAAACTTTATATTCATCTGCGCTCTTCATTCACTGTTTTTCCACTATTGCTTACAAATTTGGCTGACTGACATGCAAAATGTTTTTCCAGTATTGCTCACGAATTTGGGTGACATGCAGAATTCACGGGATGTTAAGGAGATGCCTGTAGGGAGGAAGTTGAATTGATACGCTGCAACCGTCCATAATTCATATAACATCTCACGATAGTTCATTGGCAGAATTCGAAGTACAATGCCATTAAGGAACTCTATTTCTTGCCAGGATAAACACTCCATGGTGACTGATAGAGAATGAAATATAGCATTAGATTCCCCAATCAGTAGTAAGAGGGTTGTAGTTGATTCAAACCTAACCTGATTTTTCAATTTCTGTTTCAACTTCTTTAGAACTAGTTTTCGCAGATAATTATGATTTAGATATAGAGGGTACAACTGCCATCTTTCAGAGACCTTTGTGACTTTGGAGGTGCTAGACACGGATTAGGTTAATCAATGCATCCTTGTGGTCTATCCATCTTTGCTAGCATTGCTCCCGCACGTCAAATGAAATCTGCTACCAGAAACATGTGTCATACATGTAGAAGTGTCACACATATGTAACTTTGCATGGCAAAATGGGGCCACATAGTATTTTATACAGACTCAAATAAAAGATCGGGGGGTGTCACTCCTTGTTGATGTGCCCAAGACATGTAGGTTCTGTAGACTCTAACCACACTTCTCATGACATAGTTATATTGGCAAAGTCCGGCTTGCTTTCATATTATTTCTCTCTTTCTTACTTTGAAGATGAATGCCCCCTCCTTAGCCTATCTCTCAGCACCCTCCTCCTGTGCTTCTACATGATAGGTTGATTGTTAAGTGCATAGTTCCTGCATTCTAAATTTATGGGAACACCCTCCTCCTATGCTTCTACGTGGAAGGTAGATTATTATTTGCATAGTTATTGCATTATGAATTTATGGGAGATGGTAGCCTGTGTTAGCCTGTGTTAAAAGGGAATATCGCACAAGGGACTATCAAACAGAGTCACTTCTATAGTCATTCATTTGGTAGCTCTTTGAACTTATATACATTCATCATTGAGATGCAACTACTTTAATGGATCATTGAGATGTAGATACTTTAATGGATGCAGCTCCTTCATCCGATGCAACACAATCATTACTACATTCATTCATTCACTAAATGGATAAATGCAATAACCTACCCAAGACGAGTCAGATGAGATAGTAATGAACAACAGATAAAAGTTTCTGCTATCCTTTTAGGCTCTAGTTTGCATTTTTTTTTTGTAGTTTTTTACAAGGTGAATATTTTAAAGTGCCAGCATCCTTAGATCCATATCAATTATTTTTCCCATGCACAAAGGTATCTTCTTAAGGTGGCTATACCATCCTGGTCTCCCTTTTATGCATAGGCCCTAGCTCAGATGATAACAAAATGGCTGCTAGCTCCATTCTATATAATTATTCTAATGGGGTGTCATTATGATTCAGTATGCAGGAGAGATGGTGGTATGAATCTCAAGACCTACAAGGTGCACAAAATTTTCATGGTTTTGGGGAAAAATATTTTGGTCCAAAATGAAGCTAAAATCTCTCTCTCATGGTCCAACTAAGAAAACGTTTCAATTAGATACAGATATTATAGATATCTACCCTGAATAGACAATGCAATTATAATATCTACTAGATAATGCAACGTTAAATGTCGGTGTTCAGGGGTTACACACGATGTTAGGGAGACAAAGCTGTGAGGCAAGTGGCGTTGTTCAGGGCTTACACATGATTTTGTGGAGACAAAGCTATGAGGAAACATTATGGAGACAAAGCTACGAGGCACTAAGACAAAGCTATGATGCACGGTCAGACAATTCATAACTTTCTAGGCAATCACTTATGTTTCTCCTTCTCCAAAATCTATGAGAAATTTTGGCAAACTTTCGACATAAATTTTAGGAAATTTCCACCAGGGCATGAGATTTTAAAGAAAGAATATGACGATATTAAATAATTGAAACACAGAGTTGGAATTCTAAGCAACACAACATCATAGATTATCAACTATGTCATTAAGGTAGAATCAAAAGGTCTAGGGAGAAAACAAAGGCGATTAGAGGATGCAAATTTAGAATAAATTTAGAAAAAAAACAAATAATGGGGAAGGTTTGTCCAATTGAATAAGTTTTGTGATCAATACAAAGTAAAATCTTTCAGTGGAATAAAAAATCATACTGCTTGTCCTAATAATGGTTGCCCCAGAACGATTCACTGTGTCAAGAAAAAAGGCAAAAGATAATGGAAACTTGAAAAATCATAACCTGTGAAGCTGTTTTAGAAATGGGAAAAGTGGAACAAATATTCGGATTAGTTCATTTGTTAATTGGACTAGTGGAAGAAGTAATAATATGGAGGATAATTCTGTGAAATCTTGACATGCTCAGCTCGTATAGGAGGACCTGGTATCAACGTTGGCCCATGTGTGCACAATGGAAGAGGAACCATCTTCCACATCATGGTGGAGTTAGAAGAGCAAATGGGCATCCTAAATCTTCACAAGAACACTCAGCCATGGCAGGCGAAGAATAGAAATCACAAAGAAACGTAGCATCGACAACGGCATTATAGTCAGTTTCTTTTGCATTCGCAGCCCCCACGAAAGTATAAAATAAGAAACCCAAATCAGCAATTGCGACAACATCAGAGAGTAAATGTGAATAGAAATATAAATCTGCAATTGTTGGAAGACAATATGCAACAACTCCTTATTACGATTGTTGGAAGAGAAAAGAAGTTAGGTTTTAAGCGTATCTCTCTACTCGCTTCATTGTTTTTTTTAAAAGAACTTATATATACATTTGACAGTCTTCAGTCTCATTATAGATGATTCATTTCATTTTGTATAATTCTACGATTTACTGCCATATTAATGAGTTGATTGTCAATTCCCATTTTCTTAGATTCTCAGTGGGGTAGTATTTGTTTAGGAATTTATTTTTAAACATAGCCTTTGCATCTTAATGCTTATCTAAATATCATATATTCGATGTGTTTCTTTTTGTTGCCATTATAAAAAGAAAATATGAATTTCAGGTTCTATTTTATAAGGAAACTTTTAGTTTCAATTAGACCTACATAGAACAGTGATCCCGTATCAGTTAATGGTTGAAGGTTCATAATAAAAATGAATGGCTTTCATCAAGTAGTGATTGATGCTTCAGAATCAATGATAATCATGGAAAAGCTTTTGTTCACTACAGTTTTAGACTAGAAAGAGGAAGCTTGCATTTGGGTCTTCATCTGATGGTAGGAATGATTTTTATTTTCTTGTAAAATTCATAGGCTCCTATGGAAGTTCATTGTTATTAATGCTAAAAGCACATATTCGATCTTTCTAGGAAATGTTCGTCATGTCAGATTTCAGTCTTTGTGTTAGGGAGAGCTTTGGAATAGCTACTAAGTTAGTCACATGTAAGCGTCCACAGGCTTGGGAATAATGGTGGGGAGTGAGGTTCCATTCTCATGGGTTGTTCTCCGCAGGCTTGGGACTAATGGTGGTGAGTGAGGTTCCATTCCCATGGGTTGTTATGCTCTCATCAACGCCTGCCATTTTTTGTTCATCAAGCTTGGTATAGTTTAAAGGGAAATATAGGCAGAACCAGGTTAGGGAGTCTCATAATTAACAACCAAGATGAATCTCAAATTATTTGTGCAGTCTTGGGATAGCCACTAACAGTTTGGCAGAGGCCTCGGCACTCTACTTTCAACTTTTTTTAGCATAGGCTACTAGCACAATTAATAATCTATGTGTTAATAAACGATGAACATTATGAATAATAACATGTTACCTTATCGGCTATAACATAACGATATACATGATGGTGAACGAGACATGAAAGATTAGAAAATCATTTGAACATGTTGATTTCATGTACGTAGTATGGAAGCATAACTATGACACAAACACATGGGCTAACAGAGTTAAACAAGCATGATATTGTGGACAAAAAGATTGTGTGACAAGAAACCTCAAAATGTAGCAGAGGCACAAAAAGGTGAAGCAATCAGAGGTCATCTTGAATTCTGTGTAAGCTTTTGTGCAAGCAAGAGTTGAGTTACATTATGGCTCCCAAGAGATTACATATCAGAGGAAGAAGTAGAGCATCTCAAAATTAGTTTGGAAGACACCCAGTTTGATCAGACTCGTGGATCATATTGAGGAAGAGTTTGAAAGCATGGAAAACAATGGTGGCAGAATTAAGACTACTTAAATAAAATTAATGAATGGTTGCATTACTTAGAGAAGGAGCAGGAGGCTGAAGTTGAACTACACCCAAAATTCCTATGATGTTTGTATAGACCACTTTGGGACTGCCATGGTGGGGGAGAAGAAAATAATGGTGGGAGTGGTGCAGGCAAAGTGTTCATTTTCACCAACTCAGAGTAAGATCATGGACACCAAGGGTCTAGAGGAGAAGAAATTCAAAAGGTTGGACATGGTGATACTGTATTATTTCAGTTTTAAAACAAAGCTATATTGATATAAACATATTTTATATTAACATATTTGATTTCAATGATGCAAAAACAATGGAATGGAAAAATGGGGACAATGCCAATGAGAGAAGACAATAGCTAAGGACCACCAAACATTGGTTCGAGCATTCTCCATGTTAATAGCATGAAAAGTTTCAAAAGAACTCAGATAATAGAATTGATACAAAGAATGTTTCTTTTAGAAACTGAACGTTGGGTGATAGATATCAATGGCATTTTAAACGACACAGATGTAGGTTAACTGGCACCAAATATTGTGGACTTCCACGCAATTTGAATTACTTCCATATGTGATAGAATCACTGCATTCAAAGCCGATAGTGGATACAATCTCAAGCAAACGGTACTAATTTTATGTAGCACATTATTACTATATAAGTAGTCAGACCTTGCAAGCCAACAATACCAACATCAATAGATACACCAACAGTAAAATAACTGGTAGCAAAGGCATCAGCATCAACATCAAAGTCAACGAAGGTTTGATCAATACCACTGATTACACATTACTCTTTCATTTGCAGCAAGAAGTAAAGAGGTGACAATTTTTTATTCTGTAACTATATTGGAATTTGCCTATGATGAAGACTTTGAACTAAGATAAACTATAAATATTTCTTTAAGATCAATTTTACATGTTTTGAAACCTTTTCTTATCCACTGACATTCGTTACATGCAAAGAGTGTCATTGGTGTAACTCATAAAGGCCATAGAAATCATAATGGTATCTACAGACTCCAAATCAGAGGGGGTTATGTTGCAAGTATTATAGGCGATGTATTTTTAAGTCAAAGCTGCTAGTAGGAGGATTTTTTCCCCATGACGTTTTTCATGGATGGATGTTTTACCTATTGCAGCAGCCGTGAATGGGCTAAGGTAGATATTTCCTGCAAGAATTACATTGTTTTCCAAAGCAAAACATTACAATGTTGTTTATATTTTGTTTCTTATTATATTTATTACACTTTACAGAAAAACATTGAATGATAATTTCCCATTGATTTTTATGGATAATTAAGTGGTTTTAATTTTACAAGCAGCAGGAAACTCGAATGTGTTAAAATGTGTCCTTATTAAAACCATAGTGCAACTCTTGACTTGACCGGCAGGGACTAGTGCTGCCTCCAGCCCTTGTTTGTGATGACATTGTTGTCAAATGAGGTCTCCGCCACGTGTAGGCAAATGCATGGGATTACTGATAAAAGAATGAATGTTCATTCTTCCGTTGAAGCGACAATAGCAGTAGAAGGTTTAACTCTATGGTTAAAGAGAAATAATCATTCAGACAGAGAAGTAACCATTCAAACAGGGATATAAAGTAAAAATGCACATGGTTAAAGAGAAATAATCATTTCAATGTTGATTCAAATTAAAAATATCAAATATGCTTGCTTTTTTGTAAAAATAAAAATAGAGGACCGGCATCAAACTAGAAACATAATGTTGATCGTTTTTTTAATCATTGTTCCATTTTTTAATTTTCTATTTTTAATATGATTTTAAATATTTTTTATGGCTATAGGCTATAACATAACGATATGTTACCTTATAGGCTATAACATAACGATATACATGATGGTGAACAAGACATGAAAGATTAGAAAATCATTTGAACATGTTGATTTCATGTACGTAATATGGAAGCATAACTATGACACAAACACATGGGCTAACAGAGTTAAACAAGCATGATATTGTGGACAAAAAGATTGTGTGACAAGAAACCTCAAAATGTAGCAGAGGCACAAAAAGGTGAAGCAATTAGAGGTAATCTTGAATTTTGTGTAAGTTTTTGTGCAAGCAAGAGTTGAGTTACATTATGGCTCCCAAGAGATTACATATCAGAGGAAGAAGTAGAGCATCTCAAAATTAGTTTGGAAGACACCCAGTTTGATCAGACTTGTGGATCATATTGAGGAAGATTTTGATAGCATGGAAAACAATGGTGGCAGACTTAAGACTACTTAGATAAAATTAATGAATGGTTGCATTACTTAGAGAAGGAGCAGGAGGCTGAAGCTGAACTACACCCAAAATTCCTATGATGTTTGTATAGACCACTTTGGGACTGCCATGGTGGAGGAGAAGAAAATACTGGTGGGAGTGGTGTAGGCAAAGTGTTCATTTTCACCAACTCAGAGTAAGATCATGGACACCAAGGGTCTAGAGGAGAAGACATTCAAAAGGTTGGACATGGTGATACTGTATTATTTCAGTTTTAAAACAAAGCTATATCGATATAAACATATTTTATATTAACATATTCGATTTCAATGATGCAAAAACAATGGAATGGAAAAATGGGGACAATGCCAATGAGAGAAGACAATAGCTAAGGACCACCAAACATTGGTTCGAGAATTCTCCATGTTAATAGCATGAAAAGTTTCAAAAGAACTCAGATAATAGAATTGATACAAAGAATGCTTCTTTTAGAAACTGAACGTTGGGTAATAGATATCAATGGCATTTTAAACGACACAGATGTAGGTTTACTGACACCAAATATTGTGGACTTCCACGCAATTTGAATTACTTCCATATGTGATAGAATCACTGCATTCAAAGCTGATAGTGGATACAATCTCAAGCAAACGGTACTAATTTTATGTAGCACATTATTACTATATAAGTAGTCAGACCTTGCAAGCCAACAATACCAACATCAATAGATACACCAATAGTAAAATAACTAGTAGCAAAGGCATCAGCATCAACATCAAAGTCAACGAAGGTTTGATCAATACCACTGATTACACATTACTCTTTCATTTGCAGCAAGAAGTAAAGAGGTGACAATTTGTTATTCTGTAACTATATTGGAATTTGCCTATGATGAAGACTTTGAACTAAGATAAACTATAAATATTTCTTTAAGATCAATTTGACATGTTTTGAAACCTTTTCTTATCCACTGACATTCGTTACATGCAAAGAGTGTCATTGGTGTAACTCATAAAGGCCATAGAAATCATAATGGTATCTACAGACTCCAAATCAAAGGGGGTTATGTTGCAAGTATTATAGGCGATGTATTTTTAAGTCAAAGCTGCTAGTAGGAGGATTGTTTCTCCGTGATGTTTTTCATGGATGGATGTTCTACCTATTGCAGCAGCCGTGAATGGGCTAAGGTAGATATTTTCGGTAAGAATTACATTGTTTTCCAAAGAAAAACATTACAATGTTGTTTATATTTTGTTTCTTATTATATTTATTACACTTTACAGAAAAACATTGAATGATAATTTCCCATTGATTTTTATGAATAATTAAGTGGTTTTAATTTTACAAGCAGCAGGAAACTCGAAGGTGTTAAAATGTGTCCTTATTAAAACCATAGTGCAACTCTTGACTTGACCGGCAGGGACTAGTGCTGCCTCCAACCCTTGTTTGTGATGACGTTGTTGTCAAATGAGGTCTCCGCCACGTGCAGGCAAATGCATGGGATTACTGATAAAAGAATGAATGTTCATTCTTCCGTTGAAGCGGCAGTAGCAGTAGAAGGTTTAGCTCTATGGTTAAAGAGAAATAATCATTCAGACAGAGAAGTAACCATTCAGACAGGGAAATAAAGTAAAAATGCACATGGTTAAAGAGAAATAATCATTTCAATGTTGATTCAAATTAAAAATATCAAATATGCTTCCTTTTTTGTAAAAATAAAAATAGAGGACCGGCATCAAACTAGAAACATAGTGTTGATCGTTTTTTTAATCATTGTTCCATTTTTTTATTTTCTATTTTTAATATGATTTTAAATATTTTTGGATGGGACAAGTCTCTAGATAGTTTCTAGTAATAAACTATATATACATGTGTGATATTTCATATTTAAAATGTTGACCACATCTTCTCTAAAAACACTAGAACAAAATAGGCAAAACACTACATTATAGTAGGCCATTAGTGCCAGAAATAACGTCATAAGCATCATAATTGAGTGTTTTTAGCATGTCACTACTACATAAAGGACTATTTTAAGACAATATTTGAGACAATTTTTGGGTAAATTGTCTTAACTTAAGACAAAAATAAACTTGTTTATTGTCTAAAAGATTGTCTGCAAGGGTGCCTAAAAAGTTATTGTCTTAAAGATTATAGTCTTAAAAAAATATTGTCTCTATAAAGACAATATATAACACAAGCATTATTGTCTCTTAGGAGACAATTTCATTTTTGTCTCTCTAGAGACAACACTCGCATTAGAGATAATATGTATTTAATACTAGCTATTGTCTCTCTAGAGACAATAAAAGTTTGATTTAAATATCTCTTTTGTCTCTTTGAGACAATATAAAACAATGAATCCAGAAATATCTCACCATTGAAATAAATCAATATAAAAAACATTTAATTAAAAATAAACTACAAAATTATTGATTAATTCATGTTAGTACATAGTGGAATCGAACCACCAACCTCCTACTTGTAAGGAGGACACTCTTCCATTGAGCTAGCACACTTTAAACAATGATTAATTATTAAATATCTAGTGCTTAAGCTAGTACATATGTCATGAAAGAATGTAATTATGGATGTAGTGAATCATTCATCGCAAATGTCCATCCTAGTTATGGTTTGTTGATGTCAGATAGCTAGGGTACTCCTTTGGGTGGAAAATATTAAGTTTGACTTGTAATATGCTACAGTCCCTATGTTCAGAGGGAAAACCTGTAGATTATACAGGGAAATTTAGCAATTACACAAATTCTCTCATGTATACAGTTGATGAGATGGGTGAATATGTAATGAGTCCTAATGTTGAGCCTATGGAAATTTCTAAGGATTTGATGAACGAAGATGAGAGACCTAAGCCTTCTAGCCTATGGAATATTAGTTTTTATATGGCTTCTCCTCAAGATTGTTTTGCAGTAGGTGTTTTTCTGGTTTGTCCTGCGGGCACTCATCATCATTTTTCCTTCAGATTGTAGTTTTAATGTACCAACATTGTGGCTGAGTATGAATCCATGGTGTTGGGTCTTAAGACTGCTAGGAAGATAGGAATGAAAATGTTGAAGATTGTGGGTGATTCCGAGCTATATATCAAAAAAACAATGTCAAGCTAAGCATCCAATACTGAGGTAGTACGGAAATAAAGTATAGGATCTATTATATTTATACATCAGTATATATATCTATGTCATTATTCATGAGTGCACAGTGTCAGTGTATGACTACTCACCCACATCCCCCATGCTAGCTACATAAAAAATATGATGGTTGAGTGAAACAATCGCATGGAATACATCATAGGTGTGTCATGGATACATAAAGTATACACAGTACATCAGGAGAGGACTATAACTTTGACTCTAGCCCTCTTCCTTAAGAGGATCATTTGTTAGTATCTACTGCAAGCCCTATTCGCATCTATATCCCATGCCTCGTAGGGTCATCTATGAGGCGGTCCTCACTGTCATAACTCTAGGACTGCTCACTGTCTGTGATGTCCCTGACCTCTTCTTGCCTTATGTGGTAGCCTCCTTATATCACCTTATATTGCTCTATAGGCTCTCCTTATCTCTCCTTATCTAGATAATATTCGTGTCCTTAGCTACTAGTATTGTACCCAACATAGCTATATTTGTGCCATAATGTTTCATGGCCTAAACTGGTTGTATCTCTACTACACCTATGCCGCAGTAATAAGATCTATGGCCACCTATGTGAGTGTGTATCAATGTGATCTAAATCACCATCTAAATAATTTATCTTTGTTGCATCCTGCCTTACCAACTTGGCCAAAATATTTTCAACTGCGCCCTTTAATTCCACTTGTCAGAAGCATGATGCAACATTGAAATCCATTAACTAGAATGGTAATAACAATTGACCCTGACTGATCAACATCAGGCACACAAGTATTTTTTTTCAACTGTTTAAAGCTTGACTCACTACTCTGTTGTGGCGACTCCATAGACCTGGTAGATCATCAAAAGAGAAATATGTTGTCTATGACCTGTGAGAAACTTTCCTCCTAGGTATAAGATAGTAAGACATTTAGGCATGGAAAACTAATATAGAATATAAAAAATTTACAACTGACATCTACAATTTACCTCCTTAGCTATTGTCACACCATCATTGATAATCTTCAAAGAACCATACTTTCTTTCCAAAACAACATTTCCGCCCTTTGGTCCAAGGGTGACTCTGACAAGATCAACAAGCTTGTTGACACGTGAATGCAAGACATTTTGAAAATATTTTCAATAGATGCACAATGAAATGCTAGAATATATGTCATACCAAACCTACATACAAACCACACATTAACATCAAATGTATGTGGACAAAGAAAGATCTACCACAGTAAAGTTTTATATGAAAAGAACCTTCCTTTAAATGGACTTTTTTTCTCTGACCTACAATTCTTTTGTTGCTAGCCCATCTTGCTTGAAGTACAAATCCTTTGCTATAGCTCTTGGATTGACTGGCCACTCTCTCCTATGTAATATTGTGGCCTTCTGCTTAATAAATTGAAGGAGATGGGTGAAAAAGCTAAAAGAGAATACAATTACCTGGCATTTTTGTCAGATATTGCAACCAACTTCCTCTCCTTTCAAATGTTATCGAGGGAGACAAAAGTGGCAACTGTTATCATACTACCCATAACATAGGCCATCTTCCCTTATTCTGAATAGAGAATTACAATGTCTTCATATTAGCTATTATTTCACAAACATGAATGCTAAACTAACAAAAAACACCTGTAACTAACAAACTAAATAGCTATTAAGGCTTCTAGCAAAATCTGTAGCATCACGACAGGCATAGCCTAACGAACACCCATTCACCATCCTCATCTTAAGCAATACATGTTTCTATACTTGCACTCTTATTTTACAAAAATAGACAAAAGATGGCTAAATTAATACTATAATAGAACAATATCAACCGAGTACTAATATGCACCCCAAGGTTTCCAAGTGAGCCTGATATGCACCTTCAAGGTTTCCAAGCTAAAGTGTAGTCACCAAGCTTGAGGTTGCATACTTTTTAATTTCAATATTTTACCTCTAGTCAATACCACCTACAACCCTGTTTGCATACTCTAGAGAAGAAATTCAAGGTTTGATTACGTTTTCAAGTGAACCTCCTCCTTAGGGATAATTCCATACAAAGGCCAATCAAGATGCTACTGAAGGGATGTGTCCTACCTAGCCTCTTATTACTAGTGACATGTTTGTGATAGTAAATTTATGACAAACCCAGTAAGTGTTGTTCATAAAATGCCAGTACATGATCAAGCCCAAGGGATCTACTCTT
This sequence comes from Pinus tabuliformis, assembly GCA_031772625.1. Taxonomy (NCBI): domain Eukaryota; kingdom Viridiplantae; phylum Streptophyta; class Pinopsida; order Pinales; family Pinaceae; genus Pinus; species Pinus tabuliformis. The sequence goes on along the minus strand of CM062811.1, from coordinate 834,637,108 downwards.
CACAGCAGTCTCGTGCTAAGAATTGTCATGATCCATTCAGACAAACTCTGCACTCACAGACTTGCTCGAGGCCTCAACATCATCCAGCTGGAGGGGTTCAACCAAGGCATCCTTCTTCTAGGCCATCTTTTCCAAACTCTACTAGAGGTGTTCACCAAGTCCAAGACCTTATTCTTGGTGCAGTTATTCTTACTAGGAGCTAGATGAATTCCAACCTCATGAGTTTGTCTTACAGGCCAATGGATTCTCCTTTTATGGAGAACTAACATAATATAATAACATCCATCCTATCTTACCCAGTACAACACAATATAATTTGCGAATTCACCCCCATATATTTAAATATGAACGACTATTCACGAGCGCCCATGCTCATGCCTTGGCCTTTGATGCCAAAAGTACACAATGGTGTGTTGGTTATTAACTTTAGAAACAAAGCACAAGCTTTTCCCACAACAGCAAATCCCACAAGAATATATATGAACTGTAGGTATAATATTCTAGTGAATTTATATGTATGATATCATTGAAATGATGCCTGCACTAGTCAGTGAACCAACTAAAAGCTTTTAGTGTTGTAGTATGATTTACAACTATTACTCAGAGGAATATACCATAACCATCATACCATGAATGGATGAAACACTGGGAGTCTGATGGCATTAAACCAAGCAATAAAACAATGACTTAAAGCCCAATGTGGATGATTGTTGCAATGGTCTGAAGTTTCGTTATAAATACACCAACAATTTGAGGGCTAGTTGACTCTCATCACTTAATGAATTAATAATTAGAATGCCCATTCAAATAACAAGGTTGGTTGTCCATTCACTTAACCTTAGCGATTTTATGAATTGAAGATAACATTGTGTTGGGTCCCTATAATACTAGTGATTACCCCATTACTATTATAGTTATACCCCTTATTTATATTGTTGTGCCCCTATTACCCCCTTATTGTTATTTATGTGCCCCATAGAATCCCTCTATTGTTATTTTTGTGGCTTTATATTATTATTGTTAGGTTGGCTGGATTATATTGTGACTCCTTAGACTCCTATATATAGAAAGGAGGTTTTTTCATCTGAATCATCCAAGAATTGTTCATTTATGTAATGTAAAGGAGGTTACCCCCTCGAAGAGGCTGAATTCTAAGGCGTGGATCTCTCTTTTCTATCTTTTTGTGAGCTGATTTCATAACATTTGGTATCAAAGCTTTGGATTCTAGGGTTTTTGCTGCTCCAAATAGGTCATCGTGGAATTTTTGCTATAACTTTTTTTCTGTGACATTTCAAAAGTCGAAAACAAAACCCATTTGAGAAGAAATCACGCTGAACCTTGGGTCCGAATTTCATATCTTTTCGCACGATATTTTCGGAGATATTATCTGAGGAAGTTGGTCTTTTTGCAGACTCCTGAATTACACTCAAAACAGGTGACCTTGGGAAAATCGTCATAACTTTCTTTCTGAGCATCGGATTGAAATTTCATCAGAAGGTACAGAAATAGGACGAACTGTAGTTTTCTTTTATATATTTTTTAGAGTCAAAGGTTGAAACAGTGACACGTGGCACTTCATACAACTTCGCTCTTCTGGAAACGTCTATAATCAGGTCATCTTGGGAGATTGTGAATAACTCTTTCTTGGAGAATCCAATTTGGATCAGACTGGTGGCATTGGAAAGAGGGCACAAAGAGCTACTACAGATCACAAATTCAGAACTAGATGATTGGAAAGTATAGAGATACATCAGAGGCAATATCGAGCTCCTATAAAGTGAAAAAAGGTGTGTAGATTTTTTTAAATTTTTGCTTAAGCTTGGTTTGAAAATTTATTTTGAAGGAATTCAAAGGGCATAGTAGAGCATTATTATCGGTAACTGATGCCCCGAGGAAAGAAAATGCAAACACCTAGTAAGGAACCTGAAAGCTCTAGCATGACTCATGAAGAAGAGGAAGAAATGCTACATGATATATCAAAATTACAAGAACAAGTGCAACAAATGTCACGCTCACAAAAGCTAACAAATGCTAAGATAAATGGCGTGGAAGCTAAGATAAATGGCGTGGAAGCTAAGATGGACAATTTGAAGATAGATTTGAACACTAATTTGAAGACAGGAATGGCAGATTTGAAGACAGATTTGACAAATTTTCTACAAGAAATACTTACTAATGGTGAAAAGGTAGTAAAGGAAACTCATGATGAGAACAAAAGAAATGTTAATCATGATTCCATAGATGCTAATGTTGGATCGAAGAATCACCATATTCCAAAAATCGATATGAGGAAGTTTGATGGCAAGGATCCCGCCACATGGATATTACAGATGGAGCAATTCTTCGATCTCAATAATGTGCAAAACACACAAAAGGTACGTATGGAAACTGTATATTTGGAACCAAATCAGTTTGTATGGTATCAATGGCTTTGTTCTCGTAAACAATTTATCACTTGGGCAATTTTTACGGAAGAATTGATAGCACATTATGAGGATACAAAAAGCAACACTTTTTTTAGCCAATTGATAAGTCTCAAACAAAAGGGTTCAATAATGGAGCACATTGAGGAGTTCCAAAAATTGAACATAAGGGTAAAAGATATTCCAGAGGAGCATAGGATTGATGTGTTCATAGGGTCTTTAAAGGATAATATCCAACATGATGTTCGCCTTTGGGAACCTGATTCATTAGAGAAGGCATTCAGGTTAGCAAGAAAAATGGAAAGCAAAATTATGGCAACTAGGAAGCATACCACTCACAACTATAAAGACGGAAGTGTTGTTGCCCCTAGTCTTCCACAACCTACAAGGTTGACACCACAACAATTGGAAGAAAAAAGAGCAAAAGGGCTTTGTTACAATTGTGATAGCAAATACACAAAAGGTCATAAGTGTGCTGAGAAGAAATTATTCTACATAGATTGTGAAGAGGAAGAAGAAAAGGAGCAAGAAAGGTCAAAAGAAGAGGATATATTCCAGGAACAAAGCCTAGATGAAGAACAAATAAATCCGACCATATCTTGTAATGCATTGGCGGGAATTACCACTCCTCAAACCATCAAGATAGAAGGACAAATCAAGAAGAAAAAGGTAATAGTGTTGATTGATTCAGGAAGCACCCACAATTTTATTCATTGTAGGGTAGCAAAAGAATTGAATTGCTTCCTATATCCAGCACCAGAGTGTCAAGTGATGATTGCAAATGGAGGAACAATAAATTGCTCTGGAAAGTGCCATAATATCAAGCTATCCATGGGAGAATATGTATTGACTAGCCCAATGCTTTCCATTCCAATGGGAGGTGTCGATGTTGTACTAGGAGTCCAATGGCTACAATCCTTGGGTACAATAGCTTTTAATTTTCAAGAACTTTTCATGCAATTTTCTGTGGAAGGAAAGGAAGTTGAATTAAGGGGTATTGCAGGGAAACCAGGAAAGATAATCAGCTCTAATGGCATGACAAAGCTTCTAAAAAAGGAGCAAAGAGGTGTAATTGCACAATTATGTTCGCTAGATGTTTCCACATTGGAATCATCTATTTCTCCAGATCTCCAAAAAGTCCTGGACAATCATTCCAAGGTATTTGAGACTCCCAAAGGTCTCCCACCTATGCGTGATCATGATCATGCTATTCATCTGATTCCAGGAAGTGTTCCTCCAAACATCAGGCCGTACAGATATCCCTATGTCCAAAAAAGTGAAATTGAACGTATGGTTGCAGAAATGCTAGAGGCTGGTATAATTCAACCAAGTCAAAGTTCTTTCTCAGCTCCAGTAGTATTGGTGCACAAGAAGGATGGATCATGGCGCATGTGTCCGGATTATAGGGAGCTCAACAAGCTCACTATTAAAGATAAGTTCCCCATTCCTGTCATTGATGAATTACTGGATGAATTGCATGGATCAATTTACTTCACCAAGTTGGATCTTCGTTCGGGATATCATCAAATCAGAATGAAGATTGAAGACATTCCAAAAACGGCATTTAGAACTCATGAGGGTCATTATGAATTTTTGGTCATGCCTTTTGGCCTTACCAATGCACCTTCAACATTTCAAGGTTTGATGAATTCAATTTTCAAACCATTCCTTAGAAAATTTGTGTTAGTATTTTTTGATGATATACTAATCTACAACAAGTCTTGGAAGGATCATGTTGAACATGTTGACAGGGTGCTACAACTATTGGAGGAGAAACAATTATATGCAAAAAGATCCAAATGTTTCTTTGGAGTCCAGGAGGTGGAATATTTGGGTCATATTGTATCTCATGAAGGAGTTAAGGTAGACCCTAGCAAAATTAAAGCCATTAAGGAATGGAAAATCCCCACATCCATAAAGCATCTGCGAGGATTTCTTGGGTTGACAGGGTATTATCGCAAGTTTGTTAAGAATTATGGGAGAATAGCAGCACCTCTAACAACATTATTGAAGAAAGATTCATTTTCATGGACTCCGGAAGCAACAAAGGCCTTTGAACATCTTAAAGAGGCAATGTGCCAAGCACCGGTCTTAGCTACACCGGACTTCACAAAAACCTTTATTGTGGAATGTGATGCTTCAGGAAATGGAATTGGTGTTGTTCTAATGCAAGATGAAAGACCCATTGCTTTTGAAAGTCGTCCAATCAAGGGAAAGTTTTTAAGCAAAGCTATTTATGAGAAGGAAATGTTGGCAATACTCCATGCACTTAAGAAATGGCGACCCTACCTAATGGGAAGACACTTCAAGGTAAAAATGGATCATGATAGCCTTAAATACTTTTTAGAACAAAGATTATCCTCTGAAGAGCAACAAAAGTGGGTCACAAAGATGTTGGGTTATGACTTTGAAATCATCTACAAAAAAGGGAAGCAAAATGTGGTGGCAGATGCACTCTCAAGAAAGGATGAGGATGTGGAAGCATTGTTGTGTGCCATTTCTATTATCCAACCAGATTGGATAAACGAAGCAAGGGAGGAATGGAAGAATGACGAAGAAGTGTGGGCACTTATTCGAAAGCTACAACAAGATTCCAGTACTTCTGATACATTTAGCTGGCAAAATGATTCGTTATGGTACAAAGATCGCTTATACCTCTGTAAGAATTCCCAGCTAAAACAAAAGATTCTTATGGAATTGCACACTTCTCCCTTAGGAGGGCACTCAGGATTTTTAAAAACTTACCACAGGGTTAAGAAGGAATTTTTTTGGGATGGCCTTAAATCAGATATTCAAAAGTTTGTGGCGGAATGTTTGGTTTGCCAACAAAATAAAGTTGAAACAATTAAGACACCGGGTCTATTACAACCTTTATCCATTCCAAGCCAACGTTGGGAGGAGGTTTCAATGGATTTTATCACAGGTTTACCCAAGTCTGAGGGAAAGAGTGTCATCATGGTGGTAGTTGACAGACTTACCAAGTATGCACACTTTTGTGCATTATCACATCCATTTAAAGCCAGTACAGTTTCTACTGCATTTATGGAAACAGTTCAAAAGCTACATGGAAACCCAAAGATTATTGTAAGTGACAGAGATCCCATTTTCACTGGAAATTTTTGGACAGAATTATTTTCTTGTCTTGGTACTCAGTTAGCTCATAGCTCATCTTATCATCCTCAATCTGATGGGCAAACTGAGATAGTAAACAAATGTTTGGAAGGATATCTTCGTTGCTTTGTATCTGATAAACAGACACAATGGGTCAAATGGTTGCCTCTGGCTGAATGGTGGTATAACACTTCCTTCCATACAGCAACAAAAATGACCCCATTTATGGCACTTTATGGGTATCAACCACCATCCATCACATCATATTTAAGAGAAAATTCTAAGGTTCAGGCAGTGGAACATCACATCGAACATCAACAACAAGTCCTCCAACTCTTAAAGGATAACCTCGTGTTGGCACAAAATAGAATGAAACAACAGGCAGATCAACATCGCAGTGAAAGAAGTTTTGATGTAGGTGATTGGGTATTCCTACGGCTACAACCATATAAGCAAATGTCCCTAAAGCAAGCTAAGAAGGATAATAAATTATCACCAAAGTATTATGGTCCGTACAAGGTGTTGCAAAAGATTGGTACTATGGCATACAAATTGGAGCTTCCTGCAGCTTCTCGATTGCACCCAGTTTTCCATGTTTCATGTTTAAAGAAGGTTATAGGCGACAAGCTCCCAATTCAAACAATATTGCCAGAACTTGACGAGGAAGGAAAAATTATATTGGAACCGGAAGCAGTCACAGAAACAAGAACTCGACAGCTACGAAATCGATCAATTTCAGAGTATCTTATCAAGTGGAAGAACTTATCCGCTGAAGATTCCACATGGGAGGATGAGAATTTTATGCAGAAGTATCCAGAACTACTCAAGCGTTGAGGACAACACTTTTTTGAAGGAGAGGGGCATGTTGGGTCCCTATAATACTAGTGATTACCCCATTACTATTGTAGTTATACCCCTTATTTATATTGTTGTGCCCCTATTACCCCCATATTGTTATTTCTGTGCCCCATAGAATCCCTCTATTGTTATTTTTGTGGCTTTATATTATTATTGTTAGGTCGGCTGGATTATATTGTGACTCCTTAGACTCCTATATATAGAAAGGAGGTTTTGTCATTTGAATCATCCAAGAATTGTTCATTTATGTAATGTAAAGGAGGTTGCCCCCTCGAAGAGGCTGAATTCTAAGGCGTGGATCTCTCTTTTCTATCTTTTTGTGAGCTGGTTTCATAACACATTGCGATTCAGCATTGCATCGAATTAACTAACAAGAGAATGTTAGATAGGGAATCCAATGTCGTGGGTGTTAAGATAATATATGGTTGTAGGTAATTGAATGCAAAAGTATTATCTGATGTAGTTTTATATAGCAAAATTCACATCAAATTTAATCTATTACACAACCAAACACATTCAAATAGCTATTAACATAGAGACAATAACTGCAAGAACCCAAATTGAAAAACAAAATTTTTTTGTAAACTTTATTTTCTTTGGAATTGCTTACAAATAATAAGACGTACATTGAGATTTCATGTATTGTTACTCACTGATAACAATTGCAACTCGTCATGCATGGACAGGCTCAATTGTCACTTCCTCCTCCAATCTTGAAGCAAGATTTTCTTCCTGAGTTTTGTCTTGCTATTGGCCTTTTTCTTCATTTCCTCTCCATCTCTCCCTTCATCATTTTTGAATAAAGAAAAATTCTCTACTAATGAGCTACCTTGGAAATACAATCGTCAAGAGGATTCATTTTAATGAGGCCTTTTGGCCTTTGAACTTCAAGTTGGTTGACATTCAATCCCCAAATCAACCGCAGCAACATGCCACATTGTGGCAGATGGAAACATAAAAATAATTTGACAGCAAGTTTTGACCCTTAATCTGGAAATCAAACTCAAAAATATGGAAGATGGAAATGGAAAAAAAATTCAAAAAAAAATTATTTTGACCTTTACATGAAATATATGAGACTATTATTATAACAATTTCTAGAATTTTGTTTGGAATCAGCTTCCCTGTTCATGCTATGAAAAGCGAAACAAAAATAGGAACTACTTTTAGATCTCAAGAAACAATGGATAGCTCCCATCATTCTCTAGGATGTAATACAATCACATCAGAGGATTAAACTCCAAGCAACTATGATACATAAATCTATTATGCACTCAAAATGGTACAAAGAAGCAATTTGTTAGTTAACGTGTTGAACTTACAAGCCCCTCAAGGTATTGTCCATAATCATGCTTTCTAATGTATGGACACCCATTAACCTTTATTCTTAAAATAGGAATGCATAAATCTGAAAGAAGAACCTGGTACATATATATGTATATATATCTATATCTATATATATATATATCGATATATATATATATATATATATATATATATATATATATATATATATATATATATATATATATATATATATATATATATATATATATATATATATATATATATATATATATATAAATGCATTCCTATTCCACTATACCATGCAACTTAGACAACAACACTTGTCCCAAAGTAAACTAGTGTATTGAAAGTATTTAGAATGCATATAAAGATTCATAAATAATTTATCAAGTGATAAGACCCAAGGACTAACAAAAACATGCTACATCAAATACCTACATCTCATTGAAATCATCAATATCACACTCGAAGCATATTTCAATTACCTATATGGTAGTTTATTTCAATTACTAATACTATTTAATTATATTCGTATACTACAGTTAGTAGTCTACCTTCGAGAGGGACTCCTCTCCAACCAACTTAGACTTCTCTCATTGCTTTAAATATGAGGGCTTTACATCAGGTAACCTTAACAAAAAATATCTTCCAGAAGTATCTGATGAAATGCCTTCAATAATGACACTTGAGTTCTCATTACCAGGACTCAAAACAACCAACCTCTCAACAAAACCATCATCTCCAACAAATGAAAGGCATAGATCAGAAGAATGTAGCAAAGTTAAGCTCAAATAACCTCTACAACAGAGTAAAACATGAATGAAACCCTTAGTACATGCTATTGGAGATATCAGTTATTGTACATCACAATTCAAATGCTCAAAAACAAAATTTCTATCCATCGATCCTCTTACAAACCATGAACTGGACTGACAACCTAATAAATATCATCCTCTCTTCAACCATGAGGATTTTGATAATATAAGGTTAGATTTCTTGATTATATGAATGCTTGTTCTAGTTTGTTTCTTCTTAACATACTTTTTAGCTGCATGACAGGCAATACATATACCAGTAAGCAGAATGAATAGGATGTAAATATATCCATGCATCAAAATCAGCATGGAAAATGTGGACTTGGCATCTATGAACCAAATATTCAGTTGGAATGAAATGTTCTCAACCTCTATGGTGATCTTAGATGCCACACAGGCAAACAAATAAAAATGTACAAGCAAGTGCACATATGAAAGGGCATTGAAATTTTAGCTCTGGAAATTGATTTTAGTTAGTTAACAGACATTTTTCTTTTTCCTTTTTAAATGCAATTATTTTATAACATGAAAGAAGTCCTAGATCATAAGTAAAATCATATCCTATAAATAGGTATAAGACCATGATTAATGAAATTGTGGGATTTTTCAAAGAATATACAAGTTACAAACTTACAGTATCACATAATACCAACATATCATATATCCCATTTGTCTTAGAATGAACTCTAACAAGATGCAAGATGAAACATTTCATGCTTGCCAATATGTGATACCATATAAAATCTATCTACCACTACTTAGTCAAGAACATCATATTTCCAGGGTAAGTTTTTTATGGATTTAATTGTCTTATATATTAAGATAAATTCATTCCATTTAATAGACATGATGTGGAGATGCAATGATCACATCTACTTCTATCCCTATAGAATTTCAATAAAGAAGAATATAGTAAGAACAATCATTGTACCTTAAATAGCATCTCCCAGATCATTCACCTCTCTACAATTTTGTGGAAGTCGAACTTCAAAGCTGAAGCTAATGTTATCAACCTAAACCTCATAACATACATAACATGGAAAGTGAGGAATACTCATTCTGAAGCGTCTCTAATCAAGGATGGAATGAATTCTATGAAGCTATATATAGATGTGTTTCATTGTCTTCCTTGATTTCGATCCTAGCATTCTGGCAGTAGCCAACAGACCAAATGGACTATCACTATGGGAAGGCTAGAAAATAAAATAAAATAAAAAATATAAAAATGAGTGCCTAAAGTAAGACCTTTGAAGGCTTCTTTTGATTTTAAGAGGCAATTTATAAACATACCAACCATTTTACACACATGTACACCCAAACCCCATCTTTATCCCCCTCCCAAAATCTAATAAGAATTAAAATAAGAATTACATGGGGAAGTGGGAGGCTAAGGCTTTCAAGTCTGAGGAACACGCTCTGTTCAATTTTGTGAACCCATGTTGTTCCTGAAGCCGCGCATCTGTGAGATGAAGAAGAGGCAGTTGTAGAGTCCCAATCATGCACCCCTATTGTCAAGCGAAATCCAGAGGTGTGAAATAGAACCTAAAACGTCCATGACCTGCAAATGGTGGTGAGGCTGGCCCTATCCCTGTAATTCAAGAGTGAAAACAATACAACAACTCAACGAAAAAAAAATACTAGTAATTATAATAATTGTTAATATGGCATTCATACTACTAATTGTGTAGTGAGGGGCCTCTAGATTCAACTCCATATTTCAGGCATCTAATTGTAACACCTCTACAAATTGAGAGGAAAACACACAAGAATTATGCTTCTTATAGAATCTTCAATTGATGGATTCCAACACCCAGACCCTTGACATCAATTCTCTTTACAAAACAGAGATATGTTTTATCATAGTTCTTAAAATAAATAAATTTATCCTTAATGAACTCAAACTTCTTTTCAGACTTTAACAACATATGGATTATTGTGCAATTGTTGAGCTTTTTATCTTGGCTAAGATGTTGTTGCTTGCCCAAGTATCTATATTTTATATTTAAGAGGAAGGACTATGAAGCTTGCTTTGTTCAATTATAATTAAGGGATTCCTATGAAACATTGAAAGATTAGTCAACTTGAACACCCGTCGAAGGTAATAAGAGTTTGACATGTGAGAGTAGGCCAAATTAAATATTATATATAAATATCACATTTTAAAATTATTTAATAATTCTGTAATATCCAAACATACACCATTATCCCTACTATTAAATATTGAAATTGGATTATGTATTAGTGTTTCATCGAAACATCAAAAAGTCCTTACAAAATCAAAAATCTATTATTATATGTGCATGGTATAACCCATTCAATTTGGCTTTGAATTGGTATTAGTTTGTCTTTCTTTGACAAAAAAGTTATGATGCTTATCCATAGTTTAACGTTATGAATTCAACTTTTATTACTTTTTAACATTATTGAAATTTAATTATTTGTAAGATGATTGGTTGAGTTCTTATCATGGGTTGTTTAGTAACTTCCATTTCTATTAGTTACTAAATTTTTGGTTTTAGTTTTATTTCCTTTTCATTTAACTTTTTGATTTTTTTCTACTATTTCTATTTTCATGAATTACATTTTTTTCACAATATTTTCAATTTAAGTGACTTATTATTATATTATAAAAATATTCTAATAAATTAAATTATAGACAATTATATATATATATATATATATATATATATATATATATATATATATATATATATATAACACACATATAGTTATATGTGTTTTAATATAAACAATATTAGTTAATCATATTTCTTAATTTTTGGTGATGACATTTAACAATATAATATTTTAAGTATTAAGGGGTTTTCGCAGTGTATTATATTAGACATCATTTTTTGGGGATTCAACTCCGTTAAGTAAGTCATTCAAGTATAATCATTTCCATGAGAAATAGTCATACTTGAATGACTTACTTAATGGAGTTGAATCCCAGAAAATGATATCTAATATAATATTTTATTAGTTGTTTTATTTTTGTGATGAAACCTTTGTCATTGTTATTTTTTTGTTTCATTAAGCTATATTTACGCTAAAACACATGTACTAGCTATTATGTAGCCCTGATTATATTTTAATTTGAATCCAAATCGAAACATATACTAAAACTTCCATCAAAATAATATGAAAAATTAAAAAATTAACTAACTTAAAAAACAAGTTCATTAAATTCATTAATTTAAAATTAAATGAATGTATCAACCACATTTCCATCATTTCCATCTTTGTATTCCAGCATTAAGTAAGTATTACATCCAACTGCAAACCAGATCATCCCTTTCAACATTAATTTAATATGATAATACAAAATATAATTAAAATAATTTTTATCTTCAAAAAAAGTATGAGAGTTGAGTACAAGAATGTTCAAAAACATGGATATTGAAACCCCTTTTAGTTTCAATTCAACGAACTCCACATGATTACTTGTGTATTTTTTTAAAACCTTTTTAAGTTTAAAATTCCCAAAACATAGTTGATCCGTTGGTACAATTTATATAAATTGTAATCATATTGCTTTTACGCAAAAATAAATTATTATATTTAAATGATTTATCAAATATTTAAGTACTTCTCACATTAATGAATCATTAAATATAAGTACGACATTATTTTGATAAAAAACTCAGTGTATATGAAATTAATAAATATTAGCAATTGCTTTATAAAACTGTAAAAAGAGGTGGATAGATTTGTTAATTTAGAAAAGTTGTATGAGAGAGGCATTTGTAATGTATGTCATATGTTTTACATTTTTTTGAAGATGAAAAGTCGTGCATTAGCTCCCAACTATAATTAAAACTAACTATTACCTACACGACAATTGAAAACTCTAAAAATTGTATTTATGTTTTTTTTAATGTTTATATATTTTAATTTAAAATAAAACCATTGTTTAGTGGTGTTATAAATTATTTTATTTTATGTAAAATAGTATACCCTGTTCATTCACTTTGTTTTTTTTCACTTCTAATTTTTATTATTAAATTTAAGTTTTATATTATAATAAATATAAAATATATTTTAAAGAAATCATTTAAATATTATTTTTCTAAAAATATTTATCCATCTTTTACAATTGATTTATTATACTAATTAGCTAATTAACATAATATATAATTATTATTTAGCTTGTATAGTAATAATATTTTTAAATAATTTCATTGACTAGGTTTTGATTATTGTTTAAATACGTATATATATGAATAAAATTTGGATGATAAATTAATTAATTTATTTATTTTTAATTAAAATTGATTAACACAGGCAACTCTCCTCCATCTGATATTATCTCATACTTCTAGGGATGCTAATAAAAATAGTTTCATTGATTCACCACTTTGGTTTATAACATATCTAAGTTTATAAAACAGTAAAAACTAAAAAATGGAAATAGTTCACATTCTGAATATGGCTCGGAAAACTTGAAGTCTAAGTAACTTGTTTAGTTTTTAGAAACATAGCATGAAGAACACTAAAAATTTCAGAAGGTTGTAAAAGCACATCTGATAGGTGATTTGAGCATTGTGAGGTAGATATTTTGTGCACAGAGATATCATTCATGGGGAGATATCATGCACGCCTCTCCCCACCTTTGTTTGTTACTATTTGCTGAAATCAACTTTGAAATATTAATGCAAATTTTATTATAAAAAAAAGAATAAGAGGTTTTCCCAGTAAGAGTTAGAGTGGGCATGATCAAGAGTGAAAACTGAGAAATCAGAGATGAAAATGAACTTTCCTTCCAAATTCCAAAATGCTTGCAGTTGGCATGTTCAAGAGTGAAAACAGAGAAATCAGAAGTGAAAATGAACTTTCCTTCCAAAATGAAAAATCCTATTTGAAAAAATAAATAAATAAAGAAATTAGAGATGAAAAAGGAACTTTCCTTCCAAACTGACGAAAATGTATATGTACATTCACAGTACCTAAATTATACATTTCAGTTCCTATATAACCTCACACTGCCTATAACCATAATATGTAAAACAAATTCCTATTACACTGCCTATCAGCCATAATATGGAAAACAAATTCCTATTGTAGCTTTCTGGATATTGCCTCTCAAATTCTAGGTCAGAAGAGACGTTGATGTACAAATATTGCTTTAGATACTTGAAATCTGATATAATTGAATATCAGTCTGTACAGACATCTGTATTATGGTTATCGAAAAACAAATAATGTAAAAATATTTTAGGTAGCTGCCATGTTCTCTTCCTTAAGCCTTGTCCCGAGTTGAATTACAACTACTGGAACAACTCTCCCAGTTAAATTACACATACCTTTCAAATTCAATGAACTTCTCAAATTTTCATATAAAATTGCAACTGCATTAGCCTCACCTGCTACATAGGTATATACAGGGATGCCCAATTATAACATCCCTTCACAAAATAACATCATATAACATCATGGGAATGATGTTATTATTCTCCTAAATTAAATCATCATTAATATAAATTTTCAAATAGTTTAAATACATCAGGAACTCTAATTGAGGAAAATGTGTGAGTTTTCGTTATAAAGAGGCAATTAGACTTTAGAATAAAAAGAGACTTTTGGAGGAAGACTAATATGGCAAGTAGCCTAGAAGATATTATTTGGCCTTACTTGCCATCCACCCCTTGTCAAGATATTTTTTAGATTGTATGTGCTCAAGATTTTTGAGCAATTGCGTGTTGTTACTAACCATCAGTGTTTTACTTAGATATTTTGACGAGTTCACACATTCTAAAGAAAATATAAGAGGAAAAACAAATACCTAAAAAATTATTTAAAATAATAAAAATATAAATTACCCATAAATAAATAGTTCTATATCTTACTCTCCAAACCCCTAGAGCAACCAACTCATAGTCTTGTTTGAGAAGAGTTCCCATTTAAGTTTTAACATGTATAGGAGAGTGTATCAATTTAAAAATTTATAAACATTGAAGTGTTAGAGTGGATTTTTTTAACTTTATGTGTTTTAATTATATTTGTTATATAGATATTTTAATATAAATATTTAAAAATATGTATTTAAATATATACAAAGGTATTAATTTGTGTTAATTTTTAATTAGATATGGATAAAGTTACACAAGAGGCTTGATTTTTGTTGGGTTTTTCATGTGATCTCTCTTGGATTCAAAAATGGTTGTCATTGTGAGTCGATCACTCTCTTGACAATGAATTCAATAATCTTGTAAAATGTCGTACTAAATCTTCAAATTAGTATGGCTGTGAACGACAACATGAACATACATTGCTACACAATCGATGTGCCTCTTTTGTGTGTTTCTAGATATTGAGTTTTCAATCATAAAATTTATCACTTTTAAACTTACCTTTATATTAAATATATTATCTTATTTTTTATTATTTAAATTTAGAAATTACCCTTAATAATTTCATAAAGATCTTATCTGCTTATTTTATACTTTAGATAAATTTTAAAAAAAAATTAACTCTCAAAAGATTAAGTCTATTAGTCATTTCCTTCAAGATATATTAAATATTAGAACGAGAAATAATGATTGAATACATTATTTTTGGCCAAATAAAAAACACACATGTAAATTGAAATTTTCTTATATATATTTTAGTAATATTGAACATCATTTATTATTCATATTTATTTTTAATTAATTAATTTTTTAATTTAAATATATATATATATATATATATACTTAATTTATAATATTTTAATAATACACTAAACAACCTAAATCTAATACATCAATTATTATTTCAAAATAAAATATACATTTTATATTCATTCGCATTCCAGTTTTACATCGTCCACCCTAGAAACACATTTATTATCTCCCCTCGCACTCCTCTACAATGAAATTGAGGTAGTTAACATGCCAAAAGAATCGAATGGTCTCATCGGATTACGCAGAAGCGATGCTGAGTCAAACATTCCTATTCCTTCAAGAGATCCCATATGCTCATCGATTCAACATAGTCATTCAATAAGTGCAAGATCCAATTGGTCTCTATGAGTTCCCCGTGAACAAAGTTGAATTAAATATCACAACCCCGATCATATACTCCCATTCCTAGTGCTCCCCAACAGAGTCTGTTACATGGATGATGTTTCAAACTTTCGATTCTAAAGTCTCAACATTGAATGCCTATTAAATAAGTTTTATGATTATAAAGTAATTTATATTGCACTTGAAATATTTTATAGCATACAATTTATAAATATTTTTTAGAGAAATGGACATCCATACAAACCGACAACATTTTTTTTAACTATAACCGATATTTTTATATTTTTCATAAACAAAATAGTTGGTTGTGACTAGCTACACATAATGTAGGCCCAGATTCACATAATAAATATTTCCATAGCATAGCCCTTTTAGGTTTCTTATAGTTACAAACCACACCACAACATTGGCATGAAATAAAAATATATATTTTTTAACTATAACCAATATTTTTATATTATTAATAAAAAAAATTGTTGGTCCTGCATGTAATGCAGCCCCATATGATATATGTAAAAAGGATATATTTCAAAATGATACATGTCAAAATGATACAACTCAATATGGTAATGTAGGTGAAAATGATACATATGATAATAAACATTAAAGGAGACATCACAACAATTTATGAACAATGATCCATGATGAAGTCTATATGATAAATGTCTCTAGCTAAGATAAATTTCCCTAGATACTACCAACTTATTGCTCATCATCATCATCATCATCATCATGTCTATCATGATCATGATCATCACCATCATAATCTTCATCTTTGTCGTCTACGTCGATGTCCTCTGCATCTACCTCATCATCATTGTCTAGAATGTTTGAACCATACCCAACATAATCTGGAACGATCTCAAGATCAACTCAATCTTCTCGACGAGTTGTGTTCTACAAGAAAAACATTCAAAATTAAAATTTAATTATTTCATCTAATATTTAATATATATTTGTTATATTTCTAATATTACAACATATGAAGCGAAACCATAATCATATTGTATCATATCAAAGTGCAAGTATATACCATAATAAAATTTCAATTAAGTTACAACTAATATGTCATTACAATGATGTGAAACATGAAAACATTCCAATTAAAGTTAGTAAATCATGGAGGAGGATAGAGGATCGAAATCAATGCTACTACTTTCTGGAGGAATGAGCAGGTGTAGAGACAAGAAGGGGACAAGTGTCAATGATAGACATAGAAATTGGCCTTGGAGCAACAATGCTTGGAAGGATTCTTTTTCTGAGCATGTCGCTATAGAGAGGGGGGATGTAGTGCTCCCCTCCTAGGATATTTAAGATCTTTGAAGCAAATAGGCCCCCTAACCGCCCCTAAAACTAGTGTACCAATGGCTTGAAGACAACATAAATATGGAAAGATGTTACCAAATACATGGGGATAGAAGGAGGATCGAGTGGCTCAAGGATGAGAAACATTTTTGTGTTGGGTGCATGTTGGAGCTCAATTTTTCTTTGTCAAATTTTGTTGATATGATTAGGGTTTCTTATTGATAATTAATGTAATTTGGAAAAATTGATACATAATATTCCTAACCTTATATATTTTTAATATGCATTCTCAAATTATATCACATTAGAATAGAGAGATTCTCGTTATGATCTTATCATTGTAATATGAAATTATAAAGTGGTGTGCTTTGTACGCATGGAGATAAACATATAGAAACAAATAGAGAATGATAGAGAGGGAGAGGAGTGAAATTATAAATCAATATCTACCATTAAATGTCAATCATTCATGGTGCTATAACTTTCTATTCACTAGCTTGTGTGGTTTGTAGTGTAATATCCCTTTCTAGGAAGATAGGACCCTCCAACTTAGAAGGGTTCACTGGTTAGGGAAGTATTGTGTATTTTTTATTTATTTTCTCTCAGTTATAATTAATATGTGAATGTTGTTAGCATTATTATTAGACTTTTTGATGCTTTAGTTATTGCATAATCCTAACCTCTATATTGTGTGACAACATATATCTTGCACCGGACCCTTTGTTAGTGTGACAATTATTTAATTCCCATTATAGTTTGATGGTCTGTTAATTTTGTGTATTCCAACATTTGTTGAGAGAATTATTTCCAGGAGTGACGTTCTTTTCTGAATAAGAGTGACTCTATAACAAAGTGGTTTCATTTTGCATTGTGTGTTTATTTCTTGAGAGTTCAAACAAGGTTTTAGAGTGTAACAATGAGAGTGTTGACTTGTTGAGAGTATGATTACAATGATTGAGCTTGATATTCATTAGAACTATTCATCATTTTAACTTGCATATATTTTGTGTAATATTATTTCAATAACAAAACATACCGAGATTGACAATTAATGCGAAGAGTTTGAATTATTTCTTTGAATTAGAAGGACAAGTGTTCTACACAGGGAAAAGCTGAGGAAAAACATATACACAAATTCCACATAAATAAAGTTGAAGTAAAACTTGGAATTTCATATGAAATTTGAATCAGAATTATTTAAGGGTCAAAGTAAACATATAATAACTCGAAAGTGTATAAAATAAGTAAATAAATAATCTACAATTTGAATCAATTAAATTTCCTAATAAATGAAGTATGGGTGTCAATCTTAGTGAAGCGATGAAATTTCAGCTTACTTCACAAAAACTCATACCCAACCTTCATTTGAAGGCCAAATTGAATGATTCAACTTGGAGAGTAATTTTTTACTCACAATTAAAAATAATTTTGCACATGGATATTTTTGTTGTGCTAAAAAAATATGCCAAATAGGATCGATTTCATAGGGTTCAAGTTAAGGTTTTTGTGCCTCAAATAATTGCATACTAGGACATATACCTAATTAACCATGAGATAATGATCATTCCAATCTAAATATAAAATCATTTTATGCAACATGCCATAGTCATTTTCATTAAGGAAATGCTATACACTGAAATCCAATTTTGTTTGAGTAGCGATTGATCATATGTGCCAATAATCACAGTTGGAACAAATATGCACTCCTAGGCAAAACCAATTACACTCTTCGTAATAAAATTGAAAATGGGACATGATTGGACAATTCCTAACCTTAGGATATAACCTTGCAACATGTCTTACAAATACCCTACATAACTATGTTTCCCACTTATACACAAGTTTCACAAAGGGCAAGTCAAAGAAAAACTTAGAATGTTGTATGAAATCTGTAGTATACATATTTAAGCTAAAGTAAAGATAAAACAATGTAAAATCGTTAAATAAATAATGTCCAATTTTAATCAATCATATTGGCCAATAAATGAATCCTGGTCATGCATTTTAGTGAAGAAAGATAATTTTGGCCTGCTTCAGAAAGATGTGCACCCAACCTTCATTTGAAGCCAATATTTTTTCCTATGAGGATATTTCTCGTGAATTTGTAACGCATGGTATTAGTGTCGACCAAGTACATTTTGTTCCTATAGAAAAAATGGTATATTTTTAAGCTATAGAGGACTTTAGGTCCATTTATTGTAAGCGATAGAAAATACCTTACAAAGGTGGATGTGATGATGAAGGAGTTTGGCTTTGAGAAAGGAGAAAAGTGGTGATATGAACCTCATCATATAATTTCTCATAAAAAGGTGGAAATTAGTTTTGCACCTTATATTCATGAAAGTAGACCAGAAATTGAAAAATGGAAAATGAAGATACTTGACCATATTGTTGGGTGCAATGGTTAAAGGATGTTGAAACCCCTATGGTGAACGAGAATACTTTGAATGGGACTGATCCTGAACAGATAGATGTTGAGATGGAATACGCGAAGTCACGAAACAGAACTAAAATCCCAATGGAGGATGAAGAAGAAATATATATAAAATTGACAGAAGGACCTTTAAAAGAGCCTCGGTTTCAAATGTTATTGGGAAATCCATGGCATACTACTTCCTCTTCTATCTCCACTCATTTGGCAACATTCATGATAGAAGCGATTCCTTTTTCACTTGAAACTTTGCAAATGAATTATCAATGAATTAAAGGAAGAAGTTACAAACTGAGAATTAATATGGCAACAGAGAATCAAGACCTTGCTGCAAATCATAGAATATGAGGTGAAATCATTACGGAAGAACTAAAAATGCCTAGAACAGAGATTACCCAAACAACTGAGTTGGCTCAAGTTGAAAAAAAGGATCTACTAATAGGATAATTAGTGGACAGAAATAAAGACATATTTATTTTGCACGAATAAGTGCAGAGCTTACAACAGTGAATTAAAAATCATGTTTGCACCAATATGGTTCGAACTTAATTAGGTGAACCTTCAGAGAAATTAACAAAGGCCATGGAAGAGCTTAGAATTTCATAAGTTGAACTAAAGAAAACCTAAGATTATTTGGTCGTGGTAAAAGAGTAGTTGAATGTAAAGGAGAGGTAATAGCACATATTATATGAAAATAACAATCAGCTTCTGAGTAAGTATAAGGGAACTCAAGATGAAATCAAAGAGCTGAAAACCAAGTTTGAAGGTAATATTTCTTTAATTGAGAAAGCACAAATGTTTTGGGATGAAATTATTCAAGAATTTCATTATAAATGGGATTATACTACTATAATTCCACAACAAAATATTATGATAAGAGGATCATAAATGAGCATTGATTTATGCAAGAAATAAGTAAAAAATGAAGCGCTCAAGTCCAAGGAGATAATTAATTATTCGAATGAAAAATATTCAACAAAGTTAAGGGTGAGAGTTGGAATATTTTGGACCAAGAACACCATTGATGTTGTACTTTAACATGTGGATACATGGAAACTTGGGTGAAGGTCAAGACGTGTGATGGGATTTCCACCAAAGTATTGATTCACTGCATCGTAATCTTTGTTGAAGTGAAAGAAAGTGGTTAGGGGGATTACTAAATCAAATTTTTGTTGTAGAGGAGATCATGTGAGTTGTCAAATAAATGATGGAATTACAAGGTGATGGACGCTGATGAGGTTAATACAGAGGTAAAAGGATAAGATAGGGTATTATTTTCTGGGGTGAGACAATTACCATTTGTGAACCATAGTATTGAGTTAATGTGAAGGAATATTGCAAACTAACTTCATGCATACTCAAAGTGATACAGATTTGAAAACCATAATGCTAGAGTTGAGGTCAGAAGCAACGATGATGAAGAAGTGTCGAACACCATAAAATACCACCGAAGGGATGATTGATGAATTGAATAATTAGTGAAAAGAAGTCTTCGAGTAATAGAGTATCAGAGAGGCATTTGTAGAAGTGTATGCCATATGTTTTAGATTTTCAAAGATAGAAATATCAACCTTTGAAGATGAAAAGTCATGCATTAGCTCATAGCTATAATTAAAACTAGCTCTTATCCACACTTCAATTCAAATCTATAAAAAATATATTTATGTTTGTTTTAATGTTTATATATTTTAATTTAAAATAAAACTATTGGTTGGTGGTGTTATAAATTATTTTATTTTATGTAAAATAATATACCCTGTTCATTCTCTTTTTTTTCACTTCTAATTTTTATCATAGAATTTAAGTTTTTATCATTCAAATATCATTTTTCTAAAAAAAATTATCCAACTTTTGCCAATTTTGTATTATTATAATAATTATCTAATTAACATAATATATAATTATTTTTTAAGTTGTATAACAATAATATCTTTAAATACTTTCATTGACTAGGTTTTGGTTATTGTTTAAATAGGAATACATATGAATAAAATTTGGATGATAAAGTAACTAAAAAAACATTTTTTTTAATTAAAATTGATTAACCTAGGAAACTCTCCTCCGTCCCAGATTATCTCATGCTTCTAGTGATGCTAATAGAGATTGTTTCATTGATTCACCACTTTGGTTTATAATATATGTAAGTTTCTAAAACAGTAAAAACTAAAAGATGGAAATAGTTCACCTTCTCAATATGGCTAGGAAAACTTGATGTCTAAGCAACATGTTTAGTTTTTATAAACATATCATGAAGAACACTAAAAGTTTTAGAAGGTTGTAAAAGCACATCTGATAGATGAATTAAACATTGACAACTAGAGATTGTTCTACACACAATCACAAGAGATATCGTTCATGCTTCTCCCTGCCCTTGTGTGTGTTAACTCCCCTTTGAAATATCAATGCAATTTTTATTATAAAAAAAAAAGAAGAGGATTTCCCACTAAGAGTTGCAGTTGGCATGGTGAGGAGTGAAATCAGAGATGAAAATAGACTTTCCTTCCAAAATGCAAAATGCTTGCAGTTGGCATGCTCAAGAATGAATAGGAATCAGAGGCGAAAATGATTTTTTCCATCCAAAATGCAAAATGCTAAAAAAAACAGAGAAATTAGAGGTAAAAAAGGAACTTTCCTTTCAAAATGTGGAAAATGTATTACATTCACAGTACCTAAATTATACATTTCGGTTCATATATAGCCTCACACTGCCTACCATCCATAATATGGAAAACAAATTCCTATTGTAGCTTTCTGGGTACTACTACTCAAATTCTAGGTCAAAAGAGGCGTTGTTATACAAATCCTGTTTCAAATATTTGAAATCTGATCTGATTGAATATCGATCTTCTGTAATATAATTATTCAGAAAAAAAACATGAAAAAATTTTTGCTACCTCAATGCCATCTTCTTCCTTAAGACTTGTCCGTAGTTGAATTACAACTACTGCAACAACTCTCGCAGTGAAATTACACATACCTTTCAACTTCAATAAACTTCTCAAAATTTCATATAAAATTGGAGCCACATTAGCATCTCTCCTGCTCCACAAGTATATATAGGGATGCTCAATTATAACATCCCTACACAAAATAACATCATAGGCATGATGTTATTATTCTCCTAAATTAAATCATCATTAATATAAACTACGTCAAATAGTTTAAATACATGAGCAAGTCTAATTGAGGAAAATGTGTGAGTTTTGATTATAAAGAGGCAATTAGACTTTAGAATAAAAAAATATTTTTGGAGGAAGACTATTATGGCAACTAGCCTGGAAGAGACTATTTAGCCTTAGTTGTGATCCATCCCTTCTGATATTTTTTTAGATTGTATGTGCTTTAGATTTTTCAGCAATTACTTGTTGTTACTAATGGTCACTGTAATTTGACTACCTCACACGTTTTAAGGAAAATATGAGTGGAGAAACAAAATCTTAAAAAACTATTTAAAATAATAAAAATATAAACTACTCATAAATAAATAATTCTATATCTTACCCTCCAAACCCTAAAGCAACCAACTCATAGTCTTGTTTGAGAAGACTTCTTAGTTACATTTTAACATGTAAAGGAGAGAGTGCATGAGGATACTAAATGAGAAGAGTTCTCAATTAAGTTTTAACATGTACTGGATAGTGCATTAATTTAAAAATTTATCAACATGGAAGTGTTGATATGTTTTCATTATATTTGTTATATAAATGTGTTAATTTATAAATTTATAAATATTTGTTAATTAGATATCGATAAAGATATATGGGTGGCTTGACTTTTCTTGGGCTCCCTCTTTGCTTCAAAAATGGCTTCAAAAATGGTTGTTATTATGGGTGAATCAATCTCTAAAAAGTGGTACTAAGTCTTGAAATTAGTATGAGAGTGAATGACATGAGCTTATAAAATGTGGTACTAAGATTTCAAATTAGTATGCGAGTGAATGAGAGAATGAGCCGACATTGTTACACAATCATGATAATAAAAAGTTTCAGTTATGAACTGAGAATAATCGATGTGCCTCTTTTGTGTGCATCTGGATATTGAGTTTTCAATTATAAGATTTATCACTTTTAAATATACCTTTATATTAAAATATTATCTTATTTTTTACTGTTTAAATTTAGCAAATTACCTTAATAATTTCATAAAGATCTTATTAGTTATTTTATGTTTCAGATAAATTTGAAAAAAAAAAAAATAACTCTCAAAAGATTAATTGTAATAATCATTTCCTTCATATTATATTAAATATAGAGTAAGAAATAATGATTAAATACAATGTTTTTGGCCAAATATAAAAAACGCATGTAAATTCTAGTTTTCTTATATATTTTAATAACATTAAACATAATTTATTATTCATCTTTATTTTTAATTAATTAATTTTTTAATTTAAAATATATTTATTTATTTATTTATAATATTTTATAATATAAACTAAACCACCTAAATCTAACACAACCATTTCAGTTTTACATCGGATGAAATCGGGGTAGTTAACACGCGAAAAGAGTCGAATGGTCTCCTTGGATTACCCGGAAGCGATGCTGAGTCAAACATTCCTATTTCTTCAGGAGATCCCCTACGCTCATCGATTCAACATAGTAAGTGGAAGATCCAAATGGTCTCTATGAGTTCCCCATGAACAAAGTTGAATCAGATATCGCAACCCCGGTCTATACTCCCATTCCTATGAGTTCCCCATGAACAAAGTTGAATCAGATATCGCAACCCCGGTCATATACTCCCATTCCTAGCTCTACGAACAAAGACTCCCTTTTTAGTATTTATATAATTAATTTGAATTCAATTCCATATTCAGATTTATTCACCACTTCAAATCTTGAAATTCGGACCTGCCTCTTCCCCTTCTCCGTCATGTATTTATAGACTATGCCCCTTTGTGAGTATTGTATATTCATGCAATAGTTTATGTGCAATTGCAAATCAGCCCGACACCGTATTGTGTTTATAGACTATGCCCCTTTGTGAGTATTGTATATGCATGAAATAGGTTATGTGCAATTGCAAATCAGCCCTACCAGCATTTCTGCCATAATTTTTGTTATGTCCAACCAATAGCTAGGAACCATCTACCGTTATTCAGCATCCGATCTTTTCGGCGATATACGATTAAGGGCATAAAAGTTGTCATTCCTGGACACATCTTTTTTAATAGAGAAGTAAACTGATAATGTCATTTCCCATGCAGATGAAAATCAGTATGTCTGTTATTGTAGATGCTGCTCTCTCCTATTTGTGATGACGTTGTTGTTAAATGAAGTCTCCGCCACTTGCAGGCAAATGCATGGGATTACCGATAAAAGAATGAATGTTCGTTTTTATGGAGATTTCATTATTATATTATATATATTCTATCTTAATTATTAAGCTGAATAGCTCAAAAATAAAATATTTTTGTAATTTTCGTGTATTAATAAAATCAAATATATACCAGGTTTTGTATATTAAATTTTCAAAGTTGAAGGTTATATATTTTAGTTTTACCGTAAAGTGAGTTATTTTTATGTGAAAAACAATTATGATGAAGTTTATTAGAAAGAACATTGGTCTTCTGAGGTTAAGCCATGTTTGGCTACTAGTATTGCTTCCATTATTACTTCTTTGTTTACTACCTAATTGCCTGTTTTTTTCCTTCCTAGGTAAGGACAAGTTTTGCTTCCATTATTACTTCTTTGTTTACTACCTAATTGCCTGTTTTTTTCCTTCCTAGGTAACGACAAGTTTTGCTTCCTAGATTTCTTCTAGTGTGCTTCTAGTTTAACATCCGTTGTTGCTTCCTTTCTTGCTTCTACAATTTGTTCCATGTTAGCCTATTATTTTCTTCCTTTTAGTTGGAGGGTTTGCTTCATGTTAAGCGCATGGGGTTTGCTCTTCTTTTAGGTTCAGGGTTTGCTTCCTTTTAGTGTTGGGATTTTCTTCTTAATTAGCTCCAATTGTTCTTCTTGTTAAGCAACCATTTTAGCTTCTGATTTAGAGCCAATAATAGCTCAAGTATGGATTCCAATTTAACATCTAATTTTACTTTCATTTTAGCACCACATTATACTTTCATTTTAAGAACTCGTGATTCTTCCTTTATAGCCACCATTTATTATTTACTATTTTCTATTTCAATTAAATTAGTTAAGTATATCATGCTTATTAAACACGTTTTATGATTATAAGGTAAGTCATATTGCACTTGAAATATTTTATACCATACAATTTATAAATATTTATTAGAGAAATGGACATCCATAAAAACCGACAACATTTTTCTTAACTATAACCAATATTTTTATATTGTTAATAAACAAAATAGCTAGTCATGACTAGGTACACATTATGTTGGCCCAGATTCACATCATAGAGATTTCTATAGCATAGCCCTTTCATGTTTCTTACAGTGACAAACCACACCACGACATTGGCATGAAATAAAAATAATTTTTTTTAAACTATAACCAATATTTTTATATTATTAATAAAAAAAATTGTTGGTCTGTCACTAGCTACACATAATGAAGCTCGATATAATATATGTAAAAATGATATAATTCAGAATGATAAAAATGAAAAATGATACAACTCAATATGGCAATGTAGGTGAAAATTATACATATGATAATAAGTATTAAAGGATACATCACAACAGTTTATCAATGATGATCAATGGTGGAGTCTATATGATAAATGTCACTAGCTATGATAAATTTCACTAGCTATACAAACTTATTGCTCATCATCATCATCATGTCTTTCATGATCATGATCATCACCATCATAATCATCATCCTTGTCTCGAATGTTTGAACCATACCAATCATAATCTGGAATGATCTCAAGATGAACTAAATCTTCTGAAAGACTAGTGTTACTACAAAAAAAACATTCAAAATGAAAAGTTAATTATTTCATCTAATATTTAATATGTATTTGTTATTTTTCCAATATTACAACATATGAAGTGAAACCATAATCATATTGTATCATATCAAAGCTAAAATATATACCATAATAAAATTTCATTTCAGTTACAACTAATATGTCATTACAATGATGTAAAACATGCAAAAATTCTAATTAAAATTAGTAAATCATGGAGGAGGATAGAGGATCGAAATCTAGCCACTACTTTCCACACAAATGAGCAGGTGTAGCGACAAGAATGGGACAAGTGTCAATAATAGACATAGAAATTGGTTGTAGAGCAACAATGCTTGCCAGGATTCTTTTTCTGAGCATGCTGCTATGGAGAGGGGGGATGTAGCACTACCCTCCTAGGTTATTTTAAGAGCTCTAGAGAGACTAGGCTCCCTAACCACCACTACAAATAGTGTACCAAAGGCTTGAAGACAACCTAAATATGACAAATGGTTAGCAAATGCATGGGGATAGAAGGAGGACCGAGTGGCTCAAGGATGAGAAACATTTTTGTGTTGGGCGCCTGTTGTAGCTGAATCCTTTTTTTGTGAAATTTTGCTAAAACAATTAGCGTTTCCTATTGATTATTAATGTAATTTGGAAAAATTGTTACACAATTTCCCTACCTTAAATTTTTTTATATGCACTCTCAAATTAGATCACATGATAATCAAGAGATTCTCATTATCATCTTATCATTGTAATATGAATTATATAAGCGATGTGATTTCTATGCACGAAGATAGACATATAGAAACAAATAGAGAATGATAGAGAGGGAGAGCACCGAAATTGTAAATCTGTATGTATTGTTAATTCTCAATCATTCATGACACCGTACCTTTCTATTGACTAGCTTGTGTGTTGTGTAGTGTACTAGCCCCGGCAAGGGAGATAGGGCCGTCCTTCTTAGCAGGGTTCATTGGTTAGGAAAGTATTGTGTATTTTTTATTTATTTCCTCTCAGTTATAATTAATATGTGATTATTGCTACTGTTATCATTAGACTTTTTGATTCTTTAGTGATTGCAAAATCCTAAACTCTGTATTTTGTGACACCATATGTCTTGCACCGGTCCCTTTGTTAGTGTGACAATTATTTTAATTACATTATAGTTTGATGGTGTGTTTTATTGATTTGAATGTGTGTTCCAACATTTGTTAAGAGAATGATTTCCAAGAGTGACGCTCTCTTCTGAATAAGAGTGACTCTGTAACAAAGTGGTTTTATTATGCATTGTGTTTATTTCTTGAGAGTGTAAGCAAGGTTTGAGAGTGTAACACCGAGAGTGTTCACTTGTGGGAGTGTGATTACAATGATTGAGCTTGAGATTCATTATAACTAGTCATCATTTGCCCTTGCATATATTGTGTATAATATTGTTGCAATAACAAAACCTACCTAGATTGACAATTAATGTGAAGACTCTGAATTATTGCTTTGAATTATAAGGACAAGTGTTCTACACAAGGACAAGATGAGGAAGAAATATACGCAAATTTCACATAATTAAATTTGAAGTTAAAACTGGGAATTTCATATGAAATTTGAAGAAAAATTATTTAAGGGTCAAAGTAAACATATGATAACTCAAAAGTGTGTTAATAATTAAATAAATAATCTACAATTTGAATCAATTAGATTTCCCAATAAATGTTGTCTAGGCATCAATTTTAGTGAAGCAATGCAACTTTAGCCTACTTCACAAAAAATGCATGCCCAACCTTCATTTCAAGGAAAAATTGAATGATGATCTTCAAGATTACTTTTCTAATCATAATTAATGTTAATTTTGCACATAGAAATTTCTGTTGTGCTAAAAAAATATGCCAAATTGGATCAATTTCATAGGGTTAATTTCAAAGTTTGTGTGCCTCAAATAAATCATACTAGGAAATATACTTAATTAACCATGAGATAAGGATCATTCCAATCTAGATATAAAATCATTTTATGCAACATGCCATAATCATTTTCATTAAGGAAATGCTATACATTGAAATCCAATTTTGTTCGAGTAGTAATTGATCATATGTGCCAATGATCACAATCTTAACAAATATTCACTCCTAGGCCAAACCAATTACACTCTTGGTAAAAAAAATCAAAATGGGACATGATTGGAAAATTCCTAACTTAGGATATAACTTGCAACATGTCTTACAAATACCCTACATAACTATGTTTCCCACTTATACACAAGTTTTACATAAAATGCAATTTTAGCCTACTTCACAAAAATGCATGCCCAACCTTCATTTCAGGAAAAAATTGAATGATTCAACTTTGAGAGTACTTTTATACTCATAATTAATGTTAATTTTTCACAATGAAATTTTTGTTGTGGTAAAAAAATATGCCAAATTGGATTGATTTCATAGGGTTAAAGTCAAGGTTTGTGTGCCTCAAATAAATGCATACTAGGACATATACTTCATTAACCATGAGATAATGATCATTCCAATCTATATATAAAATCATTTTATGCAACATGCCATAGTCAATTTGATTAGGGAAATGCTATACACTAAAATCCAATTTTGTTCAAGTAGAAATTGATCATATGTGACAATGATCACAGTTAGAACAAATATGCACTCCTAGGCCAAACCAATTACACTCTTGGTAAACAAAAATCAAAATGGGACATGATTGGACAATTCCTAACCTTGGGATATAACCTTGCAATATGTCTTACAAATACCCTACATAACTATGTTTCCCACTTATACACAAGTTTCACGTAATCTACAATTCTAATCAATCATATTGGCCAATAAATGAATCCTGGTCATGCCTTTTAGTGAAGAAAAATAATTTTGTCTTGCTTCACAAAAAAGGAGCCCAACCTTCATTTCAAGGCTAGTATTATTTCCTATGAGGATATTTTCTCTTGAATTTGAAAGGCATGGTCTTAGTGTCGACCAAATACATTCTGTTCCTATAGAAAAATGGTATATTTTTAAGCTCGAGAGGACGTTAACAGAGTCTTCACTAAGGGCCATTTCTCAATACTCATCCATCACCTGATTGAGGAGAAACATCAATCGAAGATTGAAGAATTCAAAGCCTAACTTGACTTGTTACATCTTTACTTAAAACTAACTCGCAAACGAGCCATTTTCTAGTGGTTGACTGCGCTCTATATATGGCTAAAGGTGGGAAATGGTTTGTTGCCTCATACAAGGAGGTATGCTATTTCCTTGAGCCATGTCACTGCTCTCATGAAGATAGCGATTGTCTTATGACCAATTCGAATTATCGGATAATGGTATTCTCTCCGTACATTTTGTCGAGATGGACAACACCTAGTTCACACCACCACCAATATTGGGTGCGCAGATTTGGATGAAGTGTCAATGTTTTAGCAAGAGTGAGGTAGGGGAAGACCATAAATGAGAACATGAAAACCAGTTCACGAATGGAAGAAGCTCCATTGAAGCGCTAAGTGAGAGCTTCCTCCAACTTCGAAGTTAGACGTGGTATTAGACGTATGCAAACAACAACTATGCAATAAAGTGGTTAAATATTGTGGGAAGGGTTGTTGTCTTGTTGGGGCCTGACCCAGGTTCAGAGTTAGTTAGCCAAAAAACTCCTATACTACTGGCCCTTTGGCAACAATCCGCAGTGTGTGGATTGAGGTCTCACCGAAGTATTATGGCAGGGTTCGAGAACCATGTTTCACCCCTTGAGATGTCTGAGAGGTACAACTGGTCCTCTATTTGTTCCTGCACATGTCACTTCGTGCACTTTCCATTCCTCATGGCCTGATACAATACCTTTGCGCAACCCTAACTATGGGTTGTTCCATGCTCTGCGATATTACCTGAGAACTTACTTATCTTCCAGTACTAATTAATTACCTTCTCTTACTTGAATGTCTTAAGTTATAATTAGCAATACAAAAATTCATACAGGTTTGTGTAGTAAATAAACAGTATACTTGCAAATTATATCCAATCATACATTAAACCAGGAAAAGATACACAAAATTATAGCAACACTTCACTTTGTTGATTTTCCCAATGGCTACAGACTCGACCTGCCCTACGCACTCAGCTGCAGGGGTCCACGCACTCAGTTGTGGACTACTAGGCCTCTACGCACTCAGCTGCAAGGGTCCACATACTCAGTTGTGGACTAGTAGGCCTATGTGCACTCAGCTGCAGAGCCTTCTCCTACTCTACGACCACCATACACACTTTACACTTCGACTCAATCAGTTAGACTTCTCATGCTTCCCTTATATTAGCTATTTTCCACACTTAGAGGCTCACTCTATTTATAAAATCCCATAGTCTGCGGACCATGGGTAGGTCTATCCAGCTAACATTACATTACAAAAAATAAGGTGGACAACCGTGTGACTCTATTACACTTTCACACCCCACACCAGCAATTCGCAAAGCTTTTACAAAAATATTCGGTCAAAACTTGGGCTTTAAGCCCCAAAACATGCCTTGCAGGTTTTCGTGGCCAACAAAGGTTGATGATGGAAGTCTACCAGATGATTGGGGTTGTTTTAGAAACTAGTTAATTAAAAGTTTACAAGGTTTGTATAGATGATGATGATTTTTTCTTGTGGTAATGAAGTTTGGATGTGTAAACTATTCAGAGAAGGTAGGCATGTGACTCCACA
Source organism: Pinus tabuliformis (assembly GCA_031772625.1). Lineage (NCBI taxonomy): Eukaryota > Viridiplantae > Streptophyta > Pinopsida > Pinales > Pinaceae > Pinus > Pinus tabuliformis. The sequence continues at coordinate 834,606,290 of CM062811.1, read as the reverse complement.
TATATTACTGCTTCTTGGTGGCTAGGCACTAAAAGTGTTGGTCCTCATCCATAGTGGAATATTTTATTCCCCATGCATTATTATAAAAGTATGTGTTTTTTTTCTTCTTTTGTTCAATAGGATTGAATGAACATCTGGTTGTTGGTAGTAACCGTTGTTTTTTGGGTAGTTGAGAACATCATGGGGGCAACGTCGATTTCACGATCCTATGCTACTGTGCTAAATTTCTAGGCACTCTCACCCTCACACTTATTTTTCTCTTTATTTCTTAATTCTTGATCACCACTTGTTCTTCAAATATCTAATCTATAAAAATCTTTGGAATGAAATGTCTTATTAGATAGAGGCCGACAGTCTCACCAGAGAGAGGGCTATGAAGGAATTGACTTGGGAATGGACAAACATTTTCATCTTTCTTGCGGCCTATGTATTCTTTGTTTTGGAATTCTCGTTGCTATCCAGGACCTCGTGGTGCACATTGTGGTCTCAATGTACATGAGAAATGAAATATCATATGGGAAGGTTATGAGCATTGTTTCCAGTGTTTGGAAGTGCTTTATGGTAAATTTCCTCTGGTTTTTCATCGTGATATTTGCCTATTACGTGACCCTTTGTATCGATCTTATTCCTGCTCATACTCTCCGTGCAAGTGAGCTAGTGGAATTTGTTGTTCTTTTATTTTTGTCTGATAACCACCATGTTCGTCTATGGAAACAATTGGGTTAATTTTTGCTATGAGACTGTTCACATGACTATGCATCTCTATCTGAATAAGGCCAATTTTAGATAGATGGATTAACACATTTTTTTTTCCTGGAAGCCTCTTCTTGTTATGGATATTGTCTTTAATGTGCCTCCATTCAAATATTGTTTTCTTTCTTCTTATAAGAGGAGAAGTCACAATGTTCATTCAATTAGAAATAATACTTGGACAATTAAAATTACCGTTGTAAATAGGGATGCTTAATTGTCTTCATATTTTGTATAGAGATTGTATGTAGAGTCATTCTACCTGGGGAATTTGTAAAGAAAGGAAAGATCACTTATAAAAGTTTGGCAATATATGGATGCGCAAAAGCACTCGAAGTTTCAAGGTGAAGGAATCCTTACTCATAATCTATTTAAGATGGTGAAATTTTTCAAAATAAATCTGCCATACTTTAGAAAAATAATTTGGTTGGGTCCATTCCCTTAGATTTCCCTTTCTTTGTTGAAAACATTGGGAAATTTGTTGCAGACATGCAAGAATAAGACGCTCTAGTCCTTGTTGTCAAGATATTCTTGATTGATTGTGTGTTACTCTCCTATAAGAGATATTTTCAAAAATAATTTTGTTCTTGAGGCTGGATAAAGTCTAGATGCTCGTAGGTCTCAAATGAATATGAGTTTTTGTCTTTTCTCGGAAGAAAAACCTCTTAATATAGTTTTTTTCAATGTTAACATTTTGAAATGGAAAAGTTTTTTTGAGTGAAATGGCTCAAAAAACAGCAACTAATCATGAAAGTATGATTATATAAAGGAGGAAATATTAAATCTTAGTAATGTGTCATGCAATGGTTAAATATTCCCATGAATAATAATAAGTAGGACTCTATATATCGTTTTCCTCAAAATCCTAGTATGCTAGTTTCCTCCGAATTTGATTAGAATATAATATTATATCATCCATTGAAGGTCGGATAATATGGCAATTAAAAAGTGATGTGAATGTAGAGCACTGTTCAATTCCTCATTAGGAAATGCTCTTACTTATACTTGTTCAATTTTCATTAAGGATATGGTTGTTCTTTTGCTCATGTTTGTGTTTACTGATATTCACAATAATGGTTAGCGTTACATGCAAGTCCATTGGTTGAAAAATTTTAACCTTATTGAGGTCAACCGGTATTTTTGTCCTTGCAAAAAATCAAAGCCGAGAATGAAATAAATTATTCTAGAGGTGGATAGAATGGATGAAGTTATTTATGTAGTCATCATGTTATCACAACTACAATACGAGCAAAATTGACACCCCTACAAGTGCTATAAAGGGAATTGACTAAATAAAAGGATAATTGTATAAAAGAAGAAATGTTAAAACCAAGTAAGGTGTTATGCAATGAAAAAGGTTTTCATGAACAATGCTAACAATATAAAGAGAATGCATCTCTATTGTATAAAATAGTAGAGGTTAGTGGTAAGTGGCATAGTATTTCTATATTATTTCTTAGGACATAGAGCTATTCCAATCATTAGAGCTATCACACTCATGATAGCCCCTGCATGGACAATGATGTATAAGCAGAAATACTTATATTTTTAACTTATATGGATGGGTGAGACTATTTTAAATGGGAACTTGATCATTACTATGTTTAGTATGCAACATAGTATGCTTGTAATGGATAGCTAGATAAATATTTATCCATTAAATCCTTATGTATAATGATTGGCGAATAAGCAAAGTCAATTCTAGTTTATCTTAGTAGGATGATTTTTCATGTAAATCTCCAAATTTAGTCATTATTTGAGCATGTGGAGATTGTAGTTTTGGAAGTGAAGATAAAATACATATATGCATGATAGCAACTAGAGGAAAACTGGGAAAAATTGGTATTATGAATGATGAGAGAAATTAGAAGGTTTTTTCTTAAAACCACTAACACAAACCATAACATGTACGGTTTAGGAACTGTGTGGAAAACTATATTAGGTAAGAGATTTAAATAAGGATTGACGAATAAAAACAAATCTCATCCGATCCATGAAAGGAGGATTATATAATGGAGGAAGTCTAACGTCGTATCTCGACTTCATTATTGTGTATATATACCTATGACTTGTCGTGGATAGTTTTACAAGTTGTTACCATATTCTAGTTAAGTATTCATTAAAATAAACATGTTGAAGAGGAACATGCTTAATATCCATGCATATTAATGAGTTATATGAGTTTACCATGCAAGCACATGTGGGTGAGTATTATAGACTTGTAAGAATATTGTATTTATCAAATGGTTAATGGTAGGATTGTCTTGATGTTATGCATCCATATAAGAAAGAGCATTGAGTATAAATCAAGCTATATATGCATATGTTGTTATGTGCCAATAGTAAATAGGCAAAATATGCATGACTATGTTAAGAGTCAGGTGAGACAAGGAAATTGAAGGTTATTAATCTTACTCACAGGAAAAATATTATAACTAAAGTTGTTATAGCATGCAATACAGATCAAATTCCTTAAAAGTAATGTTGTTAGACTTTTCATGCATGTGGGAGGAAGATATCATTACTCGAGTGGTACACTTACATATGTTGCCTTCACGAATGCAAGAATTACAATTCTCATAAAACTAGACTATGATTCTGGTAAGAGATTAAACTATGGTCATCATGCTATAAAAACAACTTATAAATGGTATAATTGCTATGAAGGTATTATAAAAATTAAAGGATGGTGAGAACATGTTACAGTAAAAGTTTATATCACCTCACAAATTGTCATTCAAATTAATATTTTGATTAATGCATCTACATATATGTGATTTGTTCTTCGGTTGGAAGAAAGTATGATTAAGGAAAGATATTTCTAGGACATATGACTTATTTTCATGTATATGCATAATAGAACCTATAAGTATCCTTGGGTAACAACCAATATTAATTGAGGAAGTAGCACAAGTGGTATAGACACTAGGTCAATTAACGTTATCCAACAATCTATTGAAAATAGTTGATATCAAATAAATTGAAATGCAAAAATGGTATCAAGAAGCTTTGAGAGGTCCTATTATTGGGTTGCATTGATATGTGTCTGGAAAACATAAGAAATGTTGCATAATTCAAACAAGAATTCATAAATAGATAAGTCATCTTTTGGTAAAACTGTGATTTAATGCTAGGGATGAGCTAACACATAAATACCCTGAGATCATAAAACTTACAACTACAAGAAGTGTAGGATTGAAATTAGTAAGAACTTTCATGCATAACTACATTGAATTATACATTGCCAACAGGTTGTTGAGGCATAAAAGGGGAAAAGTAAAACATACACGGTGAATGAATGATATGATGAATATTAAACTTCAACAACCATGAGTTAATAGTCTACTTTAGAACATTACGCATAAGGTATGATTAAGATGAAATATGCATGAATACAATACTATGCGACTGATATTGTAACCACGTGACATCTGGAATTAATGTACATGTGACATAAAACTTTCTAATTTACATAGATGAACCATGATAAGTGAATGTTGGTAGGATACTACCATGGTGGAAAAATATGTGGATAAATTTGTGTCATGCAGGTGATACCATGAGGATGGTATTATAGGTTGTACGACACTTTGACTATGTACAACAATACATATGGGACCATTTGACTATATCCTACAAGGTTGAAAATGAAATGTGTATTGTTGTGTATAACATACCTTGTGTGTAGGTATGTATTAGTCATTAGATAGATGTCTCGCCAAGTAAAAAAACTTGGAGGTTACCCAGAAGAAGGAAAGTAAGTTTAGTGCAAGAAACTATGGTTAATCATAGTTTTGCATACATACAATTACATGAATATATATAGTTATGTGAACTAATATTTATGACCTTACGGACATATTAATGTGAAAAATATGCTAACTGATATATTGTATGTAGAGAGACTTCAAAAAGCAGTGTTTGCCAAGAACACAAATGCTTGAAAGAATGCAAGCAGGGAACATGCATTCTTCAGATAAAAATAATTGATAAATAATAGTTTTTTAATAATATTAAGTAACAGATCATGATAATTATCATAGTTAAACTTTTGCATCTAAAAATTCTCAACAAATGGTTTGAAAAAAAGGAGAGCACTCCTTGAGATGATGTAGCTCTGGAAGGAGAGGCACTAGGAGAACTCCTTGTGACTGATGTACATTAAAAAAGTTGCATCAGATGGCAGAGCCATGAGAGCTATTGATTCAGAAACCATCTACCTTTGAACGAGGACATGATGGAGTGATACACTAGGACGGTGTAAAATATAAGGGGGGGGGAGTATGTAACACCCTTCCCTTGTGTTATAAATTATTGTAAACCTATGCTAAGTTAAATATGGGTGTGATATCCTCCCTTGTGTGTTAAATGTTGTAAACCATGGTGAGAAAAGCTAGGTTTGATACCCTCCTTGGTGGGTTAAACTATTCTAAACCTATGTTGAGGAAAGCTAGGTGATATATAATATGAAAAGAAAATGTGTTATTAAATAAATTAATAAAGTAAATCACTTGGAGGGTCGAGCACCAACAGAGAGAAGATGCTTGCCAAATCCCATGACAAATGGGATAGAGGTGAATCATTCATCATAAAGATTGTAGATGTGATTCTAGATAAGCTTGGATGGATTGAAAATCCATCAGATGTACGGGAGATAAAGACCCATCATACATAAAATCTTTGGGGGAGATTAAGGAAAGCCTTTATCAAGAAAATCCTTGTGGGAGATAAAGACGAGATTTTCCTAAAAAGACCTAGGCAAATAGAAAAATCCATAAAAGCGGGATGCCACTAATGGTGGTGGTGCTCCTCCCTCCAAGTGAGATTTAATTGGTTTCATTTGCATGGAAAGGTTGTATGTCGGTCTCTTACCCTTCTTGTGATTATTTTATTTGGTTCATATTGGATATGTTACCTGTCTTGCTTATGTGTTGGTATGATTCTATTTGTACTCATGTGATGGAATTCCATTCTTATGCGTATAAATGAGTAAGATACCAAATGATTCTAATGGCAATCTTATTTAAGTTACTGAAGGAACTTTTACAGTTATATAAAGCCTTTGGTTAACATGGCAGATAGAGGTAGATGGTTGCGGATTATCATAGTATAATGTAGGTAACAGAATAATATATGATGGTGAGGTTTTCTATTGCATGTATACCCAATATGGATCAATATGCATTCCATCAATTGCTTAAGACTAATATTTATGATGGAAATGATGGATTCTTACTATGCATGTTTTCTTAATGCATCCTTATGTAGCAGAATGGCCTATTAAGTGGATGAAAATACTTCTGAGAAATCTGACTAAAGAGTAGATGAGATGGAAGATCTTACATTGTGATTATTTGAGTTAATTTATAAAG